>JAOWCC010001634.1:100907056-102107056 GCA_030867875.1 Actinernus sp. WN-2022
TGCTGCTTTCTTGAGCGTGCATGGACGGCATTTCACTGTTTTTAAAAGACAGATTAACTATCTTTGTGAGGACTGGAAGTATGTCGTCAAGACAACCGCGCAGTAACATAGCAGGAATCGGGTCGAGCATGCAGGACTTCTTAGAACTGGGGCCAATCACTGTGGAGAGTTCTTGGATAGTTGTGAGAGTAAAGCACGTAAGTTCACATTGGAGACTGTACAAGTCAGGATACATATTAATAGGTTTCGTAGAAGAACTGTCAATGTCTAGTTGGTTTCTAATCCTAGATATTTTATTTTTGAAATAATCTGCAAATTTGTTGCATAGATCTGTGGTGGACTGACAGGTGGGAAAAAGCTTCTCTGGTTTGCGGTGTAGAAGATGATCTATAACATTGAATAGGGTCTTGTGGTTGGACTTATTTTCAGCGATTAAGGTTGAGTAGAAGTTCATCTTAGCGGTTTTGATCAGATCTCTGACGAGTTGACACTGGTCTACATATAACTGACGGTCTATATGCAATTGGGATTTCCGCCAGTGCCTCTCTAGTTGACGACTCTTGGACTTAGCAGTAGAGATTTCTTCAGTAAACCATGGTGCAGCTGGGCGTGACTTGACAACGCACTTGCGGAGGGTGCGTGAGCATCGATCAAGAGAGAAAGTTCAGTGTGGTATTGTTCACACAGATTCAGCAATGAAGTCGCGGGCGAGGAGATTAGAGGCGAGTTGGTAAGATCGCGACGAAATGCCTCAATGTCAATTGCGCGTAGTTTACGATAGCACTTTTCCAGCTTTAGTGCGGTCGGTTTGACCAGAGATAGATCACAGTGGACGACGTAGTGATCAGAGAGGTCAGCGTCATGTACAGAGCAATTCAAGACAGTATGCTCGTCTGAGCGGGTTATAACAAGGTCAAGGAGGGATAAACAGGGATAAACACAAGGTATTGGACACTTGGTAGTAGACACATTCCCCCGGGGGGGGGGGGGGGGGGGGGGGGGGTACTCTACCTAAAGTTGGGTAGGGGTGTGCCGCTGGGGCTCTGAAACCCTTACCCTGTTTAAAACAAAAAAAACTCAAATTTTCATACCCTGTTCAAGACAAAGTGTTAAAATTTTCCCTCTATATGACAAATAACAAATTATCTATACTTGGATGTCAGTGTTTATTGTGATCTTGTATAATGAGTGTCATAACTAAATAAGTCTTTATCAAGCTCTAGACTAAATAACGGCACTAGATAAATACCATACCCTGTTCAAGATCTGTCGATGTGAAAATGGATACCCTGTCTAAGATCAGAAACTCAAAAAACCATACCCTGTCCAGCGGATCATCCCCGTATAGTCCACCCCCGTATAGTCCATCCCCGTATAGTCCATCCCCGTATAGCTAAGGACGTTTTCGCTGCCAACCTAAACCTTAATTCTATATACTTTTCCGCTTCGCACTACCCGCAGAAAGAAGGGAACTACTGAAAACAAAAAGTACATATGAATAATAATAATATGATTAGAAGCCGTACCTTTTGATCACAAAGCCGAAGTATTGTAAGTTTTAAATGGATTTTTAAAATGACTTAGGAGGGAGACTAATGGATCCTGGCCTATGTGCAATATTTTAATTGTATGTTTGATTGATGGCTGTCATGATTGGCTACAAACAGTCAAAGTGCCCTCTCCCCTCGAAGCTTGATTGAAATGATACGCAATTTTCTTGACCGGACTTTGCCTTTGGCACAGGTATGATCACAGCCCAAGTTCGCTATGTGTCAATTATATTAATTACAGAGTTTGTATGGGAATTTTCTGTGTTCGATTTTCAATGTGATTCTTTAATAAAATTCAACATAACATACAGTGGGTCTTCTTGTAGTTATTGTCTGTGCCTGGAGCGATTTTCAGCGAATTTCATCAAAATTACTACGTAGGAGGGAGAGGTCAAAGTTTGATGAAAATCGCTGAAAATAACTGGCCCGGGAGGCACCTCTCACCGTTACGGCCCCTTTACCAGTTCTTTGGGAACTAACCCCAAACCCGGTTTCTAATGGACACTGCATTGGAGACGAATGGTAAACTGTCTGAATCACATCAGTCGTATTCACACAAATACCAATCGGACACCCCGCCTTCCCGTCCAATTAACGGTTTAATGATTCCACCTCCCGTATCGACCGCATAATCCATGTATTACCGAATCAAGGACCTTAAAAATCAAAGAAACGAATAGAACATCAACAAATTCATTTCCTACATGTCCCGAACTATATATATGTTTCATACATGGCTTCTTTAGGATGAATAATACCGGAATGGAAGAGAAGGCAACACGAAAATCATAACAAGTCAGCGTGCTTTGCGGGCTATGTAGTTGCAATTGTTTAAAATACAAAATTCACGAGTTCGTGTTCCAAATTTCATACGTTTTATTTAACTTACGTGAAATTTATTTAACTCTAGAGCAATGCGTTAAAGGCACGGACACACGTTGCAACATTGCGCGCGATATCGGCCAGAAATTGTTGTTTACACGGTGCAATTTGTTGTTTTCGATCCTACTTCTGTAACATTGCCGGCAATGTCGCGCGCAATTTGTCGCTGCGCGTGTCCGTACCTTAACTCAAGCCAGGTTAATCTTTTGACAAATTCGACCCTTGGTTCTGATGATTTCTACACCCATTTTGATACATTTTCAATCATTTTCCTCTGAAAAAGGTGTTGCTGATCTCATGACTCATGACGGTACGTATAAATCCTTCATCATGAATAAGCCGGGTTCAGTTCTCCCTTTTCAATTATACTCATGTTAAGGGTTTTATACGATCCGGATAGATCGGTAGAACAATATTACTGTTCATGACATTAACATGCTTGCATAAAATGAAATGTAAATGTCAAGGTGCAATAGGACCCACCTTGATCCGTGTGCCGTATCGCTGATGTAAATTTCAATCTTGGTGAAATTAACAATATCAAATTTACATAATTTATCGTTCCCAAGGGGTTCACTGTGAATATTATAACTGTTGATATTATAACGCACACGTGGCACAGTAAGATATTTTTTAAAGCCGATAATAATCTTATTTTGTCGGGAGCTTCGAGGGACCGTCTACGACTTCGCCGCGGGTTAACAAAACCGGGCAAATTACGAGAGCAGTTCTCGAGCATAAAACCGCAGACCTTTCCACATGCATAACCCGTGCATGTCAGACATAATTCATTACTCAATACGTCCGCATCATGTGCCAATTGGCAAATATTATCACAAAGGATAAGGATGGACAATTTATTCAAGCTCCAAAATACACAAAATCGCCTTGAACAATCCCTAAGTTTGTTTGACAGAAGTTGGAAGCCAATAGAACGCCGACAGCTGAAATAGTTCGCTCAATGCGTTAATATATTGTCGTGCTGTGATTGGCTGACGGCTTGATGTGATTGACAGCGTATCATGTGACTAAAACCCAAATTCACCAAGGCGTGATTTGGAAACGAGTCCTCCTCTCACTCTCCTACAGTAACCGTTTATAAATAATTCCTTCTTTTTCGAGGCTTTTACATTTTCCAAGGAGAACGAAGCTACAGGCATGTTTAAGTTCTTGCACAGAGGTCGTGGGAAGTCTTCTGAGAGTAGGATAAAGGACAAACTTGGACAAGATTTGTTCCTTTTTAACAAGGTAAGACACACTCAGTGTGCAGCTTTGAATAAGTTCGGGTTCTCTGTGACATGTGCTCTGTTTCTTGTAGACGATCGAGCATGGATTTCCTCACAAACCGAGTGCTGTTGCCCAAGACCCCAAGCTTCATCTTCTAGCTATCGGAACCGAAGATGGAACCCTTAAAATGTATCCTTTTGCTCGTGAAAATTCGCAGGAAAAACTTGTTGAAGTCTCTCAGGCAGTTCGAGAAGTGGACGCGGGCTTTGTCTGAAGCTAGCATGTTCTAACGCCCAAATTTGAATAAACTTAGGATCAGCAGTTAAGATGGGCCATAGCTACTCGATTTTTGAGAATTATCATCAAAAAAATCGTCCAAAATCTGAAATAGTCCCATTACAAAATGTGTGGTTGAAAGTGCAACGAAGTCGAACTAGATTCCAAGCTTTCTGCCAAATGAATTCGAGCTCTTCGCGAAATATATGGAAATATCAGGCCCGGGTTATTATTTTTACTGCAAATAGAGATTTGTAATCATGCTGGAAAATTGGCATCGAAGGGATACGGAGTTTTTTCAGAAACTTTTACAGCTTTGCATTTGCAGGAATCACTGGGTAAACATTCTCTAGAAACGGGAATTCTTTGAAAGCAACACTAACAGTCACATGGCATCGCCATTTTGAAATCTTTAGGCTTAAATCATTACATAAATTTGCTTTAAAAATACCTTTAAAGGCGAATCCTTAAAGGCCATTTCAAAATCGTGTAAATGTAGAGGAAAGCAGTGAAATTACAATCCCATGAGAAATGTTGTTTTAGTGTTCTTGAATATTCCACGTGTTTTTGTGCCGATATATTGTGAAGTTTACCTCAACCCTTCGGATAGAAGCTCTCAGGTAATCATTCTCCGTATTTTAATGAACTTCTGTGTTAAAACTTCCTGAAGATCGGGATGAACTGTCGAATAAAATAGGAATAAAGTTAATCTTTGATCAGAGACTTAGAATTTGAAATCCGCCATTTGTATTTTGGCGAATCCGGCCGGTTTATTTTTAGGTAATGACTGTAATTTACTCAAATTCCCCTTTATGTTTTTTCCCACTTCAAGGATATTCCCTCCCTATAGAAATTGCTGAAGTATTCAATTTAAAAGCTTCAACTCCAAATAAATCGAGGGCTGGTTTCTTAGGAGGCAGTGAAAGTAATACTCTTTCAATACCCTGTACTTTGTATATTTAGTTTATAGTGAGTCAGACATAAACTGATCTATAATTTAGAAGGACGAAGCACGGAGTTGGATTTAATATCGTCGTGAAAGTCCTCTAGTCTACACAAATACGACCATATGACGATTTTGAGATGTCTTGAAAGGCTTTTGATAATCTTATACATCCTAAGACTAGTTTGAGCTCCCTATTTCTGCTACGAATTCTTGCATGTTCCTCTCCAAATAATCGTTCAAAATGGCGGCTAAGGTTTTCTTTGACTAAAATTCTCAAGCTTTGGTAAGCCCGGAGTCCAGCTAACAGCTTGTCACGAAGGAGTAACACGAATCCAGGAGCTTCACTTCCTCCCAGAACAAGTAAGTGGAGTGAATGCGTGTGTTGAACCTGTTTATTGAGGTTGCAATTCAGTCGAATGCAATATATGGGTGTTCCCTTGGTTGATTAAGGGTGGGGTTTACCTCAACCAACTTTAAAGTAAGCATTACAGGCGGAACCAGGGAACCGAGCTCGTGTATTTGCAGGTTTGGAAATCTCTAGAACAAAAGCACCTAACCCAAAAGTCTCCAAACTGCAGTAACTCTCAAAATATCCCAATTACATTACAATAACAAGATTGACAGGTTAGATCTTGTGCTGAGACAGATTTGACAACTGTATCGATCAAAATAATTCTAGATATCATATATATATATATATAGCTTCTAATATTATGTGTTTTGATGTATCATAAAGCTAGAGTTCTAATACTGAAAACTGCAGTTCGGTTGCATCTTAATTTGCTTAAATTTGTGGGAAATATATTTTCCATGGTCTCAGAGCAGCTGTTGTAATGTCACTAAATTTAGCAGTTTTATGTTCTCCGTGGGGGACCCCACTGAGTTAGGTTTCTTGTCTGCAATGCTACCCTCAATTAAACTTTCTGTAAGAGGGCTTTTTGTGTGAATAACAATCAGGAATGAAATGTAAAGGGCCTCGTTAATGGCTACATACTCAATTGCACAGTGTCTTTTACTTGTATTCACACTGATTTTGTATTGTTCTTCATAAAAAGTCTGGTGATTGCAGATGACAGGCCTAGAATCCTTGTATAAATGTTAGTTTCAACAAGAACCAGCAGGGCCCCAAATCACAAAATAATCAAACTGACATTGCCTCTGGAGTGATAAAATATTTGTTGAGAACTAAAAAAGGAGTACCTTGTTATGGGTTGGCACTCAGACAAGTTTGTTAGATTCATTTTGAGTCTGGTTTTGTTATCCAGTTGAGTCAATGTCTATCATTTTTGGCAACCATTTTTTGTAAAATTGTGATTGAAATGTTTTTGCATGTACCTAAGATGTACCTTTAGAAAAACATTTATTTTATTGGAAGACGAAGCATCCACTAACTTAACCATGTTGATAGAGCTTGGTTTAATGTATTTACTAATAGGAGGAATCTCTAGCAAATTGGGAATTCTGGTTAACCACATTTCAAGCATTAATGACTACACCAGTCCAGAAATTAAGTTTAAACTTCATCATATAATTATATTGAAACACTTGTTTCTCATTTATAGCACATCAACATATTTGTGCTATAAATAAGAAACAACTGTTTCAATATAATTATATGTACCATAGATAAAATCAAAGTAGAAAGTGAAACCAATTTCTTGAGATCGTTTATTAAAATCACTACTTCATTATTATGAAAAATAAACGACCCTAGACTCTAAATTGTATTCTTCCTGCAAGATATTGACAATTGACTACTATAGGGAGATTCCTCCTAGGTTTTCAAGAAGAAATACTGACCTGCAAAGATTGAATTGGAAGATAATAAAGTTTATGATAACTCTGCATGTATAGCATGTATTCTTATATGCTTTTGTAATTTATACTGTATAGGCACAATTGAATTATTACTCTGTTAATATATTGTGTGTGAGCACTTGTATTTTTTTTAAATGCTATATACTTTTCCATGTCTACTGGATTAAAGTTAATATTGTTATTCAAGAGAGGTTTAAAGACACCTGCTTAGGTCGTCAGATGCCTGCTTAGGTTGTCAGATTGTGAAACCATTAATACTGTGGTGAAGCCTGGATTTGTATACTGGACTGTTAGGATTTTGTTTTTGTTTCATAGATTTAGTTCTTCTTCAGAAATTACCACCAAAGAATATGGAACACTGTATTTGTCTTAAAAAGCAGTCAACCTTACTTTGTTTTTCTTTTATCAAGCTTGTGGATAGGCCTATTGTTTCTTAACATAAATATTTGCTTGGTCATGTATTTTTTTGTATTTATTCCCCCACCTTTTTAAAAACAAATCAAATCTTTAGGTCGAATTATTCAAATCACTATAGATTTTATCAGTAGTTACTAATTTCAGTTAAATGTTAATCTTTTGTTTATCTTTGGATGAATGAGTAGGCCTCTAGCAAGATATGCTAATGTATCCAAGATTCATTCCACACACACTCCTTACTACATTCATATATTCTCTGCACTCAACGCCCAACTTGCATGTTGATTAAGAAGTACACATAGACCATGGAAACCTGTGAGAAATACTCTGCTCTTTTTCAGTTTGCAAATGAGCAATGCTTTGTTAAAGCAGTTTGTTCATGATGACATCCGATCAACACTTGCACAACCAGCAACTCAGACATTTTTCAGGGTTCTAACTTTGAATACAAGCTCTGTAGATGTTCTGACATACATGTAAAGCTCACTCTTCCCTTCTACGTACTGAAGTAGCCATGTTTATTTTCTTGGGTTTGGGTTTATTGAAAGACATTCAAATGAGCAATAGTGGACAGTCTGAGCTGGAAATAGTGGTTAAAATAATCACACTTCCAGTAGGAACTTAGATTTGGCATGGTACAAAATAGTGAGCAGAGGAATTGCTTGAAGTATTAATAAGAGAAGCAATGTACGAAATCTAAAAGGTCTGCTAAATGCTTGCTATGGTTAAATAAATAATCTGACGGGCCTGTGTGCTGTGGCATGCAGCAGGACAGTACCATCATGGATAGCACTAGAATTTTTTACTGTGGGTCCTGGGACCCATAGATCGTTTTGGTTTGGGGTCAAAAAAAATATTTATGGTTCCCCATACCCGGTACATTGAAATCAGTCAGTCATAACATGTGTGAAGCCTTGAAGTGGAAAATGTGTCATGCTATGCAAAATCAAAATCCTGGATGTCCTACCACAGGCAGCCCACTTGTGATTAGCAACCTTGTACCCAATGGCCTTCACACCTAATCCAAGATGGCGGTATGCTGCCTTCGTGTCCACGTATGACTTGGAGGTTGTGCTAGGAATTGGCCTTATGAACACTACTGATTTATACAACAATTGGGACGCACTGAAATTTATAAAATGCATTTTTAAGAATAATTTTTCATAAAACTGCATGATTTCTGCATTAATGCTATCCCTGATCATCTCCCAAGGTATAACTTGTCTGTGATTTCAAGTGTTTAAGGCACAATATTCCTTTATATGATTAATAAACACTTTACATATTTAAAGTGCCCCTACAATCAAATTTTGACATGTCAATGTTTTTGCATATTCATAAAGTAGAGTTGATTTATTATTACCAGTTCAAATTGTTTTTTGATACAACAACAGGAAGTCTTATTTTTTTAGCTCCGAATATTGAATCTAAACATCCATCATACACTTAATGCTCGCCTGACACGAGGCGACACAAGAAAGTTATATTTATCTTTGAGAGCTTGGCTACTTTTTTTATGCACACTATTTCATGCGACGCGGTTGTCGTGTTAAGTGTATGACATCACTTCCGCTGAATACTGAGAATGGCTTTCGGTAATGGCGGACAGGATTTTACCAGTAAACTCTCCTAAAATTTTGTGGTTTAACATGCCTATTTGTGAATATTTTTTACTATTTCGGATATTTCTAATACTGATTGACCTATTGACACTGAAAAAGTGGCAAATCTAAATGGTAAATTTTCATCGTAGTGGCAGTGACTTTAAAACTTGGAAAACATTAGGCGAAGTGTTTTCACTGTATTTCTGGATTTTTTTGGTTTAACTAGTTAGTAAACTTTCCTAGTGAGAGGGCACACCCTACAAAAGTGAAAGGAATACTAAGTAGAAGTTAGACTATGCCTACCATAACAATGGGAAGCTGGGGTGGTGCAGTGGTTAAGCGCTTCGCTTATCACCTGTGGCCCAGGGTCAAATTCCGGACACGGCGCCATATGTGAGTCTAGTTTGTTGGTATCTCGCCCTTGCTCCGAGGGTTTTTCTCCGGGTTCTCCGGTTTTCCTCCCTCCTCAAAAACCAACCTAAACTACAATTCGACCCTGGAGTTCGTTGGAATACTTAAACATAAACCTTATTATACTTAAACATAAACCATTTATTATTATTTATTACCATAATGCACTATATATTGACATAAATCAAACATACTCTTGTTTCTGAACAAAACAGAAACAAGCTTTCAAATGAATCTAGTTTACTGTCAGAAGTATGTGGTTCGAGTTTAGCATATCCTCAGTCTTGAAGCTTACTCGAGATCACAACTTACAGTAGAAAGATCATGGTATGTTGGGGATAGATTCAGGATTGTATCCATGAGGGTGTGAATATTAATCACAAAATTATGCTTTGAAATAGTGAGAGTTAAAGAATAGATATACAGAGCCATGATTAACACAGATACATGTATATAATTATATGCATTATGTAAAAAAAGTAATTATTTTCAACATTTACCAACTGGCAACATGCCCTGAGGTATAGAACTGTAGACCACACATATGTAAACAAAAGGTCTTTTGTAATCATGTACACGTATTTTAATTTGTGAACTGGCAGCAGACCTGATAACCAGAGAGGAGAGAAGGGTCACAAGAAAGTTCCTCAGTTAAAATATTATTGTGCTGTATTTTAAGGCTTATCAGTTGAATTTCACAACTGTTGAATTGGAGTGGATTTCTCTAAACCTGGTGGGTTAATCAGAAAGAGATAATGTGGACAACATTTATTTATTATTCCAATCAACAAGAACTCTTAAAATAAATAATCTGATTCTAGGGAAAGAAAGGAGTAAATGAATAACAAATCAAAATAGCTCCCTGCTGGAAATTAAACACAGTGATTATCAAAAAAAAAAAGTTAAATAGAAGATTGAATAGTTTGTAGTTTGACTGTAAATGCACCCAACATATGTATAATTAGACCATTAACTAGATAAACAATCCATTGGACCAAAATTATTTGCTTTAATGTTGATGGCTGTCTTGAGCAAGGGCTCAAGGTTTTTATCTTGAACATTGGGAATTTAGACTGTAATGCTGATACTACATGGTATAGCCTTGGGAAATAAAAGGGCCATCTTCTTGTAATGAGTTTTTAAAATCATAGCATATTTTGTCCTAGATATTTCAATTGTCCAACATGTTTTTTTCAATGCCTTTTGAAAGGCAAATACAATAATAATAAATTATAAGCAAATTTGCATTAAAGGCATTTCTTACACCAGGTTGCTGTGGTCAGCTTGACAGCTCCCAGTGACCTTTATTAAACAATAATTATAACGATAACCTCTTACAGGCTCATAGAATACTGTCTGACTTGCTTCATTGTAATACATGTAGCGATAATGGAGTCTCTTAATGTAACCTTAAACTGGAATTATAGGGTGGGTGGAAAGTTGGATGGTGGACAGCAAAAAAAAAATCATCTGACCTACATGACACTTAACCCCCTCAGAGGCAAAGGCCTCAGTTGCATGTGAGAAAACATTTTCCACTTATTTCATACCTAACCAGTGGAAAATCAAATGCATCTTAATACTGGATAGAAATATTCCCTTTTTGCTCTAATGGCATCCTGTATGTTGTTTGTCAGGGCCGAGTGATCAGCGTGTGTGATGATGGTGAACAGAACAGTATCCACTTGTGGGAGGTCAACAAGAAAGAAGGAACATCTGTTTTGGAGGAGGTCAAGACCTGCACATTGGAGGGAAGGTAGGTACATTGTAGGGCTATCAGTGTTTTCAAACTACTGTAGTTTACCACTTGCAAGCCGCAGTATTTTGCCATATAATGTTGTGGGGGAAATCCCAAAGTTAAGGGTGTAGCTTATAGCCAAGTACTTTTCAAAAATGTTTGGAATTCTCAAATCAAATTTCCAAATCACTAGTGATGTTCCTCTGGTGTTTCATCAGGTATCAAGATTCATCCACGTTTTTAATTGTTCATTTGTTTGAGAAGTAATAGAGCTAAAACAAGCTTGTGTTTTACCAGGGGATCCAAACACTGAGAACAGATGAAAGCACAAGGTCGATTCAGCTGAGTATTTTTATTGTTTCAAGGTGTTTGGATCCCCTGATGAAACTCAAAGCTAGAGTTTTTGATATGACTTCTCAAGCGACAACAATAACTGCATTCATAAATCATTAGAAAGTATTGTTTGCCTGGTATTTTATTGCATGCAGTTTTGGACTAGAAGGGTTGTGATTGTTATTTTCTCATGGTAGTTTTAACAAATTAAATGGACTGACAGCAGCCAGTTGCAAGGTTTGAGTCGCACTCAGACGTGGATTTTTATTTCCTTTTCCTTTACTTCTCTCCATTCCTGTGATGCAATGCATATTAAAATGTAAGCTCCTTAAAATGCAAGTGTCTTGATCAGTGTTTGAACTAATCGGAGCAACCTTATCTGGCATTTCATTGGACATCAAGATTCATCTGTCATTTGATTGAAGATCAAGATGCATCCTCAGATCTTCATGTGGAGCTTCATCTTGTATCAAGTTACATGTACCTGACCACAATCTCACCTCAAAAAGATATATTGTAGCTTAATACCCTCCACACTTGAGTATGCATCGCCGGTGTGGGCAGTACTGCTGGACTATCTGGCTAATCTGATACAATCTATCCAAAAGGGAGCCTTGAGGATTATATTTCCAAACTAGAGTACCAAGATGCCCTTAGTCAGGCTGGTATTGCTGAACTATGTGAACAGCGGGATGAGGCATGTGTGAAATTCATTCATAAGCCCTGTAAGATCACACCTTTAAAGTTCTGCCTTGCTCCCCTAACCGAAGTCCATCATGGCTATAATTTACGTTTGAACGATATGTATAAAGGTAATAAAGCGGTTAGTAGGACCAATAGATATAATGACTTTGTGACTGTTTGATTTAAATAGTTTACTATAGGGGTATTGACACCCAAGTATGAGAACTTCCATCTGCTGACTACCACTGTAATTCAGTCCTTGACTGCGAATGTGGTGAAATAAACTACTATAATTATTATTATGAGTTTGAGAAGTGCTAGCTCAAAATCTGGATATGTTAATCTTGATATCCTGGGACAAATTAGTTAATTAAACTGATTTTTCAAATAGAAGTGAATACGAACTTGTTGTGTTTGTGAACCTAGCCTGCAAATACAGCTGTTTTCCATCAGGAGCCACAACTCGTAACAAGTCTCTTGAGAAAGACGTTAAGATCCTGGTGGGGGAACATCGTCAGTATATAATTTTGGAGCTCAAATTGCAGACTACTTTCTCTGGAGGCATGTTTTGCTCCGATGTAAGATGGTATTTGTAGGCTAGGTTTCTAAATGATTTTTACTTTAACAGGCTGAAAAAGATCTCTGTATGTTGCCTGTCTATGATGACCAATCGTCTGCTCCTTGGGACCGAAGGTGGCAACATCTATCTCTTGGACATCAACTCTTTTGAGCTACAAGACTATGTCATCTACCAAGACGTCGTTATGCAAAGGTAAGAGGAAATATAAAGGATTTTATTTGCAGGATAGCTGTAGTTTTATGTATGTTATGGGGGTGGTTGTGATAAAAAGATATTATTTATCATGATTTGAAGTGCAATATAATAATAGTAATAATAGTCTGCAAAACAGGCATGTCGAATTATATGTTTAGACTTCAAGAGTAAAGAGATTATTATATTATTCTCTAATTATAAGGCTGCATTTTGTTTCGAACAAGTTTTCAACAATACAACATTTCATTGAATGAAAGAGAAAATACAGCTTTTGGTTTCATGAATGAATGCGTAAAGCCATGATTACCATGCACATCACAATTCAACAAAGCTCTATAATAATAATAATAGTAGTACATAAATATATATTTTTCTTACCTCTAAAGTCTGGGTTTTATATGACATTTTATTAATCACTGCGTCATTACCTCGGTTAAGCCAGTTTAAACCAGTTTTCCAGAAGACACTGCGACGTTGCTTGTTGGCTCATGTGCAAAACTGGTTTGTATGAATTACATTCATGATTGGTTTAATTACAAAAACTAGTCAAACTGGTTGGATAATCTGCTATTCTCAAAGCTTGTCCTGAATAGTAAGCTGCCTGCGCTCGTTCGCTAATGCTCAATCGCTTGGCAGCAATAATAATAATAAACGCACATACATAAATGTTCTATGCACTTACAATAATTTGATTAATTGCACAAAACGATAAAAATATAAGGGCTGAGATGGAAGTACAAAATGTAGCTGGTTAAGCTAGTCCAAAAGGTAGCTCTTTATTAGAGACTTCAATACCACGACAGAGTTCCACAGCTTAGGCACCAATATTGAGAATGCATGCTGGCCATACAATTTGTACTCCACTATCCCACATCTGCTTTGAAGTTACGGCTGTATTTGTTTATCGTAAATATCCTCACAACTTGATATTTTAGTGCTAAGCCCTTTGTTTATCTCTGACAAAGGGCTAGTGCTCTAAACGTAAGCTGCTCCTCTCCTCACGGTTGTTGTATACCTTGCTGCTATTTTCTAATGACCTTGAACTGTGAAAAAGTAACTTGTTTTCTGTGTTGCATAACATATTGTTGTAACTGAGACAATGTATTGTTGTAGACAATGAAATGCATTGTTGTAGACAGGAGAATATGCCACATTGTAGATGTTTCTGACATTTCAAAACTGCAGAGTGCCTTGTTGATTTCATAGCCTGAAAATCTCTAGGAAAATTGCTTCTCACATATTAGGTTTCAAATATAAAAGCATGTTTCTGGAGCACACTGTCCTTCAACTATTATATATTTAATAAAGTCAGGAAAGCTTTCATATTATTTTGAAAACTAAATTAAACAAGTGAGAAGCTAATTTTCCCAGAAATTTGATACAGGAGGTGTTCCATTGTCTACAATGGTACATTATACAATGCAGAACACAACAAGTTCAAGGTCATTCGGAAATAGTGGTAATCAACATTTAGTAGATTATACTATCTTCGCCGTCGACTCAAGTCAATTCTTGTTTTTACAGGAATTAGTCATCCACTATATATAATGGTACAAGTTTCTTGGTCACATACATCTATAAATGAACATGTGTTCTTGTGTTGTCTTGTTATTAGCGTGCAAGAAGATAGCAAGACAAATGCTGGGTCAGTGGAAGCCATTCAGGAACATCCTGATGATTCAAATAGGGTATGTACAATATTTTACAATTATCATAATTGACTTCCTCTGAGCCGCAGGTATTTTTGATTTCATTTTGACTAAGAGGTAATTTTTTTCATGTGAAGTCCTGGTGCAGCTTATAAGCCCTGATAACCCTTTTTTATGTGTTTTTTCTCATAATATTCCACTGTTTTAGGGCTTTTTACAATCCAGTTTGTGTTTAATTGATATCGTGGCTCCATTAAAGTTCGCATTTTGTGAAGTTTGATCGGTTTGAGTCTATCATGATGTAATTTGACTTTTGTGCTTATTGAAAGACTAAAATCCAACATCCTGGAGCAATATTCATGTCCAGGAACTGTATCAAATATCCAGAACACTTTGTGGGTATAAAGAAGTTTTTTGTGTGAGTCACAACATGTGGCAAATCATAATGTCAGCAAATCCAAAACTTTACAATCTCAGCGTTGACTAAAGCACTTTTTGCATAACATGCAAACTGTTCACACAAGTAAAATAAAAATCATCCAGAACATTTGATTTTGTGGTTATCACAATTTCTAAAAAGGAAAATGTGTCTATAGAGAAATTTTGGTCCGATTTCAAAGTGGCAAACATTACACAGTTAAAATTCTTGATATTCAAATCAGTTCTGCAAAAACTTCACTGTGGCAATTAATTTGAGAGACTCTACACCTTTGAAAATGGTTTTAAATTAATAAAAATACTCTAGTATTTTATTTAGTAAACATTTCACATTGATGACTTAAGTTGAGAAGCTGTGTGGTGCTTTAGGAACTACAATAAAATCACAGTTCCTGGGGAAGTTTGTGCATCCCAGTGTGTTGTGTCAAAACCAGACAGGCATGTATGCACGATTCACAATCTTGGAGAAACTTTATTAGTGATAGTGTTACGAGTGAGTGCATTACATGGGATGAAATCTGAACAATCAATCTGTGATATCCGAGACATTTTTGTTTATACAACTTGTTCACGTAGATTTAAGATCTAAACCATGTTTAGTCAATCTCTTTCAACTAAATTATGAGAAACATACTTATAAATCTGGAGTGCAACCATATTAAGTAAAATGTTTCTTTTAAGTTTGCTAAAGTTGGTATGTGGCTTATAAGCGGTATAGTTCCTTAAAGTTTTCAATTTGATCTCCAGATAAGATCGCAAGCCTAGGGTGTGGTTTATATGCAGGGTGCAGCTTATAGGCAGTCCATTATGGCACAAAGGCTGAAAAATATCTCCAGCAGTGAGCTTTGCCAGGAGTCTTAAGACCCTATGAATGGGAAACAGTCATAATCAATTCCCTAGTCTAATTATGCATAGTATTGGGTGTTGGAGTCAAAATATTAAAGTTCTGTGGTTAGTCATGTGCTAGGGCCAACATTTTGGAACATTTAAAACAATTAATATGGTCTGTTTTTCTGTGTCTAATATCATGGACAGGAAACATTGATTATGGGTGGTATTGGGTTTGTGAGTCGATGGGTTGAAGTTCAGTCTGAAGCGAGATGTACATGTACATGTATGTGATGAACAGTGCTTTGTGGAATAATATGAAAACAATTCGGTACAAATGCTAATAAAGGCTAAGAGTATGAAATATTGTGTAAGGGAGAGTTGTAACTAATTTAATAGAGATGGCCAAACCAGGAAATTTGAGACACTTCCAGAGTTAAAGAACTTTATGGCATCTAAAATAATTCATATCATCTAGTGCATGTACCACATCAGTGCTTGTGCTGCCCTTGAACAAGTCTTGTTGAAATAAAGGCTATTGTAAGTGTGACCATTCAAATGAGACGCTTTGATATGCTCTAGCTCACAGCAAATTAATTATCAGTTGTAATACTTTCCTTCAAACTTTCTTTGTACTTAAATCCTTTTAAACAGTCCCACATCCATTGCATTTCATGTTTGGTAATATACTGGTGTTCATGAATCTCAAATTTGATTTAAAAAATTATTATTGGCTTCAGTTCCAATATTATTGTTAACAAATTACCACAGGAAGTTGGGGTTCAATAACAGTAATCCCAGAACAAATGATATTGGTAACAGCTTGTATAGTTGTCATGCAATGCTAAAACCTTGCCACACCAAACTTAAATTGAAGAGCTGTGTGCAAAAAAAAAGGGTTTAAGTGACTCTTTATCACATTCTAAATTCTCCCTAAGAAAACAAAGAAATTGAAGAAGAATTTAGAATGCGAACAGGATACTCTTACGTTTCTGCAGACAGCCCCTCAATTGGGGTCATAGCAGTTTCACAGCATAATTGATAACTTATTCAATTGGTAGGAATTACTGTATGAAATACTAATTAGCTCTAACCGCCCTAAACCCTGGTTAGGGATTATTGTTGTAGGAATGTGACATCACTGTAGTAATCTTACAGAAGTAATAATTATGTTACTTATTTAGAGGTCTGATTAGTCATGAAATGTTTAAAGTGCCTCCAGAAATAATTTATACAAAAACATGCTGGTTTCGTAAATTTCTATGAGATGATTATAGTTTGTATTGATCAGCAATTTTACCAAATATTTTATGAAAATCAAATAATAGCTTCATTCACAAGGGGAAAGAAATTACACAACATTCAAATAAAATATTCAACCATTCAACTATTTACTTTATGTAGAATTGACATTAAGTCCAAAACAAATAAGGAATTAACAATAAGTCCAAAACAAATAAGGAAACTAAACAAGGCACTATTAATTAGTTTGGTGAGAGGGGAAAAGGGGAATTAATAAGAAATTATCAAGAATAGTAAGTTCATCAGGGGTTCCAAACACAGACAGCACAAGGCCAATGTTCAAGGCATTTGGAACCACTGCTGACTTCTCAAAACAAAGCTCTGAACAATAGCAAATTAAATAGTGGTAATCAATGCTGTATTCAGAGATCATTAGGGAGTATTGTTTGTCTGTGATTTTGCTGCATACAGTTATTATTGATCACAAGGCTCACTCCATGCATGGATTTTTATTTCCTTTTCCTATACTCTTCATGTGAAGCCATTCCTTTGATGTAGTGCCTGAGCTTAGTTAAAATTCAGTTCTTGATGAGTGTTTAAACTACATGTACATGTAATCAGAGCAAGATCTTGATGTGGTGTTTCATTGTACCAATATTAATGTACAACTGTACATGCACCTGATCAAAATGATCTGATTGGCTGTAGACCTTTCATTTATTGGAGAATACACATTAAATGACTAAAGATCAAATTCTTAATTGTCCTTTATATAAGTTTTTTTTTTAAGAGAATTTGGAACTAGATCACAGGTTACTTAATCTGTTCTTGAGCTCATCAATTATTAGTAGTTCATCTGTTCAAATAGGATTGAAAATAAAATGTAATCTTTTACCTACCTCAGATCCTCATTGGCTACAAAAAAGGCCTCGTTGTGTTATGGAATCATGAGTCATGTAACGTCCAGCAGACCTTTCCTAATTCCATTGACTTGGAGAGCGTTAGTTGGCAGAAAGAAGGGAACAGTTTCATCAGTGCACATGCTGACGGCAGTCTAACGACTTGGACCATCGGCAACAGTGAAGCCACAGAGGAGACCCTAACCCCATTTGGTCCATTCCCCTGCAAGGCCATCACAAAGGTCGACTGGCATGACAACAGTGTGTTCTTTGCTGGTGGTATGCCAAGGGCTAGCTATGGCGACAGGAATTGTGCGTCTCTGATGCAGGCATCAACCACCCAAGTTGTTTTTGACTTCACTTCCAGGGTTATTGATTTCATGATTGTCACAAACCCAGAAGATGGACGTGAGTGAAGGTTTTTATTTGTTAAAGTCATGTACAATGTAACATCCGGCAGACCTTTCATGATTCCATTGGTCACATGAGCATTATTGCATGGTCAAACTTGTTGTGAATTTCATGAGGCACTAGCTGAGTGAATCCACAACAAATTCTGACCGTGAGATAAATAAGGTAAATAAGAGATCCGAC
Organism: Actinernus sp. WN-2022; assembly: GCA_030867875.1. NCBI lineage: Eukaryota > Metazoa > Cnidaria > Anthozoa > Actiniaria > Actinernidae > Actinernus > Actinernus sp. WN-2022. Next base: position 100,925,368 of record JAOWCC010001634.1, read on the forward strand.
AAAACATTTTCAATTCAATTTTTACAACAACAAACTAGAAATGTTCAAGCGGAAGAGCTTTGAAAACGAAGGAAATTGTGCCACACAATCTATGTTGTGTCCTTATTTCGTGTAAAACCAAAAAAACTGGCTGACATTACATAATCACAAATTAATGGGGGGAAAACTAAGAATAGTTATGGTCAAATCTCCAAGCTAGAGATAGTTAACAGGCACTAAGGTGGTCGATCATAAGTGTTTGAAACCCCTAAAATCTTTGAAAGAACATGAGCCCTTCCATGCGAAAACCTGGCTTAATGAAATCAGCAACATTTTGGATGAATAGGAAGGCATTGGTAATCATTCCCATTGCGCTGGCTACTATTCCCAGAGCACTGGAATTTGTTTCCAATGCATTGAAATGAATCCATCCAAATTACTTCAAAACTGTTGGCATTCATTTGATATTGTTGTGAAACACTGGGCTACCACTCCAAACCATTTCCACTATAGGCAATTGTTTCTAATCATTTCATTCCTGTTGGCCCTATATCCACTGTCTTGAGACATACATGTAATCCATTTGGTGAACCAATATTCAGAAGCATTTATAATAGGGTTCCATGCAATAATGACGTAAGTGACTTTGATCAAATGTGAACTCCTCCCTACTCAAGTATAAGGAAGTAAGTAAATGTGCTTGGGAGAAATGTTATGTTGATCAAAGTTACTTATGTTGTTCTTGCACAGAGCCCTTCAATTATGCCAAAACATTTACACAATGTCAAGCAAACTATTTTTAAAACAGAATTCATAACTGACTTTTCAAATTTGCACAGAATTTAATACTCATTGGGAGCCGGGTGGCGCAGTGGCTAAGCGCTTCGCCTCACCTCTGTGGCCCAGATTCGAATCCCGGACGCGGTGCCATATGTGAGTTGAGTTTGTTGGTATCTCGCCCGTGCTCCAAGGGTTTTTCTCCGGGTTCTCTGGTTTTCCTCCTGCAAAAACTAACACGCTAAATTCCAATTTAATCTGTGGATTAGCCGGAAACCTGGCTTTGATCAGCCCCCATTGGTTGTTTCAGGTCTCGTTAGAAATTCAGATTTTTTTTATTGGTCAACTTCAGGTATGACAAATTGTCACAAAATCTAGACACAGGTGTAACACAGTATGCATTTTTGGTTGAAAAAGTGATCTTATTTCACTTTAAAAAAGGTTAAATCATACATTAGGTTGGTGAATAAAATCATTTGCTGTGAAAATTATATTCATATTGGGATAAATCTGTTCCAAATCTTTGTAATGTGATTTTTGGGAGCCATTAATTCCGAAAGGTCAACTGTTTTTTTTAATAAGTTCAATCGGAGGAGTGAATGTGACTATTTTCAAAAACTATAGCCAATAATTCCAATGCGATAGACTTGTATTAAAATAATAATTTCTTATTATTGGACTGGTTTACAACACAGCTATTGTGTTACGAAGCAGAAGATGGATGGAATCTGTTCAAATTACTGTTGGATAAAGCTTTTCTAGATAGCAAGTTTTTGTACTTGCTGTAAGTGTACCTGTTTAAAAGAAGATAATACTCTGCTATTTTCAAAAGGGGGCATTCATCATTACCAAAGCATTTAAACGTTCAACCAGATCGTTATGCAGAGTTGGAAATGCATTCTGGACCATTGAGAGAGAATTTCAACATTCCATCAGATTGTTGCAGAACATTGGCAATGTGCTGTGGGCCATTACAGAAGTGTGTCAATGTTCTATCAGATTTGTTGTGGAACATTCGTAATGCACTGAAGATGCATTTCAACACCAATTTCGTTAAGCCAGGTTTTTTCATGGATGGTCACATGACACTTGTTGTTTTTACCACATAGACCTTGTGCCATAATAACTTCCCTTAGGTGCATATTGTTGGAAACTAGTTTATGCCAAACGTCATACTCTGTTTGTTTGTGTGCTTGCAGAGCCTTCCTGTATTGCTGTCCTTTGTGAACAAGAATTTGTTGTCATCGACTTGAAGACAAAGGAACAAGGGTAAATGGATAACCTTGATTATACCTTATTTATGGAGCATCTTTTCCCACGTTAATTTGTTATTTGGTTAAAGTGCATATGAGCCCTAGTCAGTTATCAATGATTTAAAGGTTAAAGTGGAAACCAAAATGACTGACACAGGAAAAACAATAATTATTGATATCTGCCTTTTTTGTTTATGAAGGAATCCAATTTCAATGACGTCATTAAAAGTCCAAAGCCAATTATGGTATATTTTGCTTTGTTTTTATGCCAACTCTGATTGGAGAGTGCAGCTACAATCATGGTCAAAAGGACTCGAGGGACATGGTCACAAGTTAACACCTTGTATGCTGTCTCGGAACAAACTATGCCTACCTGTATTTTTAATTTTTTCACTGATTATACAAACATTGCTAAATTACGTGATCAGATGCAATTAGAGACCAATTGTGACCTCTCACTAGCAGGTTGCTGCAAATTTAGTGTTTAAGTTAGCCTGAATTTCAGCCATCTCCTTCAGGCTATGTTTAAGCCAGGTGATCTAGAAGCTCATTTAAGGGCATTAGTATTAAACTGTTTCACTTGAATGAACGCCATAGATTTACACTACTGTAATTACTGACTTGAGTCATTTTGACAAGCTGCTGACAGATCTGTAAAAACTGACCAATGGTATTTCCCGTTGCTGGGCTGACGGGGAATTCAACGGTTGGTACAAAATTTAAAAAGAGTCGGCACTCCCTACTTACAGATCCAATAATATAATAATAATAATAGCCCTGTCTAGAGATACAATAAAATGCTACTGCTAACTTTTCTCGTACTAGAAGCTATACAGTTAAAAAATCTATAGTGGTCACCAGTATTCCAAGGAGATTGATGTAGGTGTTTTACTTAACCTTCCCATTAATTGATTTTTTCTATATTTTACCTGGTTCTAGATATCCAACATTCATGAAGCCATACCTAACATGTCTGCACTCCTCTCCAATCACAACCTCCTGTCACTGCCATGGGTGCCCCAGTGAACTCTGGGACCAGATCTCATCTGCTGGCAGAGAACAAATGAAAGCAGAGTACTCCCTTGAGGTAAGTGATTTGAGTTACCACTGCTTAATAAGAGTTATTAGTATATACCACACCAGTGAATAGTTCTTTTTGCACGCTCTGATTGGCTACTCAAACAGTGAATATGATTTCATGTTCACCTCAGAGTGAAGCAGTGATCACCTCGTGCAAATTTTTGTCCATTTGACAGAAAATTAAATAACTATTTGGTGCTGGCTATTCACTTTCAGTGTTGTATATACTAAAACAATTATTCACCTCGGTGTCGGTGAATAGTAGTAGATATTTACCTCGCTGAAGCGGCTCTGTAAATATCCACCACTATTCACTTCCACTTTGTTGAATAATTGTTAAATATTTTTGAGTTGCGACCCTGAATTTGTAGGGTTCCCTTAACCCTTTTCCTTCTGGACAGTACTGTCTGATGTCCTCTGGCTTATTTGTCCAAAATTACAGCAGATTTCATTCAAAATCCTACAAGAGAAGCCAAACCAACCTGCAAAGGCCCTGTAGAATTCTCCCCAATGGCATTGTGGGGAAAGCTTGAGCCCTTGGCTTAAAAGGTCAGCAGTGCATCATGAACCAGTGCTAGCCAAACATGAACTGATGGGGGAGGGTTGAGTTAGCACTCAGGATTTCACCAATTGAGCTCAAACACATCCAGGAGTGAAAGGGTTAAAATCAAACCTGTTGCTGCTTCGTTTGTGCTCAAACCCCATACAGTCCTTCATTCTTCTTTGGATCTTCATGAGGTTTACCCATTTTCACAAAGCTTATTTGACAGTTTTCACACATTTATACGACCGAGTCCATGTTTGGATTCTTCACTGGTGAAAGCATTGAAAGGCAAAGGTGCTGGGCAAAAGACATCAATGATTCATGGCAGTCCAAACGACCTTCATTCAGTTGGTCATGTAAATCTCCTAAATCTACGATTCTTTGACAATCATCACTATAGAAGGTCGGCTCTTTACCATTTCAGCTGAAAATTGTCTTTCATCATCATGTAGTTGAATTTAAAGATTTCCCAAATCGTCTATTTCTCAAGCGTATCTTCCGACCTCGTATTTTAAAATCCTTTATCTTTCTGTCTGTCAAATTACACAATTAACACTGTACAGTTTGACTTTCAAAATATTCTGCAAATGTACTGTCTCGCGAGATGGCCCTGGCCCGCGGGACGCAAGATGCACAGAATGGTGTGGGGGCTGACTAGTAGGCTAACGCTCAACCTGAATCTGCAGTGAAATTCATGGTTCCTCATGCTTTGGTAATTAACTTGTTTTTCTCATCGTAGGAATGGCCTATTACTGGTGGAAAAACTCTACTTGATAGTGCAGACACTAAAGAAATGCTGATAACAGGGTTAGTTTCTCTTCTGTAATTGTCCCTATTAATATCCCTATTTGTTGTACAGTCTCCTGTCCAATAAACTGATAAATTGATTTGGTTGAGAAAACATTTTGGGTGTGTGAATTTCCTAGTATTAAGTATTATTTTGGCTATTCTTAATGATGTTCAGCATTTTGGGGTTGAACAGCCTTATTATGGTCAGTGAAAAGTCAGGAAAATTTGTTTTCCTGATTAATATATTGGTGGCAGCCATGTTATTGTGATAGAACTTTGTCAATCTTTTTCTAGTCATGAAGATGGCTCTGTTCGTTTCTGGGATGTGTCCCAAGTTGAGATGCAGCTCATGTACCAACTACACACCAGCAACTTGTTCATCAGTGACCATGAAGGCCATGAGAATGGTGCTCAGGAGGTGGAAGAGGAAGGCTGGCCACCTTTTAAGAAAGTTGGAAACTTTGATCCATTTACAGATGATCCACGCTTTGCTGTGCAGAAAATCTTACTGTCCACAGAAACGAAGACTCTGACCATTGCTGGAAATGGTGGCCAGGTCGTTGTGTACGACATCAATGACAGTGAAAAGGAGATCGAACTACAGGTGAGATTACACCTTCTCTTGACTTGCTGATCAGAATAGAAGGTGGATTTCAAGTATTCTGCAAAAATAAATATTTCACTGTATAGAGTACCGAAGTGAGGCATATTAAAAATGAATAATTTCATCTAAATCCTCCTTTCTTTGCACAAGTTAACTATAGTTGACATTATTTCACTTCAGAAAAAGGGACTAAAATTACAGTGACAGAAAAAATTGTTTCTCCTCAGATTCTAAATTTTCTCACAAATGCATATTTCACATAAAATTTAGCAGTAACCTCACTTTCTGTCTCCCAACACCTAAACTTGCCCAGAACCAAGCCATTCTGTCCACAAGCACTTCACAGCAAGCTAAATTCATCCATAATGACCGCAAAGCATGCCGGGAAATCTTACCAAACAGCGACATGGCCCTTTCCCCATCTTCATTCTTCAAAATATATACTAAGTCAAAAGCCATTTTGACCTAATAGCTTCATATTGGAATCAATGGCAAGTAAATATTGTCCAATATTCCAAAAAAGCTATGATAGGTGGCTCCAGACCCCCATTTATAAAGCCCACGCTAAAGTGACAGAAGAAGTCCTAGCCCATTCACGAGTGGGAAATGAAGCACGTTCTCTATCACAATTACACTGGCACAGACTCTGTTCTTTGAAAGTGCTGATTGAAGCTCTATAAATGGTGAAAAAGGATTTAAATTTTGTATTCCTCCAAACAAACTTCCCTCCTGCTCCATGGAGATCTGACGTCAACATATCCAAAATGGCCGACAAAAAACTTTGAGCTCCCAGTATTATAGGTCAATTGAAAATTCCACGGTAACAGTGACTACAGTTCTCTTAGGGGAGAGAGGGTTTGTTGCAGTCTAGAATGAGCCAAAAATGGGGGTGAAAGGGTTAAGAACATTAATCACAGTTTCAGAAAGGACACTATAAAAGAACATTACATACCAAAAATGAGGTGAATACGATGAAAAGCGGCCAAGATATGGGCATTGGAATATATATAGTTTTCTTTAACAAATCACTGTAGTTTTGTCCTGGGTCCCAAGTTATGAGCCAAATATATTCTTTTATATTGTTCTTTCTGAATTGGTGGTCCGAAAATTCACATCTAAATTTTGCAAATTTGCGATGTCACACTTCGGTACTCATAGTATATGTTATCCATATACTTAATCCTCGTGGTCGTGCAGTATGGAAGCTGTCATTATTATGGTTTGAGTACTTATGGCTGATGTAAATAACTATAGGTGTATCCAGAGTGTCATTGCATCCTGGGTCGAACACAACTTTTACAAATGTATTCTATGAGTCTGTCCATTGTCTTCCGTCATTTAAACAAAGGCCTGGCTTGTGAACCATGTTATTGAATTGGCCCCTGGAATGCAATATTTTCATTTTGGGTGAACAAAATCCCAGCGAAGAAGCCACTGGATGCACTACAAATTAATGTCAAAATAAAAACTTATACCAAGAAGACATGCCAATCTGACCTTGATGTGGATTGGGTCCACGTGGAAACAAATCACCCCATAATGCAAAGATTGAAAGTGTGGCTGAACTAGAATTGGTGGTTGTAATTTAGTGGTGATGTCGTAACAATGACATCATCGATCACATGATTTTAGTACATGCCCGTATCTCCTCATTTCTAATTGCAGTCCGCTGAAACTTTCAGACATGGTATTGGGTCCACATAAATCACATGGTTTTATAGGCTACACATGCTATCACTTCGGCAAAAATAACTATGAGCATATCCACATCTTAACTTTTGACATCTAGAACACACTTTACATCCACAAGCTTGCCATTGCAGCGCTATGTTAGAAAACCTTGATGCACCTCAGTTAGAAGCTTTCGTATTTTTGATAATCTTTCCTGAAAGAAGTGTTGAACTAATGCATAACATTGGTTGGATAATAAATCGGTAATTATGCTTGCTTTGTCGTTAACAGATTACAGAAATTGACCTTGTGGAAGACAAAGAAAAGCTTCAGTGGAAAGGCCATGGACCACTGGCCATAAGAGAAGGACAGGTATCAGTCCCTCGTGGCTTCCAACCAAGGCAGGGTGTGCAATTCATTCCTGCTGCACCAATCACATCACTGGCTCTACATGCTGGTTGGCATCTTCTCGGTGCTGGCACATGCCATGGGTTTGGACTGTTTGACCTTGAGAACAAGAAAGTGGTGACCACTAAGTGCACAGTGAGCAGTGAAGGTGAGTGAGGAGTTTACAGACTAATACGGACACATTAAAGTGCCTATAACCCCCCAAAAAATTATTTTTTTACATCTATTCTGTATAGCGCCTGACTCAGAATACCGTATTTTTATCACGTACAAGCCGCACCTTGCGTATAAGCTGCACCCCTAACTTCAGCCTGATAAACAGTAGCTTTTTTTCCTGAAATGTTTAAGGAAAAACCTTGTGTATAAGCCGCACCACAAAATTCAGTAAGAGTAGTCTTGTGTTCAAGTTCATAAATACCCGTAATTGAAGCAAAACTTCTTCATAAGATATCGTCATATCACAACAACGAATTGGTTACAATTTTTCTTGTGTATATTTTAACCTGCTGTCTTTAAATCACTTCAGAATTCTTCTGTAGTTCCCCCATTAACCAACAACATATTTAAGGAATTTCATTCCTTTAAGCGAACAAGAAAGTAAGATTTTCTTGCGAAACTATATGAGCATGTGTTTGAGTCCGTGGTCCGCCATCTTGGATTTTCAAGGAGGCCTGGGGCGAGAGTTTTCTCAAACTTCCGATAGAGCGTGATCGAGCTCCGAAGTTGAACTCTATGAGAATTATACTTTATTTGAAAATTTGAAGGCTTCCAAGACCAATTAAGGCCTTTAGAACACTAGGAACCATTCGAAGAGTTAGCAGAGAAGATGAGGGGCAACTGGACAGCTAGTTTTCTTTGGAAAGCGAAGGAGGAGTTTAAGTAGAAATCTTGCTGATACTCGTGTTCTGTGAATTGAATGTGCCATTTCTATTGTTTATATGCTTTGTTTACGGTCATTGCCAAAAAAAAAATCTGAAAACAATCACATAAGCTGCACCCTTAACTTTTTGTTACTTTCAAAATCTGAAAGTCAAAAAAGGTGCAGCTTATTCATGATAAAATACGGTAGTCAAGTTTCGTATTCGAAAATTACCGCAGAATACAGGTGTATGTATGCAGGGTTAGCCTCATTCTGAAGTTAAACATTTGTAAATACCAGCAAGAAAGTGCAAAACTCAACTATAACAATAAGTTGTGAATAGTCCACCTTCTCACTGGTATTTTCGAATGTTTAACATCAGAATGAGGCTAACCCTGCATACATGCATCTGTATTCATTGCATTCAGTGGTAATTCTCGAATAAGAAACTGGACATTTGAAAACACCAACCTTCTGCGATTTTAGTGGTGTCAAAGTTAGGAAGTCAGTACGAATCGTGGTGAGGGCCTGGAGTTGTGACTTTAACCGGCCTTAATTTACAATAACTACCAGAATCCTATGCCCAGTTTCTTTTGTTCCTTTAATTTAGACCATTGTCTTGCTATTCTTAAAGGAGTTGGAAAATCTGAATAAGAAAAAGAATTCCAAAAGGCAAAATGTTCTATTATAGTCTAATCAGTTTGAAATAAACTCAATCACAAGAAAAGGCACATCAAAATCAGTAAATTTACCATGTTTGGTGACATTTCATTGGATAGTTACCATGTGGTGAGCTTTCAAGAGTTACAGAAATAAGAGGTGTTTGTTGTCACTAGTCTCCAGGCCCCCAAAGGGAATTGAAAACTGACGGCCACATGTTCCGGTTTTCAACTTTGAAAGGCCATAAAAAAAAAAGTTTTACCCTCCCATTTTTGCTTTAAGTTCTAAAGAATAGTTTCAATCAAAATAATAATAATTTGGGTCAGTCAGGATTCCCCCCCCCCCCCCCCCCCCCAAAAAAAATGTGTTTGTATGACAACTTGCCTGATGGAACAGGAGCCAAAGTAGGCTAAGTGAAATGAGGTATTGAGGCAAGCTTCACTATTTTCCTTCTAAACCTGCATCATGCTATAACAATCTTACATAATAAGTATTTATAAACAGGAATGTATAAAAAGGTTTGACTGAATATTGTTGTTCTATAATTCTAAACAAGATTAGTAAGCATAACAATAAATGAATTGATTTATTATCTGAACAATACATCTCAAGGGTTAGACTATAATGGTTTCTAAACATTTCTTTTTCAGAGTTATCAGCAACTGGCGAACCAATCTCAAGAAAGAAATCCCTCAAGAAATCCATAAGAGATTCCTTCAGACGCTTGCGTCACAGCCGCAAGAGCACCAAGAAGGCAGAAACTCCCAAGAAGGAGGGTGATGCACCAGGCACACCTCCAGAATCTCCAGCAGGGCCACAGTCACCTCCAGTTCAAAGACTAGTACATGAGAGGCGTGTTGACGAGACTGTTCTGAGTATGGTGCGGTGTGTCTACTTTGTTGATACATTTGTCAAAGATGGTAAGTCGTGTGATTCATGGTGTTGTATATGTATGGAGTCTGTTATTGCCGTGCTTGCTTTGATTTTAATCATCAACTTGTGCATGAGGTGTTTTTTTGCATTTGAAAATAGTTGAAAACAACTCGCCAAGAACTGCACCATTAACACATAAAAGTTTGTGGTGTGGCTTATGAGCTTTTTACTTTCTTTGCAAAGCTGGTTCCCGTTTGTCAGACCAAAATTAGGGGTGCAGCTTATATGCAAGGAAATATGGTATTGTTTGAACACATGAAGTGTTCCAGTAAGCCCCTCCACCACTTCATCTTGACGTCATATAATTAATTTGGCTTTGCAATCATGTGAAGAAATACTCAACGTGTTGACTAAAATGACTTTTTTCTTTACTAACAACTGTGTATATTTTCTATGCATCGATGTTGTTGTGATAAAAAGGCGCCATGGAGAATAATACATTAATGAGATGACGTCTACCCAGGTTTCGACGCGGTCATGGGTCAGGAAAGGTCACATTTACACTATTTCAAACGAGCGTAGAACAAGTATTCACTTTAAACCAAAACGTTCTTCATAGAAGTACTCAAAATGTTTCTGAGGTTCATGGGCTATCAAAATTGCAAAAGGGTGATAGGCACTTTAAGTTTAAAGACACTTATTCATTAAGGAGGTGAGAGTTTGTCAGAGTATTAGATAATGTACTAGAGACAAGCTAAAAAAATATGGGAATTTTAGCAACTGTGATTGAATGTCTCTTGTACTGAAGTTAGAAAAAATGTGTGAAGCCAAAACAAATTGGTTTCGGTTTCACTTTCTGTAACAGCTGGCTTTGAGATTTCAAGAGAAATCATAGCAATTAACTAATGTCAGACTTATATAGTTAAAATTTGGGTGGAGAAAGTTGTAGGGTTGGCAGGAGAAATTTAGACTTGGTCTGGTTACTGGAAATAAATATTTGGCCTGACAAAGATTTTATGCAATCCACATTGCATCAGACTGGAAATTCATCCAAACTTTGGTTCTATTTCAGGTGTGCATCACTCTCCTTCAGTGTGGGTAGGCACCAATGCAGGCCATATATTTGTCTACTACCTAACCCTCCCTACGGAAGAAACCAAAGAGGAGGGGATCAAAGCAGAGGTGGGGAAGGAGATCAAACTAAAACACAAAGCCCCAGTGGTTTCCATTTTTGTAGTGGACAAGGATGGTGTTCCACTTCTTGGAGAGGATGAAGGTGAGAAATTGCAAAACTATTTACAACCAGTTATCGAACTTCTGAGTTCCATGGAAGGCAATGAGACTATCCTATGCAGTTATATTTTATTTAAAGACTTGTGTCAACTGTTCTGCTTTGCAGCAGTGTAGCTTTTGTTACATACTTCTGGAAATACTAAATTGTATTGCTGGTTTTAAGCATTTGAGTACAAAGCATAAGGGTTGGCAGGAGTCCATGCAAGAATGTTGTTTGGCATAGGTTTGACATGTGGAAAGCGTAACTCGTTCAGCTGTTGCCTTTTTTCATTATTGAAATTTTCAGGGTTTCCATGTTCAGTGAAAAACAAAAGGAATCGGTCAGGGAAATCCCAAATTTCAATGAGGCTTTTTTTTCAGGCTTCACATAACGTTATACCATTTCTTTGGGTTGTTTTTATCAATCTTCTGTCTCTATAATGATTGAATATTTTGAGGGGGAAAATAAAGCATGTGCTGGAGGTCAGTGAGAAGTCAGGGAATTGTTTTCCTGGAAATACATGGGAACCCCTAAACTTGTACATTCAGATAGTAGCTTTATAGTAAAACCTGGTTTTCATGCCTGGTTCACACGTTGCTGGTATTTGCCGAAGGTATACCTGTCAATTCTCATAACCGTTTTCTACATGCAGCAAATCATGGGCCTGCAGTATACGAGAACCAGACTTAACCAGAGATCCATTTGTTATTCTGTGTACAGGTGTAGACATGAGTGGGCAACATTCCCTTGTCATTTGTTCAGAGGAGCAGTTCAAAGTATTCAGTCTTCCTCATCTTAAGGCCAGACAAAAGGAGAAACTCACTGCCATCGATGGCTCCCGTGTCCGTAAGATTGGTGTCATCAATGCTCACAGCAAGAATGATGACAGCAGTATGATGTACCACTGCATAGCATGTCTCAGTAACCAAGGTGATCTCACAGTGTACACAGTACCACACCTCAAACTCCAGCTGAAGGTGTCGTGCATGAAGAAAGAAGACATGATTGCCATTCAGTCACTGGTTTTCACTGCCAGTGGGCAGGGATTTTACCTTTGTTCACCATCTGAGATGCAGAGATTCACACTCACTGCTACTGATCTGTAAGTCTGATTTTGTGTCAGTCCGTAATGTGAATGCTATTTGTAGTTCCTCTTTGATAATGAGGGGAGGGCAGTTGGGACAACACCTTTGGTCAATAATATCAAAAATCCCCACCCAACTGCCCTACCTTCCTATGTTTCCTATAAATAACCCCTCCCCAGGGGCAGGCAGCATATGTCAAAATCCTCACCTTTGGGGAAGCCCTGCCTGTCAAACCCTCCCCCCCCCCCCCCCCCCCAAAAAAAAGGCTTAACATTGATAGGTGCATTAACACTACAAAAGTTGTTCCATATCTTCATTTGGGAAAGGCACTACTATCAAATTTCTTGTGTTTATTGTAAGAAAAAGAAAAGCAAACCAATATATGTTTGCCTTTTGCATGTCTGCTTCTCTGGTGTATCACTGTTACATTGGCATTAATTTCATTACATATTATATTATTGTTATGTTGCTTTTGATAGACTAAGATCAGAGTGTGTTCTGGAGCTTGCTGAAGGCATGAGACCTCCAGAGGAGGTTGCTATTGAAGTTACAGAAGCAGCAGAGGCAGAGGCAGAGAAAAGCAAAAGGAAAGACTCTTCTTCTTCATCCTCATCTTCTTCTTCCTCATCTGATGAGGAAAAAGATGAAGATAAGAAAGCTGAAAAGAAAAAGAAGAAAGCAGAGAAGAAAGCAGAGAAGAAAGCTGCTGCAGCCGCAGCCGAAAGAGTGGAAGTAGAAGAAAAGAAGGAAGAGGTACAGGTGGAGGAGGAAGAAGTTAAGAAGGAAGAAGCTGAGGAAGAGGAGGCAGCCACAGAGCCTGAGAAGGAAGAACCCGAAGAGACAGCACTTGCTATTCCGAGTGAGGGTGGATCAGTGACAACTGAGCAGACAGTACAGTCATCAGTGCATGAGACATTCCACCACCAAACCTCGTCATCCGATGAAAAGGGATCCAGAGAACAGAATATGGAAGCCTCCGAGCAACAGACCATGGAATCGTCAGAAACATCTAGTTCCATTGTAACGACAAAAAGAACTGTTACAAGCACCCGAATTGTGAAGCAAACAACGTCTACGAGTCACCACCTCATTATGGAGGAGGGAGGAACATTTGAAGCTATTGAGGGTGTCCAGAATGGAGAGACAGAAGAGAAGGTAGGCATAACTAAACCTGCTTTCCAACTAAAGATCAAGAGTTTCAAAAGTAATTACAAATAATCGAATGAACACACACACACCCAGAGCAGGCAGTCTCAGAGTTTTGTTTAGATTTAGAATGTCGACCTACAGCAGGCATGCCATTTTCAGCATGAAGTTAGCAAATTGAGAGGAAAAAGGAACGTTGTGAGTCGGACATCTTTTAATGTCATTCTGTAAGATTTTGCCACGCATGAAGTGTTTTGATTCTAATAGTTGCATTCATAGTTTCATTTCAAATTGTCAATTTCAAATCGTCAATTGAATCTCCAAATCCATGTGAAGGATTTGAAAAGGCTTTTGTAATAGCATATGTTACAGTGCATCTACGAATAGCATTTTCAGCAGTATTGACCCAAATGCCTCACTTCTGTGTTGTGAAGCTCTATTTCTAAATAAGTTGTGTTTGTTTTAGAGGGTGTTGATGCAACTATAATATCTCCTATTGTCTATGTTACTGGTCGCCTGACATCACATAGCTGAAAGAGTCTGCCATTGTGGGCTTTCTATTTCGTTGGTGCTGCCATCTTGATGTCATGATATATTATCACACTGTTGCCCTTATTGTTATACAACAAGAGTTTTTGTGACAATAGGGATAACGATGTGGTATAAATAGATGCAAGTGCCTTCAGGTTATGTTGGTTCCTAAATTATATTAAAAAAAAAATTCCTTCCAATACTGGTAAATGAATTTTATTAAACTCTGAAACATTGCTTATCATGACTGAACATGTACAAAGTGCACACTTTTTGCTGCTGTCTAATTTGACACCTTTGGTCATTAAATTTTGTTACTGAACCATTGACTTGTTACAAATCCATCCATTTAGAGTTATGTTTGGAACTGGTGTATTTATTCTGATAATGTGGTTTCTTTCTAATAGGTTGTGAATGATGTTGACCAAATTGTAGATGAGGTATGATTCCATTAATTTGTCTCTGTATTTAATTTCACATTAATTTTGAAATATGCCTACAAATTGCCATGTGACATGTTCCAATATCATTAGTCCATGCTAAAGCACTTCATGTTCGAAGGGCATGCTGCTGGGTAAACATGGTATTTGTATAAGAATCTGATGTCCAAAATTCCCTTTTCTGTAACATGAACACCCCAGAACTCAAAATATATATAACAAAAGATTATGTTGATAACTGTAACTATCCAAAAGACCTTTCCCCACATGACAGCCATCTTGGAATAAACGGTTAAACATGTGTGAGACCGAGACTGGGTAAGCATTAACAATAGGTTTATTCCAAGATGACCGCCATGTGAGAAAGGTCTATAAACCATTCCAGCTCAAGCTGAATTGCTCATACTTGTTGTTAAAAAAACTGGAGTCAAATTACAAGCAAACATGTAGGAAAGGTTACACTGGGCTGCAGGGCACAAGATGTCTAATGCCCTCAAATTTAATCAGCAAATCCTTTACCACACAGTTTTGGATGCTACATGTTTCAGAAATAGAATTTTGGGCAAAATATGACATCAGGTTCTCAAACATACTATTTCCTGCCATGTTTGTCTTCATTACCCAGTATGCCCCTTCAAGCCTGGAGTGGTCTATTAGATTGCCGATTGTCTGCTGTCAATCGGGTAATGTGAGAGCTGTGTATGGATGAAAGAAATTATCACAATTGAAGGGTTGAGCATGAAAATGGCCTGTGACTTTTTAGTCTTTTTTTTTTTTTCGGGGCAATCCGGCAAGCAAATGCGAAGCAAGCAAGCTAGAACTGAGCATGAGGGAAAACTCTTCACATTTGATGACCTCGTTGCACATGCGCCAATAAGCACTGTCTGCTGGCCAACAGCTATTTGCAAAGCGATCTCAAAATAACCACCATGGGGGTAAATTCGTCACACAAGATGACCACATTAAGCATGCAATTATGAGAACAATATGCTGGCCAATCTCCCAGTTAACTATCATTATTAAATCTCATTTAAACAATGAAGTACTGGTTCAGCTAAGATATTTACAGAGCTATTTCATTTGAACTAATTCTGAATATATACACATAAAAGAAGAAAATGCAAGGGGTTGGTGCTAAATCATAGGCATACCATGGGAGCAAGCATGTAGTTTTTAATAATACAATAGCTTACCCCAATATAAAAATACCCTAACCATTGGTGAACGGCTTCTCACTCACCTCGAGCTAGGGTTCACAGGTAAATGACTACATGTAGTTCTCACTCGCCTAGCGCTATGGTTCACAGGAAGAAGAGGTAAACATTAGTTTTTCCCTATTCCCCATGATACACCCATGATTTAGCACCATCCAATGCAAGGGCCCTAAATGCCACTTATATATTTTAAAATTAATAATTCAATAACCTATTTGTGGTGTCGAAATATGCCCTGATATTCCGTCTGCAGATATCTGTTCCAAGAAGAAAACAGTACCTGAGAGCAAAGCTTGAGAAACTGAGCTTTGAGGATTAGATAATGCCGAAGACAAATATCGGGGCATATTTCAATGCCACAATTTAGGTTATTGTTATCATCCTTCAAATATTCTTTGGCATATGCTTACACACTCACAGGTGGTGTATTTGCTGATATTTTCCACTCGCAGAGAGAAAATATTGGGTCACATGACTCGTTCAACCAATCACGTGTCAGAAAATATTTGATGGGTTATAATCCTTGATAGTATATTGTGGGCCGTTATTTTGTATGTATCCCGACATTTTCTATATTGGCATGTATTTGTTGCTTACAGTAGTTGTACCCGTTATTTGTGTTCCAACAGCTTTCTTATCATTTTAGTGATTGTGTTGTTTGTGATCATTGCTTTTAGGTTGAGCAGGCTGGCAGTTGAGATACAGGCCATTCGTAGCACTCATTTAGACCAGGTTAATGCTGTTTTGTTCATTTTGTGTTGTGTTTGTAGTTTTGCAATTATTTACTGTTGCTGCCTAAAACTCTAAATCCAAAACCTAACATGCTAAATGGATCTAACCTGATATCTAAAAGCAGTGAGTTATAAATTTTGCTGTCAGTCCGACATATCCACCTTTTGACTAATGGTCATAGAAGTAGTTCGCAAGATACTAGAGAGCTTAAGCAACCACAACGGCAACGTCTAGGATGACGGCATAAAACAATAGCCTTAATTACAAAATACAATCATTGCACGTGGAAATGCACGCAGTCGTCTACATTTCAACCGTTGTCTGGAAAAACAATGAACCCCATATTTTACGTTTACAAGAGAACGCCAACGTATAAAGTAAATCACTCCGTTTTTCTTTTGGCGTGAACAGAACTCTATGCATGTGCTATTTTTCGAAGATATGAATGCAAAAACTAATTAAAGGCGAACGAAGGAAATAGTAAACATCATATTTCGGTAGAAAACATTTTTCTAGGTCCCGTCCTCGCTGCCGTTGCCGTCATAGATGCTTAAGCTCTCTACTGTTATTCTACACATTTGTCAAAATTTAACCAACATAAGTTGAAATAAATATTTCATGTAATTAGAAACAAAAGTAAATGATAATATGGTAAACTATTCAAGCAAATCACTGTTTTGTTAAATTATAGAAATAACCCATTGATAAAAGGATCTGGATACATTAAAGCTAAATCTCATGTTGGTTGAATAACTGTTTTAAAATTTTGACTTTACGGTCCAAGCAGGTTTACTTATTTTTTTTGGAACTAGGATTAAATCATGACCTTTAACGTGTGTTACTTAATACCAATTAACTTGTCAATATAGGAAAGGATGGAGGGTAGGTGCTATTTGCAATGCAAGTACTAGCAACAGGCAAGCAATGCGCAATTAAGGAGGGAACCATGGCAACCAAGCCACAGGTCAACCCTCGGCACCTGTCACAGTGGAAAATAAGATACTCACCTAGGTCTTAGACCTACCATAGTAGGGACAGGT
Source organism: Actinernus sp. WN-2022 (assembly GCA_030867875.1). Lineage (NCBI taxonomy): Eukaryota > Metazoa > Cnidaria > Anthozoa > Actiniaria > Actinernidae > Actinernus > Actinernus sp. WN-2022. The sequence continues at coordinate 100,942,326 of JAOWCC010001634.1, forward strand.
GGGTGGGGCAATCCGGCAAGCAAATGCGAAGCAAGCAAGCTAGAACTGAGCATGAGGGCAAACTCTTCACATTTGATGACCTCGTTGCACATGCGACAATAAGCACTGTCCGCTGGCCAATAGCTATTTGCAAAGCGATCCCAAAATAACCACCATGGGGGCAAATTGGTCACACAAGATGACCATTAAGCATGCAATTATGAGAACAATATGCTGGCTAATCTCCCTATTAAATCTCATTTAAACAATGAAGTACTGGTTCAGCTAAGATACTTACAGAGCTATTTCATTTGAACTAATTCTGAATATATACACATAAAAGAAGAAAATGCAAGCAGAGGGAGCTGTGTAGTTTTGTCATTCACATGTAATGAGAACCTGTAGATCAATTTGATTAAACAATAAGCTCAAGAAAAGTACAGCAGATTCAGGTTAACCATTTAATGTTGTCTGATTGTGTTAACTTTTTCAGACAAAATTTGACATGTTTCTAACCAAAATCTAGATGTTCTCGGTTTCCTGTGCTTTGTGTTTCTTTCATTTAATCTGTCTAATCACAATTCAAGTAGGTAGAAAACTATTGCAGCAAAATAATTTCATAGTTTAATGGCAAGGTAGTAAAATATTGAGTGTTGTACTTCAAATCATGTTTGTCTTACTCGCATGACCACCAGAACGTACAAAGCCACAGAAAAATTGGTTAGCAACATGTCAATTTCCACATAGCAACATCACCAATCGACCATTGCAAACAGTTAAAAAATGTTGTGAAAACATGACTATCTGCAAATGGCAATTAATCAACTATTGTATTGTAGGCAATGAAATTAATAATATTTTGTGGAAATTAATCTGCTATTACTGTAATTTAATAATGCAGAAACTAGTCTGTATTGTCGTGTACAAAGTTTTTACTTCCTAGATTAAAGGCAAGGAATATAATTTCATCGGGTGATACTCTTAAATTCAAAAGGAAATCATAAAATTTTGAAATTTATGGTTTAATTACGAAGAATGTTGTATGTGGGGAAGTTCTAAAATTTGCGATTGAAAGATCTTTATTTCTTTTAAATATATCTAGTATTAAGCAAATATATATTTTTAGGGGCAGCCTTCACCTCCTCGGAACCTGGAATAGTACTCTGAAACAATACAAACCCTAAAACAATGGAATTCTCTGTCAGTGCAATCCAAATAGGGTCCAATAAAATGCAAGGTTTCGAGAGGTGAAGGCCTCCTGATTTTTTTATACTCTATAAAAGTAAATATGTTAAGTCGTCAAGGCTTAGTTGATTGTACAGTGAGCAACATTCCTAAGATCTCGTAGTATATTACTTTTGTATTGAACATAAACACCATTTGCCAATGTAAAAAAACAACTAAATTACATTGATACCTTACTGTGAGACTACTGAAACCAGCTCACTTACCTAAACACACTGCAAAACGAAAATAAACCATTTCAAAGTATAAATCCTAGCATATACTTACAATTTTCTTCATTCAAAACACACTTCCAAACTAGTCTACCATTTACCGGATCAAAGCTCAAGCAAGTCTAAATGCTATTGTCTTGTACTCAACACTGATTGGCTCAAATAACCAAAAGTTGAAATGCTATTGTCTTGTACTTGACACTAATTGGCTCAAATAACCAAAAGTTGAAATGCTATTGTCTTGTACTCAACACTGATTGGCTCAAATAACCAAAAGTTGAAATGCTATTGTCTTGTACTCAACACTGATTGGCTCAAGTAACCGTAAGTTGGAATGCTTTGTTTTCGTTCTGCAATGTGATTGGTTCTCATTGTCAAAGTGGCCCTAGTTTTAGTAGTCTCGCTGTAAATAATTGTTCATTGGTATAAAGTTGTGTGCGCTTGGGAGCCGATCAAATCTCATGTTAGGATGTTCGATGAAATATAATAATAATAATGGACAAGCCAGCTGATTTGTCCTCAATTTATAAAAAAATAAATTACCACAGCTTAATTGTTTTTCTTCTAACTATTCTCTGGATACAAGCCTAACTTTGGGCTACTAAATTTAACACTAACATAAACACCCTAAACATGTCAATTCAACATTATTTTCCATATTGTTTTGTGTGAACAATTTTGTTTTATATTAAGGCAGTACTTGTAGAAAGTCTGATACAATACCATTCTTCTCAGACCTTAATTACTTTGTCTAGTTGCAAATGCGGTCAAATTATTTGTTGTCGAAGTATTCTGATTTTGGAGCACCTCATTTCCATGGCTCGGGCATGAAGACTCCTGAAATGGGCCTTATACAGCTAGAGCTCTGGGTGTATATTTGACGAAAGGATACAAAACAGTCCTCCAGCCATACATTCTCTACAGGAATCCAAATAGCTTATATTCTCAATGACACATTCTTACCAATAAGCTAAAAGGCCTTGGGAACGCAAATTGGAAAAACTAGTTGTTACAGTTAGTTCTAAAAGGAAAACAATGGAAAATAATTTGTGAAACGATTACTAATAATGCTATAATGCTGAAATGTCCCCCAATGTTTTCTTTGTGAGTCCTTGGAACTCAATTCTGAGAACACTGCAAAGGAATACTGTGGGGTAGAGACTCTTTGTGAAACACCTCCTCCTTCATATGGAGCCATGTTGGGTAAGAAAATACACCTTACCTGGAATGCCACAAAAAATCCCCCCCCCCCCCCCCCCCCCCCCCATCTTGTCACTGACCTTTGGTCATTCTTCCTGTCAACAGATGGGTGGACTTGATGAAGACAATGTCAAGAAACCGAAAGGCAAAGGATTCAAGAGTCCAGGCAAACTAAATACCAGACGGTCCGCGGAAGTGCAGCCAGCCCTCAAAGTCGACGAAGCTTGACTTTATCGTGTACCAAAACCACTCTTGACTTCAGACTCCACGATTTCTTACTAACAAGGGTGGGATGGGGAGTTTAAATTGTTCAATCAAGTGTCACCTGGGGGTGGTGGTGGTAGTAGAACGATTGATGAATGATCCCATTATTTGCATAATTCGCCATAGTGGTAACAGTGCCAAAATAATAGAGCTACCAACATTCTGTGTTTGTTAATTTTTTCGAAGGCTTCTCTTCAGTTGGTAAATATTAGCTGTCGCAGTTTAAGTCGTCTGGTCTCGAATCCCCCTGTGCGTCATTATCTTTTCTATTCCTTTCTCCGCCCCCCTTGTGTTAGCCAAGATATCGTAGGGTCCGAAATCGATACCATTATCAGATACTTAGTAGGGTAAACTTAGAACTCCAGAGAACAAACGCACTGGCGAACAATTTGTTTCTTTACTACTGTGGTAACAGTATCAGTAAGAGAGCTTGTAGATCGGCAGTAGTTAAGGATTTTCTTAATTTGTTTTCCTTCCCTTGCGAATACTTCGCCATTGCCTTGTGCGCGTAGATTCTTAATTAATTGCACAGAAGGACTCAAATACGAAGTATTACTAATATTATTATTATTATAATGATTTTCATCTTGTTAATTTTGTCATGGGTAGCGTCGTTTCCGGGAAACGAAACGGGGCATGCGTGCACAAACGTACGAACATAATATACCATGCTTTTGCACAAGTCTAGAAAACATCGGCATAAGCAACAGACGCAGTAATCATTGATCATTAGCAACGCTTGTTCTACTCAGGTGTGATAAGAACAAGAGCCGCTAATGATCAATACATTACTGCGTATGTTGCTTGTACTTTTGACACCAAAACAAGTCTTTACGAAGAACAGACTCGCTAATACACCAACTGGACGCCACAATACATACTATAACATCTAACATACGCGAACAAAGTCACACAAACGCAAACCTCTCGCCGCTTCCTACTAACAACCAATGTCGTACCTAGACGCTATGTTTCTTACTACGCATGCTCTAGTATTTCCATCGTGCATGCGCAGTAAGAAATTGTCCAGGTACGAGATTACACAATAACAAACTCCCGTAATCTTACGGTTAAGCAGTGAGACTCCGCAGAAACGGCGCTTCCCTTATTACCAATGTTATTTTTAGTTTAAACGACATCGCATTTTTACTAGTTTTAACTAATTTTAACTGAAGCATAGCTTAACACGGCGGGTGTTTAGGACACTGTGAGAGTGCCCAATACAGGCACTCGTTAATCACAGATTTTAATAATATACGTTTATCTGGACGTTTGATTTTAAGCGTCGTGGAATAAATTCATTTTTTCCCGAGTGAATATGCTAATAAAAGAACGTAGATTTCAGAACGCTGAGTTGGTTGCATTTACTTGCCACTCGTTCGCACCTGGCGACAACCTGAGTAAATCAGACTCCTCCACTTTCAAGTGGAGAAAGGCGTCTAATTTCCTCAGGCTAACCCGGCGACTTAAAAGTAATGGAGTACCTGTAGGGCTACCAACACACTTACTAATTCACGACTTTCATAATGGCCGCCACCTAATTTGCATAATTTGGAATATAAATCTGTAGGGGGAAACCAATGCTACCACATGAAAGATTACATTATAACTTGTAATTGAGTTTTGGAGCAATGTGGAAAATTGCTGTTGAGCTATAAGAATTTGTAATGCAGAAAAATATGAAAGAGGCTAGTAAGGCCTTTGTTTTTCTCATATAAATCTCTCTAATTTCAACTTCATTGCTTTATAAGCTACAGCACTCTACTTTCACTAATGTCGACATGCTCTTTCACATGGCATGTGGATAAACTACCGAAACAGGAAATCACATGTGGGAGGCGGCTATTATGTATGCGAGGCCAAGAGGCTCGAACCCTGACCCAAAATCCCGAGCTCTAAAACCCTGATTGCCCCTTTTTGGGGGAAAAAAACAGTGATTGACCCTTTAAATAAAAACAAATAGGCCCTGTGAAATAAATTGTTCGCCTGAAAAGGAATCTATACCGAGAACGGAGGCCATAAGGAGGGATGTATATGGCTTATTGCCGACGTTCTCGGTATAAAGTGTCTTATTTCATACTTGACGAGGTTTTCGCAAAATTTTGATTGATGTAGCTCTTTTAGGTAGATTTTGGGCGAGTACCAAGATGGAGAAAAGGTTTTAAATCTTTATAGGGATATTTAGTAAGTTTGGCTGAAGCCAAGGTGAATGAATTCCTTGGAGAAAATAACAAAACAAATTCCTTAATGCAAGCGCAATTCGGTGTATAAGCTAGAAACGGCAAAATATCGTTGAATTGTATTGAATTGCTCGTTATAAATGCAAGGGATGTATGAGAAAAGTTCCCGAAATGTATCTGGATACATCCTGGGAACTTTTCTCATACATCCCTTGCATTTATAATAAGGGTATGTTGGAAAATAAAGCCTCGTGAATAACAAAATAAAACCGTGTCAAGCATGAAATAAACTCCAATCCTGACCCTGATTTGCCCAAACAGAGCTCTAAACCCTGCCCCACCATGGGCTATTTTTCGCTGCATTGGCTCTGTATTCACAGGTTCGAGAATATTTATCTCTAAAAGGAGCGCCGATCACCCCGTCAGTTCAATATAGTCAATAGTACACTTGACAGTCAAAGTGACAGTTCGCGGGTTTATTCCATCGTTGAAGAGATTTATAAATATCGCGATACAGATTCTGTACTGTTTTTCTAAGGTCGTCTGATTTGTGCGGCGTGATCAATGCAGTAGCGCTTATTTTTCTGGCAGCTAGTGAAATCCTTCGCGGTCTTGACAACAACAAACTGGAACCAAGGGTATACCACTGGCTATACCACATTCACAAAGAATACTTCAAACCAGAAATCTATAACTTATGGTAAAACTAGTTTTATTCGATAGTTTTTCACTTGAATTATTGTGAACAGGGATGGAAACCTCAAACAAGACATAACAGTGGCAAGGTGTAAAGTCTGTTTTATTAAACTTCTACGATAAGTCTAGTATAAAACGAAGTTTGTTACGTTTCCCACAAACAGCTCGACCCAAGCTTCCAAAGCTTCTGACCATCGAGCGCGCCTCTACCCAGTTTCACGCCGAAACTATAAAATGAAAACAGTCTATCACACCTGTTTAGTGCGTATGCGTATTTACGTGAATGTTTCGCGAAAAACGAGAACTAGTTAAAAGCTAAGCATTGACTTTAAAGTGCTTTTTGTATTCCACAAGGACAAACCGTGGCAGAAATATCAATATATCGGTGAAAAAGTTTCAAATTAGAGCAAGTTTTTTTAAAGAGTTTACCGTTAAAATCACGTCCGCCATTACTGAAGTGCGTTCTCATGTGCCCGCGCTTTTCAAACAGCGGTGCTGTCTAATGACCGACAGATTGGTAAACTGGTCTGGACTCGCTCCTTTCTTTTCGCTCGCTCCGCTAGAAAAATGCAATCAATGGAGTGAAAATGAGGGAATGCTCGCAGTCTACATATTTTTAGGAGCATCCGCCATCTTGGATTCAGCACTGAAGTGTGATCCCAATTAATGAATGTATTCCAACCGTACATTGTTCTACTTTTACCCAGTATAGAGGAGAGTATTATAAAAGCAAAAATGCTAAGTTCTGATGAATTTGTAGTTGTTTTCAACGAATTTTGAATGCGCAATGTACGGAAGCCCAGGAGGAGGGCCACGGAGCGAAAATGAAATCGAGTTTGTCGAAAATTAAATGAGATTATTAGCAAAACCTGTTTGTAAATGTTTTTCACCTCCAATCGATTGTCGATCTTTCTAAACCTGCGTTTTAAAAGATTGCTCAGTCTAGCATCCATGGCAACGCCTTTCCCATGGGAATCACGAGCTCAATTCATTCGTTTATGAAGTACTATATCAGCACGTGACCGTTAGCTATGGGGCGCCGATGCGGACAATATTCTGTACATAAAAATATCCATGCCGTGTGCTAAGAATGTATTCTGTCTTTGGGATATACCTTCTAAGTTCAGATTATATGTTCTAAAGTCTAAACTTTTCATGTTCTCAGCGGAATATGTGAGTTCCATACTTTGAATATCGGTTCTAAACTCGGAATATTCATGCTAAACTTACTATTTATCTTCCAAAGTGCATTTTTATCTTCTAATCATGAAAAACTTTCCTCTTTCAAAAATATGCATGCTCAACTTATATAAACTAATTGAGATTTTGAGACGCGATACCGAATTATATTGCCGGCCAGTTGGGAGAAAATATATTCCGTATTGGGCGGAGTCGCGCAGCGACGAAGCCCAATACGAAGAATATATTTTCTTCCAACGCCGGCAATATAATTCGGTATCGCGTCTCAAAATCTCAATTAGTTTTGTATCGCGATTCAACAGTTAAAGTGCCCCTAAACCCTTTTGCAATATTTATATATATGAAACTTTGAAAGGTCTTGAGTACTTCTGCGAAGAAATTATTGGCTTACAGAGAATACACTATCTTCTAGGCTTGTTTGAAATGGTGAAAATGTGACCTCTCCTGACCCATGACCTTGTAAGAAAAAGACTGGGTCGATTCCCTATCTTACGTCATCCAATTCATTCGACTTTGCAATAACTTGAATAAATATTTAGCATTTTGTCTAAAATAGCTGTTTTCTTTACTAAAATCTCACAGACTGTGTATATTCTCTATATATCGATGCTGTTGTGATAGAAAGGCGTCATGGACAATAATGCATTAATGAGGTGACGTAAGATAAGGAATCGACCCAGTCTTTTTCTTGCACGGTAATGGGTCAGGAGAGGTCACATTTTCACCATTTCAAACAAGCATAGAACATAGTGTATTCTCTGTAAGCCAATAATTTCTTCGCAGAAGTACTCAAAACCTTTCAAAGTTTCATATATATAAAAATTGCAAAAGGGTTGAGGGGCACTTTAAGTCGGGAATTGTTAAAAGAAAGAAGAGAATGAAGCACCAAACTTATTCTGATCGTAATTTCAATTCTCAAAAGGCGCCTAGTATATCTATGGCAACGGTTTTACGGCTTGAGTGGCGAAAACTTTCGCGACGTGTTTTGAAATCTCTTCAAAAATTATGAAAATTGTACTTTTAGCGAATAAGAGTGTTAGATTTCTGACGGAAAATACAATGCCAACCTTACCTTTAGGATTGAATGATGCTTATCTTGTAATTTACAGTGTATTGAAGGTGAAATTGTAGAAATCTTGCTGTTGAACAAACGACTTTTGACCTTGACCTGGAACCCATGTAACTGCAAGGGCTCGCGCAAGAGCCAATCAGAGGCTGGTATTCTGAGACGCAATACCATGTTATATTGGCGTCTCAAAAGTAAACAAAGTGATCAGTGAATCGTGATACTAAATATATATTCGAAATTCTGCTGAGAAAATATGTATCACGAATGGACAAAATATCCATGCTATGTCAAACCAAAAAATTATTCTAATTAATATGCAAATATATGTTAATATCTTTTACATCCATAATGCAGTGCGGTCTATAATTTACCGCCAAAAAGAACCGCCATTTCGTTTTGCGTTCAACGAAAGCATGGCAGAAGAAGTAAAAAAGAAGATATTGGAAGACGCATAGTCGATGCACTAGTTAGGGGTTATTTGTATAATACTTCTCATAATACCCTGAAGGTCTTCATCAGAAATGGATGAGTAATTTTCCTCATCTAACACATACCCACCAACTCATCTTTTCGCCTTCTAACTATTCGTTCTGAAAAATTTAGAATATACTGCTAATTTTTGCCCATGAAAAGAACTTACTCCTCAAAAACTCCAATTGACTCGAGGAAAGTGTGAACCGTCTGCCAGTGCAGTACAGTACTGATTGTGGGGTCCCGCATCCGTCTCCAAACTGTATTTATTGATCGATAACCGTTCCCTAATTTTCTATCAGCCCTCAGGTAATGGTTGGGAGAATGGCGTCACCTTATTCAAGGTTTTCTATCACTACCATCCAGGCGATCGAAAGGTCAAAACTCTGTATTTGATAGGTAAAGCCTCTGTATCACATTCATTTTACTTTATATAACAGGGAGGTGAGAAAACCCTGATATTACAAAATGACGGCTCTTTTTGGCGGTAAATCATAGACCGCACTGCATTATGGATGTAAAAGATATTAACATATATTTGCATATTAATTAGAATATATTTTGGTTTGATATATCATGGATATTTTGTCCATTCGTAATACATATTTTCTCAGCAGAATTTAGAATATATATTTTTAAGTTGAGCACGCATATTTTTGAAAGAGGAAAGTTTTTCATGATTAGAAGATAAAAATGCACTTTGGAAGATAAATAGTAAGTTTAGCACGAATATTCCGAGTTTAGAACCGATATTCAAAGTATAGAACTAATATTTTCCGCTGAGGCATGGATATTTTTATATATAGAATATTGTCCGCATTGGCGCCCCATAGTTAGCTGCAAAGGGCCTATTCGTTCAATTTTCAGGGCATGGTTGGAGCTGTGTTTGTTCAGCCTCGTTTCCGTGCCGTAAAAGTCTGTCTTTATGTCGCGTTAGTTTCTCCTAAACTATTTGTCCAAATGTCACAAAAAAAATTCGTTTGCACAATCAGGATCTGTGTTCTGTAGGGTGCGAAAATGAGTACATTTGGTAAAGGATTTCCTTTAGAAACAATTCGGAAAACTAACTGATACCGACTTGTGCAAGAGCAAACATAACCCATCACGGACCGACCCTGTTGCCCGCAAAGGATCACGGACCGGCACCGGAGGGCCACTGGTTGTACTGAAAAATTGTGAGTTTGTCGCTTTTGAGTTGGAAGACGCCAAAACTCAGATTAATTTTCGCCAACCTCAACTTTATTTTCGCCAAAGTCAAAACAATTTTCGCCAAAGTCAACTTTATTTTCGCCAAACTCAACTTTGTTTTCGCCAAACTCAAAATCAAATTCAATTTCGCTTAACTCAAAATATATTTCGCCAAACTCAAATTTATTTTCGCCAAACTCAATTATATTTTCCACAATGCAGCCTGATTTAGGATACTGTTTTCTTTATTTTATCTTGTTCCCTAGGATCAGTTAAGGGAACTGGGATTTTTTATTTCAAAATGTTTGTTACTTGTGTTTTTTTACTTGTTTTCAACTGTCGTTAAAATTATCTACCCTGGAAACAGGAACAAGGAATACAAATGACAAATAACTATCGATTAAAAAAAGAACGACTAGATCAATATTAGGGGAACAAGAGGAACAGAAACACAAATTCATATTCAAACTATATTAGCAGTCGGGAACAAGGGGAACAAGGAATATATCAATGACAAATAACTATCGATTTAAAAAACGAATGACTATATATAGACCAATGGTTCCGTTCAGGAACTAGGGGAACAAGAGGAACAGAAACACAGATTCATATTCAAACTATATTAGCAGTCAGGTGTGTATACCTAGTAGACATTATAATGGTTTTCTACCTTGTTCCCCTTGTTCCTGGCTTCGTGTGTGTATACCTAGTAGACATTATAATGGTTTTCAGCCTTGTTCCCCTTGTTACTCGGGCCCACACCGCGGCAAAACGTTACGCGCATGCGTATTTGCTATTTCTTGTCGGCGCGCGGCCGCCCCCAGTTTCCCGCGAAAACTGAAATGAAACAACAGGCACATACCCGTGATTTTAACATTTCTGCTTAAAAGTATCCATTTGTGAACTGTTTTGTCAAAAAATAAGAAAAGTACTTGAAAGATAAGCCTAAGACTTTAACAGGTTGAAGTTTTCTTAATTTGTAATTCACTGTGAGTTTACTAAGTTATAAAATTATTTACTAAAAAAGTTGAAACCCTCGGTAATTTGTATTTGATAGCAGAGCCTTCATTCTTTTGGCCAGCGGAGCATACCGTTTTGCCGCGGTGTGACTCGGGCCAGGCCTTTGGCCGGCTCGAGTCAGAAATCGCAAGTCTTTTTATTTTTATTTTTTGTGTTGAGGTATTTCGCCGTCAACCAATCAGAAAGCACTGTGCACGTGGACAGAAAGCACTGTGCACGTGGACACTGATTGACTTCGGAAATACTATATCAGAGTTTGAATGCGAGCAAAGACGAAAGTGTTTTGTGCCATTTGTAGCTGTTATTTGGCTAAAACCAAAAGTTTCTTCGATTGAAATGCTAAGATGTTGAGTTTTTCTAGGGCTGACAAAAGTTTTACGGACTTTCGAGGGAAATTTCGCACATTTTACGACAAGATAACTGGCGCTCCTGAACGCACGTGGACCAGTAATAATCGACATATGTAAGTAAACAAATGATATAAACTTTACCAGCTTGTAGTAGCGTCGTGTTTATTTGTGCCTTTTAAAAATAATGGCTTAAAATATATAGTAAATGGCCTAATTTTTCAGTTCGGATCATGTTTACAATCTAAGCTTATGTAGTTACGACTCCATTGTCAAATGGTGTCGTAAACTTGACATGATCCCTCATCAGTTCTCTCGGTAAGCGTCAGGAGTACTTTTAAATATTGATGTGAGTATCTTCTTGTTTAATATTCGTTTCTGTTAAAAGTAATGGCATCAAATACAGCTGTAAATAGCCCAATTCCTGTTGTAGTAGGCCATGGCCAGCGTCGGTATTTTCACTCAGTCACTTCATGACCTAGTAAGAATTCGGGAAAGCCGAGTGATCGAAGAAAACGAGTGGAAATTACGTACGATTCGTTATAAATTTCAGCCTCCTGCAAGATGTAGAAAATGAACACCAGCCCTAATATTGGAAAATTCACCACTCTACTCGAAAATGAAACTGCATGCAGATCTAGATAGATGAAGATCTAGATAGATGACTTTATTTATTTAGAATGACCATCCCTAAATATTCACAAGGGGTATCTATAGCTATTACTAGCTAAAGGAAAAGTTACATGTATTACACAATATAATAGCACCTGTGCTTGGACAGTGAAGTTAGAAATAGTATTATCAGTCCATTAATCCTACTGAAAAGCATTGATTTCTAAGAATGTTGAAAAGTATGGGTTGGTTAAACCCTGTTAAAAAGAATTGTTTTCTAAAATACAAAAAACTCAATTAATATTTGTAATATTTTTGAGCAAGTTAGTTCAGAGAGAGTGTTAGTGTTATGTGAAGTTGATTTATTATAATTACTGGGAGCAGTTGTGATAGGCCTTTTGCAGGAAACAGTCATGTGCTGGTATAATACTTTGTGAACGAATGAATTGAGCTTATGACCTGCGGCCATGGGTAAGACATTGCCGTGGATGCTGGATGGCAAGCTATCTTTAAAAACGCTGTGTACAAAGATTGGCAATCGATTAGAAGTGGAAAATCGCATTTACAAACTGGTTTTGGCAATCCCTTTATGTAGGACGACACGAATGTTTACCAAAAATACAATAGAACGCAACACAATACAATACAATAGAATACAATTTGGTAGCAATTCGTGTCGTCCTACATGAAGGGACGGCCCAGGTTTTGCTAAAACACTACTGATCTCGTACAAGTGCCTTTAAATATATGAATTAAGATTTGTTTGCCATCTAGTACAACCACGTGATTGCATTCCTACAGAAGGTGATTGCCATTATATATAAATGATCATGAGCATGAACAGTGAATCAATAGACCTAGTTAGCTTGCCTGTTTGTTGTACCATTTCAGACCACCTGACTCCCTTCAATAATGCATTTTTATATTTCTGTATCCCAAGAGGAAATGTACCAATTTCTATAATTGGAAAACAAAGCACTGAATCTTCTGGAGAACTATCACGTGGTTTGAAATGGGGCAACAAACAGGCAAGCTGACGATTTCTATTATCTGCCTACCCTAGCACAAACCATGTATGACACAAAAATATGTTGGAACTCCATGAACTACATGTATTCACCTATTCCTAGGTGGCCCGAGTTAAGGCCACTCAGGACCTCTTGTTGAGAGAGTTCCTCTAGTCCTTGCACAGTGATCAAAAACTTCCTTATGCCAGTTGGAATAGTTAGCAAGGCTTAGAGTTAGCTGGCATGTATTTTAGCAAATACAAATTTAAACTGGTTTAGTTTAAAAATTAAACATGTTTTGTTGTGTTGTATGTTTAGTATAACTTCAAGCATATGTATGGACGTAGCAGCCACATTTATTGTCCTCCTCTCTCAGCCGATTGCATAAGAAAACTCATTTGATACATGATACATGAGCCATAATTATAACATGATTGACATATATTACATCCTTTCCTACCTTGGTTCCAGAGGTTTTCTCTATGTTTTTTTTTCTGCGAGTGACGTTTAAGCCGCGAAGCGGCGCCAGCTGCGAAGCAGCGAGAAGGGAGAGAAAACCTCTGGTTAAAGTGGTCAGTTGACTGATCGAGCCGCCCCAATAGATTTGAACTAGGGTCAGAATCTGACCCTCGTTCCTGGTTGGAGGAATTTTTAATTGGATAAACAAGAAACCTTATTGGTTCCTTATACATTTTAAACAGGGAGGAGACGGGATTGTTGTTTACAATACAAAACTACTGATCGGGAGGTAGTAAGGACATTTTGATTATCAGGTCGGTCACGCGATCTGCGTGAGAATCACACTTTATTGTTGACCAATGTGGCCTCGGCAATCGAACTCGAAGGTATAGTTGACAAAGTCTTGCTATCCATTCTTGGTAATCGCTTTCCTGAGATAGAGAGTCTGTCGAACGAGCTGAGGAGGGCGCTCAGTGGAGTTATTCACAATCTCAATGCAAGGGGACTAGCGCTGTTCACACGTCCCGGTGGCGGTGCCGATGGAGAATATTTACTACATCGCTTTTGTCGTCCTTTGTCTGCCTTTGAGTTATTTGTTTCAAGCTGGGACGCAAGAGTATCTTCGTGTCCCTTCCTGAATGACTGCAGGTCGTTCTCTTGCTTTTCGAGCTTCCAAAAGGTCCGAAGACACTTTTGACGTATGATTCTGGAGACTCCCTCGACTTCCGATATGACAGTACCAACGACAACAGATAGCCGTCTTGTTAGATCTTCGGTTCTGCTGTTTGGTCCAAACACATTCGTTTTAGACCTGCCATTGACTTTCACATTTTCCCCACAAAACCTGGATTGAAAAGTAAATATTTAATCGGTGTTTTTCTTTCATCCATGAACACGTATGCCGAAAACTCCGCCACGCGTCAAAGCAACAATACGTCCTTTCCCCCTCCCGACAAAAACTATAGAGCGTGACCACCTCGTGATAACTCCTCGGTGATTGGTCAACAGTGTAATTACTGAAGTAACATGTTTGACAGCTGTCAACCGCATGGAAGTGAGATCCGTGACCACTTTAACCAGAGGTTTTCTCTCCCTTCTCGCTGCTTCGCAGCTCGCGCACAAACGTCACTTGCAGAAAAAACATAGAGAAAACCTCTGGAACCAGGGTATCCCTTTCCTGGAAAGACTATAGAAATAAATCAAGTTAATCAATAGTATAGTGTTAATAATTCAACAATAAACAATTAAGAGTATCCAGTAAATATAGTTCAGTTCAGTTCTCATGTCTCCAATTTGACAGATTGGTATAATGAAGCCATAATTCAGGTGCAAAATATAGTTAGTGTTCAGACAAAGTATTTGGGATTCGGTTTAATGGCTCTGCCATAGCGACTAATCTGTTGACCGGTAATGTCGTTCATCTTTATAGGTGATCGTTCGGTTTGGTACTTTGTTGTCATGATCACTTCATCCGGCAGTTCCTTTACTTCTGGCTCTTGGATTGGCTTGCCAGTGTCCAGAGGTTCCTCCATATCCAGAGCTGGAGGTTGTAGATATACCGGATCGTCCTCCTTGGTTTTTAATAAATGCTTCCGGTTTCGTCGGTATTCAGCGTCACTCTCAGTTTTGACTATGAAGCTTCTTGGTGTTCCGTGTTTCGCTAACACTACTGCGGGTTCCCACTTAGCTTGAGGGTGTTTCTTCATTCTTACTACTTCACCCTCTATCAGTGGTGGCAAAGGGCTCGCGTTCCGGTCGTAGTATTTCTTTTGTGAGGCTTGCGCTTTCTTTCTTTCTTTTTCGAACTCTGTCGGACTGATTACCGAGGGGAATAGCTTCCTTGGACTGATCGGTAGTGTGGTTCTCAGCCTCCGGCTCATCAGCGCTTGTGCTGGGCTTACCCCTTCGATCGGCGTGTTGCGGTAATCTAGTAACGCAAGATAGGGGTCTTGATTGCTTTCACTGCATTTTTGTAGCAAACGCTTGACTGTTTGAACGGCCTTTTCATGAAGTCCGCCAGACTGGGGGTACCTTGGGCTGGTTGTTGTGTGCACAAATTCGTATTCGTCTGCGAACTCCTTGTACTCTTTCGATGAGTATTGCGACCCGTTGTCTGATACTACCTCCTCCGGGATACCATGTCTGCTGAAAAATGATTTGGTCTTTGTTATGACCGTCTTAGCACGAGTGTCCCGTAGCTCTGCAACTTCCGGGTAGCGGCTGTAGTAGTCAACCACAATAAGGTGCGGACGGCCCTTCCAGTCGAACAAATCGGTACCGACTCGTTGCCATGGGCGGCTTGGTATCTGGTGCAACTGCAGTGGCTCTTGGTGGTTGGCAGCTCTATGCTGTAGGCACGTTGAACATTTAGACACAGTGTCCTCTATCTGCGAGTTCATACCTGGCCAAAATATGCACAGCCTAGCCAGGCGTTTAGTTTTCTCGACTAGGTGGAATTAGAATGTTGTGTCCTTTATAGACAAGACCGCCTTGTCCCATTAGCTCTTCTCTGAACGCGTGATACTCTTTGATTTCTGTGGGGACTTGCTGTTTGGTGTCCGGCCAAACGGTTCGGATCCTCTGAATGAGCATCTGCATTGCTTCATCGCTAGCAATCTCTCTCTTGATTTCATCCAGTTTGCGATCCGTGACATAGCTTTCCTGTGACATGAGGTGAACGTACTTTTCTTCCTCAATGTCCAACTCAAACTGTTCTTGCGTAACTTACGGCGGAAATGCTCGCGAGAGTGCATCTGCAATGTACATTTCCGTTCCTTTCTTGTACACTAGTGAAATGTCATATTCCTGTAATTGTAACAGCATTTTCTGTAACCGTGATGGTACTTGAGATAAGGGTTTGCGAAAGATTGCTTCGAGGGGCATGTGGTCGGATTCCACAATTGGTTTCCCGTAGACATGTTGATGAAATCTCTTGCATCCAAAACCCACCGTGAGTAATTCCTTCTCGATCTGAGCGTAACGTTGTTGTGTGGTCCTTGGTCTTGGAGTAATGCTGCTCCCAGGCCTTTCTGTGATGCGTCGACCTGGAGCGTGACGGATTTCTTGACGTCGTAGTAGCGCAGCGTGTCTGGAGTTGTTAGTTTTGACTTCAGGCCAGCAAACGCTTTATCGTGGTGTTCAAGCCAACAGAATTCCACGCCTTTCTTTGTGAGTTCTCTGATCGGCGCCGTGACTTCCGAGACGTTGGGCGCGAACTTTGCGATGAAGTTCACCATTCCGAGGAGTCTTAGGACGTCGGGTCTGCTCTCCGGCTTTCTGTACTCAAGAATGGCCTCGATCTTGCTCTGGTCCGGTTTCACGCCCTCCGCAGTAGTGTCTCTCCTAAGTAGGTAATCTCTGTTGCCCGAAATTGACACTTCTCTTTGTTTAGGGTCATGTTTATTTGTTTGACCCGCTCGAGTACACTTTCCAGGTTCCTGTCGTGTTCTTCGATTGGCCTACCCCAGACTAGGATATCGTCAATGTCCGTTTCGCAGCACGAGATGTCACTGAACTTTTCACTGACTGTCCGGTGAAACACTTACTGGGCGAATACAACCCCAAACGGGACAACTGTGAATCTGTAGCGCCCGAATGGTGTGTTGAACGTTGTAAGATATGAACTTTCTTCGCTTAATGGCATTTGCCAATAGCCGGAAGTGGCGTCAAGTTTGCTGAAGAACTAATGGCTCCAGCGAGGCGGCTTGTAATCTCCTGTTGCGTGGGAAGTTGGTAATGTTCCCTTTTATGGCTTTGTTTAGGTCTCGCGGGTCGATAGATAATCTCAGTTTTCCTGAGCGCTTTTCGTTCACGACCATCGAGTTCACCCATCTGGTCGGCTCGTTTACTTTCACGATGACTCCATTTCCTTCCATGCTTTCTACTTCGACCTTCACTCGTTGTCGCAAGGCCGCTGGTATTTTCCTTGGCGGGTGAATGACAGGCGTGACATCTGGGTCAATCTTAATGTCGTAAGGTTCCGAAATGCAACCCAGACCTTCAAAGCATGGCGAGTATTTCTAGAAGATCTCTTCGGAAGATAGTTCCGTTAATGTACACATTTCGTGTTTTCTGTGTTTCTGCTCATTTATCTCGTCAACATTGTGGAAGGAGATCAGTTTCATACTCTTACAGTTCTTGCATCCTAGTAGAGTTTTCCCATCTTGTACTACATGAAATTCTATCACTTCCGTTGTGTTCTTGTGTTGACATTGTAGGAAGCACTTTCCCAGCGTTGTTGTGGCCTCCAAATGCCGTGAGTTTCGCTTTACTTGAGCTTGTGGCCTCTCCGTTTCTTTGGAACTGCTCGTTTGAAATCTCGTTCTGTCAGAATGTTCACTTCTGCTCCCGTGTCTAACTTCATCTTGATAGTAGTGTTGTTCACTTTAATTTCGGCGTGTTCCTCGCTTTCGAACGTGTTGACACTATCGATTGTCAACTCATCGATTCCGTAGTCGGAGCCGTCGCTGTCATACTCCGCAACACCCGGGACTCAACATCCCTTACAGGCTTTGAGCTAGAATATGATGCATTGTTGGAAGATCGGCAATATTTACCGAAATGTCCGAGCTTGTTGCAAGTATTGCATCTCTTTCCGTAAGCCAGACATTGCCTGGGCTGGTGTGTTCTTCCACAGTTTCCACAATTTATCTGCGATTGTTCTGTGGCTTTGTGGGTGTGTTCCTCTTCCCTCTGCGAACTACGCTTGTTGCGTTTTCCTATCTCATCGACGTTCGTTTTGATGCTGCCGTTGAACGTTTTGGCTTGTTCTTTTGAGTGTTCCGCCGCCCTACATGTGTCTATGGCCTTCTGTAGCGATAGATCAGCTTCACGTAGGAGGCGTTTCCTCAAGGCTTGACTTCTGATACCGCAAACAATACGGTCGCGGATCAGGCCATCTGCAAGCTCCTTGAACTCGCAGGATGCAGATAGAGTACGCAGATCAGTGGCGTACTGGTCGATAGTCTCTCCCTCAGTTTGGTTTCTCATGAATAACTTGTGTCGCTCGAATGTGATGTTCTTGCGGGGATTACAGTACTTCTTGAATGCACCTCGTAGTTCTACTGTTGTTCTTCGCCAGGCTTCGACACCTTCAACCAGCTCCACTTCTGGCAGTAGTGTGAGCGTTTTGTATATCTCTCTACCCCTTTCGCCGATACATAGAAGGAAGTAGGAGCACTTTTCTTCTTCCGTCTTTGTTTTCAGTTCTGTTTTTTTCGAACAGTATCCAATGTTCTTCGAATCGTCGATAGTTTTCACTCAAGTTTCCTTCGAAACTCAAAGCACTGGGCGCTGCCTATTGTAGATTTGTTGCGGCCATTAAACCGATCGATCTTCAAGCGCAAAAGGTTTCCAATTCACTATTCTGACACCATGCTGTGTTGTATGTTTAGTATAACTTCAAGCATATGTATGGACGTAGCAACCACATTTATTGTCCTCCACTCTCTCAGCCGATTCCATAAGAAAACTCATTTGATACATGATACATAATTATAACATGATTGACATATATTACATGTTTAAGATTGGGTGGGTCAAAATTTATGTATAGTACCTTCGCCCTCCAATTGGTGATAATAAAAGTGATAATATCACTTGTAGGGATTTGCAACATGAACATCATTGTTCCCCTTAATCCCAGGGAACAAGGAAAAAATATGATATTATTATCCTATCCCAGGCATTAGGCCTAAATAGATTGTGCTCGGCAACTTTTGAGCAACTTCTGGAGTTTTGAGCAACTTTTTGTACTGCAAGCAACCTAGAGCAACTTTTGCCTTCCTTGACAACTTTTGAGCAACAAATAATGATAAAACACCCAAATTATCCCAAATGTTTCTGTTAATTGAAACTGGTCGATACTAAGAATGCTGTAGACGTGTATTGAATAGTATTAACCCTGCAAATGATTCACATTCCTTTGTTTTCTACTTTCCGTGCATGAATTGAGGAAGACAAGGTGGCATGGTGGGCAGCCCACAGCGACACTTCCACACTGGGCAGGGGTGGTAAAGAAGATGTTGGTCATCCAGCCAAGTTCAGCATCTGCTGAGAGAGCCTTCAGCCTTCTGAAGAATGCCTTTAATGACCAGCAAGACACTGCCCTTGAGGATTACCTTGAGGCTTCAGTCATGATTAGATGCAACAACGCAAAGAGGCTGTAAACTTTATCACCGTGTGTGGTGTCTATGGTCAATATCATGAGATTTACTCATTAGAAACTACTTTACTTCATTAGAAAGTACTACTATTGGTAGTTATGTTGAACTTTAAGATTATATTGAATTACACATCCAACATTCCATGTTTTAAGTTGTTTTCTAGAATAAAATGGCTCGCCAAAGTGAGCAACTTTTTCAAATTTTGGTGGCAACTTTTTCAATTTTTGGCAACTTTTGAGCAACTTTTAGCCTTTTTTTGGAGCAACTTTGGCTGGATTTGCTAGCACAATCTATTCAGGCCTACCAGGCATGGTATTGATCACACAGCGGTCAAACGTCTGCGCATGCGTCAAAAGTCTTGCAACAACAACCTATTCAAAAACAAATTCAAAGCGAGCCGGCGGCCGTCACTGTTCACAAACCCGCTTTCAAACCTTGAGAACTTCTTTGGTAAATTACGATTTTTTTGGGTAAACTCACAGTTTGAAGTTTGTTCAATTTCCCGTCGACTGTGAAAGTAAAAAGCTTAACTTTCACGTATTTTTCTTAACTTTTGGGGGTAGAAGTTCACTGTAATATGTTTTAAGGTAAATTTGCGCGGGAAATACCAGACTAATACGCACGCGCAGACGTTTGACCGCTGTGCGGGTATTGATAGGCGCGTAAAGATCCCTCGGAACGAGGTCCCTGCGGGGTAGGTACTTCGCTGACCAAATCTGAAGGCTCTGGCCTGGTGTTTCTAGCTAGCCCCCAATGCCTCGCGTACAAAATAAATACAGACCCCAGGGTTGTGAAAAGATACATGCACGCTGTTCTTCCTAAATACCAAAAATAGATGCTCTACAATGTCAGGGAAATATGAGGTACGTGAAACAAGATCGATTTATTTTGTATATTTTAGTGACTAGTAGGATTTTGAAACGAATATGCCTGAGTGATATTGGAATATCGTATTTGTAGCCAAATGGGTTCAACTCCTTCGCTAGTTCGGCGTTGTAAAGGTCTAAGGTTAATAGTGAGCATTGTAAATATATACAGCCTTACAGTAGCATTTGAATACGAATCCGTCCTGAGTTTTTGGCGTTTTACGTGAATAATTTATTTGTTTTGGGGAACCATACATTAATAAATATGTTGTAACAACTGAAATATCCTACGACTACGAGAAGAAACTAGTGGCGCTTTCTCAGTGTAAGCATATTAATAATTCATTTTGTCGAATTTTCATACAAACCTTCTAAAACCTAACCCCTAAATTTGAAAAAACCCTAACCATTTTAAATCCCAAATCATTAATAGAACGAGTCTAAATACACCTGAACTTAATGGAGAATTTAGCGAAGTTTTCAAGTGTTTTCAAGTGTACTTTTGCTTTAACAATTTCAGGACATGCTTACACTGAGAAAGTGCCAAACTAGTCCAGTAAACAACACTGATTTCCCAGAAACATCTCGGGCCATATAAAATAATAAAGCGTATTGACATTCCGGATATGCTAAGCTATATTTCCTAAGTCTTAAGTCCTATAACTGAATTTTAATTATATGCTCTGTCACTGCGCTCCGCCGCATAGAAAATATTTAAAGTTGTATGTTAAACTAATGACGAATCGCCGGATACGAAAAACCAGGTTAAAACCTCACTTTGAGGAAAAATATATTCTGGAAACGTATATCGCGTATGCTCCAACCCAATGCGAATTCGCCTAGACCCCTGGAGGTTAAGGGTCATCAAAAGAAAAAACTTACATGTACAAACGCTGTTTAAGGCCGGATTACAGAGGAATGTCTAGAAAATTTTGGTCCGGATAACCAAGCGTGTAAACTGATTGGCGTCAAGTGAAAACTATATGTAAATATCATCTTAAATAATAACTCCAAGTCTTTAGGGAAGAGCATGAGGTGCTAATTACGAATGCCCAACAAAATACATTTGTATTGAGCAATTTAGATTTCATTTATTTTCACAAATCAGTTTTTCAAATTCATTAATAATTCATGAAGCAAAACAAAGGAAATCACTGAGCGATAAGTGATCTGTAAAACTAATACAGACTTGTCCTGGTTTACATACATACATACATACATACACTTTATTTATACATGAGTAAACATCAGTAATAGCATAAAACAATTACAAAATACAGAGATTGTAATAAATAAAATATGCCTACTGTTTTACATGAATGTCGTGTGTTGAAGTATGGTAGTTAAAAATAGGGAAGTTAGGTTACAATATAGATAATCTTTTCTTAAAATTACTTATTTTATCGGAGGCTCTGACATCCTCGGGCAGTGCATTCCATATCTTTGCCCCGTCAAAACGAAAGCATTTTTTACCGAAGTTTGTGCACGGCCGAGGAAAGGAGATTTTAGTCGACGAGCCTCTGAGATTATATTGGATAGCTTCGGTTCTTCTTTCAAACATTTTAGTCATATACTCGGGTGATTTTCTCAACCGAAATGAGTTGTATCGCCAAAATAACTGAAAACACGATTCTATGCATCTAGACGTTTGATAAGTCAGATACAGAATTCATGTCCGTGCTTTGTGGGATTTAGAAACTCTCGCTTTCAGATCTCGCTTTTATGTAAATCCCATAAGCACGGCCACTCATTCTGTATCTATTACTTACAGAACTATATGATAATAAAATAGAATTAAGTTCTGTGGTAGATGTACAGGTGAGAACATTGTGAAATATAATATTTGCCACATTTTTCATTGTTCATATACATGTGCTAATTGATGGGTTGTAATCAATCTCCAGAGATATGTGGCAGCCATGTTGGTGGAACTGACAACAGAAGCTAATGAGGCATCTTTTGTAAAGTCCACCAACATGGCCACGATGACGTCATGTGCAAACTAAGATTAAGAATTTGCTAGTAGCAGTAGCTGAATATCCCTAAGTGCATTTTACAAATTCAAGGGATAGATATGGATACAACCTAGGATGTAAAATAATGTTGGCATAAGCCTCTTAGATACGCTTATATGATCTCAAGTGAGGCAAATTAATGCCAAGAATTAAAGGACATACTGACTAGATAATTACTTGGGCCAGGCCTTTGGCCGCCCTAGTCAAGTTTCACAAGTCTTTTTTTATTTTTTATTGTGGAAGAATAGCAATGTTTCATGCCAAGTATGCCATCTATAATAATTATTATTAATGAGCCAACAAAGCAGTCATTGGTTCCTGATACAACATGGCCTTTTGAAATCATGGTTGACACATTAATTAGCATAACAATTTATTGTAATGTTTATGAACACAAAAGATATCTATAGTAGTAGAAAAACTGCATATTATATAGTTTTATTTTTATTTAAACTAATTATTACAGTAATATTTAACTGAGTTAACATTGATTACAATACAAATATAGAAACATATAATCGTTTGGTTTGCACATAAGAGCATAGTTCTCTTCATAACCAAGCTGTTTTGTCACCATAACAATTTATGTAATGTTTATAAACACAAATGATATCTATAGTAGTAGAAAAACTGCATATATATAGTTTTATATTTATTTAAACCTATTTTTCTCAACATTTTCTCCAAGAGCAAAGCTCATCGAGGGAGATTATGTTGTAATTGTTTACAAAAATAGTGGAGAGCGCAATTACAGTAATATTTAACTGAGTTAACATTGATTACAATACAAATATAGAAAATATAATAAACAAAGTGCATGACAAACTAATAAAAGTAATTAATAGCAAACGACAGAAGACACTAAACATTTTCATCAATCAATTGTTTGATTAGTTGTCGAATTGTTTGGTTTTCAATACATAGAGCATATTACATGGCCACATGGAGATACATATTTTATCTTCGAGTGTTGAGGAAATATTTTACGAGTGAGCGCAGTGAACAAGTAAGATATTTCATCAACACAAGAAGATAAAATTTGTATCTCTTAGCAGCCATGTAATGTTCTGTTTAATATATAATTATCAATGAAATACCAGTTTCAATCTCTTACTAAAAAGGCTAGAAATCTTTGAAAGCCAGCCATATTTTCAAAAGTGATATCTTCACATGTGAAGATATCATTTATATCTTCACATGTGAAGATATCATTTATATCTTCAGGTGTGAAGATATCACTTTTTAGAAAAAAATATACACTGGTATTTCATCGATAATTATATATTAAAAATGATTAAACATATATGCACATTAGAGCATAGTCCTCTTCATAACCAAGCTGTTCTGTCACTCAGCCATGTAAGAATATATGATTTTTTGAGAATCTAATAAACATAGCCATCTGGTATGGAGTAACTGATGCTGAGTGGTATATCGGGGCAATATAGAACTTAGTGTTGGATAGTCTCAATCATTTCCCATGTGCAATTCCAGAGAAGAGATGGTTTACAATTAATTTTAAATTCCTTTGCATACTGAGTGCTTTCACTCCCAGACGTGTTTGGGCTCAATTGGTGAAATGCAGAGTGCTATCTTAACCCTCCCCCTCAGTTCCAGTTTGGCTAGCCCAGGGTAGTTAAATACTGCTGACTTTTTAAACCAAGGGCTCAAACTTCCCCATGATACCATTCGGCAGAATTCTACGGACTCAGCAGCGGTGAGTATGGTTTCTTCTGTAGATTTTCCAATGAAATGTGCTCTAATTTTGGACAAATAAGCCACTGTCAGAGAGCTAGAGGACATCATTAAGTCTGAGGACGGCTGAAAAGTACTTTGCTTGCTTTTAGTAGGCTTTGTGAGGGGTTTCACAGGGTTTTTCTGTTGTGTTTCTGCTTTGAGACACATCAAAACAATTCTTCAATGAAATCCTTGAAATTCTGCAGTTGGTGATCTTTTCCCCCTGCTCGACCTATTAGGATGTGTTTTTGTCACTTTAAAGCAACGGCTCGAGTCCAAATCACAGCTCTTGGTTATAGGGGTAAAAGACTTCTAAAAAAACCTACAGGAGTCCCAGAGGGGGGGTCTCCTTGTGATTTTTTTTTGTTGATTACCCAGCATGCAATTGGAGGGAGCAGGAAAATGTAGTTGAGTGAAATGCAGTGTAAACATGGCGTGGTTCACAGTCGCTTTGTGTGTTTTGTGCAAACACCTGCTGGTTGGAAAGATTAAACAAGGTACTGTAATGACTGAGTGGTTATTTTGTATTTGCTTTTGATTTCAAGTGCGAATGGGAAGGTTTTTTTGAGTGATTTTCAGCTCCTCAAAATTTTTCAAAATCGAAGAAACTAACAACGATCTCCAAAACAAATGCGTTTTTCTCCAAAGTGGGAGAGTCAAGCGATCCCTGTTATAGCTCTTGCTTTGAAGTTATTCATCCTTGAAATAATATCACAACATCGTATTTCCAGCATGTCTAGGTTTGATGCAATAATTTTCTCCAGGTACATGCTTCATATTGGCCAGTTACAGCCGGTTCAGGAGCGAAAGGGTTAAGAAATCATTTTTGCCATCAGCAATAGCAGCATGGAACTATAAATTAAACTGTAAACTTATTCTATAATTAGTTACCTTCATAGCTCCAGTAACGATATGAGCTGATTCACACTGAACACATTTTTGAGACTGATTGTCAGATACAGACTATTATTTTTTGTTTCGTGGGTTAAGTTAGCCTGGAAAACGAGCCAACTCTTATCTCTCCACCACTCACCTACTCACTCGTGAAAGAGTGAGTGGGGGAGTGATAAGAGTCAGCCTGTTTCCCAGGCTAGGGTTAAGTAAAACCACTCTAATTTGCAGACCCTAAGTTGTAAAAATTATAAAAGAGAGATTCATATTTATGAAATAATTATTTTTATTCAGAAACTTATACTCAACTTTGGGTAGAGGAGTTCCACTGAGGCTCTTGAACCCTGACTCTGTTTAAGACGAAATTTAGAAAATTTCATACCCTGTATATAAGATTACAACCTAATCAGTATACCATATCTAAGACTTGAGGCACACCGAGAAGGTGCTGCTTTTACATAAAACCCAACAGACCTTCACCTCTTCTCAGATAATATGTAATAAAACTGTAGGGCCAAGTCAATTGTGGAAGATTATAATTACCGAGCTACATGTTTGTGGTTCCTGCATATATAAGCCATATATATAAACCATGCCTCCATTTTAGGCTGCTATAATTATGATGTAACCACTTATAAGCTGCACCCAAACTTAAGCCAAATTAAGGACTGAAACATTTTACTTTACTGCAGCTTAGAAGTACCTTTATCATATTCCAGCAAATTTAGTCGAAAGAGAATGACTGAACACAATTTAGATAATCTACGGATTAAGCATTTATATATATTTAGTATAATTTCATCAGTGAATATAGAGATTTCAGTGCTCTGATTGGTCGAGAATTACGTCATACGTCGCTATATTCACCTGCAGAGCGCCTGGAGGTGAATGTAAATTGTATTAGTATATACCACACCAGTGAATATCACTTTTTGCGCGCTCTGATTGGCTACTCAAACAGTGAATATGATTTCATATTCACCTCCGAGCACAGGCAGCCCAAGTTCTGTATCTGTACTGTGTGACTAATACAGTTTTCCCGTATCAGATATCGTGTACTAGAAAAAAATGAAAACAGTAAAATATTGAACTTTGAAGAACTTGTCCTGTGTTATCAAGTGACCTTAAGTATCATATTTCAATCTTAGCGCTCTGGGACTTGTTTTAGTAAATTTTCTAGCTCGCTCTTTTTCTTGTTTACTCTGTACTATATATATACAATATTTTACTGTTTTCATTTTTTTCTAGTACACGATATCTGATACGGGAAAACTGTATTTAATAGTCACACAGTACAGATACAGAACTTGGGCTGCCTGTGCTCCGAGCAAAGCAGCGATCATCTCGTGCGAGTTTTGGTCCATTTGACAGAAAATAAAATACTATTTGGTGCTGGTTATTCACCTGGAGTGTGGTATATACTAAGCGGCTCGGTAAATATCCACCGCTATTCACCGGCACTGAGGTGAATAATTGTTAAATATACAAGGCATTTACCAAAATGGCCGCTCGCAAATTTACTGATGTTTCTCACAAAGAAAGAAATAATATGAAAGAAAAAGCTTTTCCAAAACCCACCAAAGAAACAACTAAATAAGTATGGCTAAACAGAAAACTAGTTTTTTTTCTAATCCATAAGCCTTCACATACAAAGTTTACTTACGAGTTTCGGGTTGAGTTTATTTGGTCCTCATGAATCACAAACTTTCACAAGGAAATAACGTCTACTTAGAGTTAGAGCAATAAATAACACAACGAGACCTTGTCCTACGAATTTGAGAACGGCTCGACTCAAAAAGAGTGTACTTACTTGGGTTATTTTCCTCGTGGTTCTTGATAGAAAAACAACAAGTTCTAGTACGTTTCATTCAGGGAGCCGTTGCTGTTTAATATATGCTCTTCTCTCGCCGCTCTCCGTGTGTTTTCAAGCTTTATCTCATACCGAAATCATTTGTCTCTTGAATTACTATTGTCTTTGATTCTGTGTTGGCTATAATCCACAAAACTAGTTCGTAGTTTCCAGCAATTTTTTCCTTTGAAATTGAAGTGAACTTTGAGTTTGAAGTGGTCTGAAGTGAAGTTGAAAGCGGTTATTAAAATTAATTGGTCGGTTCTTCACTCGCCCGTCGCCGTGGCAGATTTTCAGTTTTCACCTATTTCCACTCATTTTCGCTGCATTTCCTCTATTTGTAACACGGTACGAGGTCTCAGAAGTGAAGACTGCTGCTTCAACTTGAATTCTAGTGTGCAGTTGGACTGTTTTTTCGGTATTTCTATACTTTTAGAAAATCCATTCTTGTAGTCCCTGCAAGTCTCGTCGTGTCGGTTTTAGTCCATGAGCCGAGGCACTTTTTAGTACCACTGGGTGTCACGTGACCTTAAAGTCGAAACGTTATGGATAATGAGCTGATATATACCATGAACTCTTTATTTATTCATATCCCTTTTGACTTTTAATGTAATGATGTTGTTATAGTCGCAAACAGTTGTTTTCACAATAGGCTTTATGCCATGCACAAAATTTTATTAATGTTCTTCATTGGGGTCACGTGACAATGACGTCATTTTCAAGAAGAGCTGAAAATTTAAGATAAAGCAGAAATAAAATATTATAATTAACCAATAAATACAAATTTCCAATTGTAAACAGTAACGCTACATTAAACTAAGTCTTATAACTAAACTTGGCCTGTTTTTTTTCTATGAATGTGTTATATTATCGCGAGTTTACTCAATATTTATGTAAACCGGAAGTAGTTTTGGGTACCCTGTGGTAAAACAGAAAATATGGATATTTCGGAGTTTTTCATCTTTCGAAACAAATTCCTTAAATTTATCCATATTATGATAGTCTTTATATAAGAGCCATCGAAATGGCAAGTTATGTTTTATTTATTCTGCAGAGCGTCAGTGGGCAATCTCGTGCAGTATATTTGTATTGTGATTTTAAAAGTGTGCCAAATATCTTATAATTGTTTTACCATAAAGGTTAATATGAAGCAGTTCTTTATATCATTTGTGGGTTAGCCTTAGCAGCGTTTTTTGATTTTTTACCATATTTAATTTGGTATAATTATGTAAAGCAATGAAAATGGAATTGTGGGAAAGCACAATGCATTGTGGGTATCCAAGATAATGACTCCCTTGTCAGGTTAGTATGTTTTACCAGAAGTCCATAACTAGAAGTGTCCATCTCCCACTATAGGGTTTGGCCCATCAGTTTACAGAGTAGTCTATTTATAGAAAGCTTTTCCCGTCATCTCGCAGCCAATCATATTCTTCGAAAATTTATCAGCAGTACCTGATTGGCTAATACAGCGATTTCCTTTGTTTGTAATATTGTACAGTTATTTATAAATGCGACAAAATTTTGGCGGACAAGCCGAGCGAACGCTACTTGCTAGTGTAGCCGAAACGTCTTGATAATCAGCTATTTCGCATTTATAACAGGCAAGAACTGGTGAGCACCATATGTTCAGGAAATACCATTATAAACCAGAACATGTGGTTCCTTTGTAACCTTTTATTTTTCCGTTTCATCCGTTTCAGACTTCGTGTTTACAGCACTTGTGTGATGTATACAGAACGAAGCTAAGTTTTTGTCTTTTGGTTCATAAACACAGATTTTTGTAGTGATATTTGGCATAAATACAGCAAGTGATAAATATCACATACAAATCATGCTATTTTTGTTAATAATATGACCTAAGAAATGTACTGAAAAAGACAATCACATGTTCTCTCAAGAGTAATTAAGTGCACCGAGTTTGTTTACTTTGAGTTTGAGCTCAAGTGAACATTTGAAAATCCTGTACTGAAGTAATTTGCGTTTGGCAGATAAAAGAACAGCCCGGCAAATCTCCAAGCAAGGCTTCGACTGGAACTGAATAAAAATAGCTATAAACTGTGAAAAAGTCAATTTCTGGTACGCTTAACACTAGCAAGAAGCGAAGTTTGATTTCAGGCAGTTCATCAAACACAATCAAACAATGAAACAGTTGTCACTTTGCTGTTTTATTAAAGACACTAACTGTTGTACATCTCCAAGAATAAACTTCACAATCGAAAACTAGAAAGCTGAACGCAACTATCACAGCTGGAAATGAAATTCCAGTTGTTAAAATTAGTACAAACAAGGGTTTTTTCTTCAGACAACCAGTGAACAAGATTATTAGAAGATTTGAATCAAATGCCTCACGGCAAAGGGTCATATGCGACCGAGTTTCCAAGGCCGATTTCAATGACAATGGATTAAAAACAAAACAATTAAATAAAGAAGTAAAAGTAAACTTGGCTTACTTTGATTTAATTTTGTCCTTGTATAATGTCAGTTGTTCCTGGCCAGATGAATGTGAATTTTCGGTTCCGTTTTCATTCATTGTCATAATTCAAAATTTTATACTCGTCGCTAGTCAACACTTGAAGACTTGAAAATCACTTTTAACTTTTCAAATCACCCCAAGATCCATTAGCAGAGGCACAGATGATCAGTCTATACATTTCGTTTCATTACAATTCCAATATCTTCAATTTTAGTCGTCAAAAGCCCGACATTTGCCACCGTACTTAGCTTTGTAGTTTGTACTTGTAGCACCGCTTGGCGAACTTTATGTACTGAGCTTCAAACCGGGGGGCACTGCTTGCATAATAAATGGGAGGTATGTGAGGTATCGTCTTCAGAGCCCGACCCAGTTTGCAAAATAAAATGTAACGAAGGTGTTTTTATTAACCAGAATTTCCAATAAAATATGAAAATCAACCCGAATTGATAGTTGATTTGCTCCAAAACAAGATTTAGTTTGCCAAATTGGGCTCAAACCTTTATCCGGTACTGCCGCACATCTCATTTACGTCGTGTACATGAGTGCCCCCCCGGAGCCATGACTCTCGCATCTGACCCAATGTCCGCCATTGATTTTCCCCGCGAAATTTGAGATTAGCATTTCTAAAAATAGACTACTCTGTAAACTGATGGGCCGCTACCCCAATAACCTGAGTATCAGTCCCTCCCCCCTTCCTTTCCATCACCCATCCCCCCTCCCCCCTAAGAAAGGAAGGGAAAGAGGGCCCTCTTTCCCTTCCTTCCTTAGAGAGGAGGGGTGGTGAAAAGGAAGGGAGAGAGGGACTGATACTCAGGTTACTACCCCAATACCAGATGGACACTTCTGGTTATGGACTTCTGGTTTTACTCATTGCTATTAATCATGTTTCATTTCTTATTATTTTGATATTTGATAGGCAAAATTTACGTAAAATAGTCCAGTTTTGTTTATAGTTTATACGAATTATTGATTTAGAACATTTCTAAAATATACTTACAGGTCTTCTAGGTCTGTTTATTACGGTCATTTTACAGATAAGTCAGTGTGTTATGAAAGTTGCAATTCTTATTATTTCGGTATTTGATAGGCAAGATGTGTGTAATATAGTCCTGTTTTGTTTATAGTTTATACAAATTTTTGATTTAGGACATTTCTATGATAAACGTGCTGGTCTATTAATTAATATTATTATTATTATCTTTTGAATTTTTAACGTTTTCTTGCCAGTTCACTTGTAAACCCTGAAGAAGGTTGGCCGTGCCAGCCGAAATATTGGTAATATAAATTACCCATTACCGTATAATCAGCCTTTCTTCGTTGTTACTGCTTACAAATTTTCGCTGATTAGATCCCTCCAAGGTGATCCGGTATTATACTTCGTCCGTTGGTCCCTGCAGTTTTACAGTATTTGGTCTATTAAGGTTTTTTTTCTTTTCGGAATGAACCTGTAAAAAATGTGTAATCAGAATAGGTCTATTGATTTCAGAGAAGCGAAAACAAGGGAGCGAGGAGGTGCATAATAATATTACAAAGCGCTTCCGAACATATACAAGCACGGCAGAATGCATAATACATTGCACTGGCAAACGACCTTGACAATCAGGGTTTGTCTACATTAAAAGGCATTGAATCATGGCGAACATTGGTGAAGGCAGCACAAATTAGAGATCATAAACCGCTTCTTGACATCGCAACAGCTACAGGTGAATCTGAAATCCCAAGAATTGCATATCATCGTAAGTGTCGCAGCATTTTTACCATGAAAAAGTCCTTAGATCGACTAAGTAAGCAATCTGAAACTGGCGAATCTCCAAGTGAATCAGACAGAAGTTCAAGGGCTTCAGCAAGACAAACACCGAGCTCAAATAAAAGCCGGGTTTACAATGCAATCTGCATGTTTTGCAATAAAACCGACAAATATCCTAAAGGAAAACAATCTCGAGAAACATTAGCAAAATGCGTCGACCTACGTGCTGATGAAAGAATTAGAAATACAGCAATTGAGAAGCAAGACGAAAGAATAATTACAGGGTTAAACGTCTCATCAATTTCTTTGGCGAAGACATTGTGTATGGTGTAAGCTGTGGGCAGCAGAAACCCCCAAAGCACATCTAACTGCCTTATGCAATTAAGTCTCTAACCAACAACGTAGAGCTGATACAAATTATAAATCGCTGCAGCCATGGGCTTTCCTACTCGCAGATCGAAGAGATTGACACAGCTTTGTGCTTACAGAAGATGGCTAGAGCATCAGATGAGGGTGTTCCACTTCCAGAAAATATCCAGACCTTTGTCAGCACAACATTGGCTTGGGATAATATCGACAGGTTAGAACTCAGAGACGCTTTCCGGTGGTGGCACCTCTCACAGGGTAAACGGAATTGCTGTACAGGCAAAAGTGTTTGGTTCACAACTCCCACCCGATCCTGTTGTCGTGAAAGGAAGAAAAAGAAGTGTAAAGCTGCCTACGTCATTGCTCCCAGTATATAATGCTGGTGCCCGTGTTGGACCTCCTGCGCGAAAATATGTAGAGGTAACATCTGAAGAGGTATTACAAAATACTTGGAAGAAGAATCTGCTGTGGGTGTTGACCCGTCTACATGCAGCCGAAAATCAGAAGGTTAGCGGCTGGAGAGGGTTTAATATTTCCAGTCGTGATGATGTGACTGTGTCCCAAGATAACGTGGGATACCTTCCTTCAATTGATGCACCAGCAACTAATCTATCAACCGTTTATGAGGTACTGCTGCAGTCGGTCAAGATAAAAGATGCATTAGCCCTAAAGAGTATCCTAACCTTGTTGTTTTTGACCAGGCACTTTATGCAAAACCTGCTGAAGTCATCTGGAAGAGGAGTGATCAGTTTCGGGACATTGTTCCTAGGATGGGTGTGTTCAATACAATATGCACATTGCTCTCCATTATTGGAAAGCGCTTCCAAGATGCTGGATTGAGAGATATTTGTATAGAATCTGGAGTAATTGCTGAAGGTTCTGTTTCGGCCATCGATACAATCGAGCTGTCCGATTTCATAAGCTGATGTACTTCTCCGCCTTGCGTGGAAAGACTTCCAATCGTGGTTGCAAGTTTGCCAAGGAGACAAGATACAACTGGTAGAAGATGTGGTTAATGATTTGTAGGGCCTTCGCAACAACGTTTGTAAGAAGGAATTGGAAGAGGTGTTGGAGGGCCCTTCATTGTTTTGCTTTGTAGAGCTATATTTCACGTCTACCTAGATTACCTTCGTTGTGAGAATGGGAACCTTTAAGCCTTCTGGATGTCGTACATCGACATGGTGGAGATCGTGCTTGGGCTTCTGAGAGGTTCCAGAGAGGGAGATTGGAATTTACATTTGTCATGTATCAGAGCAGTGATACCCTGGTGCTTTGCGTATGATAATCTGAACTACGCAAGATACTTGTCAGCCTACATCGCGGAGATGTCGTACCTCGACCACGAACATCGGTTTTTCGGTTCAGATTGGTGCAGAAAACCCATTCGGAAGAATTCCGGTTGATCAGGCATGTGAAGAAACTGTCAATAAAGACATTCAAACACCAGGAGGGACAAAGGGATTCAGTCTGAAGCCGGGAGCAGTCAGCAGATACTACATGGTTGCAGAGTACAGGAGCATATTTCTTAGACAACTGAGAGACATGTTGGATTTGAAGTCCCACTTTCACCATGCAGATCTACAAAGTACGAGAATAGCTAAGGATGAAGCAGATGTGAAGTCACTGCTGGAAATGTTGGAGAGTAATCGGATCGACCCATTTTGCAGTGAACAACAAGACCTTGTCTGTCTCTCTACAGTGAAGGTAGCTCCATCTGACGTTGAGGAGATTTGCTTCATGCCAGAAATACCGGAGAACAAGCCTACAGAGAATTTAGTGACCAGAGACTTGAAAGCTGTCCACCCGAACATAAGATGACAAAACAGAAGTTAAAAACGTTCAGTGAGCTTGACAAGAAGATGAAAGTTCTTAAAGAAAGTGGTAAAGACATCATCTTGAAAGCAGATCGCAACTTATTTGGGCAAATTATCGTGATAGCTGAGAGCAGAAGCCTCAAGATGAGGGATGTTTTAGCCCATCCTCTTGGACCACTGCCATGGGCACTGGCAACGTCAGACGGTTCGTTAAGAAAACCTAACAAGGCTGCACTCGCGAAAGAACTCCAGAAGAATGTTTCTCCCGCTGAAAGAATCCCTGGACCATCTGCATGCATCATCGATGGTATGAGTGTCGTTCAAAGACTCAAGGGTGATCATAAGACATTTTCAGAAGTTGCAGCCGATGATGTTCTCTGCATGCATGGTCCTTCATGAATGTCTCGACAGTGAGCGGATTGATGTCGTCTTTCATGTTTACAGGCTGGATTCTATAAAGAACACAGAAATGCAAAACAGAACGACTGTTTCTGGGACGCAATTCAGAAATATTACTTCTGGACCCAAAGTACAGCAGTAGAGAAAGTTCATAGCCGATCCAAGCAACAAGACTGCTTTGATATCATTTCTGTTAACAGAGTGGAAGCAAGACAAATACAGAGCAAAGCTGAGGAAGACAAGGTAGAGAAAGCAGACGACCTGAAGTCGACACAGGAGGAAGCATACACACGTCTTCTATTCCATGCAGGAGCTAACTAGAAAACCTTTGTTTATTTAGCCCCTAGACACCTTTAATACGTATATTGTACCTTTGTCATTTTTTCAAACAAGGAACTGTAAATATAATAATAGGTGTGAAATAAAAGGATGTGTTGTTGTTGTTGTTGTTGCATGCAGATCACGCTGCTAGAGCAGGTTACAAGTCAAATGTCATTGCATCAGAGGATACAGATGTCTTTGTACGTTGCCTTGCCTTCAACAGCACTATCCCTTGTTCTATGTATCAGAAATGCGGTACACAAATACGAACAAGGTACGTCGACATCGGAAAGGTTACACAGGCACTTGGGGAGTCAAATTGCATTCACTGGTTGTGATACCGTTAGCGCTTTTGCCGGACGTGGTAAAGTTGGTGCGATTAAAAATCTCGAGCGCAACCAGTCATCACAAGAAATAATGCAGCAGCTAGGAGTGCAATCGGAACTCTCTGAGGAGCTTTTCTGTCATTTTCAGAAATGTACCTGTCTGATGTACAGTTCCAACCCTGGCACTGAGGATATCAACGAGCTGAGGTACAAGCTGTTTTGTGCCAGGAAAGGTGAGCTTGACTCGAATCAACTTCCTCCTTGTGCTGACTGTCTGCATAAGCACTGTCAACGCGCCAACTACCAGGCAAGAATATGGCGACTAAGTCTTGTCGGATGCCCTGATGTTCCATCACCGGTTGGATTAGGCTGGTGTCTGGATGGCGCTGGTGATGGCCAAAGTCTTGCACTAGACTGGATGGATGGTGACCCAGCTCCAAAAGCTGTATTGCAGCTATTGTCCTGCAGATGTGTGCGCTCATGCAAGCAGCCTGGTTGTTCGTGCCTAATGAATGGATTGAAGTGCACTAACATGTGCAAACTTAAGGATTGTCAGAACCGCTCAAACGAGGACAGTGATAATCTGGAAGTCATAGATGACGATTATGAGGATGAAGAGTGATTTCACGATATAATGTTAAATACGATAATTGATATACATGTATTTCCCAGTAGGTTTCTAGCTACTCGTGTATTAGGTCTAGTGTTACCTACTGTCCATAGCCAGAGAGCAGATATAATAATACCAACCTATGGTATAGCATCGATGATTCCCGGTATCAGCACATATGTCAGGAGGGTCCATCACAACAGTGAAGTTTCATCACCCAAAAGAAATAAATTGACTCCTGACTTAACTTAATGAATAATTCTTAAACAAACACAACGACTGCAATAGCATGGACACCGTTGTGGCAGGTCTTACATTGAAGAAATTTGCTTGGAAAGATGAAAAACTCTGAAATAGCCATATTTTCTGATTTACCACAGGGTACCCAAAACTACTTCCGGTTTACATAAATATCGTAAAATTCGTGATAATATAACAAATTCAAAGAAAAAACAGGTCAAGTTTAGTTATATGACTTAGTTTAATGTAGCTTTACTGTTTATAATTGAAAAGTTGTATTTATTAGTTAATTATAATATTTTATTTCTGCTTTATCTTAAATTTTCAGCTCTTTTTGAAAATGACGTCATTGTCACGTGACCCCAATGAAGAATATTAATAAAATTTTGTGCATGCCATAAAGCCTATTGAGAAACCAACTGTTTGCAACTATAACAACATCATTACATTAAAAGTCAAAAGAGATATGAATAAATAAAGAGTTCATGGTGTATATCAACTCATTATGCATAATTTTGATTTTTAAGGTCACGTGACACCCTTAAGCTACAAATACGACAGGGCTATCATATATTTTCTTGATCTTCAGATCAATAGCTTTCAGAAAATGTATGATAGCATTTGCCCCCTCGAGTGGTACTAATTTGCCATTTTTGGGCACTCAGCTCATGGACTATTTGGCTTATGCAAATGTTTATATAACAAAACTATCCTGTCACGCGCGCTTGTAAAACTTATAAAAGGGTCAGGTCGGAAGTCAGACTATTATTGTTTAGTTTTAATTTCTCTGATATTCACTGATGAAATATATAATTTATAATTAGTACTCTTTTTCACTTTGTTACCGGATTTTTCTATAGTGCTATTACTGTCCATGTATGAGTATGCACGATTACATAACTCTTATTATCTACCTGGCAAAGTTGCAACATCCTTGGTACTCGGCGAATTTTTCTATTGTACTATTATTGTCCATGTATGAGTATGCACGATTACATAACTCTTAATTGGACGAGGCTGAGCAAGATATGATGAATTGTCTGTGGCGAGCTACCAGTTATTTGACGATGCCGAATGCAGAGACAAATAACTGGTAGCGAGACACAGACAATTCATCATAGTGTGCGATAGTCGGAGTTCCAATAATTGTTTTATTATTCAGTGCTTTTGTTACCTTCAGCATCCAAAATGCAGCGGCCATGTTGGATTTGTTGTTGAACAGCACTGCGCATCCTCACAACAATATCTGCACGCAAACGCTTATTTGCGCGCAGTTATTTGCAGGTGAATCTCCCAATCAGAATTCGGGATACTGAGGAACTGAATAAATTGCTTATTATTTACGTGGCAGAGTTGCAACATCCTATTTTTAGAGTATTGCTGGTTTTCACTCAATCCCCAGAGATTCAAATGACAAAGGGCATGGCGGCCATGTTGGTACCCCAACAAAAGAAGCTAACGAGGAATCTATTGTTTAAGGGCACCAACATGGCGGCTATGACGTCAAGTGAAAACCAGCAATATATAGTCACGGTACCCAGTCACAATGGTTTTCAATCAGTTTTAGTTCTGCTCTATGATTTCTTTTGTTATCTTTTTAACTCATTGTAATTAGCTCCTATATATAGTACAGTTTATTTTATAACTTAGTTCCAAGTATTTTGATTGCGTAAATGTATTGACGAAGTCCG
This sequence comes from Actinernus sp. WN-2022, assembly GCA_030867875.1. Lineage (NCBI taxonomy): Eukaryota > Metazoa > Cnidaria > Anthozoa > Actiniaria > Actinernidae > Actinernus > Actinernus sp. WN-2022. Next base: position 100,978,984 of record JAOWCC010001634.1, read on the forward strand.
AAACGTCTACATTAAGTAATGGTCCAGATAAGAACTGTAGTGTCCACGGCAAGGAATGTTAAAAGGTGTTAATTTTCTATTATTCTTTCTCGTAATTTCATTGGTTGATACTTATAAATTCAATAGAAACCCATCGAAATAATGCATTTTCATTCGATATTATTTTGTGGTTTGAATTTATTTTTGATCAAACTAAGGCCATCCCTTTTTTATTTTCCGTTTCTCATCGGTGGGGTTTTCAAAAATTGGGTCGGTCGGTCGGGTGAGAAAAAAAAAATTGTAATAAAAAATGCGCGGAGAGACTGGAACTAATAAGGCGCGGTTGCACAGGCGAGGTTACAAACCAACATGGACGACGAAACCATCGATGTCGTCGTCCGTATACGCTACAAACATGGAATTACAAATGCACCGCCGAAACTATTGTGTAACCTACCCTCGAGCATGATCTTCCAGGAGCTGCTCTAGGGTTTCTTCACCCCCACCCCTCCCCCCAATTTTTTTTTTAATTCTACAAAAAGCCACAAAAATGGGTCGGTTGGACGATGAGAAACGGAAAATAAAAAAGGGATGGCCTAACTATGGTTTAATTTCTAAGAATATCGTGTGTGGGAAAGTTCTCAAATTTGCAATTGAAAAATCCTTTGTTTTCTCTATATCCGATTGGCTGGACGGTGGCTTCTCTGCGTTTTCACAGAAAAAAGAGCCAAAAGCATAAATACTTTATTTTCGAGATGTAGTTTGGACTGTAGATACCTCCTAAAGCACTTAAGGCATATTCAAGCAAAATCGTATGTGGGGGAAGCTCATTGCCGCAGAACAGTGGATTCTACTACAGTTCTTATCTGGACCATTACTTAAATTATGGACCAGTGAAGAGTTCGCAAGCACGTTAACACAAAAACAGCCTTAGACAAGAAGGCTCCTTTTGTGTTAACATGCTTCATCTCTGGCCTTTCGAATGATCATGATAACAACGTAAACACGAGGTTAACTCGCAAATATGCATTGCATGTAAAAAAGCAACAAAAAAAAATCCTTCCTACCTACCTAGATTTTTTTCAACTCGTTAACGGAAACGACATTTATTTTGTTTGGCCTTACAGCATCTCAAACTTGGACGATTGATATGTTCCTGTCAGAGCTAGTTTGATCGGGATAGCCATGAGCATACATATTGTCTTGAGATTGGATAAGCTAAACCAATTTTCTCAACTTCTGGATCTGAACAGTTTAAAACGACTCACTGTCCCTTGTAGCCTAGATGTCGGCCTTCAAGACTGCAAAGTTTTAGAAAATTCTATGAGAGGATTTTTGAAAACATTGGGATTGAATATGGTTCATCACAATTCCAGCGCCTTAGGTTTTGGCCTGAGCTTGGTTTTCAACCAACCCCTCCCTCCGTTATTTTTCCTTTAGTGTCAACCTGCCCCCCCCCCCCTCTTTCAATGTGAATGTTCGGTTCCGTTTTCATTCATTGTCATAATTCAAACTTTTATACTCGTCACTAGTCAACACTTGAAGACTTGAAAATCACTTTTAACTTTCTTCAATCACCCCAAGATCCATTAGCAGAGGCACAGATGATCAGTCTATACATTTCGTTTCATTACAATTCCAATATCTTCAATTTCAGTCGTCAAAAGCCCGACATTTGCCACCGTACTTAGCTTTGTAGTTTGTAGCACCGCTTGGCGACCTGTATGTACTGAGCTTCAAACCGGGGGGGCACTGCTTGCATAATAAAGGGGAGGTATGTGAGGTATCGTCTTCAGAGCCCGACCCAGTTTGCAAAATAAAATGTAATGAAGGTGTTTTTATTAACCAGAATTTCCAATAAAATTTATGAAAATCAACCCGAATTGATAGTTGATTTGCTCCAAAACAAGACTTAGTTTGCCAAATTGGGCTCAAACCTTTATCCGATACCGCCGTACATCTCATTTACGTCGTGTACATGAGTGCCCCCCCGGAGCCATGACTCTCGCATCTGACCCGGCCCAATGTCCGCCATTGATTTCCCCCGCGAAATTTGAGATTAGCATTTCTAAAAATAGACTACTCTGTAAACTGATGGGCCGCTACCCCAATACCAGATGGACACTTCTGGTTATGGACTTCTGGTAATAGTAAATATATTTGTTACATCCTATATGTTTGAATTCAAGTTTTATAGTGTTCTTTCTTTCTTCTTCAGATTAGTCTCCAGTCGCTGGCTTTTGACGAAGTCACCACACCCGATGACAAATCTGGCTTCAGTTTATTTCATTTAGCTTGTATCTATGGCAACCATGACGTCATGGCGTCCATACTCTTGTGCTCTCCAAACCGCCTTGACGCTATGATCTCTTTGTCCATTCCTGTAAAGGACAACAACTCCAAGTATTCTGCTCTCCTTCCAAAACAGATTTGTCAAAAGTCTTTAGGAGAACTCGAAGCAGCTCGGAAAACCGAAGGACGAAACGCTACCTTCTTGATGCAACTTTTTGATCAACATTCTCGTGTTTCTGTGCCTTTAACACAAACAGTCGCAAAGCATGGGAGTCCAAGACAATTGAAAAAGCTGATTTCTCTCGGGTGTGATATCAACCAAGCTTCCACCAATAAAGACGATGCTGGAATGACACTAATGATGTTAGCGGCTGCATTCAACTCGCGTAAAGTCGTAGAGTTTCTAATTCAACAGGGTGGGAACATCAGCGCTAGAGAGCGCCATGGGAACACCGCACTGCATTTTGCAGCCTCCACGGGAAATACAGAAAACGTACTGTATCTGTTGGAGAAAGGAGCCAGTGTCGACCAAGAAACAACCTGGGGTAGAACGCCACTTCATGTCGCTGCAAAGAACGGTCAACTAGAGCCTGTTAGAGTGCTGGTGGAGTGGGGTGCGGATATTAGCGCAAAGAATGTCAACCAGGACACGCCGTTGATTTTGGCTGCAGAGAAAGGCCATATTGATGTGGTCGAGTACCTCCTTGCTAAAGGCAGTGTCGTTAATGAACCCAACTTAGCAGGCTGTACCGCGCTTCACTTCGTCGCCAAACAAGGCCATTTGGGCGTGGCTAGACTGTTAATCCAAAACGGCAGCAGTCTTAACGCCGTCGACAAATCCGAGCACCAAACTCCACTGTTTCCAGCTTCGGGAAAACCGGGCAATCGAGAAATGGTGCAACTATTACTGGAACAAGGAAGCGAAATCCATATGCGGGACAAACGGGGGAGGACTCCACTGCATTTTGCCGGCGACCGCGACATCGCACAGTTACTTGTCCGTTACAGAAGTGACGCGCAGATGAGGGATTACTACACAGGATCCACCCCGATCTTTCACGCCGCAGCCAACGGTATCACAGATGTTGTAGACTTCTTGATAGACCAAGGATTCGACGGGGAGCATTCTAGGAATAGCTTAGGGGAAAACCCACTGCATGACGTGGCACGAGTTGGACACGTGACCGTTGCTCAACGTTTAATCCAACAGGGTTGTGACGTCAATCAAAAGGCAATGCTAGGCGGAGTCACACCTCTTATATTAGCATCCTTAGCAGGTAGGAAGGAGATGATAGAGTGTTTGATCGAGCATGGGTCGAGTGTAAATGACACGGATAACTGGTTGTCCACGCCGCTTCACAAGGCAGTTGAATGGAGCACGGGAGTGGAGACTGTGCAGACTCTGCTGGCACATGGCGCTGATGTCAACGCGAAGGACAGTCAAGGCGAAACACCTCTAGATGTCGCTCAACGCCTCGGTAAAAATGAGATCTCGCAAATGTTATTGATACATCAAAAATGAGAAATTAGGCGATAAAATATTCAAAGAATTCAAATTGCATTTGCTTTGACATTTTTCTTATCATGGGGAGTGGTAATTCTTTTATTGAAATTTGGGTGATTTGTACATAACTAAGGATATATGTTGCGGACATTATACCCGTTAAGAAATGCTAATAATAAATATAATGTACTGAATGCAAGGACCAATTCGAACGAAGTGCGAGAACCGGATCACCTTGGATGGGATCTAATCAGCAAAAATATACGAATGTCAAGACAAGATGAAAGGCTAATTGTACGGTACTGGGAATGTATATAATATAATTATAATTATATATATTCCCAGTACCGTACAATCAGCCTTTCATCTTGTCTTAATAATGAATAGATTATAGTTTATTATTCGCAATGTAACAAAGAGAGGAGTTTGATATTGCCATTAAGTTTGATATCGCTTCTGATATTACTAATATACTGCAGAAGAAATCTTTATTTATACCGTCCAGTGAGACATTGTAATTCTTTCGGTCATGGCTTCTGTTCCAAATCACCGATTTGTGTAACCACAGATTTTTCATAACTTATGGGTTGAAAGACTCATTGAGTACTACGGCGCCCGAAATCGCCCCAATAAAAACAGGCAATATAGTGCACGAAATGCATTTAACAACTGAACCATGCCTGCATCTCCCCGTATTTTAATTCGGGTTTTTCTCGCCGAACTCGCTCGGGGTGGGCTTCCTGTGGTAATAATCCAGAAGTGAGGGATTGGGTCGAGGAAGAGGGGAGGGAGGGGCAAGACAACACGGTATCTCCCTTAGATTGACTATTATCATCAATTGTCACAATCGCTAGAATTGATTATAATCCTCAATTTAACCTCGAGGTTAAAACCAGTCAAGTATAAAGATAAACAATTGTCGAATTCCGAACGGCGGTAGACGCGCTTAGTGTAGTGGTCATGACGTCTGTACTACCAAGCACTACACGCAAACGGCTACGAGTTCGAGCCCGAGTAGGAGCGCTCAAAATTTCTCTTTCTCTCGTTTACCTTCCTTTCTTGTTTACCTGTGAACCCTAGCTCTAGGTGAGTGAGAACCCGTCGTTTACCCGTGAACTCGTCCGATGGTTAGGGTTTGGTTTGTAGTTCGGGTTGGGGTTTGTCTTAGAATGATGATTATAATCAATTCTAGCGATTTTGACAATTGATCATAATAGTCAATCTAAGAGAGATGACGCGTTGGGCAAGAGCTAGAGAACTGAACTCTCCTCCCTTTCTTCTCGCTCTGCCTTAGTCCTTCCCGGTCGAACGTTTATACACAGGAAATCCATAACCCTAAAAACTCGAATTAAAATATAGAGATACCTCACACCGTGGCAAAACGTTATGCGAGCACTCATCAAATGCGCGTGACGTTTTGCCGTGGTGTGGAGATTCTAAACCATGTCATTCGTAGCACTGCATTTCCCGTACACCCAATGCTGGGTAATCGCCAAAATCTTTTGAAAACGTTCAGTCCCAGTCCACCTGGAATTTAAAAATCCAAGATGGAGGGACATGGACAGATCGAATCGATCGGAAAAGGATACGAAACCGATTCCCAGTCCACACGAAAACGTTTTCAATATTGGTGTAGACGGGGCCTAGCTATATTCACCGGTATTGTACGCTCAATTTCTAATTATCGTACTTTATACGTAATTATTGTTTAAAAAAATATTTATATTGAAGCATTTTCGATACATTTATTTCTAATCATTTCTAATAATTCCTTTACACCCAACGACCAATTAACGAATGAGAGAGGAATGAGTTAATTCCGTACAATCTAGCCCCGGCCTGCCATATCAAACAATTTATTGAGAAAAGTGTCGTTCCTGAGAGCTCCCTGTGATATCCATATATGGACAATATATTCCATATTTGGAAAGCAGGACGGATCGTCCAATACTAGAACACGTTCAGGAAGTGTAGCGAGCCGGCAGAAGAGACAGAAGAGACGTTGGCTACAGGAAGTGCGATTAAAAAAATTGAATCGTTTTTTGAAGATTCGATAGCGAAATTTGAAAAGGATGAGCGTATGCCTCACTAGCATCTAGTCAGGCCCAAATATTACTCTGAACGACAACAATTGTAAGGAGGCGGGTAGTGGTATACCAAAATACGTTTTTAAAATTACCCAAAATACCCAAATTAAGAGTTCTGAGACAGAGCTATAGAAGACTTTGTGACATTCAAATCATGTCAAAATCTCTGCACCAGAAATGATTCCAAAATTTTAATATACCAAATACCCATATTTCAATGTAAAAAATGCCGTATACTCAATTAAAATTAACCCTTGGATACCAGTATACCCCAAACCCCTGGCCGACACTAGCAATCGCTACGATCTTGACTAAACTAAATTTGTGTTTATAGCGTGCATATATATATACACCTATTTTAAAGAAGGTTGTCCGTTCAAAACGAATATAACTATTTAAGAATTAAAGTACCAGTTCTTTGGCACCTTATTGAAACCATTCAAATTATGAAGAAATCTTACAATTTTCTCATCTAGATTCACATTTTATCCAATGAGAAACAAGGTAGAGTATAAAGGCGTTTGATTGGATGACAAAACTTAAATTGGTGAAAGTCTGCATGGATCGCGTAAATATGAAATTTATTGATCATAACCGCAAACAACTTTAGTCTTCCTTTTGATGATACTGACCGATAGGACATCTGGATGGACCGTATTCCAAAATTGCGAATCTGAATTCCAAGATTAGAGATACTCTGAATTTTAGGGGTGATTAAAATGGTACTAAGTTATCGAGATTTCAAAATATCGATTTTTGTTTGGATTTCGTTTTCGTGATTTCCCTCCAAACTGCTCAGTATTACTTACAGATTTCGATTGAGTGTTGAGAGCAATCCGTGATTGCTTTCGTTTTGCGTTTGCTCAGTTTTCCTATTGGCTGTAGAAAATGTTTTGTGATTATCAGCCAATCAAGTGCTAAACTAAAACCAAACGTGTTTTGGTCCATCACGCCATCGACGACAGCATTTACGGCTTTTCCTCGTGATTAGTTCAAGTAAAACCAATCGTGAATTACTTCAGTTCGTGATTGGCCCATTGTGTTACTTTGGTTTTGGTTTTATAACACTCAATTCAAAACCACCCCAATACAGGCGGCATTCACTTCACCTAATATCCTAAGTTTTTTTGGTATCATGCAAAGTAGAGCAGCCATGTTTGAATAGGGTCTAGTTTCAGCAGAAATTACAGCACAAAGTACCGAAATGCTGTCCGTTCTTTGCTTGAACTGTTGCTTTTAATCGAACAACCTTAATATTCCAGTCAGGATCGCTGAGCTTTAATTACATGTAATAGACTATCCATTAATCAGAATTGAAGAAATATGAAGTACTGATGTAAATATTCCTTACAGAACGTTCTTTACCCAAAATCAGGACAGAATAATAACGATAATTAATGTTTATATTCGGAAAATCCCATGTAAAAATGATCAGAAATTAAATGAATCCTGTGTGAAGAACGCCCTTGTTGTTGTCGGTTATAAAAGTGCATAGGAGCCCAATTTGTTTATCATTAATATCGATTCTACATCAAGCGAATCAGTTGAATGGTAGAATATTTCTTGGTGTCCAACATGCTAATGCCTGACGTTAAATCAGGCATTTATTATACGAAAAATATGCTGGTAGAGATAAATGATTTTTTTTATAAACATCTGTTATATTTGAAGCTTGATCAGCTTCTACATATCTGAAGCTAAATCAGAACACAGTTCCATTCACAAGGAGAAAGAAATGACAATAAACTCCTGGTTTGACGTCATATTAGTATTTTGGAAGTATAAACCTCTAACACCTAAATCAAGAAATATTCTATTATTCAACTTTTCACTTGATGTAAAATCAATATTTAATAATGATACAAAGGGCTTATGGGCACTTTAAGGACAGGCCAAGGCCCGTGTCGATTTGTGCTCGTAAAACTAGCATTTTATGCGAGCCAGACAGTACCGCTCGAACGAGCCACAGCATTGGCTTACCCAACAATATAAAACACCCTAACTGATACAGTAGTACAAAAACAATAGAACTGCAGTATAATGGTCCAGTCAAAATACAGGTCTCGAGCGGTACTGTATCACTCTTTAATGCGCCCAGCAATATGCTCGCACTTTGCGAAATTATGCCAGAATTTATGGCCCCACAGTCCCCCTAGACGCTTTGCGGGCGCACGCGTTCAGTCGCCATTTTGTTGCAGTCGAAAATTGGTACACGTGGAGCGAGACTTGATAACCAATCAGAGCATATATCAAACAATAGCGCAATTTTCAAAACAAAACAAACGGCCGCAATGCGTCTAGGGTGATTGTGGGCCTTTATATAAGCCCGATCGTTTCCGTGACAAAACAGCACCTGGTGCAGGTTATCCCGTCTGCAGACAACGCTCTTAAAGCGTTTCACCTGCAGCATCACTGACTTCGCTGTCGCTGCTTCAGGATGCCATCTTGATTGTCAAATAATCCGACGAATCCCACACTGCCCTCAAATTTCCAGATTTTCAGTTGGAAAAAAAAGTAAGGAAAGTGAATCAGCAAATTAATAATTCAGTTGGTCGGTTTTATGTTCCTAATAAAGGAAGAGAAAAATGCTGTCGATGCTTATTTGAAACTGAAATAAATGCTCGTTTTGCATCAGTTATGCGATTAAAAATTGCTAGCACAATCGACAAGGCAGGTCTGTAACAATACTACGCTTGTCGGTCATGATCCTACATGGTTTCTGCACAGAAACTCGACACATCGCAGAAAAGACCGAGGGTTTAAGAGGGATCGACTGAGGAAGTCGAGTTTGAGACATGAAGCCACTTATGAACCAGTACTACATTTAAATGCTTAAAAATCAAATTCAAATTTTAAAACCAAAATGACGCGCGCGAGTGTGATTTCCCGAGTGAATTCACGCATGCGCAGATCGATGTTTAGCAGACCTAGCCTGTCTCAAACAAAACAGTTTATATGTTTACGTAGCATAACCCAGCCGTCGTCAAGTCAATTGGCAAACTCACCATCTGATTGGCTAGTCAGATGCTTTTATCGATTGACAGTTGACCGTGCACGCTCTTACATTTTCTAAGTGATTTTTGTCTGCAGATCTATCCGCCGTTATAATACAACACAAAATCTTGGCGCGCGCCCATTGCAAAAGCGATCATGTGCATGACGAGATAGTTGTCTTCCGCGGATGCAAACTGTTATACGAACGGAGTGTGTGTCCGGCGAAGAACTATTATATAAATAGTGTGTCCGTCGAGGAACTATCGTCTGATAGTTGCCCGCGGAAATTTGATGTTCTTAAAACAAACATAAGCCCGATAACGCAGTTAGAGGGCTTATATGCTAGTTTTAAGAACATCAAATTTCCAAGGGAACCTATCAGCCGATAGTTCCGAGACAAACACAAACTATTTAACAATTAGACTCGCAGCCCTCATGGGCTACGTAATCGCTTTTGACCAATGAGCGCGCGCCAAACGTTTGTAGTGAACTATAATGCCTGATGGTTTTCATTTGCGGATGACAACTATCACGACACGTGATCGATTTTAGGCAATGAGCGCGCGTCAAAATTTTGTGGTGAACAGCCGATCCGAGACAGACGCACTATTTGTCGTTAAAGCGTTATTGTTCATCATTTGTTCAGAAATTAAACCTCCTAGCCTCAAAACTATGCTTTCTCCCTTAGAAGGTCAAGCTGGATTTTTACTTCAAAATAATCTTTACATCAGTCATGCACCCGACTATGGATTCCTAATCTGGGGATCCTGTAACAATACGTTATTGGACCCATTGATCGTTGCAATTGATCTCTCAAAGGCATTTGCTTCTATAAGCCACAGTCTCCTCATCACCAAGCTTAAGGCCTACGGTTTCTCCAATTACGCTGACGTCTCTTTGATCCGGTCCTACCTCACTCAAAGACAACAGCGGGTGAGGATTGGAAGTGACTTCTCAGAGTTCCAAACAGTTAAACATGGAGTGCCTCACGCTCTATCCTGGGCCCATTACTGTTTAACCTCTATAAACGATCTAAACTTTTTCAATAGTGACGTCTCTCTGAGGCTATATGCTGACGACACGACAGAATATTGTGCTCATCAATGCCCAGTCAGGTTACAAGTCATTGTACAAAATAACCTAGACTTACTGATTTCATGGTTTAAGAGCAACTATCTCAGAGTCAATGACACCAAAACCAAAGTCTTGCCTCTGGGACGGAAGCAAATACCTTACCGCAGTTGTTCACAGAAATAAATGGTCCACCTCTAAACATTGTTAATAACATCAAACTTCTCGGGCTAACTATCGACAGTAACCTTACTTTTAAACAGCAAGTGAAGTTGATTTCAAATAAGGTTAATGCTAAAGTAGCTACGTTGAGGAGGGTCAGGAACTTTATTCCAACTGAAGTTATGGTAGGAATATATAAGGCTTTTATTCTACCACACCTAGAGTATTGGCGGTTCCACAGTTCTAGTTGGTATAACTCCTGGCCTATCCAATAAACTCGAGCTGACTAACCAGTACGCCATCAGGACATTGCTGAAACTAGCAAAAACTACTTCATATGATAGCTTATTGAACATGGTTGAGCTTAAGCCCTTAGAGCACCGTCGGTAGTACGTCCAGTCTCTGCTATTGTTACACAAATGTGTCCACAACATCGCACCAAAATATATCAAACAATGTTTTTCATTCCGGGCTAGCACATCGCCATTCTTACTTGCAGGTGTGATCAAGGAACATTTACGAATCTGTAAAGACAAAAATCCGGATCTGGTCGAAGAGATGAGAGGGGAGATATGATTCTTCAGTTGCCAAACTATAAGTCAAAGTATCATTCTTTTACTTACATAATAATTAGACTCCGGAATAGCCTACCTAACAAATTTCATATTATTTCTTCCCCGGTTATTTTCAAGTCTAAAATAGATAAACTTGTGTTATCATCAATGGCACATGGTGCTATTAGCATGCGTGTTACCTAGACATATTTTACCTTAGCAAGCGCGATATTTAGAAATACTCTACATTTATTATTATTTGTTGTTATTGTTGATATCATTATAGTGTTGTCATTAATATTACTAGTATTATATAATTGTAAATTAGCCTGAATTTCAGTCGTCTCCTCTGGTTCGTGCCTGACGGCTGAAATTCAGGCTAATTGTAAATAAGCAAACATTGATTGTATTCTTAGAATTTAATATCAAATTTTCATCCTCTATCTTAATTAGTTGACTGCACGTACACATTGTAAACGAGCTTATGCTCATTAGTGACTACGTGGTTAAATAAATTACTACTACTACTACCATTAGACAGAATTTACTACAGCAAAGCTGATACAGTGTGATACTCTAGCACGGCACTACTGCTAGCTAGGCCTGACACAAAAAGCGCTCGAACTAGAATGCATCCACGGACAGCTGTTTCGTCCTCATTAGGTCTCGTCAGCATGACTTAGCAAACAATATGAGCTTCGGTGATACAGAACCTACTTCTCATAAAGGCACTAGGACTCTAGTCCGGTGTAGAGCTCAGAGAATGAGCTTGGCTATCCGGTGTCACACAATGGGCTTTTATCGCACGGCGGCCATGTTGAGTCCCAGGAGAATTGTTGTTTTTATTGTTGTTGTTTTTGTTTGTGCTGTTTGTCTTCTTTTCAAGAAAGTATAAAATTGTTTTTGCCAATTCCGGAATTCTACCGTCCAATCCAAGTCCGTTCCAAAAATTAGTTCGGGATTATCTCAGGTACTTGATGGCAGTCATTTCGGGTTGGGGATCATTTCGGGGACGATTTGGGGATCACTTCGGGTTCGGGATCATTTCGGGTGCTGTACAGACCTTCCAGTCTACAGAGCGGTCGAAAGAGAGTCCAGATCAGGGCTAGCTCACTCCCTCTCTTTATGCACAAGTCATTAAATATTTAACAATTATTCACCGAAATGGCTCGGTAAATATCCACCACTATTCACCTCCACTTCGGTGAATAAATTGTTAAAGTGCCCCTACGATCAAATTTTGACATATCAATGTTTTTCATATCAAACAATTTATCGAGAAAAGTGTCGTTCCTGAGAGCTCCCTGTGATATTCCATATATGGTCAATATATTCCATATTTGGAAAGCAGGACGGATCGTCGAATACTAAAACTGACATGTTCAGGATACAACGTAGGCTACAGGAAGTGCGATTAAAAAAATCGAATCGTTTTTTGAAGATTCGATAGCGAAATTTGAATAGGATAAGCGTATGCCTCACTAGCATCTAGTCAGTCCCAAATATTACTCTGAACGACCACAATTGTTTGATATGGCATATTCATAAAGTAGAGTTCATATATTATTACCAGTTCAAATTGTTTTTCGATACAACGACAGGAACTCTTATTTTTTTAGCTCCGAATATTGAATCTACACGTCCGCCGTTACTGGAAGCCGTGCCCTTTGTTCAGCTTTAGACAAAGGTTTATTCACCGGAAATGATGTCATACACTTAACGCTCGCCTGCAGAACACAACGCCTGGAGGCATATTTCTACTAAAAACGTCTTCACGTACATAAGAAGAAAGTTATACCAGTATCTTTGCGAGGTTGGCTACTTTTTTATGCACGCTATTTCGCGCCACGAGGTTGTCGTGTTAAGTGTATGACATCACTTCCGGTGAATAAACCTTTGTTTAAAGCTGAACAAAGGGCACGGCTTCCAGCAATGGCGGACAGGATTTTACCGGTAAACTCTCCTAAAATTTGTGGTTTAAGATGCCCATTTGGGAATATTTTTTACTATTTCGGATATTTCTAATACTGATTGACCTATAGACACTGAAAAAGTGGCAAATCGAAATGGTAAATTTTCGTCGTAGTGGATCTTTAAAGGAACAGTGCCACGGTAATGCGCACGCGTAACACGTGATTGTTAATAATGTCAAAGACAATGGGAAATCACGCTGTTATGTCACGTCACGTCAAAACTCAACTGATCTGGAACGACCTTTGAAATTTTGGCTAGACTTTAGAATACCCTGTCACTTTTTTAGCTACCATAAAAGACTGGCACCGTGGTCCGCAGTCACGCAGTCGACTGATTAGCATATTCACTGCGGGACTGCGGACCACGGTGCCACTTAGTTAGCTGCCTTATTATAAATTCAATCACTTCACTGCGGCACTGCGGACCACGGTGCCACTTAGTTAGCTGCCTTATTATAAATTCAATCACTTCACTGCGGCACTGCGGACCACGGTGCCACTTAGTTAGCTGCCTTATTATAAATTCAATCACTTCACTGCGGCACTGCGGACCACGGTGCCACATAGTTAGCTGCCTTATTATAAATTCAATCGCTTCACTGCGGCACTGCGGACCACGGTGCCACTTAGTTAGCTGCCTTATTATAATTTAGGTTAGGGTGGTTAGGGTTAGGTTAGGGTTAGGATTTAGGTTAGGTTAGGGTTAGGTTAGGGTTTGGTTAGGGTTCGGTTAGGGTTAGGGTTAGTTAGCTGCCTTATTATGAATTCATCGTCTGCGGGACCTTGGTTCCATCGTTTTTTAGGTCGTGCCTTCAAAAGTGACAGGGTATTCTAAAGTCGCTCCATAAATACACGCGAACATTCAGCGACTTACAAGCAGAGTAAATGTCTCCCCTACATTCTTACTGTCTCCAAGTTTCCTAGGCCGTCCATTGTCCCCCTCTCAATGCTTTGGACGAAACTACCAGGAGACGGAAGCTTTCTTCTGTAGCCATTAATTCCTCCGCTCGATGAACCGTCCAAGAGCACTGCATGAATTCAGAGTCAAAAATACTCGCAAAAATTATAGACACGAACGAAATAACATCATAAATCCTAGGATACAAAACTAAATTACTGTTCTAAATAGGTATAAGGTCAAATGAAACTTAGGCGAAGCCGATGGAAGAAGATTTCTTTCGCGTATCAAATCTCTCCCCATCTTTTGATTTCTGGACAACCCAACCAAAATTCAAACATTCGCGCATGGGCACTGAGCATGGCACTGTTCCTTTAAATATCTGGGAGTATTTGATCACGTGATCATTTTCTGCAAACGAGGTTTTTCGGGCGCGAAAAGGTCCCTGGGTAATAAGATCAAAAGTCCAAGATGGCGGATGAAGAGAGAATGCTTGATTTATTGACCTTACCGTAAATGCTAAAGAGTAAAGTATTTATTTTGAGTCAGCGAGACATGGGTGAAAAGAAGGAAAGGAAGAAAAAGAAATCGGAGCTATCTAACGAACTGAACTTGACCCTAATGGCAACGAGTTCCGAAACACGTGGGGACACATGCTGTGTGGAAGCCGGCAAGAAGAAGAAAGACAAAAAACGTAAAAGAAGAGATGACGAGAGAGACGTAGTAGAATTGATTGATTTGCAGCAGGGTTTAAAGGAATATGTTGAAAAAAGCAAGAAGAAGAAGAGGAGCAGAGTGGATACTAGTTCAAAAATAGAGTTAGATGATTATGAGGGATTGGAAAATGTTACCTTGCTTGATGGCAAAAGCAAACGAAAGAAATCTAAAGAGGAAGACGCTGAAATGCCACTTGATAATGTTTTAAATATAGATTGTCAAGAAGATTCGGATAAAAAAGGAAAAGTTAAAAAGGCAAAAATTAAGTCCAAAGAAAGAAAGCTGGAAAGAAATTTGAATAATTCAGATTCTCATGAGAAGAAAGCCTCAAAAGTGGAAAAAAGAAAAAGGAGGAAAATGAAAGATATTGCAAATGCTGAAGCCGAAATTGGTGTGCAAATCTGTGAGTTGCAATCCAAGATAGAGGAAAAGAAACTAAAGAAGGTGGAGAAGGATGTTGGAGTTCAAGCTAATGAATCAAATCAGAATTTAAGTGAAGATGATATTGATGGGAAGGAAGAGTTGAAGAAGAAAAAAGAAGAGAAAGCTGTAGTTGAAAATAATGCTCCTAAAGGGGAGGAGAGTTCTGTTCATCCTGCTTTATTGTATCTCCAGTCATGGAAATATGATAAGAAGAACTGGACATTCAAGAAAGTTAGGCAAGTTTGGTTGCTACAACACATGTATAATGCATCCAAGGTTAGTCTCTGTTGATATACTGGAATCCTGCATCATATTCTATATTCTTGGGTTGCAATCAATCCCCAGAGATTCAAGTGACAATTAGCCATGGCAGCCATATTGGAGGACATAACAAAAGATGCTAACAAGTAATCTTTTGTAAACATCCTCCCAACATGGTGGCAATGGCGTCACATGCAACCCAACCCACCTGGGGGGCTGAGCTATTTTTTTTCTTGCCTTTATATTGGTAATGACATGACGATCTTGGTCACATACATGTACATGTATTATTATATTTAAAAAATCCCAGTTTGAAGTGTCACATAAACACTTGCCAATACAGTCTTATTCTAGTCATGTGGTGGACCAAAATATAAGATTTTCCATACCCTTTTTCAGACCTGTACTCTACTTCATAACAAGAGAAATATATGAAAATGTGCTGTCTCATACTTCCCTGTTAAGATCACACCCTATTCCCGACTAAGAATGCAAAATTTATTACCCTATTTCAGACTAAAACCACTTGAAAACCTTACCCTTTGGGGTGCCATGCACATACCTGTTCAAGTGTCATATTCAATGAAATATGTGAATATTAACGAGAGCACTCTGTGGGAAAAGTCTGGGGATAACATTGTAATTAAGGCTGCATAATATTGATTTAACAAGGAGCTACGTGCATTATTCATGTGGTGGCCATCTTGACACCTTGACATTTCTATTACATTTAAAAGTTAATTGAAGAGTTTGTGTATTCAAGAACGTTAACAAACCTTTTTTATTCTTTTGGGATTTAATAAATAATCAGCTAATTAATAAGCAGACCACTGACCAAATGTTGAGGGATCTGCCCAGGACTGTGCATAAGGCAACGCTTGAGAGCTTGGTCGCCAGGAAACCCTGGCAACCAAACAACCCAGAGCACTGGGTCACATATAGTGGACAAAAGGGGAGGGAAAGCTGCAAGCGATTGCAGCAACGTGCAACTGACAAGCAAACTCCAAACCACGAGCAATAACAACCACTAAAAGTCCTCAATGAAACCAACCCAGGGGCTCCAATAGTTGCTGGATATTTAACCATGTCTAAATTACAATATTTTAGACTCGATTGAACATGTTTGCCACATGATTAGAATAGGAATGTATTGGCAAGTGTTTATGTGACACTTCAAACTGGGATTTTTTAAATATAATAATACATGTACATGTATGTGACCAAGATCGTCATGTCATTACCAATATAAAGGCAAGAAACAAATATGCATCCTAATCTTGCAGTGGACTCCCTGTGGCCTGTGTGGGCTACCTGTGCTTGCCTAGGCAAATGATATCGAGATTTGTTTATGTCCTCATGTCCTCATGTTTGTACTTTTTAGAATAAATTATCTTGGCCGGTGAACTGGTAACTACACGATGGTTGGCCACCATGTGAATGTCGAGTATTATAAAGTGTCTTATTTTACTAGTCCAATGCAATATTTAATATTGTTTAAAAAGTTAGCAAGTACGATATATCAAAGCCTGAGGAAAGTGTGTGCCATCTCTGTAGCATTCAACAAAGTCCGATGTCCAAACTATATCAAGTCAAACATGGTCTGTTTTGTCGGCATGGTGATGACACTAGCGAAGTTGAACAGAGAACTGAGTCAAATCAACTCGCCATAATTTGTAAACAACCGAGTGAATTCTGTTGGCTTGCTCGCTGTACTGGATTCTGCTTTTCGCTGTACATACAGATACCGAAACTACAAACAGTAAGATGACCTTGTTCTCACTTGAAAAATACCCGGGGGAAATAATGTGAATGATCTCATTGAAGGAACTGCATGGTGTGTACTTTATACACATGCATATATAGTTTATGTTCTAGGAACTGGAATGCAGTTTATACACATCTGAATAGCCGTAGCTATAGCTAGCTTGTAATATTTATTTATACTTACTTTATATATCCTGTAATATAGTGTATTTTATATATCCTGTAATATAGTGTCCCCAATTAGCTTTACAGCTAAATACTATTTTACAACAACCGCCAAATTTCTCACAATCTGATTGCCGTATTTTCATATGCAATATTTGGACAGACAACAAAACCTGACGTCATTTGTCAAGGAGTGCACATGCTGCTTTCGTTTGAAGCTAAAAGTGTTTTGTTGTTGTAAAATTGACTATTTAGTTTGTTGTTGTTGTAAAAAACATTTAGTTTTTTTATGGTGAAGACGCCTCATGGATCCACAGCTATTTTGACCATGTTATGACCAACAATCCACGGCTATTTTGACCATGTTATGACCAACAATCCTATTGAGGCACAATAAATTATTTGCCACCACTGTGGCTTTGAGTGTTTTTACTAAATGTATATGTCCTTGAAACTGTTCCAGGTTCCAGGTACGGACTATAAGGTTATGCTGAAATACTTACAAGGATTACAAGGTGAATCCAGGAAAACAACAATAACACGAGCAGAGGCTCTTTTAAACAGTGAACAAGGTACAGTGTTCTTATTATGAGCTGGTAACTGGTAAAAATTACTGCCTTGTTACTATGTGACTATTGTAACCAGGACCACATAGACAACAAGAACCAATCACATCACAGAATGAAAACAAAGCATTCCAGCTTATTGTTCTTTGATCCAATCAGTGTTGAGTACAAGACAATAGCATTTCAACTTATAGTTATTTGATCCAATCAGTGTCTAGTACAAGACAATAGCATTTCAACTTATAGTTATTTGATCCAATCAGTGTCTACTGTCAATACAATAGCATTTCAACTTTTGGTTATTTGAGCCAATCAGTGTCAACTACAAGACAATAGCATTTCAACTTATGGTTATGTGATCCAATCAGTGTCAAGTACAAGCCAATAGCATTTCAACTTATGGCTATATGAGCCAATCAGTGTCAAGTACAAGCCAATAGCATTTCAACTTATGGCTATATGAGCCAATCAGTGTCAAGTACAAGCCAATAGCATTTCAACTTATGGCTATATGAGCCAATCAGTGTCAAGTACAAGCCAATAGCATTTCAACTTATGGCTATATGAGCCAATCAGTGTCAAGTACAAGCCAATAGCATTTCAACTTATGGCTATATGAGCCAATCAGTGTCAAGTACAAGCCAATAGCATTTCAACTTATGGCTATATGAGCCAATTAGTGTCGAGTACAAGCTAATAGCATTTCAACTAATGGCTATATGAGCCAATCAGTGTCAAGTACAAGCCAATAGCATTTCAACTTATGGCTATATGAGCCAATCAGTGTCAAGTACAAGCCAATAGCATTTCAACTTATGGCTATATGAGCCAATCAGTGTCAAGTTCAATACAATAGCATTTCAACTTATGGCTATATGAGCCAATCAGTGTCAAGTACAAGCCAATAGCATTTCAACTTATGGCTATATGAGCCAATCAGTGTCAAGTACAAGCCAATAGCATTTCAACTTATGGCTATATGAGCCAATCAGTGTCAAGTTCAATACAATAGCATTTCAACTTATGGCTATATGAGCCAATCAGTGTCAAGTACAAGCCAATATCATTTCAACTTATGGCTATATGAGCCAATCAGTGTCAAGTACAAGCCAATAGCATTTCAACTTATGGCTATATGAGCCAATCAGTGTCAAGTACAAGCCAATAGCATTTCAACTTATGGCTATATGAGCCAATCAGTGTCGAGTACAAGCCAATAGCATTTCAACTTATGGCTATATGAGCCAATCAGTGTCAAGTACAAGCCAATAGCATTTCAACTTATGGCTATATGAGCCAATCAGTGTCAAGTACAAGCCAATAGCATTTCAACTTATGGCTATATGAGCCAATCAGTGTCAAGTACAAGCCAATAGCATTTCAACTTATGGCTATATGAGCCAATCAGTGTCAAGTACAAGCCAATAGCATTTCAACTTATGGCTATATGAGCCAATCAGTGTCAAGTACAAGCCAATAGCATTTCAACTTATGGCTATATGAGCCAATCAGTTTCAAGTACAAGACAATAGCATTTCAACTTATGGCTATATGAGCCAATCAGTTTCAAGTACAAGACAATAGCATTTCAACTTTTGGTTATTTGAGCCAATCAGTGTCAAGTACAAGACAATAGCATTTCAACTTATGGTTATGTGATCCAATCAGTGTCAAGTACAAGACAATAGCATTTCAACTTATGGCTATATGAGCCAATCAGTTTCAAGTACAAGACAATAGCATTTCAACTTTTGGTTATTTGAGCCAATCAGTGTCAAGTTCAAGACAATAGCATTTCAACTTATGGCTATATGAGCCAATCAGTTTCAAGTACAAGACAATAGCATTTCAACTTTTGGTTATTTGAGCCAATCAGTGTCAAGTTCAAGACAATAGCATTTCAACTTATGGTTATGTGATCCAATCAGTGTCAAGTACAAGACAATAGCATTTCAACTTATGGCTATATGAGCCAATCAGTTTCAAGTACAAGACAATAGCATTTCAACTTTTGGTTATTTGAGCCAATCAGTGTCAAGTACAAGACAATAGCATTTTAACTTTTGTTTTTTTGAGCCAATCAGTGTCAAGTACAAGCCAACAGCATTTCAACTTATGGCTATATGAGCCAATGAGTGTCAAGTACAAGACAATAGCATTTCAACTTTTGGTTATTTGAGCCAATCAGTGTCAAGTACAAAACAGTAGCATTTCAACTTGCTTGAGCTTTGATCCAGTAAAAGGCAAATTCGGTGGACTAGTTCTGATCAAGTCCAAATCATCTGTAGTGAACGAAGAAAAGTGTGTGGACATCCAAGGATTTCTAAGTTGGAATGCTTTAGTGTCATTTTTCAGACTGTGTTTAGTTCTCATGTTTAAGTGGCCTGGTTACAGTACTTTGAACTTACGTCAAACTTTTGTTCATAGCAGTTGATTGGAAGATAGAAAACTGGATACTAGAAACTTTTTCTAGGTCTTAACTCACATTAAAGTGAACCTAACGTTTATTTTGTTATCACAAATTAAATCTTATCGATTCTACATGTACATCAAAATAATATATATTAGTCGAATGATAGAATATTTCTTGATTTTAGTCACTGTTGCATCTATGAGTTATAGAGGTTTATAAGATTCTCCAAAATGCTACTTAATGTGACATCAAACCAGGAATCATTTATTATACAGCAACAAGTTGAAATAAATGACCTTTCATAAACTTCTATGACATAATTATAGTGTGTATCAGTGGTATTACCAAATATTTTATGCAATCAAATAGTTTCATTCACAAGGAGAAATAAATTACAGTAAATTCCTGGGTTGATGTTACGTCATTAGCATTTTGGAGATGCTCATAGATGCAACATTCAAATCAAGAAATATTCTACTATTAAACTATTTGCTTGATGTGTAATTGATATTAATGATAAAAATGTAACCGTTAGAGGCACTTTAAGCCAGTTAAGATTTTAGCTAAAAAGGTGTGCATGGCTTATCTTTGTGAGTTTTTTATGATTCTACAGCTATTCCCTATGATGAAAATAATGATCTCTATTGGCAATACAAACTCAAAATTGAATTTCAAAATTCCATTGGCTTTGTTTCAATCATTGAAATGATATATTGGCCACCTCACATGAAAAATGTAAATATGTTTTGAAATTGTTCTTTGTTTTGTATACCTGTGGTACTATTACAATTTTTACAACAACCGCCAATTTTCTCACAATCTGATTGGCTAATTTTGATATGGAAAATTTTAACAGACACGTGGCAGGCTTTCGTCTTGAAGCGGGCTTTGCAGAGATTTGTGAATGCATGTTGTGTACACATCTGTTCCAAAAATCAAGAAAATGAGAATTTTAAAAGCATTTCATCACTGGGAAAAGTTAATCGGTGAATCAAACTGCCTTGTGTGGTACCATTTATCAAAATGTGAGCTCTCGCTTGAGTCGAACAAAGCATTTTCGGCGAATTTGTGATTGACTTTGTGACAAGTTCAACCAATCTTTTAGAAATAGAAGTATGGTCTTGAATTTAATACATAATCGTCAATCTCGTGATTAAAATCTCTTATTCAGTATATTTACATATCGTTCTTAAGTAGTAACAAACAGTTTAGAGTAGCTTAGGTATTTTTATAGAGTTCGGGAAAGCATAAAGACGTGTTTACATTTTGGACTTTTCAACTCAAAGGCAGTTTGTACACACTCGTTTGAAGCTAAATGTGCTTTGTTGTTGTAAAAAAAACATCACACACTTTTTTGTATTGTCCGTACTCTTATTGATCATAGAAATTACGCCATAAAATGTTCAAAACTTTGCATTGAAACGACTCGCTGCTCTCGTTGTTCCACTTAAGTTTTGAACGTTTTATGACGTAATTTCTATGATCAATAAGAGTACGGACAAGGGAAAAATGTATGTGATTTGTTAACTGCATCACGAGCGCCACATTGTGCTAACTAACATAGTGTTGATTTCATGAAATTGACAAGTGAAATTGAAGATGAAATTTATGATACTTTTAAAGAGTAGGTTGATTGCAATTTTAGAAGACGTTCTCAGTTATATTGTGTATACATGTAGGAGCGATGCCTTTCATTCTAGTTACAATAGTAGCGCTATATAACATCACGCACATGTAACCTGATAAGCTGGTTTCAAGGTGTAACTTATTCCTAAAACCTTATTATGAGCTATGAGGGGCAGAATGACAACAGAAAATACATGTAGATTTTTTGATCACAAAATTGTAATTTTGTTCAACTTTATTTTGTACTCTTTAATGCCAGCAGGTATAAATGAACGTCGTACATCAAAATCATCCCCTATGACATGATTCCTAATCTTGATGGTCATATTTGTAATCAGGCATAGTATCAAAATAATGTAAATTTTACACCTGATTTTTGTTGTCAAGTTCTTGAAACTGACATTTATTTTAGGAATGAAATGACAATAACGCTCCATGTCAAGAATTCAATAAAATAATCAATCTGTTATTTTGAATACCGTTACATGTGGAGCTCCAAAGGAACTATGCCATCTAGAATCTGTTGAAACTTTTAAACGTCATCTGAAGACTCCCTTTTTCAGATTAGCATATAACTAGACATTTCATACCTTCTATTGTAAATGCTATTTTATTGTTATTGCATGGGTATACTTACCTGGGTACCAGAGGTTCTACTTTGCTAAGGGAGGCAGTAGAACCTCTGGCACCCAGGGTAGGGTATACTTAATTTTAGACTTTTTATAGATTTTTTTAGGAAACGCTATTAGATTTGTATTGATCATTTATATGTAATCTGCGCAATATAAATTAATAAATTATTATTATTATTATTACACAAATTATTTAACTGGAATGTCGTGTGGGGACTTTTTGTGACACAGCCCATATTATAATGAAGAAAGGTTCTTGAAGAGAGTTCCTTAACAATTTTTGTTATCTTTGTTTATATTTTGTTGCAGGTGAAAGCAAAACTAAGAATGTGGATGAAGAAAGAGTGAAAAGCGTTTTGCAAATCCTCACATAGACCAGCCTTGCACAACCACTTCAATCCATTTTCAAACTTGCCAACGGTCACACATTTTTGTCATTTATCCCACGTTACACATGGCCATCCAAATGTCGGCGGGTGTAAAGTACAGGTCACAGGTCAGGTTGTTAATTCTAATACAAATCCTAATCCTAACCACAAACCTAACCCTAACTATTGGATGAGCTCACTGGTAAACAACGGGTTCTCACTCACCTAGAGCTAGGGTTCACAGGTAAACAAGAAGTGACCTGACCTGTGAAATGACCTGTACTTTACACCCATCGACCAAATGTCCTGCATTGTAACGAGGAGCTGAAAATACTACGGAGAAGGTCGAGTGGCATGGACTTAGATGAATGATAGATTACTTTCAAACTCTTAATTAATTAATGCAAATCAAGAACAAGAATAATATATTTTGGTAATATAGCCATTGAAATTCACGAAGAATTATTTGAAAATGGGTCCGAAGGCATCAAAATATTTATCATATAAGGTAAGGCAAGGGTAGTAGAAATTGGGGTTCCTGTGGAGACCTGAATTTGTTTCCACAGGAAGCCCAATACTACCTGCGTGGAGTTGAGTTGTAGGGGAGCCCATATTGAGTCCCAGGAGAATAAAAACCTTTGTTTTCGTCCGGTAAACTCGTTCTGAAACCAACCAGCGCGAGGCTACCGGGGCCAAAACTATTGTTTTATCCAAGATGGCCGAACTGCGATAATAGCCCATTACCAGGAGCGTCCATCTCCCATATTGGATCTGAGTCAACACAGTCCCAGATCAGGTTATTTTTAGAGGTGAATAAATCCCATACCCACGAACGGAAGGCTGATAAAATGCTTCAGTATTTTTTAACAATGGGCGAGCTTTGCTCATTTTATGCAATAACAATATCCGTTCATAAATCATTAGGAAGCGTTGTTTGCCTGGTGTATTGTTGCGTGAAATTTCTGTTCACAAAGCTTTTCATGTAACGTTTCAAGGCCGACAATGAGGACTGGACGGGATTTCAAAGTCCGCGCAATTCCGCCTCGGACTGGAACTACTTGCGAGGACTTTGAAACCAGTCCGAATTGGAGGCCTTGAAACGACATCAAACACTACTTAATAATTTCATGCTTGGTTGGTGGTTGTGGGATAAACAACAAAATGATTTTAAAAGTTCATGCATTTAGAGTTTCGATGTTTCAGGCTTGTAGGTTGTACTTGCGTATTTACATACCATTCTTAAAGAAAAGATGGAATGTTAACAATTATGCGCTTGTTCTCGTGGGAGTACGTGTTTACAACGTGGCGTGATATTTGATGAAAACATTATAGTTTGGCACTATAGGTGGCGTCACGGACATGCGCAGTGTCGGGGCAGTGTGAAAAAAAAACAGGTCCCACATTGGAGAGACGGTCTGTATGCATCAAGACTAGTATTGTACCTACAGTACTTTGAAATTCTTTACTAAGTCCAAGGACTTTGAACTATGAATATTTATAGTTCAAAGTCCTTGGACTTGGAAAAGGATCTCAAGTACAAATCGAGACCTCTGGTTGGCTACCTTATGACTACCATTATGAAGTAGTGTTTAATTGTTTTTTTCGCGGCTAAAAATAGCCTGATCTGGGAACAAGCTGGCACACGAATGCATAACAGATGACGCTCCTAGTAAAATAATATCAGCTTCGATTATTCCAACAATGGCATAATTTAAAGGGGAACTGAACCCTAAATCAACCCAACGTCAACGACTGTACAAAGATTCATTCGAAATAAATAAGTTGTGCTATTTTATTTCTCTGTTGCGCGTCTATGATGACCCACACATGCACAGCGGTCAAACGTCTGCGCGTGCGTATTACGGTCAGTCTGGTGGGCGGCCGCGCGAATTTCCCGCGCAAAATTTACCTTAAAACGTATTACAGTGACCTTCTACCCCAAAAAGTTAAGAAAAATACGTGAAAGTTAAGCTTTTTATTTTCACAGTCGACGGGAAATTGGACAAACTTCAAACTGTGAGTTTACCAATTTTTTTCGTAATTTACCAAAAAAGTTATCAAGGTTTGAAAACGGGTGTGTGAACAGTGACGGCCGCCGGCTCGCTTTGAATTTGTTTTGGAATATGTTGTTGTTGCAAGACTTTAGACGCATGCGCAGACGTTTGACCGCTGTGTGATGATGACCTTCCTCACAATATCCGCTATGTACAGACGGCTCAAGTCTTGTACGAAGAATAAATTAGTTTTGCCATGCTGTCCCGACATTGAAAAGCAGGACTAACGGCCCCTAACAGGCGGTTTGCACTATATGTCCGTTTAATACAACTACCAGAATCCTTTGCGCTGATTCTTTTGTTGTTGTAATTTGGACCATTGTCTTGGTATTCTCAGAGGAGTTAAAAAATCTGAATGAGAAAAAGCATTCGAAAAGGATTCTGGTAAATGTAGTCAACTGGCGTGCAAACCTGAGGTGTGATTGCTTTTCCTTGCGGGTTAATCGGTCGAGTGTGAGTGGGATAAAAATGTGGCATGTCCGTAGTCGTAATTTGATTGGGTCAGAAAGAAAAAAGCAATGGTGAAACCATTTCAACGTTATGGAATGCTGTACAGTAACGGTGCCGTAAGGAATTAGGTGTGAAAGCCTTGCAGGGGACTTCCTATTGCTTTCTCACTTGCCTTTTGGGGAATCTTGAAATAAATAACTTGCGCACTCATACGAAATCCTCTGTGTGACGTACGATATGGGAAAAATGCACTGAATTGAGCCGCCACAAGCTATAGCTAGATTTATCAGCGGACAATCGGTTATTTTTCGAACTTGAAAACTAATTATTTTCATAGGCCGGCGTGCAACACAGAAATAAAATAGCAAAACTTATTTCTTTCGAATACATCTTTGTATACCAGTTGTGGGGTTGATTTAGGGTTCAGTTACCCTTTGCGGGAATAATACTGCTTCTGTTGGAACAGGATTTCTACATACCCACATCTTCTTGTAACCTTTACAATTATCATGAGGAGCTTTACCCGAGTTAGGATTTTGGCTCCCCACAGCTAAGGGACATACAGTGTCCCTTAAAACAATAGGAGCTGTAATCTGAAACACTGGTATATGGTTTTATAGGAATGTTGTAATTGGAAATGCTGTCACCAGTCGAGAGCGCTAAGTAATTAAAATCTATCAACACGATACTTAATCTTTCAATTTTAGTTTATTTAATGACCAGAACTACACTCAATTTATATATACGATGGTGTTCACGTGGCGTAAAGTTAAAACCATGCTGCGAAAGGTCTAGAAAATGTATGGGATGTTTGCCAGTCGCGGAAAGTTAACTAAAATTTCCATTGTATCGCAATTATACTTTCTCTGTCGATATGAAACTATAGTATTTTACGAACGGCTTTTATGGAATTTGAGCGAATTTTAAAGCGTTTCAGTGAGACCTTAGTACTAGAAATACCTAAAGTATAGGTAACATTTTAAATGATCCGGTGTGGCGCAGTGGTGTTTGGACAATGAATCAGTCATTATACTCCAGCCCGAGCTCCAGCAACACAATAACAATTGCAGTTTAATGTTACGTTTTTGTGCCGATCCGAGTCAGGGTGAAAAATATTCAAAGCCGTTCTGGCGGCATGCGAATGAAACTTTCATTATTTCATAATAACTCTCTAAAAAGGATTTTAAGCAGGAGTCCATTATTAGACTCCTGATTATAATTTATTATAATTATTAAGACGAGTCTAATCTGAGCTAGGCGAGTCTCGTTTAGCAGCTCTAATCACTAACATGCGCCATTGGTTAATTCACTATTCACCAGGCTTTATGAACACTGATTCCCGCTTCAAATCGCATAAAAATTCGTAAATAAATATTTTAATTAAATATCATTTTCCTACCGGCACACAAAGTTGATTGTCATACGTTGGACTTGACTCGACTGTCTGAACTTTCGTGCACGTGAAACCTAGCCGCGTAAAGGTGAAAATCAAAGTCAACCAAATGATGTATTCGGTATCAGTATAAGTTTAACTCGGCTTCAGTCAAGAACAATACATCTTTATAAACGTGTTACTATCTTTCTCATTTGTCAAACTTTAAACACTAATATTGGTATAAATACTGGAACTAAGAAGTACAATGTTACTTTATTTGTTGACCGGATACACACAGCCTTGTTGTCATAATACGAGCGCATCGGAAAACCCGAAAACCCTATAAACAGTTCCCATCTCGCCGAAATCAAAGTCGACCAAATCACACTACCCGATTTACACGACAAACCGGCATTTTGAGCATGTAATTATTTCTGCCCAGGTTCAGCTGTTGAATTCAGGTAACGGATTACCCAAGAAAACAACAAACAAACAGGCAGTCAGGGGGTTTACATGTAATTATTTCTGCCCAGGTTCATCTGTTGAATTCAGGTAACGGATTACCCAAGAAAACAACAAACAAACAGGCAGTAAGGGGGTTTACATGTAATTATTTCTGCCCAGGTTGATCTGTTGAATTCAGGTAACGGATTACCCAAGAAAACAACAAACAAACAGGCAGTAAGGGGGTTTACAAGTAATTATTTCTGCCCAGGTTCAGCTGTTGAATTCAGGTAACGGATTACCCAAGAAAACAACAAACAAACAGGCAGTAAGGGGGTTTACATGTAATTATTTCTGCCCAGGTTGATCTGTTGAATTCAGGTAACGGATTACCCAAGAAAACAACAAACAAACAGGCAGTAAGGGGGTTTACATGTAATTATTTCTGCCCAGGTTCAGCTGTTGAATTCAGGTAACGGATTACCCAAGAAAACAACAAACAAACCGGCAGTAAGGGGGGTTAATTATTTCTGCCCAGGTTCAGCTGTTGAATTCAGGTAACGGATTACCCAAGAAAACAACAAACAAACAGGCAGTATACGTAAGGGGGTTTACACGTAATTATTTCTGCCCAGGTTCATCTGTTGAATTCAGGTAACGGATTACCCAAGAAAACAACAAACAAACCGGCAGTAAGGGGGGTTAATTATTTCTGCCCAGGTTCAGCTGTTGAATTCAGGTAACGGATTACCCAAGAAAACAACAAACAAACAGGCAGTAAGGGGGTTTACATGTAATTATTTCTGCCCAGGTTCATCTGTTGAATTCAGGTAACGGATTACCCAAGAAAACAACAAACAAACAGGCAGTAAGGGGGTTTACATGTAATTATTTCTGCCCAGGTTCATCTGTTGAATTCAGGTAACGGATTACCCAAGAAAACAACAAACAAACAGGCAGTAAGTAAGGGGGTTTACATGTAATTATTTCTGCCCAGGTTCATCTGTTGAATTCAGGTAACGGATTACCCAAGAAAACAACAAACAAACAGGCAGTAAGGGGGTTTACATGTAATTATTTCTGCCCAGGTTCATCTGTTGAATTCAGGTAACGGATTACCCAAGAAAACAACAAACAAACAGGCAGTAAGGGGGTTTACATGTAATTATTTCTGCCCAGGTTCATCTGTTGAATTCAGGTAACGGATTACCCAAGAAAACAACAAACAAACAGGCAGTAAGGGGGTTTACATGTAATTATTTCTGCCCAGGTTCATCTGTTGAATTCAGGTAACGGATTACCCAAGAAAACAACAAACAAACAGGCAGTAAGGGGGTTTACATGTAATTATTTCTGCCCAGGTTCATCTGTTGAATTCAGGTAACGGATTACCCAAGAAAACAACAAACAAACAGGCAGTAAGGGGGTTTACATGTAATTATTTCTGCCCAGGTTCATCTGTTGAATTCAGGTAACGGATTACCCAAGAAAACAACAAACAAACAGGCAGTAAGGGGGTTTACATGTAATTGTTTCTGCCCAGGTTCATCTGTTGAATTCAGGTAACGGATTACCCAAGAAAACAACAAACAAACAGGCAGTAAGGGGGTTTACATGTAATTATTTCTGCCCAGGTTCATCTGTTGAATTCAGGTAACGGATTACCCAAGAAAACAACAAACAAACAGGCAGTAAGGGGGTTTACATGTAATTATTTCTGCCCAGGTTCATCTGTTGAATTCAGGTAACGGATTACCCAAGAAAACAACAAACAAACAGGCAGTAAGGGGGTTTACATGTAATTATTTCTGCCCAGGTTCATCTGTTGAATTCAGGTAACGGATTACCCAAGAAAACAACAAACAAACAGGCAGTAAGGGGGTTTACATGTAATTATTTCTGCCCAGGTTCAGCTGTTGAATTCAGGTAACGGATTACCCAAGAAAACAACAAACAAACAGGCAGTAAGGGGGTTTACATGTAATTATTTCTGCCCAGGTTCATCTGTTGAATTCAGGTAACGGATTACCCAAGAAAACAACAAACAAACAGGCAGTAAGGGGGTTTACATGTAATTATTTCTGCCCAGGTTCAGCTGTTGAATTCAGGTAACGGATTACCCAAGAAAACAACAAACAAACCGGCCGTAAGGGGGGTTAATTATTTCTGCCCAGGTTCAGCTGTTGAATTCAGGTAACGGATTACCCAAGAAAACAACAAACAAACAGGCAGTAAGGGGGTTTACATGTAATTATTTCTGCCCAGGTTCAGCTGTTGAATTCAGGTAACGGATTACCCAAGAAAACAACAAACAAACAGGCTGTAAGGGGGTTTACATGTAATTATTTCTGCCCAGGTTGATCTGTTGAATTCAGGTAACGGATTACCCAAGAAAACAACAAACAAACAGGGAGTAAGGGGGTTTACATGTAATTATTTCTGCCCAGGTTCAGCTGTTGAATTCAGGTAACGGATTACCCAAGAAAACAACAAACAAACCGGCAGTAAGGGGGGTTAATTATTTCTGCCCAGGTTCAGCTGTTGAATTCAGGTAACGGATTACCCAAGAAAACAACAAACAAACAGGCAGTAAGGGGGTTTACACGTAATTATTTCTGCCCAGGTTCATCTGTTGAATTCAGGTAACGGATTACCCAAGAAAACAACAAACAAACCGGCAGTAAGGGGGGTTAATTATTTCTGCCCAGGTTCAGCTGTTGAATTCAGGTAACGGATTACCCAAGAAAACAACAAACAAACAGGCAGTAAGGGGGTTTACATGTAATTATTTCTGCCCAGGTTCATCTGTTGAATTCAGGTAACGGATTACCCAAGAAAACAACAAACAAACCGGCAGTAAGGGGGGTTAATTATTTCTGCCCAGGTTCAGCTGTTGAATTCAGGTAACGGATTACCCAATAAAACAACAAACAAACAGGCAGTAAGGGGGTTTACATGTAATTATTTCTGCCCAGGTTGATCTGTTGAATTCAGGTAACGGATTACCCAAGAAAACAACAAACAAACAGGCAGTAAGGGGGTTTACATGTAATTATTTCTGCCCAGGTTCAGCTGTTGAATTCAGGTAAAGGATTACCCAAGAAAACAACAAACAAACAGATATTGATCCAAATACCTGATTAATACAAATATTAAAAATTAGGAATCCAAAATTGGGAATTAATTTTATGCATGACATTCATTTATACCTGCTGGCAAGCCAAGAGTAATAAAATAAACAAAATGATCACTTCAGTTTTTGGTCAAAAATAAAAGGTAAAGAGCAAAAATTCAAAATGAATATATTCAAATGCACTTCACAAGGTTATGTTTGTGATATATATGGACTGCAGCTATTGTGGCACGATGTGCTGCCATGCAGTTTACAATCATGAGCGATTATTAGTACCTCCAAACCTGCCCATCCCCTCCCTGCGCAGACATGGGGCATTTGACTAAGAACTTTTCTGTCCTGGGGGTGGGGTATTTCCCAGCAAAGAAAAGTTGGGGGGGGGGGGGGGGGAGGGGGGTTGGAGAATTGGGTAGAGAGTCAAAATAGCAAATTTTATAAAAGATTTGCACCTTGTTCCAAAGCCTCACGGTGGGGTACGGTATTTGCAATACTCGATTCAAAAATTATGTCAAATAGGCCCTTTGCAGGACCTGTCGATCAAAAACAAATTGGCGCTAGAACAACATGAATGCCAGAAATGGAAAGAGCAAGCCAAATTTATTAAAAAGTCCAAGTTTTAGGTTCAAATCTGTAAAACTGAAGGAATGGCATTTTTTGAAAACTCTACATGTATAATTTCGCTTAATAATTTTTATTTAACAGAGTTTTTTTTTTTCCTGACTGGCAAGCTGTGCCATGCAAATTGTTTTGATTGACAGGCTAAAAAGGTCACGTGACCAGGTCCAGCAAAGGGCCTATTCTCCACAAATCCCAGGGCAGGTTTGGACTTGATGGACCATTAAAATTATCCTAGTCTATCTTGCTTCCATAAACCAGGCCATACCCAAGAATACCTCCAAGACTACCATCATATGTGTCGCATATCTCCTTAGCATCGTCCAAAGCACGCCGGCAGAGACTACCTAAGTATCGTTTCTTACTGATTGGCCCGATATAAATATAGTGTTGGAATTTGCGATGCTTTGGATTGATCCTTCACTGTTGAAGGCATATTGGGACCGGGAGTAATTGGTGTATCTAACACACTCGTTGCGATAGCTGCTTTTGTCTCCTTTACCTTCTCCCGATAAAACGATAGCTCGTTTTCTAGCACTTGAATGCGACGAGTCTTCGGGGTCACTTTGTATAGGAATCACCGATCACATACCGCGTAAGGTCGAGGGAGTTCACCGCGTCAATGACTTGCTTGAATTCTGATGAGGCCAAAAATCCTTGCTCCAAACAAGACTGTTTCTGCTTTAACAGCCCACAACAGAGTCCAAACAGAGTAATCACGTAGCCCTCTTCGGAGTTTTTTCGATCACAGAACCATTCGATTGGAGCGCATTCGCCATTTTCCCGCCACAAATCAGATACTTTAACTTGGGAAATCTCGCTCGGAAACTGTTCAAAAGCCTTATTCTTCACAAATCTGCCCACTTTAGAGCCACAAAGGCTGTTTGACAGAGCGTACCACTTTTTAAATTTGTCAAGTGAAGTTCCAAAAACCCTTTTAAGTGCCGGAAAGCTCTTGGCATTCGTTTCCTCCATGATCGCATGCGACCATGCATCCTTTGGGCTCGAGGCTTGTCTTGAACACCGACGTGACAATAATACATTTCTGCCTCCAATTTCATCTCTCCACAGGACTTATACGATAGATATTAGGTTTCTTTTTTTTCGAAGATCCGTTCAAGATCTTCGAAACACTTTAAAGTGTTAAACTGTTTATGTTATAAGTGGTGACAACACCGAAACCACAAAATGTCAAAATCGTAATTGGATTTTGATGACGTCATAGCCTTCACGCTGAGAAATCCTAAGTCGGGTTAAGCTCCTCATGATTGCGTTGGAAATAAATCACTGTTCAGTTGTCGAGGACAAAAGAGTTTTAAGGTTTGAGTGCGTTGGACCTGGTTAAATGAGTCCGAAGAATTATCATATTTTTTTGGTGCTTTCAGATTTACAACCTTTTTTGGTGGGGTGGGGAGGGAGGGGGATCTAGTCCACTGAGGATACGATCTTAAACAATGACGGTGAAGTACGCATGTCGGAATGGTTTTTATTGTGTCGACTAGCTTCTCTAGAAGCTGTAGACTACGGTGGCTCGTAAGGGCCATCAGAATTGCAAACCACATTTTTCTCTAACTCATCAAAAATGACGAGTTAATTTTTGCAAACCATTTTTTTCGTTAACTCGTCATTTTGCAAACCGCATTTTTCTCTAACTCATCAAAAATGACGAGTTAGCCACTAACTCGTCAAAAATGACGAGTTAATTTTGCATACCACTTTTTCGCTTAACTCGTTAAAAATGAGTCGATTTTGCAAACCATTTTTTTCGCTAACTCGTCAAAAATGAGTTAATTTTTCGCTAACTCGTCAAAAATGACTAGTTAATTTTGCAAACCACTTTCTTCGCTATGGAAATTATTTGGCATCGGATTCCCATACATACACTGTATTTCGCGCCGTGTTTGCACCCAGTCTATTACTGAATCAATAATAACTGCAACATTTTCGCATAAACTTAACTGAAGTCAATTGTGGTGATCTCATAAATAGTTTTGTTTCAAGTATCAGTGCATGTTTTTATAGTGAAAGAATAACAATAAAAATATATTTTATTTTGTTCTTATAGTTTGCCATTATGAAAATGCTATTATTATATTTTGTATTATTAGTATCTAGTCTAGTTCTAGGCAATACTAGCCTGCATGTCATAAACTAAACGTTAAAAACGTTTGGATGCCATGCAACACAATAGCTATCATCTGCATATATATCTTCTTATCCTATCCTAACACGTCCCCTTAGTATATCCCCCCTTCCCTATGCATCCCTTGCACTAACGATATCCACATATACCGACTGGACTCCCTTGCTTAACTGCTTAATCCAGTAAATCTTAGTCATGTGACATACTGATATATCTGACAAAATGATGCCTATTACGCATGGACTTACAGCAAAACGACAAATTGCTTCAGCGATGAAAACGCGTACTAGTTTTTACAATGCATTTCCTATCAGCCTGCAATAGGCCCTTTGTAGATGGAGGTCACATAATCTTGTCACTCAAATATCATGAATCTAGGACCATTTCAATGCCAGAAATGGAAAGAACAAGTCAAAATAAGTAACTCCAGTGTAAGTCCAGGTTTATATTTTTAATATTGAACCATTGGTCAATTTTTGAAAACTCAAAATTTAACGAGGTTATACGACTGTGCCATGCTCTCTTCTGCATGTTTTTTTATATATTACAACAATGACAACAATGGTCGTGAGGCTTCTGCATGTGACTTTTATGTAATGTATTACTAGTAAATATTTCTACAACCATTGCTTCATGTATACACCTCTTCCACTTGCCTCAACACCGAATGGTCTCCTATGATCGCATTGCGGTCCTAATTTTTTTGAAGAGTTAGAGAAAAGTATGGTTTGCAAAATTAACTCGTCATTTTTGACGAGTTAGAGAAAAAGTGGTTTCCAAAATTAACTAATCATTTTTGACGAGTTAGCGAAAAATGTGCTTTGCAAAATTAACTCGTCATAGCGAAAAAAGTGGTCGTCATTTTTGACGAGTTAGAGAAAAAAGTGGTTTGCAAAATTAACTCGTCATTTTTGACGAGTTAGCGGGAAATGTGGTTTGAAATTCTGACTGGATGTCCCTTGCGAGCCACCGTAGTAGACACTATGCTGTCGCGTCGCTCCGTACATATCTCATGTACTTACACCAGCCATGGACTAGTGACTCAGCATGTGAAACAATAGCGAATGCTTACACGGAGTTATTATCAATAAATCATCGTAATCCAATCAGAAGGCAACTTACGAATATCATCGACAAGTTACGGATTATCCTAATCCAATCAGAAGACATCAACAACTTACGAATGGTCGAATGATATCATCAACAACTTACGAATATCATCGACAAACTGAGCTTACGGATCATCCTAATTATCGGCATCAATGGCTTCGTGAACGCATGCAATAACGCGCTTTCTTTCTTTGCTTCTCGTCGCGTCGTGGAAACTGAATGAAGTTTGGTAAGTAAATTGAAATTGACAATGATTTTCTCGAAGGTTGCAAACATGGCTTACCACAGCTTTCAAAAATAGTTTCGAGTTCTAGGGCCGTGTACTCGCCAACAAAATAAGATATATGGAGCAATCAATCAATCAATCAACAACTTTATTAACGTGTCTAAAAACTTCTAGCGCACCACAGTTGGTGTACTAATCGGGGACACCTAAATATAATATATATGTATATATAAAAAATCTGCACAATACAAATATACATAGAATATGATTGGATATGTTATGTAAATACTTTAAACATGAAATTGCTAAAATAGGAGAATACTCCTTATAATATCCTACTGTTAAAAGATAATAATAGTAATTATAATAATGGATAGATCCGTGTCATAAATAATGAATAATTCACATATTGCAGAGGAAGCAACTAGGTGGGCATACCTTCTCTACAAGTACTGCCAGATTCTGCTTTCTTATGTTTTTCTTAAAAGAGGTAAGCGTTGTATAGTTTCTGGATGCAGAAGGGAGTTTACCCCATAAAAAAGGTCCATAGTATCGCAAGGAGTGTTTACCAAACTTTATAGTGCTGATCCTAGGTAGTACAAAGTCCGCATTCCTTAAATTGTAACTACTACTACTGGTAATAAATATTTCTAAAATGTTGTTTGGTAACAGCTTGTTTTTGACCTTGAACATAAAAATAGCAATGTCATGTAGACGTCTATTATATAAATTAGACATTTTAGCTCTAACTAATAGTTCGCTATATGTGGTGCTCCAGTCATTATATACCGCCCTGAGGCCTCTCTCGTTGATTTTTTCAAGTTTGTTACTATCAGACTTCCTACAAAAATGCCATGTTAGTCCGCAGTATGTAAGATAAGGGAGGATGGCAGCTGTGTAGATCCTTAGTTTTGCCTTAACCGGGATTAACTTGCGCAGGCGCATCAGCACTCCTACCCGCGAACTATTGCCTTCTTGCAGAGCCGCGACGAGTTTGCTATAGAGCCGCGACGAGTTTGCCTCCTGTTGAGGGACACCTACTGATCCATACGCTTAAAGCCCTATTGGGAGATTCAATGGCCCGTAAAGGAACAAACGAGCCCCTTCAGGGGATAATTGAGCCCCTTTGGGGGATGAATCAGCCCCTTTCGAGGGATAATCGTTAAATTGACAGAAGTCCAATTAAAATAAATTGACCACCATTGTGTAGTGATTTTCCTTCAGCCTAGAAACAACTGGCTGCTCTAGTTGTTACAAATAGTAATGTCAATATATATTTCTGAAAATGCCACCACTTGGTGCAAAACAACTTTCTATATACAGCTCTTCTATAACATATCTATCTGCTGCAACCCTATCCTACAAACACAACTGCTATAAAGAAGTAGACACACGTACCCTAATAGTACTATTTTTCTATAAACTACAGTGTTTTACAAGGATTTCCAGCACTGAGAAATATCCTATCTGACTGACACACGTAAAAATACGATAATTTTACGTGTGTGGATATCGCCTCCACGTCATGCGCTTTTTCTTGCTTCGACCAACCAGGCCCAGGTCCAAGTATTGTTTATAAAATAATTAAAACTATACATGGACGCTTGGAGATATGGAATTTATCTTCTCGTGTTCAACCCGATATCTCACTCGTTCGCTGCGCTCGGCACTCGTTATTTTATCCACTGGATAGGCCTAATTTATCCTGTGGATATAGCCCCGTTTAGGCCTTATCCAGTCCAAATCACAGATGGATGTGGATGAGTGCAGACGTGTTTTAATTTGCTCTCCACTTTTTTTACCCTTGAAGTTCTAGTAAATGTTTAAGCAGTATATTAGTCTCACAAATATGTGAAAACGTTTCCTAGGTTCAAAGGCGTATGTTTGCATGTTAATAATCTGAGTACTCCAGTGGCAGTATGCCTGAAACAAGACATTCATCTCAATCGGCGGAGCTTCGAGCGGCACTGAAGGAAGTCATGCGAAGAGAAATGCATCATTTTTACAAGTCTCAACGGAGTTCAAAGAACTTTTCATGGAAGCAGTCAAGCCAGTTATATTAGAAGTAGCGGAACAAGCCACACGGCCTCTTATAAAGAGAATAGAAGCTTTGGAAGCGCAACTGTCAGAAGTGAAAGTTCTAATTGCAAACGAAAACGAACAATATTCTAGGACTGAGTACAACCTGAGGTTCATTTGTCTGGGTGAAACAGAAGACGAAGACTGTATCGTTAAAATTGTCGACTTCTGTAAGGAAAAACTTGATGTCAGTGTTGACAAGAGTGAATAGACCGTGCCCACCGTCTTGGTCCAAAGAAACCTAATACGAAGAGACCTGTGATGGTAAAGTTTAAAATGGTAAAGTAAAATTTGTAAAAAGCGTAAAGAACTGCGAGGTACTCACTTCTACATACATTAATGAAGATTTGACCAAGTTTAATGTCAAGCTATTTAACCATGCCCGTACACACTGCAGCCGTGTTAAATCTGTTTGGTCTTCAGATGGCAAAATATTGATTCGAAATGTGGATGACAAGATACTTCGAATTCACAAGATGGATGATTTTCTAAGGTTTAATTTAATGGAATCCGCCCTTGGCTTCTCCAGTTCTGAGCGTGACGCACACACTGGACTTTCAGTCTATTTAGCTAACTATATTCATCTGTTGTCGTTTCTTTTAGAGTTAAGTTCTCGCACTTTGAATTATTATTTTTTAGTTTCGCTCCAAATGTTAATGGTCTTTGATACTGGAGTAACTGTGCAGGAAGGTGGGTCGGTTTATTTATTAGATGGGGGTCAGCCTCATGCACTGTTTATAGAGCGGCTATCGGGTTGTTTAATAACATAACCATTAAGTCTTCAAGATTCGTAATGTCATTATCATGGCTAGTACTTGGTTTAAATTTATGTATCGCTATTGTTATTTTAAAGGTCATACTTCTGCTGGCAGGACATGTTGAAGTAAATCCTGGTCCCAAAATGTCATCTTTTACAATAGGACACTTGATATTAACGTTAGAAGTCTTGGTTTAAATTTATGTATCGCTATTGTTATTTTAAAGGTCATACTTCTGCTGGCAGGACATGTTGAAGTAAATCCTGGTCCCAAAATGTCATCTTTTACAATAGGACACTTGATATTAACGTTAGAAGTCTAGCTATTGAAGATAAATTTGATGAAATATCCTCCTTTATTTCGGATCGAAAACTTGATTTATTTGCAGTTTCGGAAACCTGGCTAGATGGTAAAACTTCTAATGATGCATTGTGCATTGCAGGCTATTATCCTATTATGACTGAGAAACGACCGAAGAAATATGCGAGGAGGAGGTGTTGCTTTATATGCAGCACAATCACTTATTATTAAGAGACGTAATGATTTAGAAAAAGACAACATTTGACTACTTTGGGCTGAAATTAAGATGCTTAAATTCGTCATGTTGTGCGGAGTGTGCTATAGACCTCCAAATAACTCGTTAGAAGAAACCACGGTCTTCCTTGATTCTTTACAAAGTATGCTAGATCAAATTCAACAAAATTCTCAAACGCTTATCTTAATTATTGGTGATTTAAATGCTCACTTTGACCATAGTTAATAGAGTGGAATGGTTAGGAAACTCAGGGACCTTCTTTGTTATATGTCTTTGTTAGCTTTTTTCAACCACTACACTGCACAAAACACAATAGAAATTCCAACATGTTAATCAATCAGCCAATAGAAACGTGTGAGTTCAGTCGTTCAGGGAACGCTAATGAACTATGATCGTGCACAATCTTTTGTCTTACCCCTTCCAACCTAAATCGCAGCGCCTTTGTTAGCCCTTTTGAAGTTTGCCGGGTTTCCTAACCATTCCACTCTATTAACTATGATGTGACCGAAGGCGGTGCTACTTATTACCAATTGTCCCGGCTATTTTGTTGATTGTGGCACGTACAGTCCACCTTTGAATTGCGACCATTCATACATTTATGGGAAATTGTCTATTTCGTTTCATAAGCAAAAGGCTTTTAAGAGACAAATATGGAATTTTTCAAATATTAATAGTGACAATTTGAACGATGACCTACTGAATATTAGCTGGGAGGAATGTGTCACGGATGGTGCACACATTGATGACGTGTACGAGAAATGGTTCAATTGCTTTCGTTCTATAATTGAAAAACATATTCCTTGTAAGACAGTAGTCACACGCCCACGTGATAAGCCTTAGAAACGCAATTCGCAAACGAAACAGACTTTTAAAATCCCATTCTAAGAAAAAGACAAGTTTGTCTTGGCAAAGGTATAAAAACAGAGAGATTATACCACGTCATTGTTCGAGATGCAAAAAACCTTGTATTGTCATAAACTAAATAGCCAATTATCAGACTCATCATTAGGCCCAAAAAAATGGTGGAGTCTTATTAGATCAGTTTTTAATAACAAAACTCATATCTATACCAGTTATTCAAGAGGGAGCTGAATTTATTTTTGATTCAAAAAGAAAAGCTGAATTATTCAACAAATATTTCGCGAGCCAGGCTGCGGTTGATGATCTCGGCCACCCATTACCTGCAATCGCTTTACAGTCGCAAGATAGCGTTAACAATTCGTTGTCTATAATTGAAACAACCAAACAGGAAGTATTAAAGTTAATGGAGAAGGTTGACGTATCAAAGGCATGCGGGCACGATGGTATTGGAAACAAAATAATAAAAATATGTCGTCTAGGTATTTTAGAATCATTCACACATCTAATTAATTTAAGTTTTTTACAGGGAAAATATCCTAGCGAATGGAAAAAAGCTAACGTAATTCCTCTATTTAAAAAAGAAAATCGTCAATTTAAAGTTAATTATCGTCCTGTTTCGCTTCTTGTTTCTATTTCGATAAGATACCAGAAAAAAAAAAAATTACCAGACTTTACGAATTTCTAGTAGACATCGGATTTCTTAGTCGTTTTCAATCTGGTTTCCGACCTGGTGATAGCACTGTTTACCAACTTATTCTCATTACTTATAAGGGTTTAATTTACAAACTAGAAAATCTAGGAGTTAAAGATCCTCTTTTAAGTTGGTTTCGCAGCCGTATCTATAAGTTTCAGAAAACAAAGAGTAGTTATTGAAGGCAAAGCTCGAATTGGCTAAATATTGATGCCGGTGTTCAACATGTTCTGTACTTGGGCCATTGCTCTTTCTCATTTACATTAATGATCTAAGTACAAACGTTTCATCCAACTGTTTTCTTTATGCTGACGATACGTCACTATTTGATGTAGTAGATGATCCATCTATTTCTGGTGTAAAATTAAACAAAGATCTCAATACTATTAACACATGTGGTGTAAGCAGTGGCTGATGACTATGAACCCTAGCAAATGTAAATGCATCACATTTTCAGTAAAGCAATTTAAAATAATTCATCCTACACTTGGATCATATTGCG
Source organism: Actinernus sp. WN-2022 (assembly GCA_030867875.1). Taxonomy (NCBI): domain Eukaryota; kingdom Metazoa; phylum Cnidaria; class Anthozoa; order Actiniaria; family Actinernidae; genus Actinernus; species Actinernus sp. WN-2022. The sequence goes on from JAOWCC010001634.1 coordinate 101,018,409, forward strand.
TTAAGTGAAGTGAACTCTCATACTCATTTGGGACTAACTCTGTCGGCTAATTTCTCTTGGAGTAACCATATTCTCGGCGTACATCGGAAAGCTAGTAAATGTATGAATGTTTTAAAAGGGGTAAAATACAAGCTCAACAGATCCACTCTTATTTCATTGTACAAAAGCCTTATTAGACCATTAATGGAGTATGCAGATGTTATATGGGATGGGTGTAATGAAGGAGAAGCTAATCTTTCAGAATGTGTTCAGTGTGAATCAGCTAGGATCGCCGGCTACTGGAGCCATGAAGGGAACTAATAGAAAGCGACTGTTAAATGAATTATGCTGGGAGGATATGGTAACTAGAAGATTTCTACATAAATTAACTTTATTTTATATAATAGTTAACTAGTATACACCGTCCCAGCTTCGTGAGCTTTTACCTGTAAAAATAAGTCAAAGATCAAGATATGCATTACGATCAAATGAAAATTTTACGCTAATTTCTACGCGTACCGAGCGCTTTAAGAAATCGTTTTTCCCATCAACAATAGTATCATGGACTAATTTGGATATTGCTACACGTTCTGTCGAACCTCTGTCTTTATTCAAAACTAGATTACGTAATACTTTCTGTGGGAATAAATATAACAAAATTTATAACGTTTCCTTGAGTCGATATGGCTCGATTTTACACACCAGATTGCGTTCAAATCATTTCGCCCTCAATGCGCACCTATATATAATTAATTGTAAACCCTCTCCTTTCTGCGATTGTACATGGGAAACGATTGAAACTGTCCAACATTATTTTCGATATTGCCCCCGATAATGCCGCCCAGCGTCAGCAATTACTTTCCTTCTCTGCACAGTTACTCCATTCCAGATGGTTAAGTTTATCAGATTCACAAAAAAATCATACATTTTTACACGGCACAGAACAGATTGGCAATGAAGAAAAGTATGCTCTAATGTGTAATGTTCAGTCATTCATATTGAAAACCAAACGATTTAACAACTGATCAGACAATTAACTGATGAAAATAGTAGCAGACCATTGATCACTTATGATTTAGTATTTTTTGTCTTTTGTTTACGCACTTTGTTAATACACTTTGTTAATAAATTTGTTTATGTTTGTCTTATAATCACTGTTAATTTAGTTAAATATTAATATTACTATAATGCACTCTCCACTACTTATGTAAATAATACAGACATAATCTACCTCGATGAGCTTTGCTCTTGGAGAAAATGTCGAGAAAAAATAGATTTAAATAAAAAAATAAAATAAAATAAGATCGAGTTACGCTACGACAAAGTTTGAGTACGTTTTCATTTTCAGTACAGCTACGTCTTGCCGTAACTGTATATATACATGCAGTTATTTCATGGTTTTCTATGGAATACCGGTGAATATTTCACGAGAAATTGGTTATATTTGGTAGGCCCTTATTGATTGTGCTAGCATAAGTTTTGGCATAATTTGGAAAAACGAGCATAATTTTTGCACTTTTTGTAAAAGTAGCACTGCTAGCATAATCGGCATATTTTTAGTTTTTTTGAAGGGAACATTACCAGAGTCATGACTTACTTGGTCTCTAAGATTGATTATTTTCAAGTTCTTTACCATGGTTCAGTCTAATTCGTCTGGGGGAGGGGGAAGAAGGTTACCACAATACTGCGTCGTTGGTCGTCAAGACTCTAGAGGACTGGGCACACCGGAAGTAAAGATTGCGTCGGTCCCAGTTCCCGCTTTCACAGGCAACAAAATGGCGTCGAGCAACTTACAGATACGAGAAGAACAGCTGCCTGATAGGCCAGAACCCGCTCAAATTGCTAGAGATCGGAGCCTGAAGCAAACCAAAAGCAAATACACATTAAGTCACCGCTTCTAGTCTGGAATGAAGTGCAGTAGTTAGTTGTGCTTTATCAGAGCAAGTGTGTAACTCAAGATAAAGAAAATATTAACAACAAATATATCATTTTGGACTTGTTTTGTGTTTTTGTAAAAGCATACTTTAAGAAAAAGTAGCATAATTTTCAAAAACGAGCATAATTTTGAGCATAATTTGGGAAAAAATCGGGCACTCCTAGTAGCATAATATGCTACTTTTACTAGCACAATCGATAAGGGCCTAATATTTGGTATACTAGCCTTTAGGCGAGTTGTATGCTAAACTATATGAATTTCGAGTGAAATTTTCGCCGGTATTTCATAGAAAACCATGAAAATTATAACATATTAACCTATAAAAAAAAGTTACGGGAAGATTTATCACGAAAACAAAGTAACTTATAAATAAATACCGCCGGGGACGATAGACTGTGAAATTTCTCGCCGGAAAACAAAAGTTTCGAGTGGCTGACGTGTCTGCAGACTAATTATGTATTCAAAATCTTGGCGCGTAGCTTCCTGCATTTTGATTGGCCTGATCTAGCCATGAAATACCGTAGAATCCCGGTTATAAGCCCTGGGTTTATACAACTTAGTAAGGGTTTTGGGTGTCTTTTTAGGTGGTTTTGGTTTTGGCTTATAACCGGGAGGGCTTATAACCGGGATTCTACGGTACCGCTCTGTATTTCATTGATCAGAAAAACCATGAAATACCACCCTGTGCTGAGCTCTGTTTGGCTGAAATATAATATTTTTAGGATAAGTAAGTATTACAGTTAGGGTGGTCCATATAGGGTGGGCTACGGTGGCCCACAAGTGTCACGGCAAAATAAAGAAAGCCACGGCAGAACAGAGCAAGTTCACGGCATAACCGACGAAGTCACGGCACAACAGAATAACTCCACGGCAGAACAGAATAAGTTCACGGCAAAACAAAGAAACTCACGGCAGAAGAGATGGAGTGACGGCATAACCGACAAAGCCACGGCAGAAAAGACGGAGTCGTACGGTGTCACGGCGGAAGTGAAAACTCGCGGCGGAAGTGAAAACTCGCGGCGGAAGTAGACAGCAGAACTCCCGAAACGCGACGCCAATTTGTTGATTCTCTTACCGAATATCGGCGATATGTTCTATCCATATTGTGCAGAAGCACTGGACTCCATTGAGGAATTTAAGTTGCACAACTGTGAAAAAGGTAGGTTTACATTTCATGCCGAAATTATACGCTTCTTTTGAGGAGTGATTTATACTCGAACTCATCAAACTCAGAATTTCACTAATTGTTTAGTATGTAAGATCCCTTTTTCATATTTGTAAGTTGCACAAAAAGTTAGTTTGATTTCTACTTTCTGCACGCAATTTGTACAAGTTGCACAAGCAAAACATTGAGTCACATGGATAGTGCAACTTGCTTCTTGCATCGTAAGTTTCAGTCATTCTGACACTTGTAAACAGGCCTGGCATTTGTGCTTATTTCACACTTGTTTTTCTAGTGCTTATATATTTAAAAGCATGCACCAGAGATGGGTGTTTCTCATGGCAGTTTGTCTCTCAAAACTCATTTTTCTTGTTCAATTAATATTAACGCTAGACTAATATTTTGTATGAGTTCCGTGTTTTTAATCAGTTTAGAACTGTCAGTAAAGTCAAGTAGCCAGAAGCCTATTAAGCAACAATAAAATTTACAATGGGGGATAGTGAGGAGGATTTTATAAAGAACCTCTTTTATCGAGGATATGAATACAAAGAAATGGTGTTGATGCTGAGAAAAGGTAGAACATATCGCCGATATTCGGTAAGAGAATCAACAAAATGGCGTCGCGTTTCGGGAGTTCTGCAGTGTGGAATTATGGGATAGTGGCTGTCTACTTCCGCCGCGAGTTTTGACTTCCGCCGTGGCTCGCGACTCCGTCTTTTCTGCCGTGGCTTTGTCGGTTATGCCGTCACTCCATCTAATCTGCCGTGAGTTTCTTTGTTTTGCCGTGAACTTATTCTGTTCTGCCGTGGAGTTATTCTGTTGTGCCGTGACTTCGTCGGTTGTGCCGTGAACTTGCTCTGTTCTGCCGTGGCTTTCTTTATTTTGCCGTGACACTTGTGGGCCACCGTAGTGGGCAAATAGCAAAAAAAATTCGAACACAGGATTTGAAAACAAAAACAAAATTCTTGCACAACAAACTGAATTGAAGGAAAAATATCGTGCAAACGTCATTATTATTACGACTTCTATTTTCCATGAAAATTTTTTTCGTGCAAGCAAACCGGCGGTGTGAAAAAAAAATTCGTGCAGAACTTTCAATTCGATCCAAAAAATTTTTTTGCCTCACAAAGAATATTCTATGTTCTAGGCTCGTTTGAAATGGTGAAAATATTACCTTTCCTGACCCATGACCGCGTAAGGAAAAGCCTGGGTCGATTCTGGATCTTACCGTCCTCTAATTCATTCGACTTTGCAATACTAGTTGAATAAATGTTTGAATAAATGCATTTTGTCTAAAATAACTGTTTTCTTTACAACAGCTGACAGACTGTATAAATTCTCTTTATATCGATGTTGTCGTGATAGAAAGGCACCATGGAGAATACTATGAATGCATTAATGAGGTGACGTAAGATCCAGAATCGACCCAGGCTTTTTCTTACGCGGTCATGGGTCAGGAAAGGTCAAATTTTCACCATTTCAAACAAGCCTAAAACATAGAATATTCTTTGTAAGCCAAAAATTTCTACGCAGAAGTACTCAAAACCTTTCAAAGATTCATATGTATAAAAATTGCAAAAGGGGTTAGGTGCACTTTAAAAATATAATGGTCCATCATTCATACGAGCTGTCAGCGTTTTACTGCAACCGCGGTTCACTTGTCTCAGTTAATTCGAAACACGGGAAATTATGAATTTTAGACACTACACTTGAAAAAAATCGAGCGGCGTTTGCTAGCGTCGATGTGTGGCCACTGCAGGGAATTAGTGACTTACAGTTATTCAAGTGTTCGCGGTATCTAAAATTCATAATTTCCGCTCCGTGTATCATACCTACACATTTTAATCTCTCGGTAGTCAAGTCAATTAATATTTTATTTAGCTGGGGAGTCGACGGAAAAAGGGGGTGGGCTCCGTCTAAGAACGACGCTGAAATGGAGAAACCGTGATAAATGAGAATCAGTTGTAAACCGAGAATTGTCAAACAACAAAGACTTCGTTGCATATCTTTTTTTGAATATTACGTTGACGAAAAACTGACGCGAAAACTCTTCCGATTTCGGAAATGTCTCAACTTCATTGTCGAGAGTAGTATCTCCTCGGCAACTCTTCCTGAGATATTTCTGACGGCATTCTGTCAAGAGCGCTAAAGAGTCAAGTAAAAGTTTCAATGTGGCCGTTCATTTAATTTTCATGATGACCCTTGCCGCGTTGTACAACCAAACCCGAAGGCTTGCTCACGAAGCGAAACTGATTAAATTATCGTTGTGAAGTTTCATAAGGTTCTCTATAGTTTCCTAAGAAATACTTCAGAAACTCACTTAAAGACAGGCGTGAATTAAAATATAATGTAATTTCACCACGGAGGCGAAAACGCAAGCGGTACAAACTTCAAAGGTAACGTTTTTTTCTATTTTCAAATACTGAACAGTTGAAGTTGTTCACAGCTTCCTGATCAGAAACCAATAGCTAAGCGAGCACAATCGCCTCCCAGCTCCGTGTAATTACCAAAGTGTTGCACAATTTTCCTGCCTCCATATAGCAGGTGTTTAAAACAGTTTATCATCCGAAGTAAAACTTCGTTTTTTCTTTATTTAGAAATCCCATTGAAGTCGTATTTTAAGTGCTATTTTCGGAAGCCGAGACTGACGTCATTCGAATGCTATTATTTACATTTCGAGGCTGTAGGTTCAGATATTTATTCTAAGTCAACTCATAAATAGGGATTTCCTTTAGAACTGTGGGCGAGATGCGGCATCCGAATATTAAATCTAGCACGTTTTGAACTGAGGACTTCTGGAAGAGCAAATACAGGTTTAGGGTGGGTTTGCCTCGAGCTATAGATTACTAAGATACATGAAACCAAAGGCAATTATTTTGCTTGTGTCAAGGAGAGTCTGTGGATGGGTAGGAAGATTTTTTAGGCTGTAAGTGCTGTTTTAGGGATTTTTTTAACGGGTGTACACTTGGTTCTCTGTGGTTTATTTTGGACTGTAAGTTGACCGTTGACGTCATATGACGTCACCGACTTAGATATTGGTCTCGCATATTGTGACGTCACGACGTCGTCTTCGTTCCTTCCTTCACTTCAAAATGGCGTCCACCAGAAGACAGGATGGGGATGCAGAAGCTCTGAGACAATGCGAAATTTATGTCGAAAAACACAACATTCAAGCCGTTCTGAAGGACTGTATCGTTCAGTTGTGTATCTCTAAGCCCGAAAATCCCTATAAATTCTTCCGGGAATATTTCGAGAAGTTGGAAAAGGTACGTTTTTGTGGTTGTGTTTGTGACTTCGACTGATCACTCGGTTCGGCTTTGATGAGATTTGATAGCATTATTTTCGCGTGAATATTACGCCCAACGAGTGCTCTGCTCCTTCCTCTTGTTCTTTACTCTATTAAGGTTTTAGCTTTATTGATCTTGGTGTGCTTTCGGTTTTCTTCACCAGGGCCATGAAGAGAAAAAAGAAAAGTCGGCTAATCTCGAGGCCGACCGAGAACCGAGAACTGAACTCGAAGAACGTCCTCCTCAACCGCCCGCAAAACCATTCCAGCGCCAACGCCGAGGAGCAGTGAGCGCTGCCCCAATAACAGAAGACGAAGCTACCTCATACGTCAAAAAGGTACCCTAAATTCTCCTTGTTTCATTTGAATCGAAATTTCGAAGTGTAACGTGGTTTTTGCTCGTTTTCTGAAATCCCCCAGGTTGTGCCGAAAGACTACAAAACAATGGCTGCCCTTTCAAAGGCCATTACCAAAAACATTCTCTTCTCGCATCTAGATGAAAACGAGAGAAGGTAAAACCAAGTTCTCGAGACTGATTTTCACTAAATATTTCTTTTCTCTTCCACAAGGGATTTATTTCTTCGCTTTTAGATCCAAAGTTATTTTTGTGTTCATTTTCAGTGACATTTTCGATGCGATGTCGCTCGTAAAACACAGCTCTGGAGAAATTATCATCAAACAAGGTAAAGCTTTGAGTCTTCCTTGTGCTAAACTAAAGTTTCCCTTTTTCCGTATTATCTGTGTAAAACCATCGTAACCAGAAAGTACTAATCTATTTTGTATTCACTGTACACAATTATTTTTTGGAAACATTTTCTTTGAACTGTACGTCAATTTTGCGGCGAAATTTCTTCTACGCAAAAGCAACATGAAATAGACTTTAGTTATGGGAGAAGTGATTTGCGTTCTTCCCCGTATAAAGGCCGTAATCAAATGTGCTTTCTCATACATTATGTTTTATTGTTTCAGGCGACGAAGGAGACAATTTCTACATCATTGACAGCGGCGAAGTTGATGTGAGTTGAAAAGTAACTGAAAAATCATAAAGTACAAAACACTGAAAATGACAAATTTATTGCTTACTCTGTACTGTGCTCTTTCACCGTACCATATTTTGTTGAAAAATAAAGCCCCCTATTGCCCCATTAACTTTTAGTGATTTCCATGTTTATTTGAAACAGTCCAAAATTTACTACAATTCATTATTTTTTGTATTTATTTACGTTTTTTGCACGCTTGAAGAGATTTGATGGTAGGTCATTTGAGTTGCCCACTCCATCCAAAATTTTCACTTTAAAATGTGCCATAAGTCAATATCTTCTTCACAGTTATGTGATGGCAATTTTTCTATATTTGACCTGCACCAGATGACGATTTAATTTTTTTTAAATATCAGTTAGCATGTGCATGCTTTAGTAATGAAGATGAATAATCCCAATAAAATGTTTCGTTTACCTCTGGCTCGTGATCGTGGGTTGGTCGGTCATATTTTAACGTTAGGGGGTCTGGAACCAAGTCAGCTTGAAGACTTGCGTAAAAATGTTCATGTCTTACTCAACTACTTTTTCCTCTACCAGTTAAGGATTGACGATTCACATTAGAAAAGAAAGAAACTAAAACGTAGAGAGCTCGGAAGAGGTGTATTTATACAATTATTCTTCAAGCTTTTGTTTTTACTTTTCAAAAAAATGGTTGGTTGGTCTTCAATTTTTTTTTACTTTCCAAAAATTTGGGTCAGTTGGGCGATGGTAAACAAAACTTTTTTTATTGGGATGGCCTAAACAGGCTGGCAAAAAGACATTGAACACTAGTATATATATGTACACACTAACATGCTCAGGGCAATTTGCTTTTGACCCTCGTAAAAAGCTCTTCCATGGGATGATTACTTTATAAACATATTTATTTATTTCCTCTTTATCTTGTCACAACTGTTATAATAGTAAAAGACGGATGTTACAGTCAACGCACTTCGTGCATGAACAGATATTTACGATTAATCGTAAAGAAACCGAATGTTCAAGCTTTGATTAGTTCAAATTACCAAATGGTCGATTGTAGATGAAAAATCAATATTTGAAATATTGGTTTGTGGATTTGAAAGTTGAACTTCGTTTTCTATAAAGCACTAGCTACGAGACAGTTGCATGACACACCGCCGATCAGTAACAAATTCGCTGCGCTAACTGCCATCATGGCAAGAAACATGGCTGGTGGATTTTATGATCCAGGGAAACCACTTCCTAGGTGTACAAGGAAAGAAATTATCCATTTATATAATAAACATGTTGGCCTATCAGCTATTGCAAGAAAACTGAGAATTTCCAAAGGGGCAGTGCATAAGATTCTACGGCATTATTACAGTTTTCTCCATTGGGGCATTGGTGTTTCTTCAATCCAAAAAGTGTACGAGTCCGAATCACATGGTTAGGCAGCACATTTTCTTAGCTTTATTCTCTCCTCTTGTTTGCATGCGACCGACTGGTATGTTGTCGTAAATAAATCGGAAAAATTCAGGGAACGGATCCCCAACTTTATGAACTATATCCTCTTGGTCGTCTCTCAGTTCTTTGTCTAAAAAGTTGTTGCATCTTTCCACGAATGCTATGCATTTTTCTTCCTTTTTTCCCCGAAATCTTAAATACTAGAGAACTCGCTTCGGCTGCCAATTGTTGTCTGAGAGAACAGACCTACGAGATTTGGAACGTCGCAACTTCTCATTTCCCACGCTTGAATGAAAAGCTATTTTGACAGCTGTCCGTCTGTCATATGACAATTTGGCTCACCTCCGAATAAAGCATTGTATGTTTTTACTTTTGCAAATTTCGTTTTCAAATGTTGTTTTGTATATATTCAAACATTCCAAATTCGGAATTCTGGATGAAATAAAATATTTGTAATATTTTTTTCTAGCTACATAAGTTTATTTTAATAATAGAATATGCAATTTGAATAATCGATTATTCGTCTGACACTCGTTCACGCACGTTCAAGTGCGTTGACTGTAAAAGTGGCATGCCAATTACATAGAATGATGTGCAGCTCAAACAGCTATTCTGCTAAGCCTTTTCTATCAGCTAATACTCTGAACCAGTACAATTTGTTTTCGGTATAGAGCCACATATAGCTACCACATACAGCTACCATCATGTATAAAATACGTAATGGAATGTGCCCCGAGTACCTGATGGATATAATTATGCTCACTAGACGGTCCGAAACTGTGCATTATGCCTTAAGGATTTCAAGTCACAATAATTTTATTATTGCTTTCAACCACGACCAAACCGCAAATACTTTAAAAAAAGCTTTAGTTACAATGGAACGCAACTATAGAATGAGTTGCCTGCAAATGCCAAAAGCTCCACAAACTTGCACACTTTTAAGGCTGCCTTAACAACTGCTTATAATTAGTTATACATAAGTTATTACAATATAGTACAATAGACGCACAAAGCTTTTAACTACTGATAATATTCAGTACTTTGTATCATTTTACCATTTTATCATCTTAGCAGTATTACCATTAGCTCGTAGAAGTAATTACGCCATCAAGACATTGCTGAAACTGGCAAAAACTACTTCATATGATAGCTTACTGAACATGGTGGAGCTTAAGCCCTTAGAGCACCGTCGGTACGTCCAGTCTCTGCTATTGTTACACAAGTGTGTCCACAACATTGCACCAAAATATATCAAACATTTTTTTTCATTCTGGGCTAGCACATACAATCTTAGGGGAGATATGATTCTTTAGTTGCCAAACTGTAAGTCAAAGTATTTTCATCATTCTTTTACTTACATAGTAGTTAGACTATGGAATAGCCTACCTAACAAATTTCATATTATTTCTTCCCCGGTTATTTTCAAGTCTAAAATAGATAAACGTGCGTTATCATCAATGGCACATGGTGCTATTAGCATGCATGTCACCTAGATATATTTTACCTTAGCAAGCGTGATATTTAGAAATACATTTATTATTATTGATTATTGTTGTTGTTGTTGATATCATTATAGTATTATCATTAATATTACTAGTATTATCTAATTGTAAATAAGGAAACATTGATTGTATTCTTAGAATTTAATATCAAATTTTCATCCCCTATCTTAATTAGACTGCACATGCACATTGTAAACAAGCTTATGCTCATTAGTGACTACGTGGTTAAATAAATTACTACTACTACTACTACTATTAGATAGTTATTTAATTTCTGACATTAGTATCTTGTAATTAGGACACAGCTACTTGAAAAGCAGCCTCGCTGAATTATTACTGTGTATAAATAAAGATTATAATAATACAAAAAACCAGCAGCTCTGGTTTTTAATATAAAATTATAGCTAAGTAATTTCGTGAGCTCTTATTGGTCAATTTGCGGTCTATAACTTCCCAAACGGACCTTCTACCCACTTCATGATAAACATCTTATTAACCTTATTTGCTCAGTCCGTACTCTTAAGTTATGGAACCTCATCCCCCCCCCCAAGAAAGGGAATGGCCATACTTGGGCCATAAAAAGGGGGAAATGTCGGTCTGTAACTTAGGGTACGGACCTCACACTAATAAGAGGTGAAAACCTGCATATGCCAGCCTAGTGGAGATAATGTTTAAGTACCCCTAAACCCAATATTGTTTCTCTCTTTCTATAAATCCTCAAAATATTAGGTCTTCTTTTTCCCCGTTAATCCTAGATTGTGAAAACAAAATAAAATAAAATAAAACTGTCTGCAACCTGTTAAGGCAAACATCAACCTGGCTCTTTTCACAACTGAGCAGCAGTACACTAATTAGAAGTAGTGGTATTGTACATGAATCCATAACAATAGAACCAACAGATCTTACATCACTCTACCAAAATCCCAATCTGCATGGTCGTGAATCAAATTGTCTGGGATTTTAATCATGATTCAAAATCTGGGATTATATCAATTTCATCCTCACTTCGAAAATAAAAGCTAAAATGTGGTTAGGGGCACTTTGGATTTCCTTGGATTTTTTCTGGTGCAGCTGGTGAAGACTGGCAACTATATGTTGTCTAAAATTTTGGAAAGTTTTGCCTTATTATTTTCCTCAATCTGACACACAGTTTGTGCCGTTTCCATGATCCCCTCAATTCCCTTCAAAATTAAACATGGTTCTTATCATTGTGGCATCACATCATAAACTACAGGTCTTTGTTAACAATGTTGGATTGGTGTCTTCTATTGGCGAGGGTGGAAGCTTTGGAGAACTGGCTTTGATTTATGGAACACCAAGGGCTGCTACAATCAAGGTGAATATTTGTGAAATAGTTAAAACTGTTTGTTATTGTACAATTGCAAAGTTGTGATGTTAGAACAGAAGCCCATAGTTGGCTCACCCAGGGTGGCATAGTAGTAAGCACTTCGCCTGTCACCTTGGTGTCTGCAACACAGCGCCATATATAGTTGAGTTTGTTAGTATCTCACCCTTGCTCTGAGGGTTGTTCTCTGGGTTTCCCTGGTTTTCCTCCCTCCTCAAAAAACAACTTACCGCCTCCCGGTTAGCTCAGTGGTTAAGCGCCGTTCTGTTGTGTGGCAGGTCACAGGTTCAAACCCCGGCCAGACCAGCACTCAGGGTCTTAAAATAACTGAGTAGAAGGTGCTGCCTTTGTGAAACAATTTCGTTCACGAGTTGCAAATGGTTAGACCGTCACATCTTCTCGGATAAGGACGTTAAGTCGTAGGCCCTCAGTGGATGAAGAGCCACCTCATGGATATGCCACTGATTAATTCGATTATTATTATTATTACTTAAATTCCAATTTGATTGAGGAATTAGTGTCCCTGATTAGTAGACTTTTTATTATTATTTAACCATATATATTCTCCACATTTGCTCCAAGAGCATTAGCTCATCAAGGGAGGTTATGTGGTACACGTATAACTTAGTACATAGATAAAATGTGAAGCAAGAAGATAAGAAGGGAAAAAGGCAATAACAAGAATATTAAATAAGCAAAACTGTGTTGTTAATCGAAAGTGCAGAAAGGTGCAGAAATAGAGTGGAAGAAAGGTGCTATTTATGATATTGATACATATAAGTTGTTACATTTCAAAATAAATGAATATTCAACAATATAGCGTGGAATGAAGAAAGAAAGAAAGAAACAAACAGAAAGATTGGTGAGGACTGTCAAGTTAATTAAAATGATTTGTACTCATAATGAATCTTTGAACAGCTAAAAACAGATTGCAATTGTTGAGTTTGCTCAAGAGGTTTGAGCCATGTAATAACAAGTTTAGTTTTTTTGAGTTTGACAGCCCTGGCCAAGAGCTAATTATCTGTGCAGTAGAGGAAAATAGTTGGACCTGCTGAGCAGCATACCGGGGACAAAATAAACAAAACTGATTCAATTGTACTTTTATTACACCCACAATCCTGGCTAGGATTGCAAGTTATTCTATAAAGGTGCAAGTTCAAGGCAATTCCCATTCAAGGGTCAGCTATTAAGATTAGATGCATAACTAAAGTTGTTTATTATTATTTTCATTGTTTTTGTGCAGGCCAAGGCTGATGTGAAGCTATGGGCTATTGACAGGGTCACGTACCGCCGCATTCTCATGGGTAGCCAGATCAGAAAGAGGAGGATGTACGAGCAGTTCCTGGAGAAGGTCAGTATCTTAGAATCCCTGGATAAATGGGAGAGGCTGACTGTTGCTGATGCGCTGGAGCCAACCCAGTTCCAGGATGGAGATGATGTAGTGGTACAAGGAGAACATGGAGATGAGTTCTTCATCATTGTGGAGGTAAAATGAACATTATTTTGATAGACTCACTGGTTGTCTCATTCACGTTGCATTGATGATTCCCAGACAGACTTCATTAATTTTATAGCATGTCTGTTCAGTCAAGTCCTTCTGTGTCTTTAAGGTATCTGCACTGGCAAAAATGGTCAATTTGATTTGGAATAGACAGTAGATAATTGAACATTGCGTGCAGAAGGGCCAAATAAAAAAGATTAGCTTGGCGTAAATGTGTACAAATCCCCTTTTTGCTAATTGAATTATCACCAGACCCCCTGGTGCCTCAGTATTTTATATTTTATTAAGCTTACACGTTGAAATGAGTCCATTTGATCTTATAATATTGTTGAAAAAGAGAGATGAAAAAAATTGTGTCGTTGGAAATCCATTTTCTGGTTTTACAATACGTAATATCTGGTATTCTTACAAATAAAAGTTAAATATTAACAATGCCATACCAAAAATTATTTCCATGACTTCCATCCACACGATTATTCGTTACACTTTATGAAGTCTTCATGAGTGGTTTCGTAGGAATATCATAAAATCATTCAGAGAAAAATGTATTTGAAATGTCCTTTCGTACGTAAGTATTCACAAATTTCTTCTGGAACCCTCAAAATATGCTTTAAACTCCATAACTTAAGTGTTGTCAGCCATTTTGGATTCAAAACCGCTGATCAGACCCACGAAGGACTCCAAAAAGCTGTGATTTTAGTCCTTCCCCCCCCCCCTTGGGAAGTTGCTTTTGTTGTGTCTACTGCTTCTATGAAGCCAGTAGACACTATGCTGTCGTGTCGTGTTAGTTAACACTATCCCATCGTGCTTTGCGACAACCTCGTTTCCAAGCAGTCATAGAAACAAGGTCGTTTGAACTTGCCTGGTCTTTGCCATCGGCCATCTTTGCCCCATGTTACGTTTGATTCTTATGATTTACAAATATAGCTTTCAGAAATGTGTGTCAAACTGCTGGAATGTAAGGTTATGAAAGATACTTTCAAGTTTCAGGTCCTTTAGGTCAATATTCCCGGGGCCAACCGAAGGGCCAACTTCAAAGTCTCGTCACAGGTTAGAATTTCACTTGCTCAATCTTCTGGCCCTGCATACTGCAGCATGATCTTTTTTAAAGATACCATGAGTCAGACTTATCTAAAATCTTAAAACAAAAATCGTTTTACTCATGATCAGTACCAATAATTAAGCTTACATCCTTTTTTTAACTCGTGTCCTTGAAAGCCATTTTAAGTTTTTTTCTTATAACTTTAATATCCTTCTAAAATTATAATAGACCCACTCAGCTTGACTTTTCCCTTGAGTAAAATATTTGTTTTTAATGTATCCCAAAACGAAATGTATCAATTTATTTCTATAATTAAAAATTTTGTTCTCAATTTTTAGGCTGCAAGCTCTCAATAGAGAAGTAGTAACTGAATAACAGTGTACATGTTGTAGGTTGTTTCTAATTTCAGGTTGTTTCTCATTTTTGGTCATTAATTTTTTGAAACCTAGGTTATTTTGAAACAACCTAGGTAATTTTTATTTTTAAAAATTACCTAGGTCATTTCGACATTTTTAGAGTCTTTTAAATGTTGGATTAAGCATTACATTTGTCTGTTATTTAGTAACTTAAACCTAAACACCCAAAATTATTGATTTTAGCTCTTAAAATACCCAAAGTGAGCAGCCCTTGTTAACGGTTAGGGTTTTATTTTAATGTAGGGTTAGGTTTTGGATTAATTAGTTCACAGGACTATTGAAGAAGCATTATACTTGTCTGTTGTTTAGTGGTCAGTGTTTTATTCCATTGGAAAAGCTGAGTCTAACGAATACGAGCCAGCTTAACTCCAAGATCCTCTGTACTCGTTACTTTAATACTGAGATACTATTTAGCTCTTGAATCGTAAAAATCTTCTTCTAGATACAATGTTAGAGGTGATGCGCTTTCTTTTGTCTTTATTTTAGGTCAGTGATTACTCTAAGTCGGTTCGCGATCGTTTGACACAGTTTGTTTCAAAGTACGAGTGGAGCCGTAATAAAGTCAAGAAACAAAGTATTTTTCTGGATTAATTTTTTAGCTTGCTTACTTCCCTTGAGTTGCTGCAGCTTTCACAAAACAACGCAGAGTCAACACAAACTTCATCTGTGTTACAGTTTCGTCCCGGTTTAATGTCGTCCATTCAATGTTTTCGAAAGATGTTTCAAAGTCCGATTTTGTTAGTTAGTACGCATGCGCACATAACGAGAGGACTGGGTTCGACGATTAGTCACTTGGAGAATAAATAATGTGTTCAAATCAACAAGTGCTTTCGTAGCGCAGTGCAATAATCCACTGGATTAATATCTACCACTGAGGCGTTCCTCGTGATTCGGCCAAGTTAAGCCCGACCGGGCAAGGTTAGTAAGTGGATGGGTGACCGTCAATGTAAATGGTACAGTACAGTAAGGTGCGTCAGGGGGGACAAGGAGAAAATTGAGAGGCAGTGGGAAGGGAGGGGAAGGAAATAGAGGGGAGGGGTGGGTTGGGTTGTCAAAAAGTATTTTGTAGGGGAGGGGAGGGTGATTTTTTTCTTTTTAAATCCCCCCCCAAAAAAACTAAACCCCTTTTTTTTATGAATCCCCAAAAATTAAAAAATCCCTTTTTAGAATCATTGATATTCCAACCTAAAAACAACCTAGGTCGTTTTAAAAACAACCTGAATCGAGAAACAACCTACAACATACATACTGAGGCAAAAACATCCATGTTCTAGTGGTTAAGTTGTTTTCTCCATTTATTTTTTGTCAAAACAGTGTGCTCAATATTTTATGGGAGAATTTGCGTAATCCCAGTCAATAAAGGTCCAACCACAATTTTTGTACATGTAAATAAATTTTGCATTATTCCATCAATCTTCTCATACTCGGCATCACATTCCTAATAAAAGCATGCAGTAGACACATGCAGCCATTGGGTGCCTATTTTTTATCCATCGTCAAGGTGTGCCCCACGAGCTCAAGCGTGACTTCCAGTACCTTTGTACGCATAGTCAATAATTAATCCACTGTCCAAATGGGGGCTAAGACCTCGAGTAAATACGGTGTCGAAGTCGATTGATGCTGTTTCTTCTGAATACGATATTATAAGAAAAAGTAAAGAAAAAACAAGTCTCAGCGAATAACAAATGAAAGGAAGAAAAGGTACAGACACTAGAGGTATTGGTTCTTCCCCAGAGAGGAAGAGGAGGCCATGCAATTGCCTTTGTTAGCCTCGGTCACTATCATTTGTTTCGTCGTGGAAACATGCTACAACATGCATGATATTTGAATGTGTCTTGAACAGTCCTATCATGAGTCCTCGTCTAGCGGGGAGTGTTTTTCTTACTACGTACCAAGCCTGGAAAGGAAGATAAAGGCTGTGAATTTAAGCAAGAAGAAGAATTGAAACGTTTTCTTGTTGTTTTATATATTTAGTTTTGCAGTTAAAATTGATATGTACGATCGAGGCACAACAATTATTCTCACAAACTGACAAAGCTTGTGTATAAGAACTTATAAAGGATCTTATAAATATATTGGGCAGGTTAATATGAATGAAGTACACTTCTAATCAATTGAGCGTTGAATGCCTCAGAACCGTCTTCAAGTCTTGCATCCCCAAACTTCCGCTATCTTGGTTTTGGCAATTTGCCACACTCATTTAGTCTTTGCTAGTATTACCAACCTAGTTTTCCGCTCGTCCAGCAGCTGCAACTTCCAGTCAAAGACATTTTGCAATGTTCAGATTAGGAGTAAGTGAAAAAAACTATTGAAAGTGATATTAGATGCAGATGCAATAAACTATAATATACCTACCCGAAAAAGAGGAATTTTAAAGGACCTAAATTTAGCCAAGTTGATTCCCTTGTTTTGTAATATGAGATATTTTAAGATTTAAGATGGTAGTTCATATTTTAAGATCTCATAGTCAGTCGTTCTGTGGTTTTGAAATGTCAAACTTGTCTACAATGTGTCATTCTACTGTCTACAACGAGGCATTCTTTGTCTACAATGTAGAACAACACGTCAATTTTCTCACACCGCCACACAAAAATCTCTACCGGTGGTATGCCAAACAGTGATCACGTAGTACAGACCATTCACATCAGGGGGGCCGTAAAACTCCGGGGCTGTCGTAGTTTTAAATCACGGCAAGGTTGGCCAACAGATACCAAAGTAAATTTTTAATTCTAGATGCTAAGATATTCTTATGCAAATACAGTTTGTAAGTAGCTATTTTTATGCTTGTTTACTGCCACTTGCAGTATTTTAAAGGTTTTTGTATTAAGTTTGGTATACATATTGCATAATAAGTTCATTTGTTTGCTATGAACAGTTAAACCTAACAGTTAATGTTTGCTGTTTACATGCTGACATTTCGCATATTTCTGCTGTCAGGGACCTCTAAATTACCGTAGTTGATTGCTTATAAGCTGCAATCGCTTATAAGCCGCAATCACTTATAAGCCACACCCTAACTTTGACAACCTCACTAACCCAAGTCTGAAAATGTGTTGGAAAAATCTCACTTATAAGCCGCATCGTGATTTTGGCAATTTCTCTCCAAAACCAAGTCAAGTTTCAAGCAACTTTTCCTCACTTTTTGGAAGTTTCTGGATCTCAAATCCCCTCAGATGATCTATTATAGCTTGAGGATATCTTACATTCAAGTTATAAGATATTAAATTTTAGTTAATAAACCTGACAAAAATACTTAAAATCCGAAGCTAAACACATGAAAGTTCTTCTCCGTTGGGTGTTGGCTGCCATCTTGAATGTAGACTGCTGACCACAAGATTTGAAGGCTCCATTATGGTGGACAACTCGACAAAGGTCCATGTTTTTGCAAGTTTTGGAGCACATTTTAAAAGTTATTGGATTTTTTTGGGTTATAAGCCACACCCCTAACTTTCGGGATGTAATTTTTCACAATTTTCACAATTTTGTGGCAAAATGCTGCAGCTTATAAGTGATCAACTACGGTACTATAAATTGCAGCTACATGTACTTCATGCAAAAATAAGAATGACGACCCTGTTTTATTGCATTTTGAGAGACCTTGCTTAGGGCAACAACTGGGCGAAGTTTAAGAAAAAGTTAATTTTCAGCATCCTTTTTAATGGATTACCTTATGTTGTAATTGAGTTCAATAACAATAGTTATTATACAATTATTTTGTGAAGAATGCACGAAATATGCACTCTTGGGGGAGAAGAGAAGAGGGGGACTGGGGAGGGGAGAGCCTGCAGACCAGCTTGAGAAAAACCGTCCACTAATACCAGAATCAATCTGCTATCACCTCTGATTGGACAGATTCAATGTGCTGATTGACAGCCATCAGGCATAGACATAAACAGCATATATTCACGAGGCCAGGCAACAAAAGGTCTTTGTTGTGACCATTTGTAGTTACCAAAAGGATCAATAATTAGGTGCCTCAGAATATTGCCAAATCATGCATATTTGAACACGAAAGTCTTTCTTTTATTTATAAAGTATTAAAGCAAATGCAAAACCATCCAGAATCGCAAAGCTTTGCCATTTTAAGCCACAAGGACGACAAGAAAAGGAGACTGCAGGATGTGCAAGCAGTGGGAAGACAAAACACCAACAGTGAGGCCAATTTATGTTGACCATTATTTCATATTCAAATATGCATGTTCTTTGTGATGTTTTGCAACACTGTGATCTTATCAAATTAAATACAAATGGCCCCTGTGATATATTATTGAGATTGAAACAATCTAAAACAATGCAGAGACTGTCTTTGCCGTGTGTATTGATTCATTTGGTATGTGAGTTCACAGCTCTCACTTTTCAGCTTCTTTCTGCTGGATTTTTTGGGAAAAGTTTTAATAGAACTTTGGGGATTTAATAGAGTGAACCATGCGGTTGTCATAACGGTGTCATTTCCATTGTGAGAGAATTCCATTGTGAGAGAATTCCATTGTGAGAGAATTCCATTGTGAGAGAATTCCATTGTGAGAGAATTCCATTGTGAGAGAATTCCATTGTGAGAGAATTCCATTGTGAAAGAACATTTCGATAATAATAATAAATCTTGTTGTATCAATAATATTGCTTTTCTTCAGGGAACTGCTGTGGTACTGCAGAGGCGCTCTACAAATGAAGAGTTTATCGAGGTTAGCCGACTAGGACCGTCAGACTACTTTGGTAAGTTGATCGACACTCCATCAAAATAATTATGACTGTGACCTTGAACTCACAGAAACAATTTAATCAGATTTGGGCATTTAAGATGCAAAATGAATAACTTTTTTGTGAAGCATTGGAGTTTTCTCACTACTAAGCCAGCATACAATAAATAAGATATCTGTGATTTTTCCAGACATACCAGATATCCTCATTGGTCAAAAACAGTTACCCACTAAAGCAGACAATATTTTTGAAAACTATATATGATGTCAGAGGGTAAAAGTGCATTGTTGCATGCTAGCACACAGGATCAGATTGTGACAGAAGGTGCTGTGGTGTCATGTGTTATGGTTATGCCAGTCTTTGAAAACATTTTGGTTTGCCTTCTTTCTAGAAAATATTAAATATAATTCTTATGCTACATAACACATCGCCTTACATGTAATGACTGGATCCTCGGGGAAACCAGTGAGGTTTGTTTCCCTCAAATCTCTGTTTGCAGGGAAACAAAACTCATTTTTTCCCTTGGGGCCAGTCAGTAAGTGTTGTCAGTGTATGCTGCTATCTAAACTGTTAGCTCTAAATCAGAAATCAAACAATGGGTGGTTCACATTAAACCACTAAGTCTGTCTTAGGCATGACTCAAATCAACTTGGTGAGAAAAAAAAATTGGTGTGAAGTCAGAAATGCAGATTTTTGGTGTAGCCAGTCATTAATGCTTGCAATCTCATAGGCACTAAGTCTGTCTTAAGTCTCTTTCAAACATGACTTAAGACTTGCTTAATGATCTTGATTGACATAAACATCAATCACATCTGGATTTTTATTAAAATCAATCAAATTAGACAAAAATGTCAATGACAGGTCTGGTTTTTATTAGTCAGATGCATTTGAGATAAAAGTCAATCACAGGTCTGGATTTTTATAATATCAGACAAATTACTGCATCACTGGTTTGATTGGAAAGATTTCTCACAGAACTATGTGTCCGAATGCCTAAGTCCACCTAAATCAACGTAGGCTGACTTGACTTAGACAGACTTAGTGGTGTAGACTGTGTGCACCCACCTACTGTAAGGAGAGTTAAGATAGTGATCAGTTGTCACTTGTGCTGTTCTTTCATGGACCCCTTCAATATTATCCACTAATGCAAACCTACAGCGTGGACTACTACTGTTCACTACACCTTGCAACCTGTAGCCATGGTTGATGTCCCAACACAACACAAAGTGGCCTTTTGAAATCATGGTTTGCACAGAAGCATAACAATTATTGTAATGTTTATATTTAATTAATGTGAAACATTACAGTTTTGTTTCCCTAGATCTCAATGTTTCCCAATACAAAGTCAAGGGTAACATTGAGATTTGAGGGAAACAAAAGTTACTGGTTTCCAGAGGGGCGAGTCATTAAGTGATTTGTTATGCAGCATAAGCAATTCTTTTTATTTAATACATGTATATTACAACCCAAATGTTTTAAAAGACTTGCATAACTAAAATGCACAATATCACACCACGTTCTGTCATGTTCTGATCACATGCACTAGTGGTCAACAATGCACTGTTACTCTCTGACATAACCAAAACACATGATATTGCACCACCTTCTGTCATGTTCTGATCACATGCACTAGTGGTCAACAATGCACTGTTACTCTCTGACATAACCAAAACACATGATATTGCACCACCTTCTGTCATGTTCTGATCACATGCACTAGTGGTCAACAATGCACTGGTAACGCTATGATGTCAGAGTTTTCAAAAATGTTGCCTGCTTATTACTTTAGTGGGTAACAGTTTGTGTGTTACTTGTAATATAACCCTAAATCAACCAATAAGGGCGTGTTATATCTTGAAAATTGCCAGCAATATAACAACTGTAATTATTGCAGGTGAGATTGCCTTGGTACTCAATCGTCCACGAGCTGCAACAGTACAGGCACGAGGCACCCTCAAATGTGTAAAGCTGGATCGACAACGGTTTGAGCGTGTGCTGGGTCCATGTATTGACATCCTTAAACGGAATATCCAACAGTACAACAGCTTTGTCTCTCTTGTGGTGTAGGACCAGGGCACACTGAAACATCATTAACTACTCCGAATATTTCAACCAAAAGTATAAAAAGTTGCTACATTACGATAGGCCTTCTCAGTGTTAGAGAGCTTAGGTGGGCCACACATGTAGGGTTCATTTTACATGGTTGTAAGTTTTAACTCACAGAAAAAGCCTGTTTAAAAGAACATTTATCAGGTGTTTGAATTCCAGGTTGTGACTGTACATGTTTTTGGTGTTTTTGTTGCAGTAATGTCTTCAAACAAATTAACTCTTGGAAGGGTTGCATTAGTGGTCCACCTGGAATTTAGTACGTGTGATAAACTTTAAAAAAAAAGGAAACGAAAAAAACATGCTGTTTCCCCTCTGTGTTTAAAAAAAGATTCTTTTTATTGTTGATATAACTTATTTCTGTTTTACACAGTATTTAATGTCTAATGTTGGTCAGTACGAGAGTGTTGTTATTCAGACAGTGGTCTTGGTTCAAACAAGTTATCATAATGTAAGGAGATTCTTTGTTGAAGATCAAAGGAGTTGAAACAAGTGCCTGAAGAATAATCTAACTCTCAGCCTTGTTATCCAGTGTCCATTGGCAACTTTTAAGATATTTTATGGCTCTGTTATTGACC
Source organism: Actinernus sp. WN-2022 (assembly GCA_030867875.1). Lineage (NCBI taxonomy): Eukaryota > Metazoa > Cnidaria > Anthozoa > Actiniaria > Actinernidae > Actinernus > Actinernus sp. WN-2022. The sequence goes on from JAOWCC010001634.1 coordinate 101,040,404, forward strand.
TTATTCATAAAGGCATCGAAGCGAGGCACATTGCCCCAGTTCGTCACAGGAAGAGAACAACACAAAAGAACACAATGGTGCAGTACGACAGAAACTAAGACTGGTACAACTGGCCTCGTTCTGATACCATTGTTACCAGACTTCCTGTGCAGACGAGATATGAATAAGGTACAAATGTACATATTATCGCAATAATCATTTCGATTTTGTTTTAATTATCTGGAATGGTAGGCAGTTCAGAAAAACCAAATGAAGCATGATTGTCTGGTGTTGCTACTGAAGCTGAAATGCATGACCAAAGTGCATGGTAAGGGGATGGATTTGGGACAACACAATGACCCATTTTTGAGCTACAGTAGTTTGGTGTCAACAGAAAGCCTTTAATGTTGTGCAGTGCAAAAAGAAGACAACAATTGCATTGTACTTTTAAAACACTTTAAAGACCCTTTGTGGAATTCTGAGCTTGAAAGGGTAAACACAACAGCGATCTATGCAACAATAGCTACACCCTCTCAAAGAATAATGGTCGACCTAGGGTCTTTAATAAATTATGAACCAAATTAGGTCTGCTTTACGAAACTCCTTGATAAGTAATTTATTGAAGTACAACTATTTCAACCTTTGTCTCATTCAAATTGTCTTCCTTCCAAACATGCATCAGCATTTTAATTCTAGCACATTTAAGAGGCATACCCCCTATCCACAAGTTGAACAAAACGTATTCTTTGAAGTTGCAATACTTTCCACAGGTTTTTGTTTCAACTGTAAATGAAGCTGATAAGATTAAGTTGAAGAATATTTGAAAAAAGTCAATACAGATACATGTACTATTGTAGAGACTTAAAGTAAAGAGTGTGTGATAGTTTTACCATTTATAGCCAGTGTTCTGTTTGTGCATATCTAACGTCTGGGGTGAATATCAATGGCGAAGGGGTTAGGCTTGATATAGTTAGCTAACTAGTCATTAATATATATAAAAAAACAACTGTTCTTATTAGTCTTGGTGTACGTATGCTTAACTAGTGTACAATCAGTGCTCGAAACTAATGGTCGAGTCCATATAAATCGAAATTAGTTCTTTGTGGAACAAGTGAAATTAAAAACCATCTGACCCAGAGATAACCACAACAACAAAATATTCCAAGCACTGGGCAGGTAATATTATTAATTATAAATTAAATTGCGTTTACTTTGCTTGTCCTCGTGATTGGTTCAAGTAAAATCAATCACGAATTACTTTGGTTCGTGATTGGTTCATTGCGTTTTTACTTGCTCCTGTGATTGGTTTTACGACATTCAATCGAAAACCGCTTTATTCATAAAGTGACTTTACATAATCTAGATAGGTCTCGTCCACTCTATAGATATCAAATCATTTCTAAACATTTATTTGCTGTTACACTCGGAATCATTTAATTATGTTTATATGGAGAGCATAGTAGAAATTAAAAGGGGAACTAACCCAATGTCTATTCTAGATGATTCTATATTTTTTTTGTGTTGCGCGTCTTGGAAGAGAAAATGCGAAAACCTTCCTCAGCCTCCGCTATGTACAGACGGCTCAAGTCTTGTAATTTGTGACGTAGGATATGGGGAATAAATTAGTTTTGCCATGCTGTCCCCGACATTGAATAGCGGGACCTTCTAATTGCGGGCCATTGTTTTCTTTGTGCTGAAAGTGTGATCGTTTTTCTTTGCTATGTGACGTACGATATGGGAAAATTTGCACTGAATTGAGCCGCCACAATATTTATGGCTTGTAACCAATCCCCAGAGATTCAAATAAAGCCGTGGCGGCGTTGTTGGTGGAGCTGACGAAGAATCTTTTGTTAACGGCGATGACGTAACGTGTAAGCCAGCAATAGATTTCGAACTTGGGAGACTAATTTTGTCCTCGTAGACGCGCAACACAGAAAAATAAAGTAGAAGAACTTATTTCTTTCGAATACATCTTTGTATAGACGTTGGGTTGATTTAAGGGTACGTTCGATTGACCGTATTCAGGAAAAAGAATACACAGAATGATCACTACAAATCGACTAAAGTGAACAAGTTACATACGTGGTGGCCACCCACTTGCTGACAATATATTTACGACGCAACTTGTTTGCTTTAGCCCACTGGAATACTAGATGTATCCTGAATATCACATGTTAGTATAAACCAACTAGTGGACTATTACAAATCCTGCATTCTGATTGGCTACTCTACTATAGGTCTATTTGTGATAGCCCATGGTTGAGAAAAACCGCACGTATTTTCACGAAATAATAACATTTTTCAACTTCAATTTATTGCTTTCTATTATTTTCTACTGTCCGACTAGTTAGTTTATACTAAAACAATTAGACCTCTCGCCCTCATGGGCTACGAGTTAAATAGCCCATTCGGCTGCGCCTCATGGGCTATTGACTCGTAGCCCATTCGGGCTGCGGGTCTAATTGTTAATTAGCAGGAGTTGTAGCTTACCAGTGCGAAATGGGCCTGAACCAGTGATTTTCTATCAATTCTTATTGTGGAATATGGTCAGTTGAACGTGCGCCATCGAGTCCTTATTCCTTTTCAACCATACATGCAAGTTACTGGGTTTTGAAGAGCAGTTGTTAGTAGATGTTTAAACAGTTGTGATCTCCAGATCATGTATAACTAAGAGAATAAACAATTGATTATTGCCCCAAGTAATGACTGTTTTACTTTCCACTACCAGTGGCTAGATATGGGAATTGCTTGCTTCTGTATCAAGGCAACCGCTATTGGATTCATAACTGCTTGTACCAACCTAGCCTGAAATACAGCCGTCGTCTAACTGGAACTAGCTGAGGAGGCGGCTGAATTTCTGTTTTCTACCCCAAAACAGATATGCCAGGTTTCGCATTCAATAATCACCGCTGGATGCGATTACTACAGACGCATTTTCTCATAGAAGGCCCGTTTTACACGACCGGAAAAAATGGCACGGCTCGGATAAAAACTAGAACGGTTCGGATAATTTTATTCGTGTAAACGATCCGTACCCTACTTTTATCCGTGCCAATTTTACCCGTTCTGGGACCATAGGCGCCTATGGTAACGGAACGGATAAAACTGCAATCATGGACAAGTTCATGGGGACAATTTTCCCTTTCTTTGTTAAGAAAAAGCCATTCATTTCCTCCCCCGGTTATTCACAAACTTTGCACCTCGATGGCATTTAACATAAGAATGAGACTTACGTTGAGAAAATGCGTCTGTAGTCGTCGAATACAGCGGTAATTCTTCAAGATCGTACGCTAGGTATACGTACATTCGTGATTCGTAGTATGACTTGTAAGGTACTCGGTCCAGGCCTACGGGGCAATCGGACTCACTGGTCATGTTGTTTGGATTCACACTGTTACCAGTTAGAAATAAAGATTACAGTTAATCAAAAGATCTCTGAGGATTCCTTTCAGACAACGCTAATAGAACAATATCCATGATTGCGTTTATTTTGCCTCGTGATTGGTTCAAGTAAACCAATCGTGACTTCAGTTTGTGATTGCCGGTTCATTGGGTTTTTACTTGCACCTGTGATTGGCTCTGGTTTTACCACAGGAAACCCAAGCTCTGTTTGTGTTTTAAATCATAAGGGTTTGTATGAGATTTTTAACGAGTATTTGGTTGTATCCGTTAGGCCAGAAATACTGAAATAAAATCAATGAAAACTCCCCTGAAGTCTTTATATGTTCTTCATTGGGCTCTGTATGCAATTTCAGCGAATTCTGTTGGAAAGGTCGAGGGGTAAAATGTCAACAGAATTCGCTGAAATTGCATACAGAGCCCAATAAAGAACAGATAGACTTCAGGGGAGTTTTCGTTGATTTTATTTCAGTATTTCTGGCCTAACGGATACAACCAAATACTCGTTAAAAATCTCATACAAACCCTTATAATTTAAAACACAAACAGAGCTTGGGTTTCCTGTGGTTTTACGACACTCAATTGAAAACCGCCTTATGTCGAGGTATGAACACCTGGGAGCCATGACAACAGAAAGCTTGCAAAAATAAGTCCAATGATAATATTAACTACATAGTAAGTCACCGACTGCTGCTGGCGTAACCTCTTCCCGTGACCCTTCTCTCTAAAATACTTCACAACTCCACTGAGGTCGTGATTCTCTGGATTGTAGCCAAGATGTCTCTTCGCCTTTTCAATGGAAAAGTAGTGAGTAACTCCAGACTTGTTGACCTGTAGGGGAGTCAGTTTGTGGTATATACTTCATGGTAGTGTTTCGTTCCACATAGTCTCCCTGCATAATCATTTTCTCTACTGTTTTACAGTATTATGCAGGGAGACTATATGGAACGAAACTAGTTTTAATTAAAATAGAGTGGAATGATTATGAAACCCAGCGACCTTCTTTGTTAGGGAGTAGTCATAAAGTACAGGGCGGGTGGGTGATAAAATTCGATATTTCAAAGGCTGGATTTTATGTGGCCCACCCCTGGATTAGTGCAGAATTACACATGACCCACCTCTATTTTGCAGCTAAAAAACATCATGACCCACCCCTAGTACATTTTGGCCTACAAATAATGATAATACACATAGTACAGTTATTATATCAACGCATCCTCGCTCTACAATTACCAATAATCAGTAAATGGCAAACACGCTTGAAATACCGATTCTACGACAAATCCTAACCCGAACCATAAACCGAACCCTAACCATCGGACGAGTTCGCGGGTAAACGACGGGTTCTCACTCACTAGAGCTAGGGTTCACAGGTAACAAGAGAAGGTAAACGAGAGAAAGAATTTGTTTGAGCGCTCCTACTCGGGCTTGAACTCGTAATCGTTTGCGTGTTGTGCTTGGCAGTGCAGGCGTCACCACCACTACACTAAGCGCGTCTACCGCCGTTCGGATTTGGACAATTGTTTATCTTTATCCTTGACTGGTTTTAAGAATGTCATTGTTTAATTTGTGTTCCAGAATTAGCGATTATTGATAATTGAAGAGCAAAAGCCAATTACTGATTATTGGTAATTCTAGAACGAGGATATGTTGTATTATATAAATTGGAGGTAGTGTTCTGTATTATTGTCTCATTAATCATCATATTATTATCTCAATAATCAGTCAGTCTCCAAAAAATCGCCTCGATCGGTAGGTTGTTTACCTTTCAAGTGTAAAATCAAAGCAGATTTTAGTGTGACCCACCCTCAATGTGGTGGCAAAATGTTCTTGACCCACCCCCATTTATGACTTGAAAATTGATGACCCACCCCCTAATTTTCATCACCCACCCACCACCCCCCTCTCCCCTTACTTTATGACCAGTCCCTTATAGGTCTTTGTTTGCATGACCATGCACAAAATGGAATTTGTTAATCAATCAGCTAATAGAAACGTGTGGGTTCAATCGTTCAGGGGACGCTAATGAACTATGACCGTGCACAATCTTTTGTCTTTCGCCCTTCCAACATAAATCGCAGCGCCTTTGTTAACCCCTTTGAAGTTTGCCGGGTTTCCTAACCATTCCATTAACCATTCTATTCCTTTAACTATGGTTTGTGAACTCAATACCGTGCAACTTACACAGCTACAATTGGAGATGTGATTTTTCCTCAAAGAAAAGCACATCAGAGGAGAGGTTTTGGATAGCGTTGTGTTTACATCTAAAGCGGCCACGGTTGACTGACGGAATATGCACGTGCATTCAGTCAAAAGTCGAGAAATTATCATAATGACCAGGAGGTACATACCCTGGTTCCAGAGGGGCTCAGGTACGAATATACTGTAATGTACCGCGATCGAAAGAGTTTTGATTCTCCGAAGAAGTTTTGTTTTGCGTGACGACCAGGGTAGGAGGTACAATGCACAAACCAGTTTCTGTAACAACCTAGACACATTTTTTTACAGAAATTAGTTTATCCTTGTAAACCCTGGCCATTATGATAATTTCTCGACTTTTGAATGCACGTGCATATTCAGTTAGTCAGCAGTGGCCGCTCTAGATTAAACAAAGCGCTATCCAAAACCTTGGCTCTAATGTGTTCTCTTTGAAAAAATCATATTTCCAGTTGTAGATATTTTTCAGCGATAGGATTTGGTGCCGAAAGATTGAATTTAATGCTCAAAACCTTTTAATTCTAGACTATGGAGCGGTTTAAAAAAAACCGGTTAAATTTGTAGATTTTGAGGCTTTTGCCATTTTTCGACTTCACTGGAAAAACACTGGCCTCGACCACAGGATGGAGTTTGTTGGACAATAGTTGGAAGTTTGAATTTCCAAGGTTTTGCACACTAACAACGGATGGAAATATGTTGGAAATACCTTGGAAATCGGTTGTTGGAAACTCTATTTTCCAAGGGATGGATTTTTTAACAATAATTAAAAAGGAGAGAATGCTATAAAAGTTAAAAATATGATGAATTATATATAGAAATATTCCTCTAGTCTAAAATTAGCAGTCTGCACTGAATTATTGGCGAAATTCAAATATCTAAAAAATTCCATTTAACTACTTTTTTTGCTAATGCCTTGGTGCTAACTGAAGAGTCAATGTCTTTGTTCTTAGCGACAATTATGTTCCAGTGTTGACAGGCAATAGAGTGTTTCATATAACATGTATTGAAACGTGGCGTGATATAAAATTGGTCAATAGCACGGAAAGAGTAATTTGATTGACGCTGACACAACTGTTGGTAACTTATCTTAATAGGCTTTATGAATAAGTGTCACTACGATCAAATTTTGACATATCAATGTTTTTGCATATTCATAAAGTAGAGTTGATATATTATTACCAGTTCAAATTGTTTTTCGATACAACGACAGGAAGTCTTATTTTTTGAGCTCCGAATATTGAATCTAAACGTCCGCCATTATTGGAGGCCGTTCCTTTGTTTAGCTTTAAACAAAGGTTTATTCAGCGGAAGTGATGTCATACACTTAACGCTCGCCTGCAGAACACAACGCCTGGAGGCATATTTCTACTAAAAACGCCTTCACATACATAAGAAGAAAGTTATATTTATCTTTGCGAGGTTGGCTACGTTTTTATGCACACTATTTCGCGCCACGAGGTTGTCGTGTAAAGTGTATGACATCACTTCTGCTGAATACTGAAAACGGCTTCCAGTAATGGCGGACAGGATTATACCGGTAAACTCTCCTAAAATTTTGTGGTTTAACATGCCCATTTGGGATTTTTTTTTACTATTTCGGATATTTCTAATACTGATTGACCTGTTTACACTGAAAAAGTGGCAAATCGAAATGGTCAATTTTCGTCGTAGTGGCACTTTAAAGGTCAAGGTGTTCGGTAACGCCAATCCTATCACGCTATCGGCTGAGCATGCCTCGGCCCCACTGTAATACACCACAGACACGCCGTTTTTCCTGTTTATGTCTGAACAGAGCGACATTATGAACAAACAAACAGTTCATGATTTGGTAAATATCTCATGGTAAACAATACCTCTGTTCTTGTGAGTAATGGTTGAAAACTGTAAACATATCTTCCAATGATGGAATATATGACTTCCGTCAAAAATGCTGAAAATTAGAAAAGAAAATGAAATTATGATTGTCTCTTTTAAAATAAACGAGCCTTCTGAGCCTTTTTTTAAATCGTTTAATATCGATTCTACATAAGTAAATAGGTGAATGGTAAAGTATTTCTTAATTTGAATGTTGTGTATACGAGTTATAAAGGTTTCTATTTCCAATAGTAACCACAGAATACCCCACAACTCTTACTACAGAATATCCGCGCAGCGATTGACTACACGGCTACCCGTTGAAAATACTGTTGCGTTGTTAGAGCATGGATATAAATTAATGACTTTCCCAAATGTTCTACCCTATTTGATTTTCATTTATTTGCTGATGATTCAAATTTGTTTGCCACGGATAAAAGCTTAAGTAAACTTGAATGTTCTGTAAATAATGAGTTAATTAATATTCAGGTTTGGCTTAATACTAATAAACTCTCATTAAATATCGGCAAATCTAATTTTATTATCTTTCATCCATCACAGAAAAAAAAAAATCCAATTAAGCTCCTAATAAATGATCAAATATTACCCTATAAACCCTATATTAAATATCTAGGAGTCTTAATTGACGCCAACTTAAATTGGAAACATCATGTGCATGAAATATCAAAAAAGGTATCTAAAGGTAATGGAATACTTTCAAAGATCAGACATTATGTTAATACTGACATATTAGTAAAGATTTACTATTCAATAATATTTCCTGATCTTACATATGCTCTGTTGTCATTGGGCAACACATATCTTACTACACTTAATAATCTTGTAATCATGCAAAAGAAAGCCTTACGTATCATCACATTTTCTAACTTTAATGCCCACACTGATCTTCTATTTAATAAATTAAGATTATAAAACTTCTTGACCTGATTTATTTACAATCTGCCATATTCATGTTTGATTATCATCATAACAATCTTCCTCAATCATTCAATAACTTTTTTACTTTAATTTCTGAAATTCACCATCATAACACCAGATTAGCATCTAACGCTGCCTACTATGTTCCACAAGTTCGAACAAATTATGGTAAACTTAGTTTACGATATAAAGGCGTCATCATTTGGAATGATATTAGTGAAAATCTTAGTAACCTCGCTTTCAAAATATTGATTTCTATTTATTTATTTTTTCTATTTTTCTACATTTAGCCTCTAAGACTTGTCTCACACCGATTATTCTGTATATTGTACTTGTAATGTATGCATCATATGTAGTGCTCTATGTATGTGTGCTTGACCCAATTCAACAATTTTAATCTATACATTCCTGGGATGCCTGACTCGATTAGTTGTATTACTATTTCAGGTGTCCCAGTACTCTTGCTATTTAATTTTTCTATATATTTACATGTAAATCATTACTATAAGAGTACGAATAAAGTTGTTGTTAAATAACACAAAGTGGCTACACGTCTTCGCAGTGAGAATACTGATGCATATAGTCATAGGTGTCGGAAGGTAGTTTGTATGGGAATCCGATGCCAAATCAGTAAAATCGAATTTCTGAAATATTCTTCAGATACAAATTTAAAGGGATACCCGAGTGAAAAACACATTTGGGTATCCCTTTAAGATACCAGGTAAAAGATTAACATATCGAAATTTGAGGGATGTAGCTGTGCTGGGAAGCGTGCAATCGTGTTTTCAGTTTTCCAGCGGCACCAACAAAACCTGGATCGGATCGGACCGGACCGGATAACGGTTCGGATCACAGATATTATGATTTCCCACCAAAAAAATCACAGGGCCGTTTTATCGGTTCGGTGTTTCCTCGAGGGTTTACCTATCCTTCAAGTCAAGATTTAAAGTCGGGATTTCGAGTCAGGCTTTAGGGTTTAAGTGTACTCGCATACTGTCGTGGAGATTTATGTCCCATCACCCAGATCACCGACCGACAAAAGAAGTGTTTCGATCGTGAAGATACATAAACGAAGTGTATCAGGGACATGGCGAAACGGATCAGTGTACCAGCAGACATTCGCATACATTTAAAGCTTCGACAATAATTTGACAGGAATTATGTTAGTTACAGTTTAACTACCCTGCGAGCAGAGGTTTCTCATCTCTCTGCCTTTCCTGTCGCCGAAAGAAACCTCTACCAACGAAACGATTGCTTTTCACGTTGAGCATGCGCTACGGTATCTGGATTGCCATTGGCCGGGAAAAAAACGAGACGGTACACATTGTAGATTCATTGTAGATTCATTGTATGTAGATTTCAGATGGAGAAAATAAAATTAATGTCTTTCTTCGAAGGTATAAATCAAAGCTTTATTTAGGATAAATTAAGGTAGATTTATTGAACGGTAATTTCAAGGTCTTCTGTGCAGTTCAGTATGAAGAAGTTTGAAGCCCGTTCGTATCAATCGACGGCAAACAACAAACGCGTGACGACACTAAATAACGGCTGCGAAGGATACTGTGGGCTCTTGCAAAACCAGCGAAGATCGCCAAAACGTCATGCCCGAGTGATATAAAACCGGTTTGGTAACTGGTTTATCACTTGGTTTACTTCCAAGATTTTGGAGGTTGCAAGTGCGCATGTTCAACGCGAAAAGTAATCGTTTCGTGGCAGAGGTTTCTTTCGGCGACAGGGAAGGCAGAGAGATGAAAAACCTCTGCTCGCAGGGTACACTTTAACTTTCTAAATGTTATTTTTTTCTCCACATTACAGGGGAATCGATCCAGGAGTGTTAACAGCGCGACTGGTCTAGACAGCAAAAGCGCGGCGGTTGTATTCGAGTTTAGCAGGGCTAGGAAACGGCCAAACAAAAAGGGAACCAGTTCAGGGAAGACAATATTGTGTATTATCCATGATTTTCTCTTTTTTTTGTGTGGAAGAATTAAACTGTTTGGAGCCCTTTCATAGCCTTCGAAAAATGTTTAGGTCGCATTTTTGTGTCAATGAAATCGACACGCCCCGGACTAAGCTTCATAGAATTGAACTACTGACTCACACCACGAAAGGTTTCGCTTGAAATTCGGGAGAAATGCCAGAGGAAATGACTGTCAAAGGGCAAAATATAAAGATAAACATATGTATTTTATACTTAGCTGTCAAAGCAAAAAAATAAACGTGATATAAACGAAACGGGTCGTAATTGTTGTGGCGGGAAAATATAATTCAACCGTAAATGTGATCCGATCCGATCCGATCCGGTCCGGTCCGATCCAGGTTTTGTTGGTGCCGTTTTCCAGACATTGTCTGCAAATTTTCACGCGGAATTCGACTCGTTTTTACAGACAATGTATGGAAAACACGATTGCACGCTTCCCAGCACAGCTACATCCCTCAAATTTCGATATGTTAATCTTTTACCTGGTATCTTAAGTTTGTAACTGAAGAATATTTCAGAAATTCGATTTTACGAATTTTATTTGGCATCGCATTCCCATACAAACACTGTATTTCGCGCCATGTTTGCACCCCTTTCAAAATATCGGTGGTCTATAGTTCTACATATGTTGTATGGTTTATTCTTTATATTACAATGCACATTTGTTTTCCCTATCAGCAAAAAAATTGGATACCTACCAAATAAATAAACTATGGTGAACGGAAGCTTTATTGAAGGATATGTGTATCCTAAACCTTCAACCTGTATATAACAGAAAAGCACTAACATAAGTCCACTGATGTACTACAGATAGCTGATTTTGGCTCCACTACACATCAACAACATTATAAAGGAAAACTCTTGTTTATTGTGGTAATTTCGCCAGCGCCCGCAGTGATGCCACTACTGCTACGAATAGCTGCCACTCTATGGAATCACCACTGCAATATTGCTGAGCCGGACACGAAAACCAGGAAAAACGCCGGAAGGAAAAAATATCTGGAACGTGTTCTCCAACCCTTACTGCGGCAATGCTTGTAGAGGTGAAAAGCTTCTCGGGATTATTTAGTAGCTCAATAGAGTCAATAATGTGATAGAGTTCGTGTGCATGCCAGTGAAAATACTACCGAATACTGTTAAACTATTTGCAAATTCGCTTTAAAAAAAATCTAATTAACTATACATGCAAGACATCCTCTGTTTCCAGAGGTCTTGATCGGGAAACTTAGGACGCTTTCCATTTTCACGAACTGACTGGTCTGACCGGCCAGTTCTTAAATGGAACGTGTCAGTTCTGAGAACTGGTCCAGTCAGTTCTTAGAACTGAAGCGTTCCATTTATGAACTGCATGGCCAGTTAGACCAGTCAGTTCGTGTAAATGGAAGCGCCCTAAATTCACGCATGTCAACTTAAATATTAGTGTTGATAACGGCTGACCAGGCTACGATGACGGCTCAAACTCATAGGAAAATAACCCACCAAGAAATCACCGCTCAGTACAAAAAGTGAATACGCACTTCTGATAGATCTCGTTACTCTATGCACGATCGTAGTAAATGTCTCCTACAGTAATTATAGATCTTGGAAAAGGTCACTGGCGTCAACGATAACTAAAGTCCGTAAATATAGTGGACGCTTATTTAATGAAGACGGTAAGACTTGCATTTTAAAACGCCGACAAAAAGCACTATTTCTCGTGGTTTCGATTATTTTTAACCAGAGAAATATTTCAGAGTATATTGTGTGCCTGTCGTGTATTGTGGTAGACAGGTTTAATCCGAATTGTTTTAAACCGCGAAAACGGCTAGCTTTACCATCAGGTGTGTCAGTTGTGATTCTTACAGTGTACCGTTTTCACGTGAAGTTATTGTATTCCGTTTAGCGCTATTGTTTCATTATTTTTATGTCATTGGCCTAATCCTGGCGCTTAAAGTGCACCTAACGTTTATTTTGTTATCATAAATATCGATTCTACATCAAGCTTTGAGTACTTCTGTGAAAAAAGTTTTGGTTTACAGAGAATACTCTATGTTCTACGTTTGTTTGAAATCGTGAAAATGTGACCTTTCCTGACCCATGTCCGCGTAAGCAAAAGCCTGGGTCGATCACGGGGTTGACGTCATCTCATTAATGCATTATTCTCCATGGCGTCTTTATATCACAACAACATCGATTTATAGAGAATATACACTGTTTGCTTGTTGTTAGTAAAGAGAAAAGTCATTTTAGTCTTGAAATTATTGCAAAGTCGAATTAGTTATATGACGTCTACCCAGGGATCGACCCAGGCTTTTACTTACGCGGTCGTGGGTCAGGAAAGGTCACATTTTCACGATTTCAAACAAGCGTGGACCACATAGAGTATTCTCTGTAAACCAAAACGTTCTTCACAGAAGTACTCAAAACTTGATGTAAAATCGATATTGATGATAACAAAATAAATGTTAGGCGCACTTTAAACTTTCTAATCTCGCGCGTACTAAGCTTACCGAAAGAGACTCAAAAACAATTCAGATTAAAACGCTCACTTTGTCGTTTGATTCCCGAGATGAAGAGAAAATCTCTCCACATAACCATTTTTCACAAAAAAATTCGGGGCTTTAAACAAAGCCAGTTGAAAATCCCCTATAGCGATACTTCGTGTTGAATAAACATTACAATTGTTATGCTAATGTCCCAACCGTGATTTCAAAAGACCGCTTTGTGCCAAGATCGGCCGTACGGATCGAAATATTGGAAGAAAAAACTCTCGTACCGTTGAGTCAGCCTTGCCTTTCTTGTCTATATATATATATTGCTGTGGCACATTAATGGCAATGGATGTCATGCAGTAAGTATCGCTATATTGCAGGAATCTATAAAACATTGAGTTACTTCATAGACCCTATGCATAAGTCCTGGCAACTAGCATCTGATGTCAACGAGGCCGGTAGGTCCTCTGGAATGTTGAAATTGAAGAGCCCGGGGAGATTGTGAAATGCACTGAACGAATGTTCTGTGAAACAATGCCGTTAATTTGCTATGCGCCTGGCTGGTTGCACTATAAAGAACCATTTTTCAACTAAACAATCATGTTCAACACGTTACACACCTCCTGCTAGTATTTCAACTTCAACATTCCAGAGGACCTACCTACGTGCGCAGGGGCGGATCTCGGATTTTTGAAGGAGGGGGGGGGGGGCGGCTGTCATAGATTCTTTGTTCGAGAACATGCATTGCCTCTGTAAAATGCTGCAAGTTGGCCAGTCTAACCAGCCCAAAGGGGGGGGGGGGGGGGGGGGGGGGGGGTAGCCGCCCAATCTACCCTTCCCCCCCTAAATCCGCCCATGATGCGTAAACTAAATTTCGAGCAACATGGTCGGCAACATGTTTTGCATGGTTCAGACTCCGAAGGATCCCACAAACGAATTTGCCATGCACATTTCCTGCATTATTTATTTCCACCAAAATATTGGGAACATATGGTATGGTTGGTTAACATTAAAATCCCAGATTGTCTGCGATTTTCCCGACATATTAAAACCAGGCTTTACAGCCGACATGTGTCAACTACTTTACCATACTTTACCATACTGTCGCTCGTTTCGAGAAGTTCCACCCGACCCCTAAGATCTTGCATCATGATATTTCAAGAGGAGCAAAACTATTAATTTTTAACAGGAGCCCATTACCAGGAGCGTCCATCTCCCATACTAGGTCTGTGAGTCAGCGTATGACCGGATTGAGCTATATTTAGAACACATTAGTAAAATCACCTCAAAGAACAATAGATCATTCTTAATCTCGATAATTACGGCAAGCATATGCACGATCGCCGCAGAGTCAGAAGGCAGTTACCCGGGAAACATGTTCTAAAAATAGCTCAAACCGGTCATACGCTGACTCACGAGTATAGTATATATGGACGCTCCTGGTAATGGGCTCCTGTTTTTAATTAACTAACCAAAGGCCTGAAGAATTCAAAGTTGTTGATTGGCTTGCCATCAGAAATAAAGTATGCTTGGCCTGCCTATTGACAACAACAAAAGTCAAATATGAGATTAGTATGTGAAAAACGATAACATTATTATATTGCCTCGTTAACTGAACAGTATCATTTTTGTGTTAAATATTGATATTTCGTAAATAGGAGTGGTAATTATAAGACCACAAGATGCTTTGCTAAGCCTGTTTCAAACTATGAACTTTTCTTCGCTTCTTATGTTGATCATGGATATTCAGTGCTAATGAGCTATAACAATAGATTTAGCTCATTAATTAGCATATGAAAATGTTTGAATGTAATTAAATTAGTGTATACTAGTTGGAATTTTGACTTAACACCTCCTTTATCTGTGGTCCAAACAGCCCACTTCCGAGATATGTTTCACTTCCTAGCCTCCTCCGCAGGCATCTCTAATTTTCGAAGAAATCAGATTTTAAAAATCGTAAATTGGGTTACCTGTGACTCACAGGCAGCCCATCATTTGATTTCTACTCACTTCCTACATACAAAGAATCAATAGATGGGTTGCAGTCAATCCCCAGATTCAAATGACAAAGGGCATGGCGGCCATGTTGGTGTACCTAACAAAAGAAGCTAACGAAGAATCTATTGTTAAAGGTACACCAACATGGCCGCCGTGACGTCATGAGCAACACATCTATACGAGACGCAGCCTCGTATTGATTCCTTCGTACGTAGGAAGTGTGGCATATCTCGGAAGCCATAAATAAAGATGATGGTAATAATGATGTTGCTGACTGGAATCAGTAAATGTTTTCCCTTCCAAGTGAGACTTAAAGTGCCCCTAACTCCATTTTAGTTTTATTTCTTTTCAAAGCCTATATGAATATTGAGGATGACTGAAAAAAATATCGGAATAATACCTGATCTTTAAATTACCAGTATGATTAAAGTCCCAGACAATTTGTCTCACGACTTTGCAGTTTGGAGTTTTGGCCAAGTGCTGTAACATGAGGCAAAAAGCCATTGTTTACCGACTAGCACTTGTAGTTTCTATTGTTAACACACTATTCTCACTGCATTGGCGCATCACGCAAAATTTGTCTGATTCCTCAAATTCCGACGCAATCAGCTTAATGTGACGGCTACAATGCATTGCACCCCCAGTGCCTTAAAGGGACTGTGTCACGTTGTCTCGCATGTCTGGAATCAATTTTGAATTGGTGGTTGTTAATTGGCATCAAACAGTTAAAGTCCCCTCCCTTGATGCTTGATTGAAGGATATGCAATCTTTTCCTTTTAGACTAGATCTACGCACAGTTTGTTAATCATTTTTGTACATTTACTATTATTTCATCCATCCCACGTTTGCTAGGATAATCGGTTTATATGAAAACTACTGAAAATAATTTACCTCCCCCCCCCCCTCGGCCACTGGGAAGACTGACATCTTTTAAAGGTTCTAGACGAGGGCTTGATTTTGGGCAAAAGTAGCTTATTTAATAAGAGGATGGTTGCTGTTGTTACATAGTTTGTGAAAAAGTTTCTTATCATATAGTTCAAGTATAGTTCTCTAATGAGGATATTCTTAGAAGTGTAGCGTCTCTTATAGCATCTGTCTAGGAAACATTGGACAGTGGACAAGTCAGCCTCAGAGGAGCCATACACGGATAGTCCATAAGTAATCTTAGGAATAATTATACTGCTAAAGAACAGGTCAATTTCCGACTGATTAAAACCTTCCTTTCTAAGAGATCTTAAGACGAAAAGGTATTTGTTTGCTTCACTAAGCTTATTTTTAACGTGACTAGAGAACTTGCAATCTTGTTGGAAAGTGATACCTAAGATATATAACTCTTTTTGTTGAGGAATGCCTTCAATGCCGGTATAGTATTCAGTGTTACCGTTTTTACGAAAAATAAGCTCATTGCATTTTGATGGGTTACATGACATTTGATTCGTATAGGACCAGTCTCTAAAATATCTAACGCAGTCTTCAGCTACATCAGCCATGTCCTTCCATACTGGAACAATAATTGAGGAATCATCAGCATATTTGACTAATGCTGCGTCGGTGTTAGGTTTAACATTGAGATCGTTTAGGAAAATATTAAAAAGATAGGGCCCGCTTACATTCCCTTGAACTGTGCCCTTGTCGACATGTATCCAATCACAAGAAATACCGTTAGAAACCACCCTCTACTTTCTGCCACTAAGAAAGCTTATGTACCAATTAATTATATAAGAGTTCAGTGGGAGAAGTTTAAGTTTAGAGGAAAGTATACTATGGTTAACAAAATCAAAGGCCCTGCTAAAGTCCATGGCAAACAGCCTAACCGCATTACTTTTCGGATCATCTAAGTCTCCAAGCAATTTGTGTTGTATATATTATACACAACAATTATATAAAGCATCAGTACAGTTTCCACCGATTCTGTAAGCAAACTGTGGTAGACTGAGGTTGTCTTCCAGGGTGTCACTCAGATAAGTTCTATAGACCACTCTCAAAGGCTCTTGCAATCACCGAGGTTACATTTATCCCTCTATAGTCAGAAATTACCAGGAGTTCCAAGCCGGTTCCTACGATTGTCAGAGATAATTTCGGAAATTCTCTTATTAATAGTTTTTAGACGCTCAGTGTTCTAGATTGATATCTTGGACCTGTCTCTAAGCAGGGATTTAACAAGTGGAGTGATCCACACAGGGTCTCGAGTAGACATGGAAACAGTTCTACGTGGCAGGCATGCATCCAGGTGTCCAAGTATTTTGGATTCAAGTTTTGAAACAGCATCATCAACATTACTGGCTGACAATACCTCATTCCAGTTTTCATTCTTGATATTAAGCTGGAAAGCAGTTTTACGATGTTCTCTAGTACAGTCCCTTAGTTGATATTTAATCCGTATGGGTTTGAGCTTAGTTCCGAATTCACTCATAAAGGCTTCTCCCTCACCGTGACACAGATCCTTTAAGTACAGCCCCACGGGTCGAAACGAGGTCAGTTTGCCGGCATTTCCTCAAAGTCTTAAGGAAATTTTCGCTTTGCACATCTACTAGCATGGCTGCTCGCGATCTAGGACTTCCATGCAGCTCCTCCCGTGGTGCCGCTTAGGCTGTGAGCATGTGAACAAGAACCGACCCCCTGCTATCGAACCAGAGGTAAATGTCACTTTCTTTATAGCTTATTGGGCGTTTGGTAGTTGGTTTCTTGGGCC
The DNA here is from genome assembly GCA_030867875.1 of Actinernus sp. WN-2022. Taxonomy (NCBI): domain Eukaryota; kingdom Metazoa; phylum Cnidaria; class Anthozoa; order Actiniaria; family Actinernidae; genus Actinernus; species Actinernus sp. WN-2022. Next base: position 101,057,931 of record JAOWCC010001634.1, read on the forward strand.
CCTCGTGTTTAGTAGCCTTACCTCGTGGTATCTTATGGTATTTCTTTTACGCCGGTTCCCGTTACGCGTCTCGTCTTTGGTGCTAGTCGTTACAGCTACCTCTAGTTTATGGGTTTTTGGGGTATTTTCACGTTTTTATCTGTTTAGTGGTAGTTTATGTTTAACTCTTATAGTTTCCTTAGTTTCGGTGTTCTGTAGGCATTTCCTCCAGGATACTTTAGTATCATTCGCTTATCTCTTCGCTTAGTTTCGTTTTGCTCGCTCTCCGTAGGTATTTGGTTTTGCGGTCCTTTATACTTTCAGTACTTTTGGTTTTATTTGTTGTTCTTTCGGTCTCGTTTTTCCGTTTGCATTCCTATTACTCCTTTCTTCCAGTATTGGTCACATGTCTAGTTTGCTAAGTTTTCTTTGCCCGTCATGCTTTTGCCATCTCAATTTAGCCTTGTTCGCAATCTGTATTGGTCGGTTTTTCTGTTCACTTAGCCTTTTCTTTTCTTTTTCCCCGTGGGCATTCATTTCAGCGTATTCACATTTAGCATTAGTCTCTATTTAGTTCGTTTACTTTTTCTTTGTCCGTTTTTCCGTGGCCATTTCTATAAACTTGCTCGCATTCTCGGTTAGTCGGTTTTGTTTTCTTAGTCTTTCTTTGTTTTTTTGCCCCTTGGGTATTCATTTAGCGTAGTGTTCACATTCATAATTAGCCTCTATTTAGGTCGCTTAGTTTTCTTTGCTCGTTAATCCGTTATTCCTTTTACACTTTTCACTTTAAGTATTGTAGTCGTTATTTTGTTTGCCTAGTTTCCCTTTCTCTTGCCCCGTGGGTATTCTTTTAAGGCAGCAGTACGCTACGCGGGTTTTTTGTGTGGCTAACACTATGGTAGTAGTGAAGGTAGCCGCATTCTGCGGGTTTTTTTTATATGTGGCTACCACTATAGTAGTAGTGCAAGCAGTCGTACGCTGCGTTTTGTTTTATGGCTACCACTATAGTAGTGGTAGTGTAAACAGCCGTATGCTGCGGGGGGTTTTGATGTGTGGCTACCACTATACTAGTAGTAGTGTAAACAGCCTTATGCTGCGGGGGGTTTTGATGTGTGGCTACCACTATAGTAGTAGTAGTGTAAACAGCCGTATGCTGCGGGGGGTTTTGATGTGTGGCTACCACTATACTAGTAGTAGTGTAAACAGCCTTATGCTGCGGGGGGTTTTGATGTGTGGCTACCACTATAGTAGTAGTAGTGTAAACAGCCTTATGCTGCGGGGGGTTTTGATGTGTGGCTACCACTATAGTAGTAGTAGTATAAACAGCCGTATGCTGCGGGGGGTTTTGATGTGTGGCTACCACTATAGTAGTAGTAGTGTAAACAGCCGTATGCTGAGGGGGGTTTGATGTGTGGCTACCACTATAGTAGTAGTAGTGTAAACAGCCTTATGCTGCGGGGGGTTTTGATGCGTGGCTACCACTATAGTAGTAGTAGTGTAAACAGCCGTATGCTGCGGGGGGTTTTGATGTGTGGCTACCACTATAGTAGTAGTAGTGTAAACAGCCGTATGCTGCAGGGGGTTTTGATGTGTGGCTACCACTATAGTAGTAGTAGTGTAAACAGCCTTATGCTGCGGGGGGTTTTGATGCGTGGCTGCCACTATAGTAGTAGTGAAGACAACCGTACGCTGCGGAGGGTTTTGGTGTGGATACCACTATAGTAGTGGTTAACACAGCCGTATGCTGCCGGGGGTGTATACCACTGTAGTAATAGTTAGGACAGCCTAATGCTGTCGGGCATTTTGGTGCGTGAAAACCGTAGCCGAGGTTTTGTTCCGTGGCAGTATATCGTTCGGGCAGCCGGGATTGATCGCTATTCCACTAGCAGTACTAAGGCAGCTCTTTGCGGCAAGAGGAGTTGGTCAGTGGGTCCAGTCTGACTATTGCAGAGTCATTTTTCAGCGGATTTCGTTTTTCCATGGTGTTAAGCGGTTGATCGCTTCAGGGTCGCTTGGCAGCCAATAACTCTGGTAATAACAGGGGACTTGGTCAGCAATATTAATGTAGCTAGTTTACGTACATGCTTATACCGCTTCATATTTCCCCCGTTTTTCTTCTAAAAAATGTTTTTCTCATATACCCCCTTTTACTTATCAGGCCAATGATCGAATTCAAGTGCTAGAAGAAATAATCCTGGCCCTTGAGCAAGAGAAAGTTCGGGAGAGTACCGTGGGCTATACCCTTAGGAGGCATTTGAACAGGGCCATCGAGATACTCCAGTCCCTCGTACGAATGGCCAGAAGCCAGACCAACCCTAATTAAAAAGCGGACGAATTCGCATCTTCGTTAGATGACAGAGGTCAGGGCAAGGTCCAACAGCCTGGATAGCTCGCATCTCCAGCGATTGATGATTGGGTTGTTGGGGGACCCAGTGAGGTCAAACGTTACCAAGGAGGTAGCTTCTATTCTCAAGGGAGCCAGCGGAGGTCCGTCGTTCCCTTCTCGCGGTTTCAGAAACCCACGCCTGGCTCCATACTACCTACATATCCAGTGTTTTAAGTGCTTCAAGTGGGGCCATTTCGCGCGCTCCTGCCGAGGGCCCCAGGCGCCGCCTCGAGTTGGCCAAGGTCGCGGAGGCCGCTTCTAGATTTGAGTGTTTCTTTGATTGTACTTTCTTGTAGTACGGCGTGCCAATAAACCGTTGTTTCGGTGCCTTTATGTTGTTGTAATTATTGTTTCCTTCCCGTCGTTGACCTTGGGGGGACCTTCTCAGCGTCTCAATTCCGGACTCTGTTCGGAGCCAACGGTCAACGGAGGGTCGGCTCCCTGTCCCTTTCTGCGTTTTATTTATTTCCGTTTTTTTCATTTGTACCTTTAGGCAAGTTCTCCCTTGTTCTCGACAAACAACTAAGGAGAAACGCTTTCAAAAACAAACTGAGAGCTGATTTTCTATTGCAATACTAACTTGCTATTCATCTTGTACCCGCTAGCCACTAGAATATTAAACTTCTCATCGCCACTCTGTTACTTATTTCTTTTTCATTTTTTTCCACTTCATTGGCACTTTAATGACAGCCTTCCTACGTTCGTTAGTATGTTCGTTTTGTCTGTAACTGTGACGTTCTTGTGCTTGTCGTTTTTACTATTAATTGCAAATTAAAGTGCGCCTAACCCCTTTTGCAATTTTTATACATATGAATCTTTGAAAGGTTTTGAGTACTTCTGTGAATATATTTTTGGCTTACATAGAATACTCTATGTTCTATGCTTGTTTGAAATGGTGAAAATTTGATCTTTCCTGACCCATGACCGCGTAAGAAAAAGACTGGGTCGATTCTTGATCTTACGTCATCTAATTCATTCCACTTTGCAATAATTTGAATAAATATTTAGCACCTTGTCTAAAATAACTGTTTTCTTTACTAACAACTCACAGACTGTGTATATTATCTATATATCGATGTTGTTGCGATAGAAAGGCGACATGGAGAATAATGCATTAATGAGGTGACGTAAGATCAAGAATCGACCCAGTCTTTTTCTTACGCGGTCATGGGTCAGGAAAGGTCAAACTTTCACAATTTCAAACAAGCATAGAACATAGAGTATTCTATGTAAGCCAAAAATTTCTTTGCAGAAGTATCCAAAACCTTTCAAAGATTCATATGTATAAAAATTGCAAAAGGATTAGTTGCACTTTAAGTATATTCACGCACTCTCCTCTTTCGCACCTTTCTCTGCACATTTATCTTATAAGAGCGCCCTAGTTAGATTAGCTTTTTAGTTATTCTAGGGCGCCCGTACCACACACTTTCTGCTTATTTTCTTATTATTATATAAAACAAAAATGTAAATTGATTGGTACAAATAAATATATTGTTGTTGTTGTTCGCGTCAATAATTACTTTCGCCTGATGGGGATATCAATATATGCAGTATAAGGCAGGGAGTTCCGACCTTCGTTGGCCCTTTGGCCTCCCCGGACATGGTAAAAGCCAACCCTGAACTCGGTACACTAGAGCATCTACGTTTCCGCGACCCCGAATACTTCAGGAAGGAGTTAAAGTTCACCGTTATTTCAAAACTTTTAAAGCAATTTTAAAGGGCAATCATATATATAACTCGGCTTTCCCGCTCGCTATCGTTCTGAAGAACTCTAGTTCATGCTCACTGTTCTCCAATTTTGTAACCGATACGATTCTTCAATGGTCTGGGGTATTAGGAGTTGTGGGAAGGTGGGATCTGTACCTCGCCCTTACTTGGTGCTGCCATTAACGGTAGAACCCTCTAAGCCACGTCTTTGCCACGATGAACGCTACCTCAACTTGCCTTTCAAGCTTGACCACCTATCTGACTTACCCAGATATGTTCTCCCCAACCATTTTCAGACTACATTCCATGACAAGAGTGGTTATCAGCATGTCCAACTTCACCCGTCATCAGAAACGCATTTCGGCATAGAATGGGAAGGTTTTACTTCGAGGTTCGTATCTTACCCTTTGGATGGAAAGCCAGCGCCTTTATCTATCATAATTTGCGGCTTTCGGTGTCAAGCGTCGCACGTTCACTTGGGGTTCCTGTCACCCAATATATCGACGACCGTCACATATGCCAACTGTTTAGCCCCCTCAGTGCGCACAAAGGCCAGTATCCTTGCTCACAGAAAGCCGAAGCTACAGGGTACATCACATGCTAGGCTGGTTATTTTATTGTTATCACACACACACAAATGTTGCTGTTGCTAGCAATGTTGCGAGCAATGTTATTTAGCATGTGTCCATGCCTTTACAATAAAAGATGTATATCGAAACCAGAATTTAACCAAAAATAGAAGTAATCAACTCACTGCTACTGGACTGTGACCTGCGAGAGCTTGCCCAGCAGCCACGTGGGCAAGTACTAGGTTATCTACATGAACAAAGTCAACCACGCTGTCACCACGGCCATAAGTAAATGAGAACAGGCCTTTCTCTATGTATGACTGGAACACAAAAAAAAATGTTGTTAGCAATAATTTGTAGAAATACATTAGTTTCAGTTTTCAGTTTATTCACACACTCTACGTTACGTTAAATCAAGAATAAATTTACACGTACAAATGAAAAATGTAAATAGGTCATCATTTAAATAGGAAGGGAGCTTGGTAGAAAAGTTTGCGGTGGTCAAACGAGCAAAAGCTTTCGAGTTGACCACCGCCACAGGCAAAATATAAAAGTTATTGATGTGTCATTACATATTGGCTGTACTTAAAAATGCATTTTAAACAGTGCAAAACTATAAATAAAAAGACGACACATTTGGAAACAAAAGACTGTAAAACAGTCCGTTTCATATCACGAAAATCAGTTGAGTAGGGCTACGAGTACGGTTAGATGTAGCCAGCTGTTTCTTGAGAGAATTTGGCTGTTTTACAGCCTAGATACAAAATGAACCTCAAATGAAAATAGATCTTTATGGATTCCTTGTACACATATTATGCAGGCAGATCTGCTTACCACAATTATTGGCAGATGCCGCTGTTCTCCCTCTCCATAAATGCCTGCCGGCCTTAGTGCACAAGTCCTTAAAAAGTCTCCACCTAATAAAAACATACAAGTTGATACAGAACTATAAATATCAATTAATATCATTTTCTAAAATTATTTAATTTACTGGTGATTAACCTTCAAGTCGTTCACTCCTTCGTCCTCCATTCCCACCTGTCAGAACTGTCACTAATGGCGAACGTGCCTTCTCCTACCCTGAACCGAAACTATGGAACTCACTACCAGATGACATTAAGTCCTCCACTACTATATCAGCCTTTAAATCTGCTCTAAAAACCTTTCTTTTCAAAAGAGTCTATATGACGCAGTGACAGTAGAGAAGAATTTATATTATGTTTTATGTATATATAATTTCTGTTATATATATCTCTACATGTATACATATGTGTATGTATATGCATATTAGTCTGTGTTTATGTATATATATTTTACATTACTTCTTATATTAATATATTTTAAAACTTTTTACAATATAGTTATAGTTATTTTTACTATAGTTATAGTTATTTTTACTATATTTTTTACTTTTTAATATAGTATTCTCATACTCCATGTAAGCGCATTGAGATTTTTAAATGCGCCATAAAAAACCTATAATTAATTATAGACTCAGGTCAGAGGTTATTTTTGTTAAGGCAACTGAAGATGAAACCTAAAGGCAAAGCGAAATAAAGTCATTATTTATAAAAGCAACTTAATGTTGGACTAACTTGGAATAGAACACTGCATGGGGATCCAAGAGTGAGAAGAGCATTTTCTTGCTCTCTGCAATTGTCTCCAGTCAGTTGGCAGCTATACAATCTTTCAAAACTTACAATGACCTAAAAAAGAATATCCTCAGACCACATGGCCAACTAGCTCAGGTGGTACAGCACCGGTCATGAATGCAGCAGGTCACACAGCGGTCAAACGTCTGCGCATGCGTCAAAAGTCTTGCAACAAATCCAAAACAAATTCAACGCGAGCCGGCGGCCGTCACTGTTCACACACCCGTTTTCAAACCTTGAGAACCTTTTTGGTAAATTACGAAACAATTCGGTAAAGGTACAGTTTGAAGTTTGTTCAATTTCCCGTCGACTGTGAAAATAAAAAGCTTAACTTTCACGTATTTTTCTTAACTTTTGGGAGTAGAAGTTCACTGTAATATGTTTTAGGTAAATTTTGCACGGGAAATTCGCGCGGCCGCCCACCAGACTGAACGTTATACGCACGCGCAGACGTTTGACCGCTGTGTGGCAGCAGGTTGAGGGGAGATGCGCATTGCGTCATAGGATATGAGTAGAAATGTAGGATCCTGGACGTAGATAGAGTTGTGAAAGCCTGCCATGAGAGTACTGAATAATGGTTTGTTTTGTTGCAATTAAGACATGAAGTCCACAGTGCATGCATCTTACCTGGTAGGGTGCTTCTGTTTGCCTTCAATACAATCTGCTCGGAGATTGACTTTGTCCTTGAGTAGTGGTCAGTATGCTGAAAAAACATACGGAATGATCAAATGAAATGAATGTACAACTATAATCATGTCTCCTGATCACGTTCTAAATTCTTCTTCAATTTCTTTGTTTTCTAAGGGAGAATTTAGAACGTGATCAAGAGTCACTTACACCACTTAGACAACCAGAACTAAACGCATTTATTGCAAAATGAAAATAAACCTATTTTCCAGTTAACTTACAAAGATTTCTTACATGTAGCCTATCCATTTGATGTTCTTCATAATGATTCTAAAGACTTTGACTTCAAAACTAATCCAACAAATTTGCCTTTTCCTGGATCGAAGCTCGAGCAAGTTGATATGCTCTTGTCTTGTACTCAACACTGATTGGATCAAATAATCACAAGTTGGAATGCTTTGTTTTCGTTCTGCAATGTGATTGGTTCTCATTGTCTAAGTGGCACCAGTTACAGCAGTCAAACTGTAATTTAAGTAGCCAGTAATACTCTTTAAATACATACAGAACAGCATACATATAATACAGTATTTCCTCACATATCATAAAGCTTCACCTCGCGTATATGCCACACCCCCAACTTTGAGGCAATTTTTGTTACTTTCGAAATCTGAAAGGTCGAAAAAGGTGTGGCTAATTATACGTGAGGAAATACCTGTACGGTATGTGAGCTACTTTCGATCACCTTGGGATGGTGCGGTTGTTTAGTTACCTTATCCATGGGTAGATATGGTAGAGATTCATCCCCATTCCTTATTTCATCACTGCCAAACACTACATTGTATGTACTAGTGTACACAAGATGGGGAACATTGTACTTACAACAGGCTGTAAGCAGGAAAAACAGGTTGGAAAACAAGAATTAACACCATGAAGTTGTTGCTTCAAGAGCACAGAAAATGCTCAGTCACACAGAAAGCTAATTAAAACATATTAGATTAACCCTTTTCCTTCTATGCCGCCCTAAACTATATTGTCCATTCATGTGTTCAGTGTTCGCAAGAAGGTACATTGTCTGTAAAACAATGAAACCTGGTTCTATAAATATAGCCCAAGGTGTAAATATGCTGTTATAAACACAGTGGGAGATCATGGGCTCCTGATTTCAATTGAGCCCGTATTTGGGCTATTGTTATTGCTATTGTTGTTGTTGTTACTGTTGTTGTTGTTCCTGTTGTTGTTGTTGTTACTGTTGTTGTTGCAGTTGTTGCAGTTGTTGCAGTTGTTGCAGTTGTTGCAGTTGTTGCCGTTGTTGCAGTTGTTGCCGTTGTTGCAGTTGTTGCCGTTGTTGCAGTTGTTACTGTTGCTATTGTTGTTGCTGTTGTTGTTGCTGCTGCTGTTGTTGCAGTTGTTGCTGTTGTTGCTGCTGCTGCTGTTATTGCTGTTGTTGCTGCTGTTGTTGCTGCTGTTGTTGCTGCTGCTGCTGTTGCTGCTGCTGTTGTTGTTGCTGCTACTGTTGCTGCTGCTGTTGTTGCTGCTGCTGTTGTTGCTGTCGCTGTCGCTGCTGCTGTTGTTGTTGTTATTGTTATTAGGCCTCCTGATACTTGCTGGATATTTAACCATGTTTAAGTTACATTTAGTCTCAAGTAAAACTATAAAGCTAACAAACTTGAAACATACACAATTTTCTTTGAATGTGTAGATTTACATCATGGCATGTAAATAAAGCTTTCAATCCTCGTAGACTTGTGTAATACAGTATTATAATACCTACATGTAACTTGTACCTTGAACAATATTCTTGGTGCCTTGAACATTTACTTGTTCTATTAGTTCCTTGTTTAGCTGTTGAAAGGAATGGCGATGATTGATTTTTAATAATAAAAAAAACATAAATTAAATATCTATTTCTAATAAAAGATAACACCATCCCAATCAAATGTTATATTTGCCATCACCCTCTCTCTCGTGATGGTGGGTTGGTCAGTCGGGTAAAGAAAGAAGAAACAAAGATTCAACGTTAGGGGGTGTAAGGTTTCTTGTAGGTTTATTCTTCAAGTGAATGACTACAGTATGAGCCGTGTGCATAGCTTGTACAAGCACGTCTCGCCAATGCATGGACCGTAATACTAACCTTTAACAATCATGACCACGTTAAATCCCCTTATTTTAGGAGAGTAACTAAAGAGTTCAAAGTCAGTTTATGCCTAATTCTATATGGAACAGATAACTAATGGTATCTGACGTAGTCCCTTAGATAAGCGGGCTTCCTGGTAGCTCGCTTTGGTCTTGTGCTTATGGCAAGCTGACGACTAGATACTTGTTGATTCTCCAGTGCTGTTTCTGGTGTAGTCGTCGGGATTGGCTCCTCAGCCGGTGGTGTCACTAGTCAAGGGCGTAGCCAGCATTTTGCATATGGGGGGGGGGGGGGGGGGGGGGCACTCCACCAATCGCACTGAAAAACTCACAAATTTTGCGACTGCAGTAGTCTTTTACATAGAGAATGCGGTCTTTCGCACCAATCTCGTCTATTCAGGTACATCTCAGTTTTCAGTGACCAACCTTTTCCAGTAAGACTGTCACATTGTCCACTGACTCCCGGTAAATCACTTAGCTTATTAGTTGCGTTACTGTGACGCTACTTTTCAGTTGCGTTTTTTTTTTAACGAAAGGGGGGGGGCTCATCAGGTTCAGCCTGTTTATTCTGTATAAGGCTTCATTCGCCTCGACCTGGTACAAGCGTTTGCATATGACTGCCTTGTCCCAGGTCTTCTTGTTAAGAGAGGATGGATGCATGCGCACAGCATCTCCTTCCTCCAGAGCTTCCAGGTCTCTTGCATGTTTGTTATTGTAGTGAACCTGTTTTGCTTGCGGAATCTTCTTCCTTTCCTTGGAACTCTTCACATTGACACTCTGAGGCCTCAGGAGTTCTACTTTTGTTGGTAAGAGAGTTTTGGTGTGTCGACCCAGCATCCTTTGCGCCGGGCTAGTGCCAAGAGCGCCAGGTAGGGGTCATGTCCACTGGCCTTGGCCTTATGCAACAGTGATCTCTTTGCTGTCTTTACAGCTGACCCAGCAGCCCTGTTCGCCTGTTGATGCCCTGGACTACTGGGATAGACATCAAATTCCCACTTATCTGCAAACTGTTTGAAGCTTTCCGACGCGAACTGTGGTCCATTGTCAGCGACCAGGCTGTCTGGTATGCTGTACCTCACAAAGTGTCCCTTAAGCTTCTTAACTACTGCTGACGTGCGTGTGTCGTCCAGGTGATTAATCTCCAGGAAGTTGGAGAAGTAGTCACAAAGAACTAGATAGTTCCTGTTGTCAAGCATGAATATATCTGCCGAGACCTTTTCCCAAGGCCGATCAGTTGCAGGGTGACTATGCAGCACTTCCTTCTGCTGGCGTGTTATGTAGGGGCGACATGTCTCACACTGAGTGATATAGTTTTTGATATTGTTGTTCATGGGCGGCCAGTACATGCTTTCACGTGCTCGGCGGAGGCATCCGCTTACTCCAATATGAGAGCTGTGTGCCTCCTCTCAGTCGCATCTCTGGCTTAAGCTCCTTAGGAATGACCGACCGCTCTCCTCTGTATATGAGCCCATCATGCACCGCCAGCTCATCTCTGAAGCCGTAGTATGGCGCAAGCGTCGGTGGCACGCACGAGCCATCCTCTGGCCAGCCATCCAAGATCATTCTCTTTAGTTGTTGCAGGACTTCGTCCGGTGCTCTGCCTGATGCGATTTTTCTTTGTCTCCCATCAGAACGAATCTAGCCGCATTAACGTGTTCAAACTCTTCTTTGACACTCCGGTTTCCTGCAATGTACGCTCTGCCCAGAGTCTTTGTCTCCCATCAGAACGAATCTAGCCGCATTAACGTGTTCAAACTCTTCTTTGACACTCCGGTTTCCTGCAATGTACGCTCTGCCCAGAGTGTCCGCCAGATGCATTTGTGTGCCTGGCTTATATACGATGTCGATATCATACCTCTGAGCTTTGAGGAGCATTCGTTGTAGTCGCTTAGGAGCGTTTCTCAGAGGCTTCTTAGCGATTGCCTCCAGTGGCTTGTGATCGCTGTGCACCATCACTGGTCGCCCATACACGTATTGGTCAAACGTGTTGAGAGAAAACACAACAGCCAACATCTCCTTCTCAATAGGGACGTACCTGGTCTCGGTGTCAGTGAGGGAACGACTAGCAAAGGCTAGAGGTTGCCTTTTGTAGAAGTGCCGCCCCTTTGTCACTGGCATCGCATTAGATGGTCAGTTCCTCGTTGGGGTCATATTACTTAAGCAGGGGCGTACTGAACACCATCTTCTTGATTGTGATAAACGCTTTATCATGCATGCTGCTCCATTGCCACACTACTTCCTGGCGGGTCAACTGCCTTATTGGCTCCAGCACATCTGACAAGTTCGGGAGAAATCGTGCCAGGTATGTCACGAACCTGCAAAGTCTTCGCACTCCTTTGACGTCTTCAGGGGGAAGCATGTTCACAATAGCCTCTACTTTCTCAGGATCAGCTTTGAGTCCTTCATTAGTAACCAGGTGACCCAGATAGGAGATTTCAGAACATCTAAGCTGCAGCTTTGCCATGTTTAACTTGATGCCTCGCTCCCTGAATCTCTCTAGAAAGGCGATTTGCAGTCGTGATCTCTCCTCGCCTCTTCTTGTGTTGCCGACACCGTAGATTACCATGTCATCATGAACGCTAAGAAGACCATCGAGCTTATCGAGGGCCTGATTTAACCTCTTTTGGAAGATTTCTGACGCAACAGACAGACCAAATGGCAGTCTCTTCCAGCAATATCGGCCGAATGGCGTGCCGAAAGTGGTGAGCTTGGTTGCCTCGTCATCGAGTACCACGTGCCAATAGCCGTTTTTTGCGTCAACCTTGGTAAGATCTTTACTTTTGCGAGCTCCCGAAGAACGTCATCGATAACATGTATTGGATATCTTTCTCGCTTTAGGATGCATATACGCAGATCTCCTGAAGGCTTGGTCGCAGTTACCACGCAGTTACCACGTTGCTACTCCAGTCTGTCGGTTCGTTGACTGGGGCAATAACATCAAACTTTAATTTGTGAGACGGTCGAGCTCAGCTTCCAGCTTCGATTTCATGGCGAACGGAAGTCGTCTCGACGGTGATATGGTTGGCGTTACTTCCGGGCAACGGTTAAATGCTGTTTGCCTTTGAGAGTTCCGAGATCTCCATGAAAGACGTCTTTATACTTGTCAATAATATAATGTCGGCTTTATCTCCAAGGACGTCATTTGAAGTTCTCGCGTTTCACTTCAGTTAGTTTCATGCATTGCACAGCGCTTGATCCCAACAATGGCATGAGATCCTCTTTCACTCCAACGAACTCCACGGAATGCTTCTTGTTTGTTTTCGGGTTGCGAATCGTGCATCGCACGGTTCCCAATGGCCTTGAATAGCTCTGTTTTGTTCCACATAACCAATGTTTTGTTAGTTGGCTTAAGTATCTCTTTGTTGTCGACGTATCTTGTCGGCAACACATTAAACGAGGCGCCACAATCGACTCGGATTTCCGGCGAGTATCATTTCTGCATAGATAGGCTCGGTGGCGGCTTGACTTGTATCTTTCACGTCGTTGACAGCTTCCTTGACAGTTACACACTTCTGATAGTCGGAGTCGCTTGAGCTCTCTTCGGCGACCGCATGGGTCTGCACTTTCATGGTTTCTTGCATGCACTGATCAGCAAAATGATTTCTTTTGCCACCGTCACAGAACTTTCCATAAGCTGGTCAGTTGTCGCGGCGACTCTTGTGATGTCATTTATCTTTGGCATCGCGATTCCCGGTTTGACTCGATTGTTTGGGTTTGTCGCGTCGCTTTGAAGCTCTCCTTGAGATTTTTACCTCATACACGTTTTGCTCTACTTGTTTTCCCAGTGCTTTCAACTGAGAATTTGTTACTTCGCTGGCCAAGAAAGTGTCGATGCATTTACTCCCATTTACTGAAAGGTTCTTGGTCTGCAAAAGGCGTTTTATACGCGTTTCCCTGTCTCTAATGCCGAGAACAATGCGGTCCCTTACAGAAATTGCATGTCTGAGCTAACGTACGAATTTCCCTCACATACATGTATGGGCACATATGCGGAAATTGATTCGCATTCCCTCTGATCTCGGCTGTTAAATTTGTATCGTTCATACGTCTCGTTCTTCTGCCAAACGTGTTGAATGTTTTACTGCCTCAGTTCCCACGGAATACGGAAAAAGGACTACCTTGTATTTCTCGGATCGTTTCTCCAGCTGTGTCAGGATGGAGTAGTGCTCCCATCGCTGCCTTCCAATTCTCTGCTCGCTGGCCATCACTCAGGTCGAGACTACTCGGAGGCTGTAGGTTAAGATGTAACCACGCGCTCGGCGGCCCCGCTGACGCTGCTTGTGGCTGTGCTTCTGGTTGAGCTTCAGAGTCGCTCATTATCTCCTAGGTTCAACCGCGCTGCCACCATGTAAGGTTTCTTGTAGGTTTATTATTCAAATCAATGACTACAGTATGAGCCATGTGCATAGCTTGTACAAGCGCGTCTCGCCAATGCATGGACTGTAATACTAACTCTACAATGTCAATCTCTAACAATCATGATCACGTTACAGGGGGTATGGAAGTAAAGACTGATTACTAAGTCAGGTTAGAACATGGTCACACCCACTCGACCAATCAGCGTTCCCCATTTCAGCTGTCTAAATCCCATAGTTAAGTAATTGGTATTCTCTATATTGAGAATACTAATTACACCCCTAGTCTAGACCCTGTATATTATTTCGAAATGTCCAGAATTTCTTACAGTAGTTGCCAATAAATTCAGAAAAATATATATTGTGGATGTTACCAAATTCTAAGATGGTTAGATAATGAACACTCGAGTTCTATGTGATTTAGAGTGCCTCACATTTTATATAGTAAATGCTCGGCACTCTAAATCACATAGAACTCTCGTGCCATGATCTAACCCTCCTCAACTACATTTCCTCTACTAGTTATGGATTGACAATTTGCATAAGAAAAGCAAGAAAATGAATTGCAGAGAGTTAGGAAAAGAGGTGCAGTTCCGAAAATATTCTTCAATCTTTTTTTAAACTTATAATTACCATAAAATTGGGTCAGTCGGGTGATGGTAATATGTGTAAACCTGAGAAAAATATTACCTAATAATTGTATAAAAATATATAAATTTACATAAATAAAATACCACAGGAATAATACAAAAGAATATTAATGTCATAGTTCATGATTGCATGTTCACACATTTCAAAAAAATATCTATACTAATTTACTTGTTGTCTAAATTTCCGTTATTGATGTAGTGTTATTATCTGTCCAAAATGCACATTGTCTACTAATAACCCAACCCATCGTCCCTGATTGAGCAAAGGCAAGTGTGAGTTGGGCAAACTAAAAATCTCCCTCTATGGCTCTATATTGTTTCCACTTTGTTTATTTGGTTACCTTTGTTTCAGTTCTTAATCGAAAATTATCAACTATTGGTTGCACAATTATATTCAAATTTGTCCAGCGCACTTCCCATAATCTATAATTATATAATCCTAGTTGATTAAAACTACAGAAACTTGCAAATCGTTACTAATATCTATATGCATCTCCTCGCAGCACTTCACTTTCTATTAGAAACTTCTAGTAATAATAATATTGTATGTTGTGGGGCAATTCTGAACACTGGTTCAATTTGTTTTGAACCAGGGCAAATATTTTAGGAAGTTGTTTTTAATGGCTCAGTTGCAATATATTAGCCCAAAACACTCATTGTTTACCTGCGAGGTCAAGCTACAAATTAGCTCTAAACACTAGTTGATGATCATTACCTGTGAGCTTATATGCAAAGGAAATGGTTTTTTTTTAACATTAATGGAATTTTGCCAAAACCCATCTTACATTAATGGGAAGAGTTCCACTTTTCAATTCCCATTAATGTTTCTTTGATTATTTTTTTCCTGTGATGTTTACTGACCGGTTAGGGTCTTTTTTATGCTATATGTATTGTATTATCATAAGTACAGACAAACTCACATGTTTACCTGTGAACTCTAGTCAACAATTAGCCCTAAAACCTTATTGTTTATGCTAGTAAAATATATTACTTGTTCTCTCCCTGACATGCCATACGATGCTGAGTGGAAGACAAGTTGCACTCCATTGATGACTTTATCCACATCTTCACTGTGGCAAATATTTCCCTTTGGACAAATCCAAACAGAACATACACTTAGTAATTATGGCTCAGAGTATACATTTCTAAGGCATTTGTGAGGCATTTGACATTTTTGAATCAGAGCATTGCAAATGCCCCACCATGGAGTCAGCTAAGCTATAAACACAAAATAATGCTTACTTATTCAATGAAATCCATGATTGATATCAATCAATATCAATCGATGTCAATTAATTCATTGATATTGGAAATCAATGACCAATCTATGGCACATATCTTTGTGACTTTTCATCGATTGATTATCGATTTATAATGATTTTCATTGGTTTAAAAAAATATTAATATGCAGGTAATCAAACCAGGGGTGACACTGAAATTCAGTAAATATATCATTTATTGTGTCAACAAAAAAATTGTGAAAGCATTTATTTACTAATGGTTCTTTCTCAGTGTATTGTGTAGTTCCAGAAAATATCCATACTCCCCCCCCCCCCCCCCCCAATGGAAGAGATTTGGTCTTTGACCCCCCTCCCCTCTGGATCTTCTGAAATGGGTGCCCAAATTGTACCCCCCTCCCCTCCGGAATTTCCAGACTTTTGCCACATGGGCCCCCCACCCCTTTGGAAATTCAAGCTATGATTGTATATAAATAAAACAAACATGATTACGATACAATACTCATGCACGAGATACAAATAATAATTTTACTAATATATAAAGCAGCTTTAATCGCGGAATACATGTTCTTAGCGCATGAGACCCGGAGTTACTAGGCAAAAACGATCGGGGGGTGTGGATATTTTCTGGAACTACACATTACAAACCCGAATATTTGAATTGCAAATTATTTTCAGCAGTGTTTAAGAAACAATACATAGACCCATTTGAAAAATGGCGTCCAATTTAACTAACTATTGTTTAGGACTGACTAGTCTCGCTTACACGTTAAAAAGCTTTTGTGTGGACTGACTAGCCTCGTGTTCACGTTACCAGGACAATAGCTTTTTAAATTGGATGCCATTTTTCGAATGGGTCTATACAATGCAATGCAATACAATTGTCAATACAATACAATACATAGTAATTATTAGTTATGCTAATGAGAACAGCAAGATACAGTAGTAATTAAACTGCTTTACAGTAGTCAACTCGAAAGCCTCGGCTACTTTGACTACTGCACGCATACTCCTATCATAGCTCTCTTTTAATTCTTTATTTTTATATTCACTTATCTTAAAATACTTTAGATTTTGCTTACCTGATTTATGTAAACAGTGTGAAAATAAAAAATTGAAGATAAAAGTTCTAAAAATGTGATCACCAGCAGCAAAATCCCTTGTGGCATAGTGGTGAGGGATTAGTGACGGTTAGGGTCATTAGTGTCGCTTTAGTGTACTTTCAGGGAATCCAAATTCAGGTTTCTTACACTGAGAAAATACTGCATTACTGTAATGATAACTCGAGTTACTGGCTAGACTCCTTCCACAGACCCCTTTGCATAGGGAAAGTGCAACGGCCGAGCAGG
This sequence comes from Actinernus sp. WN-2022, assembly GCA_030867875.1. Lineage (NCBI taxonomy): Eukaryota > Metazoa > Cnidaria > Anthozoa > Actiniaria > Actinernidae > Actinernus > Actinernus sp. WN-2022. The sequence continues at coordinate 101,074,576 of JAOWCC010001634.1, forward strand.
GTCTGTGGAAGTGTCTAGTTACTGGCTGCTTATTGAGATTAAAATATGCGTGTTGCTATTATTGAAAATTAATTGACTTGTTCAGACATATTGCTTCGTACTTTGGCAGGAATGCAATGATAAGCTGACATGTGATCAAGATTACTGTTCTTGAAAGTGAATCAACAGAGACAATCAATGTAATTAGTTGACTTCTTTTGTGACTATCGCTCGATCATCCGATGCCAATCGATATCAATTAACTAATTAACATCGATTGATCGATTATTAAGTACGCCGGGATTAATGCGTAGTCCACACGAGCAAGTTTTCCTTGACAAGTTTTCCTTGACAAGTTGCCTTGTTCAATAACTGGCACGCCAGTTTTTCAACAAGGAGACTTGTCAAGGCAAAACTTGTCATTTTTCGTCGTCTACACGAGCAAATATAACTTGTCAAGGGAAAACTTGTCAAGGAAAACTTGCTCGTGTGGACTAGCTACGCTTAATGTACCGATCAATTCGAAACATCACCATCCCCCCCCCGGGCAACCCCCGGGCATTTGAATTTTTGGAGTTTGGTTTGTTCAAATTCCCGTCCCCCGGGCCAAAAATGTTGTTCAAATTCCCCACCCCATCGTCGTATTAGGCGATCAAATGCCCCTACCCCCGGGACATAGTGGTTTACACCGCATTTAAAAAAAAATTGACAGTTGTAGCACAGCCTTTATTTTGCGATGCGACTTGTTCCTTGTTGAAACAAAGTTCTAAAAAGGATAGAAACAAACTGCTGGTTCAATATAAGTTTTATTTTACTTACATGAAATCTAGCCGACCAATACGTACTCAACAAACGTTTGATTACAAAACCTTTTTGTTAAATAGCAACAACATAGCAATCATATCCCCGGCCAAAAAACACTAGGTTCCTGTTAAAAAAAACATTAAAATTGCATACCGTTATCAATGAATATCTGATACATGTTTTGAGCAGTTCGCAATCCATACAGGGATAAGTTGATCGCTACGATCACTGGAGAGTGGTTTACATTTAAATGCATGATCGCTACATTCGCCGAGATATACCTAGCTCTGAAAATGTAAAACTCCACGCTATTTAAACGAATCAGTTCTATGCTCAAAACTGCATTGTGCCCTGTTAGAGCACGTACATTTACTTCTCCCTCTATAGCTATACAATGTTAAATCAGCGGTAGATTGTCTCCAGGCGTTAATTTCCTGGCCAATCCAAAGAAAGCGAGGTGCTAAAGAGGTTTGCCACGGCCTTAGGCCCGGTTAACCCCACTACTGAAGTCGCGGGGGTCGGTGGTTGGGGTTCATTCCCGGGGTTCAATTGACTGATGCGTAAATCGAACGTTGCAGAACTTTATACAATTTGTACTTTTATAGTAGTATCTCGAAATCTTTTTCAAAGTGCTTTGGGCGTTAGTTTATAAGTACGGTACAACATGTTTTTTAAACCCGTTTCCTAGCATGGCTTGCCCACTTGCGGTACATGCATGTACGAACTTACAGACTACTTAGCTATAAATGCAGTAGAATCTGGGAGAGTTCGCGAGAAGTTCTCCGCGGAGTAACAAATAAAGGAGGTAAGAGAACGAATCCTCATGTCCCATGATAATTATTTAAAATCTATTTTTAGTTTCACAACACGTGATGTAAGTTTTTATCTCGTTCTGGGTTGGTTCACCTCGTTAGTTACCCATTGTTTGTATCCCTGGGTCCTCATAGCCAGCATCGTTAAAAAACGCTCCATCAGGCACAACAGCGCTACTTGATGACAACCAGGTATCTTACTAAAATAACCAGGCTGTGCCCTGTTAATCTAAAATATAAAAACATGTTCCTGGAGCAAACTGCTCTTCAATATTGCATTTAATAAACTTAATGTCCAAAGGAGGCGTTCCATTGTCTACACTACGTTGTTTCGGTTAATACGACGATACGTCGATCGTCAGTACGTTATTACTTTTTCACAGTTCCGAAGGTCATTCGAAAATAGCAGTACTGACGGGAGAGTGAATGAGCCGGCTAAAATGTCGGATGGAGTTGATTTCAATGCTTTATATGTTCTTGAAGTTTTCCCATCGTTGCATGCATGTACTTTTTTAACAAGCAACGAAATTCGAAGTAGTACATATATAAAAAGGGGTAGAAAAACTTATAGTTCTTGTGAGACTCGTGACTGAGAATAAAATATATTAAAATACAACACAGTATTAAATAAAGCAACGTTCGAGCTGTGGTTGCCACGGGAGGGGCAACCACTATAAAACATCAGCTTCCATAATAACGTAAAAGCATTCAATATCAGTCAGCCGACCCATGACCTTGTGTCCTAGGTATTTTTGTTTAACATGTCGAGCCTTTTATAAATATTCAAAAGCAATTGACATTTACATTTTAATACCTTCAAACACAGCACACAGCTTTTGGAGTCCCTTCTTCTTCAGCCACTCACTCACAAAAGCGGAGTTTTGTACTTTAAATGTATCTAATATAAAAGTGTCCTCCATGATTCGATCGAGGACGAGAACGGAACACGAATTCGAAATCGAGACAACTTGTTCAAATCCCCCCCCCCCCCCCACCCCTCCCATTCGGTGTCAAATTCCCCACCCCAAGGACAGCTACCGATGTCAAATTCCCTACTCCCCGGGCACGAACACGAGTCAAATGCCCGGGGGTTGCCCGGGGGGGGGGGATGGTGATGTTTCGAATTGATCGGTACATAATGATAAAATGCCAAGCCCAAACACTTGAAAATTGTACTATATAATAGTAACTAACGGAAACTACAAATTATACAATCTCGTTGGAAAAGGAAAACTACAGAGTGCACATAATCGTTTGACCGTACTTAAACTAAATTTTAAGCTCACGTTGATTTCATAAAATTGCCTACACATGTAAGCTTATTTTTTTCACCTTCACAAAAGTCAGTCCTTTAGAATTTTCCGGCTCCCTGATGTCAAACAGGATAACCACGGCTCCTTTGTTTCGAAGTGTCCACCCAAGCCTGAGTCCAAAGTATCCTCCACCACCAGTGACAACGACTCTCTGTCCTTCGTACATGCCTTTTGCCATCTTGGATGTGAAAATCGTCAGGCTATCCTCGCGTTCTCTTATACCCAGGGACCTTTACGCGCCCAAAGTCGCCCGCGGGGGTCTGTAGCCTCCGCATGATAAAGTCTACTACAATACAGCACTCGCTCACACAAAATAATCAGTAGACCAATCGACGAGCCTACGGTCGTAACTTTATTTAAAATGCCTGTTGGTAAAATGACCAAAAAAATCAAATACATATTATATAATTATGGAGGCGATTGCATTTCAATATTTAGGACCCGTGACATTGACACGAAGGGGCTCCTGCACGAAATTAAAGTGTATCACGGTTTCCCTAATAGAACGCCTGCCTTGCGGCTAAACTGGAACACAACTACTTGCGTGAACTGTTTTCCAAATTAATCCTTGGTTTTCAGGTGATGTCATCAAGAACCTAAAATCTAAACTGTAAATGAGTCTTTGTATATATTCTAGGCATCGAAAAGCCCACACAGAAAATGTCACGTCGATAGGGTGTATTGTTCCGGAGTAAATACATTTTTAATTTTATGACAGAACGCCGTACCCAGCGTCTTTTCCGGAAGGCATAAACATATGAAACTTATCCCATACAAGCGAGAACATTTGCTCTTGCTAGTATCCAGGCCAGTGCGGACAGCTTATTTCCGTATTCCGCATGCGTAATGTTAATTTCGTGCATAAAAGATGGACATTCAGCGCGTTGTGAGCCCGCAGCATTGGCAGTATGTTGCTCCCCGAGAGCTTCGGCGACAGGAAGAACGAGTATTGCAAGCAGATGCAAATTTTGACCCGGCGGTTATTCATTACGAATGTGGGCAAACTTTACATCAAAACGTGGGAAATTCAATAGACTAATTGAATTCGGTTGTAGGTGTTTGATTAGTTCTTTTCCCAGCCTTTTATAGCCCAGTCTTGGCCTCGTTATTCCAGCAGTCATACAATACTGGGTCACTGCCGTCTACTTGGAAGGATGCTAACATATCTGCAATTTTCAAAAAGGGCCCCGAGCTAACCCCATGAACTACAGACCTGTATCAGTTAACATCCCTGACCTCAAAAGTAATGGAACACATAGTGTGCAGCCAGCTGACAAGTCACCTTTCAGCAAACGCTATAATCTCACCACACTAGCACGGCTTCCAACGTGGACTCTCGTGTGAGACCCAACTGATCTCGGTCATCCACGAGTGGTCGAAAGTACTGAATGAACACGGCCAGGTAGATGTCATATTTCTCGACTTTGCAAAGGCGTTCGATTCAGTCCCACATGAGAGACTTTTACTGAAGGCCCGATATTACGGTATCCGCGGCAAGACCCATACCTGGCTTCGCAACTTCTTAACCGGGCGGAGACAGCGCGTCGTAGTGAACGGGTCGTCATCCAAATGGTCGACCGTGTCATCTGGCGTTCCCCAGAGTACAGTACTAGGTCCTATCATGTTTCTCCTGTACATAAATGATCTTCCCTCAGGCATTTCTTCTAACATGAAGCTGTTTGCGGACGATAGTGTAATATTTCGCCAAATCCACTCTGGTGCCAATCATTACACCCTGCAGCAGGACCTTCACCACCTCGAACAGTGGGCCTCCGCTTGGCAGATGAATTTCGCTCCACACAAATGCTACGCAATGTCTATCACACTGAAAAAAACATCCCTCCACACACAGATACTCCCTCTGCAACCTGGGTGTCTACATCACTAATTCCCTTGACTGGTCTAAACAATCTGCAGAGGTGAGAAAGAAAGCTAGCAGAATACTTAGTGTCTTACAGCGGAACCTCTCGTGCTGCAGCAGAGCCGTAAAACAGCGCGCATACGTCAGCCTTGTGCGCCCTATCGCCGAGTACGCTACGGTGGCCTGGTCGCCACACCACCAAAAGGACATCAGAGCCATCGAGTCCATCCAGCGACGGGCCGCGCGTTTTACATGTTGTGACTATGCTCGCACCAGCAGTGTATCATCAATGCTAAACGAGCTTAGCTGGCAATCGCTTCAGTCACGCAGAAATATTGCAGACCTTACTATGTTCTACAAGATTAATTACGGTCTAGTGAACATCACCTTTCCCTACGATATTCAACTTAGCACTTATACTCGCACAAGAGCTATGCACGAATATAAGTTCGAACACCCGCTCGCTACTATAAACGCATTCAAGTACTCGTTTTTTGTCAGATCGATTCCACCATGGAATTCCTTACCACACAACATTGTTAATGCTACATCTTTGAATAGCTTCCAAACTGGCGTATCCATGTATGTGTAATCTCAACCAATTAATATTGGCTGCGGTCGCGCTCGCGCTGTGGTGGCGGCGTAGCTGTTGTCATCGGAGCCCCTTATCGATTGATAGCTGCACCGTCACTGGAGACGCCTGTGTGGCGGTGTAACAGCGGATTGGTTCCGGCCAGGGAAATGGTTCCGGCCGGAACTATTTCCCTAGGGTTTTGGTTCCCCTTTGGGGATATGGTTCCGGGATCATCATATTTCAGGGTTTTGGTTCCGACATATCAAAAGACCAGCTTTTTCGTTCCGGTAGGAACTAAATCCCTTGGGTTGCAGTGCATGCAGTTCATCGCCATTGTGCAAACTGCATATGGAGAACCAGCTGTGTGAAGTCATCAGTCACGTGACGTTTAGCAAAATCGTTTAAATCTTGCCTCGGTTTAGCAAAACAACAACCAAACTGCTGTCACATAGCCACAGACACAAAACAAACATCACCCGTCCCTTTGAGTGGTGTGACGTCATCAGTCACGTGACTTTTATCAAATCGCTTTATATCTTGCCTCGGTTTAGTAAAACAACAACCAAACTGCTGTCACATAGCCACAGACACAAAGCAAACATCACCCGTCCCTTTGAGTGGTGTGACGTCATCAATCACGTGACTTTTAGCAAATCGCTTTATATCTTGCCTCGGTTTAGTAAAACAACAACCAAACTGCTGTCACATAGCCACAGACACAAAGCAAACATCACCCGTCCCTTTGAGTGGTGTGACGTCATCAGTCACGTGACTTTTAGCAAATCGCTTTATATCTTGCCTCGGTTTAGTAAAACAACAACCAAACTGCTGTCACATAGCCACAGACACAAAGCAAACATCACCCGTCCCTTTGAGTGGTGTGACGTCATCAGTCACGTGACTTTTAGCAAATCGCTTTATATCTTGCCTCGGTTTAGTAAAACAACAACCAAACTGCTGTCTCATAGCCACAGACACAAAGCAAACATCACCCGTCCCTTTGAGTGGTGTGACGTCATCAGTCACGTGACTTTTAGCAAATCGCTTTATATCTTGCCTCGGTTTAGCAAAACAACAACAAAACTGCTGTGACATAGCCACAGACACAAAACAAACCTCACCCGACCCATTGGGTTAGTACGTCAGGGGCGTAGCCAGGGGGAGGTTCCAAGGGTTCCCCCCTTCGTGATTTCCAAAGGGTAAAAAACTCTGTAACATGATGGATCGCCAGGCTCGGATCCCCCCCCCCCCCTGGGAAACCCCCTTCTGCGGAACTCCTGGCTACGCCCCTGTACGTATTGGGAATTAGCTAGAATAAAAGAAGGCAAGGAAAAGAATTGAAAAGGAAAGCAGTGTTACAATGATGAAGACAAATTTATTGAGTAACATTCCATTTGCTCTTGAAAATACCGCAAAGGGCTGAAACAACTAACTCAAGTACGTTAAGGCCTGGTTGACATGAAAGTGAGGCTAAAACGTTAATTTTCACTTTAAGTATCTACCTTAATTACCAACTACACCAAATTATGCAGACTCGCATAACTCGTCCACTTCGATATTTTGAGCACCACAATTATGCAAATGAGATGTCACGTGGCCTCTCCACTGACTTTGGTTTTACTTAAAATTTCAGTAGCAAATGGGGCAATGAGTATTCTTTTAATAATAATAATAATAATAATTTAATACTTATATTGCGCATTTTACATAAAATGATCAATTGCGCATAACATCTAGTAAGAATATAATAAAAATATGTTAAAAATATGTTGTGAACTGAGTATCTTAATATAGTACGGTAGATAGATATGTATATGTAAAAATACATATATATATCTAGCATGTTTTCACAAAAGGAGCCTTTGAACCTAACACCCCCTTTTGTGAAAACATGCTAGATCTTGTGTGCCTTTAAGCTTTAAAAGCCAGTAACTCGTGTTTTTGCCGTTTTCTTGAAAGGGCAAATGACAGTTGAAGTATTTTCTGGCCTTTCTATCCCATAATTGACTTGACTTAGCTCCATCCCATAATTTCTTTATTTGAGACCTAGAGGTTATGCTTAGGTTAGAAAAAGGCCATTTTCTGGTATTGTTACTCAAAATACAGGAAACTTCCATCCAGTAAACGCAATCTACATTAAGAGAACGTTGTATTGCCGTATAGTGCATCGAAATCCATCAAAAGCTCGAGAAATGGCTCCACTTTGAAATTTGTAAGGTACACAAGATCTAGCATGTTTTCACAAAAGGAGCCTTTGAACCTAACACCCCCTTTTGTGAAAACATGCTAGATCTTGTGTGCCTTTAAGCTTTAAAAGCCAGTAACTCGTGTTTTTGCCGTTTTCTTGAAAGGGCAAATGACAGTTGAAGTATTTTCTGGCCTTTCTATCCCATAATTGACTTGACTTAGCTCCATCCCATAATTTCTTTATTTGAGACCTAGAGGTTATGCTTAGGTTAGAAAAAGGCCATTTTCTGGTATTGTTATTCAAAATACAGGAAACTTCCATCCAGTAAACGCAATCTACATTAAGAGAACGTTGTATTGCCGTATAGTGCATCGAAATCCATCAAAAGCTCGAGAAATGGCGCCACTTTGAAGATTTTAGGGTACACAAGTAACTTTGAGAGATTCAGGTTAGCTTACAAAAACCACATTTTCGGGTTTTCTACACCAAATACGGCAAAACTGGCACGCTAGTCTTAAAGTACTGGAAGAGACCGTTGTTTTGACGTGTAGTACATCGAAATCCATCAAAAGTTCGAGAAATGGCGCCACTTTGAAGATTTTAGGGTACACAAGTAACTTTGAGAGATTCAGGTTAGCTTACAAAAACCACATTTTCGGGTTTTCTACACCAAATACGGCAAAACTGGCACGCTAGTCTTAAAGTACTGGAAGAGACCGTTGTTTTGACGTGTAGTACATCGAAATCCATCAAAAGTTCGAGAAATGGCGCCACTTTGAAGATTTTAGGGTACACAAGTAACTTTGAGAGATTCAGGTTAGCTTACAAAAACCACATTTTCGGGTTTTCTACACCAAATACGGCAAAACTGGCACGCTAGTCTTAAAGTACTGGAAGAGACCGTTGTTTTGACGTGTAGTACATCGAAATCCATCAAAAGCTCGAGAAATGGCGCCACTTTGAAGATTTTAGGGTACACAAGTAACTTTGAGAGATTCAGGTTAGCTTACAAAAACCACATTTTCGGGTTTTCTACACCAAATACGGCAAAACTGGCACGCTAGTCTTAAAGTATTGGAAGAGACCGTTGTTTTGACGTGTAGTACATCGAAATCCATCAAAAGTTCGAGAAATGGCGCCACTTTGAAGATTTTAGGGTACACAAGTAACTTTGAGAGATTCAGGTTAGCTTACAAAAACCACATTTTCGGGTTTTCTACACCAAATACGGCAAAACTGGCACCCTAGTCTTAAAGTACTGGAAGAGACCGTTGTTTTGACGTGTAGTACATCGAAATCCATCAAAAGCTCGAGAAATGGCGCCACTTTGAAGATTTTAGGGTACACAAGTAACTTTGAGAGATTCAGGTTAGCTTACAAAAACCACATTTTCGGGTTTTCTACACCAAATACGGCAAAACTGGCACGCTAGTCTTAAAGTACTGGAAGAGACCGTTGTTTTGACGTGTAGTACATCGAAATCCATCAAAAGCTCGAGAAATGGCGCCACTTTGAAATTTGTAAGGTACACAAGATCTAGCATGTTTTCACAAAAGGAGCCTTTGAACCTAACACCCCCTTTTGTGAAAACATGCTAGATCTTGTGTGCCTTTAAGCTTTAAAAGCCAGTAACTCGTGTTTTTGCCGTTTTCTTGAAAGGGCAAATGACAGTTGAAGTATTTTCTGGCCTTTCTATCCCATAATTGACTTGACTTAGCTCCATCCCATAATTTCTTTATTTGAGACCTAGAGGTTATGCTTAGGTTAGAAAAAGGCCATTTTCTGGTATTGTTACTCAAAATACAGGAAACTTCCATCCAGTAAACGCAATCTACATTAAGAGAACGTTGTATTGCCGTATAGTGCATCGAAATCCATCAAAAGCTCGAGAAATGGCGCCACTTTGAAGATTTTAGGGTACACAAGTAACTTTGAGAGATTCAGGTTAGCTTACAAAAACCACATTTTCGGGTTTTCTACACCAAATACGGCAAAACTGGCACGCTAGTCTTAAAGTACTGGAAGAGACCGTTGTTTTGACGTGTAGTACATCGAAATCCATCAAAAGCTCGAGAAATGGCTCCACTTTGAAATTTGTAAGGTACACAAGATCTAGCATGTTTTCACAAAAGGAGCCTTTGAACCTAACACCCCCTTTTGTGAAAACATGCTAGATCTTGTGTGCCTTTAAGCTTTAAAAGCCAGTAACTCGTGTTTTTGCCGTTTTCTTGAAAGGGCAAATGACAGTTGAAGTATTTTCTGGCCTTTCTATCCCATAATTGACTTGACTTAGCTCCATCCCATAATTTCTTTATTTGAGACCTAGAGGTTATGCTTAGGTTAGAAAAAGGCCATTTTCTGGTATTGTTACTCAAAATACAGGAAACTTCCATCCAGTAAACGCAATCTACATTAAGAGAACGTTGTATTGCCGTATAGTGCATCGAAATCCATCAAAAGCTCGAGAAATGGCGCCACTTTGAAGATTTTAGGGTACACAAGTAACTTTGAGAGATTCAGGTTAGCTTACAAAAACCACATTTTCGGGTTTTCTACACCAAATACGGCAAAACTGGCACGCTAGTCTTAAAGTACTGGAAGAGACCGTTGTTTTGACGTGTAGTACATCGAAATCCATCAAAAGCTCGAGAAATGGCGCCACTTTGAAATTTGTAAGGTACACAAGATCTAGCATGTTTTCACAAAAGGAGCCTTTGAACCTAACACCCCCTTTTGTGAAAACATGCTAGATCTTGTGTGCCTTTAAGCTTTAAAAGCCAGTAACTCGTGTTTTTGCCGTTTTCTTGAAAGGGCAAATGACAGTTGAAGTATTTTCTGGCCTTTCTATCCCATAATTGACTTGACTTAGCTCCATCCCATAATTTCTTTATTTGAGACCTAGAGGTTATGCTTAGGTTAGAAAAAGGCCATTTTCTGGTATTGTTACTCAAAATACAGGAAACTTCCATCCAGTAAACGCAATCTACATTAAGAGAACGTTGTATTGCCGTATAGTGCATCGAAATCCATCAAAAGCTCGAGAAATGGCGCCACTTTGAAGATTTTAGGGTACACAAGTAACTTTGAGAGATTCAGGTTAGCTTACAAAAACCACATTTTCGGGTTTTCTACACCAAATACGGCAAAACTGGCACGCTAGTCTTAAAGTACTGGAAGAGACCGTTGTTTTGACGTGTAGTACATCGAAATCCATCAAAAGCTCGAGAAATGGCTCCACTTTGAAATTTGTAAGGTACACAAGATCTAGCATGTTTTCACAAAAGGAGCCTTTGAACCTAACACCCCCTTTTGTGAAAACATGCTAGATCTTGTGTGCCTTTAAGCTTTAAAAGCCAGTAACTCGTGTTTTTGCCGTTTTCTTGAAAGGGCAAATGACAGTTGAAGTATTTTCTGGCCTTTCTATCCCATAATTGACTTGACTTAGCTCCATCCCATAATTTCTTTATTTGAGACCTAGAGGTTATGCTTAGGTTAGAAAAAGGCCATTTTCTGGTATTGTTACTCAAAATACAGGAAACTTCCATCCAGTAAACGCAATCTACATTAAGAGAACGTTGTATTGCCGTATAGTGCATCGAAATCCATCAAAAGCTCGAGAAATGGCGCCACTTTGAAGATTTTAGGGTACACAAGTAACTTTGAGAGATTCAGGTTAGCTTACAAAAACCACATTTTCGGGTTTTCTACACCAAATACGGCAAAACTGGCACGCTAGTCTTAAAGTACTGGAAGAGACCGTTGTTTTGACGTGTAGTACATCGAAATCCATCAAAAGCTCGAGAAATGGCGCCACTTTGAAATTTGTAAGGTACACAAGATCTAGCATGTTTTCACAAAAGGAGCCTTTGAACCTAACACCCCCTTTTGTGAAAACATGCTAGATCTTGTGTGCCTTTAAGCTTTAAAAGCCAGTAACTCGTGTTTTTGCCGTTTTCTTGAAAGGGCAAATGACAGTTGAAGTATTTTCTGGCCTTTCTATCCCATAATTGACTTGACTTAGCTCCATCCCATAATTTCTTTATTTGAGACCTAGAGGTTATGCTTAGGTTAGAAAAAGGCCATTTTCTGGTATTGTTATTCAAAATACAGGAAACTTCCATCCAGTAAACGCAATCTACATTAAGAGAACGTTGTATTGCCGTATAGTGCATCGAAATCCATCAAAAGCTCGAGAAATGGCGCCACTTTGAAGATTTTAGGGTACACAAGTAACTTTGAGAGATTCAGGTTAGCTTACAAAAACCACATTTTCGGGTTTTCTACACCAAATACGGCAAAACTGGCACGCTAGTCTTAAAGTACTGGAAGAGACCGTTGTTTTGACGTGTAGTACATCGAAATCCATCAAAAGTTCGAGAAATGGCGCCACTTTGAAGATTTTAGGGTACACAAGTAACTTTGAGAGATTCAGGTTAGCTTACAAAAACCACATTTTCGGGTTTTCTACACCAAATACGGCAAAACTGGCACGCTAGTCTTAAAGTACTGGAAGAGACCGTTGTTTTGACGTGTAGTACATCGAAATCCATCAAAAGCTCGAGAAATGGCTCCACTTTGAAATTTGTAAGGTACACAAGATCTAGCATGTTTTCACAAAAGGAGCCTTTGAACCTAACACCCCCTTTTGTGAAAACATGCTAGATCTTGTGTGCCTTTAAGCTTTAAAAGCCAGTAACTCGTGTTTTTGCCGTTTTCTTGAAAGGGCAAATGACAGTTGAAGTATTTTCTGGCCTTTCTATCCCATAATTGACTTGACTTAGCTCCATCCCATAATTTCTTTATTTGAGACCTAGAGGTTATGCTTAGGTTAGAAAAAGGCCATTTTCTGGTATTGTTACTCAAAATACAGGAAACTTCCATCCAGTAAACGCAATCTACATTAAGAGAACGTTGTATTGCCGTATAGTGCATCGAAATCCATCAAAAGCTCGAGAAATGGCGCCACTTTGAAGATTTTAGGGTACACAAGTAACTTTGAGAGATTCAGGTTAGCTTACAAAAACCACATTTTCGGGTTTTCTACACCAAATACGGCAAAACTGGCACGCTAGTCTTAAAGTACTGGAAGAGACCGTTGTTTTGACGTGTAGTACATCGAAATCCATCAAAAGCTCGAGAAATGGCGCCACTTTGAAATTTGTAAGGTACACAAGATCTAGCATGTTTTCACAAAAGGAGCCTTTGAACCTAACACCCCCTTTTGTGAAAACATGCTAGATCTTGTGTGCCTTTAAGCTTTAAAAGCCAGTAACTCGTGTTTTTGCCGTTTTCTTGAAAGGGCAAATGACAGTTGAAGTATTTTCTGGCCTTTCTATCCCATAATTGACTTGACTTAGCTCCATCCCATAATTTCTTTATTTGAGACCTAGAGGTTATGCTTAGGTTAGAAAAAGGCCATTTTCTGGTATTGTTACTCAAAATACAGGAAACTTCCATCCAGTAAACGCAATCTACATTAAGAGAACGTTGTATTGCCGTATAGTGCATCGAAATCCATCAAAAGCTCGAGAAATGGCGCCACTTTGAAGATTTTAGGGTACACAAGTAACTTTGAGAGATTCAGGTTAGCTTACAAAAACCACATTTTCGGGTTTTCTACACCAAATACGGCAAAACTGGCACGCTAGTCTTAAAGTACTGGAAGAGACCGTTGTTTTGACGTGTAGTACATCGAAATCCATCAAAAGCTCGAGAAATGGCTCCACTTTGAAATTTGTAAGGTACACAAGATCTAGCATGTTTTCACAAAAGGAGCCTTTGAACCTAACACCCCCTTTTGTGAAAACATGCTAGATCTTGTGTGCCTTTAAGCTTTAAAAGCCAGTAACTCGTGTTTTTGCCGTTTTCTTGAAAGGGCAAATGACAGTTGAAGTATTTTCTGGCCTTTCTATCCCATAATTGACTTGACTTAGCTCCATCCCATAATTTCTTTATTTGAGACCTAGAGGTTATGCTTAGGTTAGAAAAAGGCCATTTTCTGGTATTGTTACTCAAAATACAGGAAACTTCCATCCAGTAAACGCAATCTACATTAAGAGAACGTTGTATTGCCGTATAGTGCATCGAAATCCATCAAAAGCTCGAGAAATGGCGCCACTTTGAAGATTTTAGGGTACACAAGTAACTTTGAGAGATTCAGGTTAGCTTACAAAAACCACATTTTCGGGTTTTCTACACCAAATACGGCAAAACTGGCACGCTAGTCTTAAAGTACTGGAAGAGACCGTTGTTTTGACGTGTAGTACATCGAAATCCATCAAAAGCTCGAGAAATGGCTCCACTTTGAAATTTGTAAGGTACACAAGATCTAGCATGTTTTCACAAAAGGAGCCTTTGAACCTAACACCCCCTTTTGTGAAAACATGCTAGATCTTGTGTGCCTTTAAGCTTTAAAAGCCAGTAACTCGTGTTTTTGCCGTTTTCTTGAAAGGGCAAATGACAGTTGAAGTATTTTCTGGCCTTTCTATCCCATAATTGACTTGACTTAGCTCCATCCCATAATTTCTTTATTTGAGACCTAGAGGTTATGCTTAGGTTAGAAAAAGGCCATTTTCTGGTATTGTTACTCAAAATACAGGAAACTTCCATCCAGTAAACGCAATCTACATTAAGAGAACGTTGTATTGCCGTATAGTGCATCGAAATCCATCAAAAGCTCGAGAAATGGCGCCACTTTGAAGATTTTAGGGTACACAAGTAACTTTGAGAGATTCAGGTTAGCTTACAAAAACCACATTTTCGGGTTTTCTACACCAAATACGGCAAAACTGGCACGCTAGTCTTAAAGTACTGGAAGAGACCGTTGTTTTGACGTGTAGTACATCGAAATCCATCAAAAGCTCGAGAAATGGCGCCACTTTGAAATTTGTAAGGTACACAAGATCTAGCATGTTTTCACAAAAGGAGCCTTTGAACCTAACACCCCCTTTTGTGAAAACATGCTAGATCTTGTGTGCCTTTAAGCTTTAAAAGCCAGTAACTCGTGTTTTTGCCGTTTTCTTGAAAGGGCAAATGACAGTTGAAGTATTTTCTGGCCTTTCTATCCCATAATTGACTTGACTTAGCTCCATCCCATAATTTCTTTATTTGAGACCTAGAGGTTATGCTTAGGTTAGAAAAAGGCCATTTTCTGGTATTGTTATTCAAAATACAGGAAACTTCCATCCAGTAAACGCAATCTACATTAAGAGAACGTTGTATTGCCGTATAGTGCATCGAAATCCATCAAAAGCTCGAGAAATGGCGCCACTTTGAAGATTTTAGGGTACACAAGTAACTTTGAGAGATTCAGGTTAGCTTACAAAAACCACATTTTCGGGTTTTCTACACCAAATACGGCAAAACTGGCACGCTAGTCTTAAAGTACTGGAAGAGACCGTTGTTTTGACGTGTAGTACATCGAAATCCATCAAAAGTTCGAGAAATGGCGCCACTTTGAAGATTTTAGGGTACACAAGTAACTTTGAGAGATTCAGGTTAGCTTACAAAAACCACATTTTCGGGTTTTCTACACCAAATACGGCAAAACTGGCACGCTAGTCTTAAAGTACTGGAAGAGACCGTTGTTTTGACGTGTAGTACATCGAAATCCATCAAAAGCTCGAGAAATGGCTCCACTTTGAAATTTGTAAGGTACACAAGATCTAGCATGTTTTCACAAAAGGAGCCTTTGAACCTAACACCCCCTTTTGTGAAAACATGCTAGATCTTGTGTGCCTTTAAGCTTTAAAAGCCAGTAACTCGTGTTTTTGCCGTTTTCTTGAAAGGGCAAATGACAGTTGAAGTATTTTCTGGCCTTTCTATCCCATAATTGACTTGACTTAGCTCCATCCCATAATTTCTTTATTTGAGACCTAGAGGTTATGCTTAGGTTAGAAAAAGGCCATTTTCTGGTATTGTTACTCAAAATACAGGAAACTTCCATCCAGTAAACGCAATCTACATTAAGAGAACGTTGTATTGCCGTATAGTGCATCGAAATCCATCAAAAGCTCGAGAAATGGCGCCACTTTGAAGATTTTAGGGTACACAAGTAACTTTGAGAGATTCAGGTTAGCTTACAAAAACCACATTTTCGGGTTTTCTACACCAAATACGGCAAAACTGGCACGCTAGTCTTAAAGTACTGGAAGAGACCGTTGTTTTGACGTGTAGTACATCGAAATCCATCAAAAGCTCGAGAAATGGCGCCACTTTGAAATTTGTAAGGTACACAAGATCTAGCATGTTTTCACAAAAGGAGCCTTTGAACCTAACACCCCCTTTTGTGAAAACATGCTAGATCTTGTGTGCCTTTAAGCTTTAAAAGCCAGTAACTCGTGTTTTTGCCGTTTTCTTGAAAGGGCAAATGACAGTTGAAGTATTTTCTGGCCTTTCTATCCCATAATTGACTTGACTTAGCTCCATCCCATAATTTCTTTATTTGAGACCTAGAGGTTATGCTTAGGTTAGAAAAAGGCCATTTTCTGGTATTGTTACTCAAAATACAGGAAACTTCCATCCAGTAAACGCAATCTACATTAAGAGAACGTTGTATTGCCGTATAGTGCATCGAAATCCATCAAAAGCTCGAGAAATGGCGCCACTTTGAAGATTTTAGGGTACACAAGTAACTTTGAGAGATTCAGGTTAGCTTACAAAAACCACATTTTCGGGTTTTCTACACCAAATACGGCAAAACTGGCACGCTAGTCTTAAAGTACTGGAAGAGACCGTTGTTTTGACGTGTAGTACATCGAAATCCATCAAAAGCTCGAGAAATGGCTCCACTTTGAAATTTGTAAGGTACACAAGATCTAGCATGTTTTCACAAAAGGAGCCTTTGAACCTAACACCCCCTTTTGTGAAAACATGCTAGATCTTGTGTGCCTTTAAGCTTTAAAAGCCAGTAACTCGTGTTTTTGCCGTTTTCTTGAAAGGGCAAATGACAGTTGAAGTATTTTCTGGCCTTTCTATCCCATAATTGACTTGACTTAGCTCCATCCCATAATTTCTTTATTTGAGACCTAGAGGTTATGCTTAGGTTAGAAAAAGGCCATTTTCTGGTATTGTTACTCAAAATACAGGAAACTTCCATCCAGTAAACGCAATCTACATTAAGAGAACGTTGTATTGCCGTATAGTGCATCGAAATCCATCAAAAGCTCGAGAAATGGCGCCACTTTGAAGATTTTAGGGTACACAAGTAACTTTGAGAGATTCAGGTTAGCTTACAAAAACCACATTTTCGGGTTTTCTACACCAAATACGGCAAAACTGGCACGCTAGTCTTAAAGTACTGGAAGAGACCGTTGTTTTGACGTGTAGTACATCGAAATCCATCAAAAGCTCGAGAAATGGCTCCACTTTGAAATTTGTAAGGTACACAAGATCTAGCATGTTTTCACAAAAGGAGCCTTTGAACCTAACACCCCCTTTTGTGAAAACATGCTAGATCTTGTGTGCCTTTAAGCTTTAAAAGCCAGTAACTCGTGTTTTTGCCGTTTTCTTGAAAGGGCAAATGACAGTTGAAGTATTTTCTGGCCTTTCTATCCCATAATTGACTTGACTTAGCTCCATCCCATAATTTCTTTATTTGAGACCTAGAGGTTATGCTTAGGTTAGAAAAAGGCCATTTTCTGGTATTGTTACTCAAAATACAGGAAACTTCCATCCAGTAAACGCAATCTACATTAAGAGAACGTTGTATTGCCGTATAGTGCATCGAAATCCATCAAAAGCTCGAGAAATGGCGCCACTTTGAAGATTTTAGGGTACACAAGTAACTTTGAGAGATTCAGGTTAGCTTACAAAAACCACATTTTCGGGTTTTCTACACCAAATACGGCAAAACTGGCACGCTAGTCTTAAAGTACTGGAAGAGACCGTTGTTTTGACGTGTAGTACATCGAAATCCATCAAAAGCTCGAGAAATGGCGCCACTTTGAAATTTGTAAGGTACACAAGATCTAGCATGTTTTCACAAAAGGAGCCTTTGAACCTAACACCCCCTTTTGTGAAAACATGCTAGATCTTGTGTGCCTTTAAGCTTTAAAAGCCAGTAACTCGTGTTTTTGCCGTTTTCTTGAAAGGGCAAATGACAGTTGAAGTATTTTCTGGCCTTTCTATCCCATAATTGACTTGACTTAGCTCCATCCCATAATTTCTTTATTTGAGACCTAGAGGTTATGCTTAGGTTAGAAAAAGGCCATTTTCTGGTATTGTTATTCAAAATACAGGAAACTTCCATCCAGTAAACGCAATCTACATTAAGAGAACGTTGTATTGCCGTATAGTGCATCGAAATCCATCAAAAGCTCGAGAAATGGCGCCACTTTGAAGATTTTAGGGTACACAAGTAACTTTGAGAGATTCAGGTTAGCTTACAAAAACCACATTTTCGGGTTTTCTACACCAAATACGGCAAAACTGGCACGCTAGTCTTAAAGTACTGGAAGAGACCGTTGTTTTGACGTGTAGTACATCGAAATCCATCAAAAGTTCGAGAAATGGCGCCACTTTGAAGATTTTAGGGTACACAAGTAACTTTGAGAGATTCAGGTTAGCTTACAAAAACCACATTTTCGGGTTTTCTACACCAAATACGGCAAAACTGGCACGCTAGTCTTAAAGTACTGGAAGAGACCGTTGTTTTGACGTGTAGTACATCGAAATCCATCAAAAGCTCGAGAAATGGCTCCACTTTGAAATTTGTAAGGTACACAAGATCTAGCATGTTTTCACAAAAGGAGCCTTTGAACCTAACACCCCCTTTTGTGAAAACATGCTAGATCTTGTGTGCCTTTAAGCTTTAAAAGCCAGTAACTCGTGTTTTTGCCGTTTTCTTGAAAGGGCAAATGACAGTTGAAGTATTTTCTGGCCTTTCTATCCCATAATTGACTTGACTTAGCTCCATCCCATAATTTCTTTATTTGAGACCTAGAGGTTATGCTTAGGTTAGAAAAAGGCCATTTTCTGGTATTGTTACTCAAAATACAGGAAACTTCCATCCAGTAAACGCAATCTACATTAAGAGAACGTTGTATTGCCGTATAGTGCATCGAAATCCATCAAAAGCTCGAGAAATGGCGCCACTTTGAAGATTTTAGGGTACACAAGTAACTTTGAGAGATTCAGGTTAGCTTACAAAAACCACATTTTCGGGTTTTCTACACCAAATACGGCAAAACTGGCACGCTAGTCTTAAAGTACTGGAAGAGACCGTTGTTTTGACGTGTAGTACATCGAAATCCATCAAAAGCTCGAGAAATGGCGCCACTTTGAAATTTGTAAGGTACACAAGATCTAGCATGTTTTCACAAAAGGAGCCTTTGAACCTAACACCCCCTTTTGTGAAAACATGCTAGATCTTGTGTGCCTTTAAGCTTTAAAAGCCAGTAACTCGTGTTTTTGCCGTTTTCTTGAAAGGGCAAATGACAGTTGAAGTATTTTCTGGCCTTTCTATCCCATAATTGACTTGACTTAGCTCCATCCCATAATTTCTTTATTTGAGACCTAGAGGTTATGCTTAGGTTAGAAAAAGGCCATTTTCTGGTATTGTTACTCAAAATACAGGAAACTTCCATCCAGTAAACGCAATCTACATTAAGAGAACGTTGTATTGCCGTATAGTGCATCGAAATCCATCAAAAGCTCGAGAAATGGCGCCACTTTGAAGATTTTAGGGTACACAAGTAACTTTGAGAGATTCAGGTTAGCTTACAAAAACCACATTTTCGGGTTTTCTACACCAAATACGGCAAAACTGGCACGCTAGTCTTAAAGTACTGGAAGAGACCGTTGTTTTGACGTGTAGTACATCGAAATCCATCAAAAGCTCGAGAAATGGCTCCACTTTGAAATTTGTAAGGTACACAAGATCTAGCATGTTTTCACAAAAGGAGCCTTTGAACCTAACACCCCCTTTTGTGAAAACATGCTAGATCTTGTGTGCCTTTAAGCTTTAAAAGCCAGTAACTCGTGTTTTTGCCGTTTTCTTGAAAGGGCAAATGACAGTTGAAGTATTTTCTGGCCTTTCTATCCCATAATTGACTTGACTTAGCTCCATCCCATAATTTCTTTATTTGAGACCTAGAGGTTATGCTTAGGTTAGAAAAAGGCCATTTTCTGGTATTGTTACTCAAAATACAGGAAACTTCCATCCAGTAAACGCAATCTACATTAAGAGAACGTTGTATTGCCGTATAGTGCATCGAAATCCATCAAAAGCTCGAGAAATGGCGCCACTTTGAAGATTTTAGGGTACACAAGTAACTTTGAGAGATTCAGGTTAGCTTACAAAAACCACATTTTCGGGTTTTCTACACCAAATACGGCAAAACTGGCACGCTAGTCTTAAAGTACTGGAAGAGACCGTTGTTTTGACGTGTAGTACATCGAAATCCATCAAAAGCTCGAGAAATGGCGCCACTTTGAAATTTGTAAGGTACACAAGAATTCTTGTGTGCCTTTAAGCTTTAAAAGCCAGTAACTCGTGTTTTTGCCGTTTTCTTGAAAGGGCAAATGACAGTTGAAGTATTTTCTGGCCTTTCTATCCCATAATTGACTTGACTTAGCTCCATCCCATAATTTCTTTATTTGAGACCTAGAGGTTATGCTTAGGTTAGAAAAAGGCCATTTTCTGGTATTGTTACTCAAAATACAGGAAACTTCCATCCAGTAAACGCAATCTACATTAAGAGAACGTTGTATTGCCGTATAGTGCATCGAAATCCATCAAAAGCTCGAGAAATGGCGCCACTTTGAAGATTTTAGGGTACACAAGTAACTTTGAGAGATTCAGGTTAGCTTACAAAAACCACATTTTCGGGTTTTCTACACCAAATACGGCAAAACTGGCACGCTAGTCTTAAAGTACTGGAAGAGACCGTTGTTTTGACGTGTAGTACATCGAAATCCATCAAAAGCTCGAGAAATGGCTCCACTTTGAAATTTGTAAGGTACACAAGATCTAGCATGTTTTCACAAAAGGAGCCTTTGAACCTAACACCCCCTTTTGTGAAAACATGCTAGATCTTGTGTGCCTTTAAGCTTTAAAAGCCAGTAACTCGTGTTTTTGCCGTTTTCTTGAAAGGGCAAATGACAGTTGAAGTATTTTCTGGCCTTTCTATCCCATAATTGACTTGACTTAGCTCCATCCCATAATTTCTTTATTTGAGACCTAGAGGTTATGCTTAGGTTAGAAAAAGGCCATTTTCTGGTATTGTTACTCAAAATACAGGAAACTTCCATCCAGTAAACGCAATCTACATTAAGAGAACGTTGTATTGCCGTATAGTGCATCGAAATCCATCAAAAGCTCGAGAAATGGCGCCACTTTGAAGATTTTAGGGTACACAAGTAACTTTGAGAGATTCAGGTTAGCTTACAAAAACCACATTTTCGGGTTTTCTACACCAAATACGGCAAAACTGGCACGCTAGTCTTAAAGTACTGGAAGAGACCGTTGTTTTGACGTGTAGTACATCGAAATCCATCAAAAGCTCGAGAAATGGCGCCACTTTGAAATTTGTAAGGTACACAAGATCTAGCATGTTTTCACAAAAGGAGCCTTTGAACCTAACACCCCCTTTTGTGAAAACATGCTAGATCTTGTGTGCCTTTAAGCTTTAAAAGCCAGTAACTCGTGTTTTTGCCGTTTTCTTGAAAGGGCAAATGACAGTTGAAGTATTTTCTGGCCTTTCTATCCCATAATTGACTTGACTTAGCTCCATCCCATAATTTCTTTATTTGAGACCTAGAGGTTATGCTTAGGTTAGAAAAAGGCCATTTTCTGGTATTGTTACTCAAAATACAGGAAACTTCCATCCAGTAAACGCAATCTACATTAAGAGAACGTTGTATTGCCGTATAGTGCATCGAAATCCATCAAAAGCTCGAGAAATGGCGCCACTTTGAAGATTTTAGGGTACACAAGTAACTTTGAGAGATTCAGGTTAGCTTACAAAAACCACATTTTCGGGTTTTCTACACCAAATACGGCAAAACTGGCACGCTAGTCTTAAAGTACTGGAAGAGACCGTTGTTTTGACGTGTAGTACATCGAAATCCATCAAAAGCTCGAGAAATGGCTCCACTTTGAAATTTGTAAGGTACACAAGATCTAGCATGTTTTCACAAAAGGAGCCTTTGAACCTAACACCCCCTTTTGTGAAAACATGCTAGATCTTGTGTGCCTTTAAGCTTTAAAAGCCAGTAACTCGTGTTTTTGCCGTTTTCTTGAAAGGGCAAATGACAGTTGAAGTATTTTCTGGCCTTTCTATCCCATAATTGACTTGACTTAGCTCCATCCCATAATTTCTTTATTTGAGACCTAGAGGTTATGCTTAGGTTAGAAAAAGGCCATTTTCTGGTATTGTTACTCAAAATACAGGAAACTTCCATCCAGTAAACGCAATCTACATTAAGAGAACGTTGTATTGCCGTATAGTGCATCGAAATCCATCAAAAGCTCGAGAAATGGCGCCACTTTGAAGATTTTAGGGTACACAAGTAACTTTGAGAGATTCAGGTTAGCTTACAAAAACCACATTTTCGGGTTTTCTACACCAAATACGGCAAAACTGGCACGCTAGTCTTAAAGTACTGGAAGAGACCGTTGTTTTGACGTGTAGTACATCGAAATCCATCAAAAGTTCGAGAAATGGCGCCACTTTGAAGATTTTAGGGTACACAAGTAACTTTGAGAGATTCAGGTTAGCTTACAAAAACCACATTTTCGGGTTTTCTACACCAAATACGGCAAAACTGGCACGCTAGTCTTAAAGTACTGGAAGAGACCGTTGTTTTGACGTGTAGTACATCGAAATCCATCAAAAGTTCGAGAAATGGCGCCACTTTGAAGATTTTAGGGTACACAAGTAACTTTGAGAGATTCAGGTTAGCTTACAAAAACCACATTTTCGGGTTTTCTACACCAAATACGGCAAAACTGGCACCCTAGTCTTAAAGTACTGGAAGAGACCGTTGTTTTGACGTGTAGTACATCGAAATCCATCAAAAGCTCGAGAAATGGCGCCACTTTGAAGATTTTAGGGTACACAAGTAACTTTGAGAGATTCAGGTTAGCTTACAAAAACCACATTTTCGGGTTTTCTACACCAAATACGGCAAAACTGGCACGCTAGTCTTAAAGTACTGGAAGAGACCGTTGTTTTGACGTGTAGTACATCGAAATCCATCAAAAGCTCGAGAAATGGCTCCACTTTGAAATTTGTAAGGTACACAAGATCTAGCATGTTTTCACAAAAGGAGCCTTTGAACCTAACACCCCCTTTTGTGAAAACATGCTAGATCTTGTGTGCCTTTAAGCTTTAAAAGCCAGTAACTCGTGTTTTTGCCGTTTTCTTGAAAGGGCAAATGACAGTTGAAGTATTTTCTGGCCTTTCTATCCCATAATTGACTTGACTTAGCTCCATCCCATAATTTCTTTATTTGAGACCTAGAGGTTATGCTTAGGTTAGAAAAAGGCCATTTTCTGGTATTGTTACTCAAAATACAGGAAACTTCCATCCAGTAAACGCAATCTACATTAAGAGAACGTTGTATTGCCGTATAGTGCATCGAAATCCATCAAAAGCTCGAGAAATGGCGCCACTTTGAAGATTTTAGGGTACACAAGTAACTTTGAGAGATTCAGGTTAGCTTACAAAAACCACATTTTCGGGTTTTCTACACCAAATACGGCAAAACTGGCACGCTAGTCTTAAAGTACTGGAAGAGACCGTTGTTTTGACGTGTAGTACATCGAAATCCATCAAAAGTTCGAGAAATGGCGCCACTTTGAAGATTTTAGGGTACACAAGTAACTTTGAGAGATTCAGGTTAGCTTACAAAAACCACATTTTCGGGTTTTCCACACCAAATACGGCAAAACTGGCACGCTAGTCTTAAAGTACTGGAAGAGACCGTTGTTTTGACGTGTAGTACATCGAAATCCATCAAAAGTTCGAGAAATGGCGCCACTTTGAAGATTTTAGGGTACACAAGTAACTTTGAGAGATTCAGGTTAGCTTACAAAAACCACATTTTCGGGTTTTCTACACCAAATACGGCAAAACTGGCACGCTAGTCTTAAAGTACTGGAAGAGACCGTTGTTTTGACGTGTAGTACATCGAAATCCATCAAAAGCTCGAGAAATGGCGCCACTTTGAAATTTGTAAGGTACACAAGATCTAGCATGTTTTCACAAAAGGAGCCTTTGAACCTGACACCCCCTTTTGTGAAAACATGCTAGATCTTGTGTGCCTTTAAGCTTTAAAAGCCAGTAACTCGTGTTTTTGCCGTTTTCTTGAAAGGGCAAATGACAGTTGAAGTATTTTCTGGCCTTTCTATCCCATAATTGACTTGACTTAGCTCCATCCCATAATTTCTTTATTTGAGACCTAGAGGTTATGCTTAGGTTAGAAAAAGGCCATTTTCTGGTATTGTTACTCAAAATACAGGAAACTTCCATCCAGTAAACGCAATCTACATTAAGAGAACGTTGTATTGCCGTATAGTGCATCGAAATCCATCAAAAGCTCGAGAAATGGCGCCACTTTGAAGATTTTAGGGTACACAAGTAACTTTGAGAGATTCAGGTTAGCTTACAAAAACCACATTTTCGGGTTTTCTACACCAAATACGGCAAAACTGGCACGCTAGTCTTAAAGTACTGGAAGAGACCGTTGTTTTGACGTGTAGTACATCGAAATCCATCAAAAGCTCGAGAAATGGCTCCACTTTGAAATTTGTAAGGTACACAAGATCTAGCATGTTTTCACAAAAGGAGCCTTTGAACCTAACACCCCCTTTTGTGAAAACATGCTAGATCTTGTGTGCCTTTAAGCTTTAAAAGCCAGTAACTCGTGTTTTTGCCGTTTTCTTGAAAGGGCAAATGACAGTTGAAGTATTTTCTGGCCTTTCTATCCCATAATTGACTTGACTTAGCTCCATCCCATAATTTCTTTATTTGAGACCTAGAGGTTATGCTTAGGTTAGAAAAAGGCCATTTTCTGGTATTGTTACTCAAAATACAGGAAACTTCCATCCAGTAAACGCAATCTACATTAAGAGAACGTTGTATTGCCGTATAGTGCATCGAAATCCATCAAAAGCTCGAGAAATGGCGCCACTTTGAAGATTTTAGGGTACACAAGTAACTTTGAGAGATTCAGGTTAGCTTACAAAAACCACATTTTCGGGTTTTCTACACCAAATACGGCAAAACTGGCACGCTAGTCTTAAAGTACTGGAAGAGACCGTTGTTTTGACGTGTAGTACATCGAAATCCATCAAAAGTTCGAGAAATGGCGCCACTTTGAAGATTTTAGGGTACACAAGTAACTTTGAGAGATTCAGGTTAGCTTACAAAAACCACATTTTCGGGTTTTCTACACCAAATACGGCAAAACTGGCACGCTAGTCTTAAAGTACTGGAAGAGACCGTTGTTTTGACGTGTAGTACATCGAAATCCATCAAAAGTTCGAGAAATGGCGCCACTTTGAAGATTTTAGGGTACACAAGTAACTTTGAGAGATTCAGGTTAGCTTACAAAAACCACATTTTCGGGTTTTCTACACCAAATACGGCAAAACTGGCACCCTAGTCTTAAAGTACTGGAAGAGACCGTTGTTTTGACGTGTAGTACATCGAAATCCATCAAAAGCTCGAGAAATGGCGCCACTTTGAAGATTTTAGGGTACACAAGTAACTTTGAGAGATTCAGGTTAGCTTACAAAAACCACATTTTCGGGTTTTCTACACCAAATACGGCAAAACTGGCACGCTAGTCTTAAAGTACTGGAAGAGACCGTTGTTTTGACGTGTAGTACATCGAAATCCATCAAAAGCTCGAGAAATGGCTCCACTTTGAAATTTGTAAGGTACACAAGATCTAGCATGTTTTCACAAAAGGAGCCTTTGAACCTAACACCCCCTTTTGTGAAAACATGCTAGATCTTGTGTGCCTTTAAGCTTTAAAAGCCAGTAACTCGTGTTTTTGCCGTTTTCTTGAAAGGGCAAATGACAGTTGAAGTATTTTCTGGCCTTTCTATCCCATAATTGACTTGACTTAGCTCCATCCCATAATTTCTTTATTTGAGACCTAGAGGTTATGCTTAGGTTAGAAAAAGGCCATTTTCTGGTATTGTTACTCAAAATACAGGAAACTTCCATCCAGTAAACGCAATCTACATTAAGAGAACGTTGTATTGCCGTATAGTGCATCGAAATCCATCAAAAGCTCGAGAAATGGCGCCACTTTGAAGATTTTAGGGTACACAAGTAACTTTGAGAGATTCAGGTTAGCTTACAAAAACCACATTTTCGGGTTTTCTACACCAAATACGGCAAAACTGGCACGCTAGTCTTAAAGTACTGGAAGAGACCGTTGTTTTGACGTGTAGTACATCGAAATCCATCAAAAGCTCGAGAAATGGCTCCACTTTGAAATTTGTAAGGTACACAAGATCTAGCATGTTTTCACAAAAGGAGCCTTTGAACCTAACACCCCCTTTTGTGAAAACATGCTAGATCTTGTGTGCCTTTAAGCTTTAAAAGCCAGTAACTCGTGTTTTTGCCGTTTTCTTGAAAGGGCAAATGACAGTTGAAGTATTTTCTGGCCTTTCTATCCCATAATTGACTTGACTTAGCTCCATCCCATAATTTCTTTATTTGAGACCTAGAGGTTATGCTTAGGTTAGAAAAAGGCCATTTTCTGGTATTGTTACTCAAAATACAGGAAACTTCCATCCAGTAAACGCAATCTACATTAAGAGAACGTTGTATTGCCGTATAGTGCATCGAAATCCATCAAAAGCTCGAGAAATGGCGCCACTTTGAAGATTTTAGGGTACACAAGTAACTTTGAGAGATTCAGGTTAGCTTACAAAAACCACATTTTCGGGTTTTCTACACCAAATACGGCAAAACTGGCACGCTAGTCTTAAAGTACTGGAAGAGACCGTTGTTTTGACGTGTAGTACATCGAAATCCATCAAAAGTTCGAGAAATGGCGCCACTTTGAAGATTTTAGGGTACACAAGTAACTTTGAGAGATTCAGGTTAGCTTACAAAAACCACATTTTCGGGTTTTCTACACCAAATACGGCAAAACTGGCACGCTAGTCTTAAAGTACTGGAAGAGACCGTTGTTTTGACGTGTAGTACATCGAAATCCATCAAAAGTTCGAGAAATGGCGCCACTTTGAAGATTTTAGGGTACACAAGTAACTTTGAGAGATTCAGGTTAGCTTACAAAAACCACATTTTCGGGTTTTCTACACCAAATACGGCAAAACTGGCACCCTAGTCTTAAAGTACTGGAAGAGACCGTTGTTTTGACGTGTAGTACATCGAAATCCATCAAAAGCTCGAGAAATGGCGCCACTTTGAAGATTTTAGGGTACACAAGTAACTTTGAGAGATTCAGGTTAGCTTACAAAAACCACATTTTCGGGTTTTCTACACCAAATACGGCAAAACTGGCACGCTAGTCTTAAAGTACTGGAAGAGACCGTTGTTTTGACGTGTAGTACATCGAAATCCATCAAAAGCTCGAGAAATGGCTCCACTTTGAAATTTGTAAGGTACACAAGATCTAGCATGTTTTCACAAAAGGAGCCTTTGAACCTAACACCCCCTTTTGTGAAAACATGCTAGATCTTGTGTGCCTTTAAGCTTTAAAAGCCAGTAACTCGTGTTTTTGCCGTTTTCTTGAAAGGGCAAATGACAGTTGAAGTATTTTCTGGCCTTTCTATCCCATAATTGACTTGACTTAGCTCCATCCCATAATTTCTTTATTTGAGACCTAGAGGTTATGCTTAGGTTAGAAAAAGGCCATTTTCTGGTATTGTTACTCAAAATACAGGAAACTTCCATCCAGTAAACGCAATCTACATTAAGAGAACGTTGTATTGCCGTATAGTGCATCGAAATCCATCAAAAGCTCGAGA
This sequence comes from Actinernus sp. WN-2022, assembly GCA_030867875.1. Lineage (NCBI taxonomy): Eukaryota > Metazoa > Cnidaria > Anthozoa > Actiniaria > Actinernidae > Actinernus > Actinernus sp. WN-2022. The sequence goes on from JAOWCC010001634.1 coordinate 101,102,064, forward strand.
AATGGCGCCACTTTGAAGATTTTAGGGTACACAAGTAACTTTGAGAGATTCAGGTTAGCTTACAAAAACCACATTTTCGGGTTTTCTACACCAAATACGGCAAAACTGGCACGCTAGTCTTAAAGTACTGGAAGAGACCGTTGTTTTGACGTGTAGTACATCGAAATCCATCAAAAGTTCGAGAAATGGCGCCACTTTGAAGATTTTAGGGTACACAAGTAACTTTGAGAGATTCAGGTTAGCTTACAAAAACCACATTTTCGGGTTTTCCACACCAAATACGGCAAAACTGGCACGCTAGTCTTAAAGTACTGGAAGAGACCGTTGTTTTGACGTGTAGTACATCGAAATCCATCAAAAGTTCGAGAAATGGCGCCACTTTGAAGATTTTAGGGTACACAAGTAACTTTGAGAGATTCAGGTTAGCTTACAAAAACCACATTTTCGGGTTTTCTACACCAAATACGGCAAAACTGGCACGCTAGTCTTAAAGTACTGGAAGAGACCGTTGTTTTGACGTGTAGTACATCGAAATCCATCAAAAGTTCGAGAAATGGCGCCACTTTGAAGATTTTAGGGTACACAAGTAACTTTGAGAGATTCAGGTTAGCTTACAAAAACCACATTTTCGGGTTTTCTACACCAAATACGGCAAAACTGGCACGCTAGTCTTAAAGTACTGGAAGAGACCGTTGTTTTGACGTGTAGTACATCGAAATCCATCAAAAGTTCGAGAAATGGCGCCACTTTGAAGATTTTAGGGTACACAAGTAACTTTGAGAGATTCAGGTTAGCTTACAAAAACCACATTTTCGGGTTTTCTACACCAAATACGGCAAAACTGGCACGCTAGTCTTAAAGTACTGGAAGAGACCGTTGTTTTGACGTGTAGTACATCGAAATCCATCAAAAGCTCGAGAAATGGCTCCACTTTGAAATTTGTAAGGTACACAAGATCTAGCATGTTTTCACAAAAGGAGCCTTTGAACCTAACACCCCCTTTTGTGAAAACATGCTAGATCTTGTGTGCCTTTAAGCTTTAAAAGCCAGTAACTCGTGTTTTTGCCGTTTTCTTGAAAGGGCAAATGACAGTTGAAGTATTTTCTGGCCTTTCTATCCCATAATTGACTTGACTTAGCTCCATCCCATAATTTCTTTATTTGAGACCTAGAGGTTATGCTTAGGTTAGAAAAAGGCCATTTTCTGGTATTGTTACTCAAAATACAGGAAACTTCCATCCAGTAAACGCAATCTACATTAAGAGAACGTTGTATTGCCGTATAGTGCATCGAAATCCATCAAAAGCTCGAGAAATGGCGCCACTTTGAAGATTTTAGGGTACACAAGTAACTTTGAGAGATTCAGGTTAGCTTACAAAAACCACATTTTCGGGTTTTCTACACCAAATACGGCAAAACTGGCACGCTAGTCTTAAAGTACTGGAAGAGACCGTTGTTTTGACGTGTAGTACATCGAAATCCATCAAAAGTTCGAGAAATGGCGCCACTTTGAAGATTTTAGGGTACACAAGTAACTTTGAGAGATTCAGGTTAGCTTACAAAAACCACATTTTCGGGTTTTCTACACCAAATACGGCAAAACTGGCACGCTAGTCTTAAAGTACTGGAAGAGACCGTTGTTTTGACGTGTAGTACATCGAAATCCATCAAAAGTTCGAGAAATGGCGCCACTTTGAAGATTTTAGGGTACACAAGTAACTTTGAGAGATTCAGGTTAGCTTACAAAAACCACATTTTCGGGTTTTCTACACCAAATACGGCAAAACTGGCACGCTAGTCTTAAAGTACTGGAAGAGACCGTTGTTTTGACGTGTAGTACATCGAAATCCATCAAAAGCTCGAGAAATGGCTCCACTTTGAAATTTGTAAGGTACACAAGATCTAGCATGTTTTCACAAAAGGAGCCTTTGAACCTAACACCCCCTTTTGTGAAAACATGCTAGATCTTGTGTGCCTTTAAGCTTTAAAAGCCAGTAACTCGTGTTTTTGCCGTTTTCTTGAAAGGGCAAATGACAGTTGAAGTATTTTCTGGCCTTTCTATCCCATAATTGACTTGACTTAGCTCCATCCCATAATTTCTTTATTTGAGACCTAGAGGTTATGCTTAGGTTAGAAAAAGGCCATTTTCTGGTATTGTTACTCAAAATACAGGAAACTTCCATCCAGTAAACGCAATCTACATTAAGAGAACGTTGTATTGCCGTATAGTGCATCGAAATCCATCAAAAGCTCGAGAAATGGCGCCACTTTGAAGATTTTAGGGTACACAAGTAACTTTGAGAGATTCAGGTTAGCTTACAAAAACCACATTTTCGGGTTTTCTACACCAAATACGGCAAAACTGGCACGCTAGTCTTAAAGTACTGGAAGAGACCGTTGTTTTGACGTGTAGTACATCGAAATCCATCAAAAGCTCGAGAAATGGCGCCACTTTGAAATTTGTAAGGTACACAAGATCTAGCATGTTTTCACAAAAGGAGCCTTTGAACCTAACACCCCCTTTTGTGAAAACATGCTAGATCTTGTGTGCCTTTAAGCTTTAAAAGCCAGTAACTCGTGTTTTTGCCGTTTTCTTGAAAGGGCAAATGACAGTTGAAGTATTTTCTGGCCTTTCTATCCCATAATTGACTTGACTTAGCTCCATCCCATAATTTCTTTATTTGAGACCTAGAGGTTATGCTTAGGTTAGAAAAAGGCCATTTTCTGGTATTGTTACTCAAAATACAGGAAACTTCCATCCAGTAAACGCAATCTACATTAAGAGAACGTTGTATTGCCGTATAGTGCATCGAAATCCATCAAAAGCTCGAGAAATGGCGCCACTTTGAAGATTTTAGGGTACACAAGTAACTTTGAGAGATTCAGGTTAGCTTACAAAAACCACATTTTCGGGTTTTCTACACCAAATACGGCAAAACTGGCACGCTAGTCTTAAAGTACTGGAAGAGACCGTTGTTTTGACGTGTAGTACATCGAAATCCATCAAAAGCTCGAGAAATGGCTCCACTTTGAAATTTGTAAGGTACACAAGATCTAGCATGTTTTCACAAAAGGAGCCTTTGAACCTAACACCCCCTTTTGTGAAAACATGCTAGATCTTGTGTGCCTTTAAGCTTTAAAAGCCAGTAACTCGTGTTTTTGCCGTTTTCTTGAAAGGGCAAATGACAGTTGAAGTATTTTCTGGCCTTTCTATCCCATAATTGACTTGACTTAGCTCCATCCCATAATTTCTTTATTTGAGACCTAGAGGTTATGCTTAGGTTAGAAAAAGGCCATTTTCTGGTATTGTTACTCAAAATACAGGAAACTTCCATCCAGTAAACGCAATCTACATTAAGAGAACGTTGTATTGCCGTATAGTGCATCGAAATCCATCAAAAGCTCGAGAAATGGCGCCACTTTGAAGATTTTAGGGTACACAAGTAACTTTGAGAGATTCAGGTTAGCTTACAAAAACCACATTTTCGGGTTTTCTACACCAAATACGGCAAAACTGGCACGCTAGTCTTAAAGTACTGGAAGAGACCGTTGTTTTGACGTGTAGTACATCGAAATCCATCAAAAGCTCGAGAAATGGCTCCACTTTGAAATTTGTAAGGTACACAAGATCTAGCATGTTTTCACAAAAGGAGCCTTTGAACCTAACACCCCCTTTTGTGAAAACATGCTAGATCTTGTGTGCCTTTAAGCTTTAAAAGCCAGTAACTCGTGTTTTTGCCGTTTTCTTGAAAGGGCAAATGACAGTTGAAGTATTTTCTGGCCTTTCTATCCCATAATTGACTTGACTTAGCTCCATCCCATAATTTCTTTATTTGAGACCTAGAGGTTATGCTTAGGTTAGAAAAAGGCCATTTTCTGGTATTGTTACTCAAAATACAGGAAACTTCCATCCAGTAAACGCAATCTACATTAAGAGAACGTTGTATTGCCGTATAGTGCATCGAAATCCATCAAAAGCTCGAGAAATGGCGCCACTTTGAAGATTTTAGGGTACACAAGTAACTTTGAGAGATTCAGGTTAGCTTACAAAAACCACATTTTCGGGTTTTCTACACCAAATACGGCAAAACTGGCACGCTAGTCTTAAAGTACTGGAAGAGACCGTTGTTTTGACGTGTAGTACATCGAAATCCATCAAAAGCTCGAGAAATGGCGCCACTTTGAAATTTGTAAGGTACACAAGATCTAGCATGTTTTCACAAAAGGAGCCTTTGAACCTAACACCCCCTTTTGTGAAAACATGCTAGATCTTGTGTGCCTTTAAGCTTTAAAAGCCAGTAACTCGTGTTTTTGCCGTTTTCTTGAAAGGGCAAATGACAGTTGAAGTATTTTCTGGCCTTTCTATCCCATAATTGACTTGACTTAGCTCCATCCCATAATTTCTTTATTTGAGACCTAGAGGTTATGCTTAGGTTAGAAAAAGGCCATTTTCTGGTATTGTTACTCAAAATACAGGAAACTTCCATCCAGTAAACGCAATCTACATTAAGAGAACGTTGTATTGCCGTATAGTGCATCGAAATCCATCAAAAGCTCGAGAAATGGCGCCACTTTGAAGATTTTAGGGTACACAAGTAACTTTGAGAGATTCAGGTTAGCTTACAAAAACCACATTTTCGGGTTTTCTACACCAAATACGGCAAAACTGGCACGCTAGTCTTAAAGTACTGGAAGAGACCGTTGTTTTGACGTGTAGTACATCGAAATCCATCAAAAGCTCGAGAAATGGCTCCACTTTGAAATTTGTAAGGTACACAAGATCTAGCATGTTTTCACAAAAGGAGCCTTTGAACCTAACACCCCCTTTTGTGAAAACATGCTAGATCTTGTGTGCCTTTAAGCTTTAAAAGCCAGTAACTCGTGTTTTTGCCGTTTTCTTGAAAGGGCAAATGACAGTTGAAGTATTTTCTGGCCTTTCTATCCCATAATTGACTTGACTTAGCTCCATCCCATAATTTCTTTATTTGAGACCTAGAGGTTATGCTTAGGTTAGAAAAAGGCCATTTTCTGGTATTGTTACTCAAAATACAGGAAACTTCCATCCAGTAAACGCAATCTACATTAAGAGAACGTTGTATTGCCGTATAGTGCATCGAAATCCATCAAAAGCTCGAGAAATGGCGCCACTTTGAAGATTTTAGGGTACACAAGTAACTTTGAGAGATTCAGGTTAGCTTACAAAAACCACATTTTCGGGTTTTCTACACCAAATACGGCAAAACTGGCACGCTAGTCTTAAAGTACTGGAAGAGACCGTTGTTTTGACGTGTAGTACATCGAAATCCATCAAAAGTTCGAGAAATGGCGCCACTTTGAAGATTTTAGGGTACACAAGTAACTTTGAGAGATTCAGGTTAGCTTACAAAAACCACATTTTCGGGTTTTCCACACCAAATACGGCAAAACTGGCACGCTAGTCTTAAAGTACTGGAAGAGACCGTTGTTTTGACGTGTAGTACATCGAAATCCATCAAAAGTTCGAGAAATGGCGCCACTTTGAAGATTTTAGGGTACACAAGTAACTTTGAGAGATTCAGGTTAGCTTACAAAAACCACATTTTCGGGTTTTCTACACCAAATACGGCAAAACTGGCACGCTAATCTTAAAGTACTGGAAGAGACCGTTGTTTTGACGTGTAGTACATCGAAATCCATCAAAAGCTCGAGAAATGGCGCCACTTTGAAGATTTTAGGGTACACAAGTAACTTTGAGAGATTCAGGTTAGCTTACAAAAACCACATTTTCGGGTTTTCTACACCAAATACGGCAAAACTGGCACGCTAGTCTTAAAGTACTGGAAGAGACCGTTGTTTTGACGTGTAGTACATCGAAATCCATCAAAAGCTCGAGAAATGGCGCCACTTTGAAATTTGTAAGGTACACAAGAATCTTGTGTGCCTTTAAGCTTTAAAAGCCAGTAACTCGTGTTTTTGCCGTTTTCTTGAAAGGGCAAATGACAGTTGAAGTATTTTCTGGCCTTTCTATCCCATAATTGACTTGACTTAGCTCCATCCCATAATTTCTTTATTTGAGACCTAGAGGTTATGCTTAGGTTAGAAAAAGGCCATTTTCTGGTATTGTTACTCAAAATACAGGAAACTTCCATCCAGTAAACGCAATCTACATTAAGAGAACGTTGTATTGCCGTATAGTGCATCGAAATCCATCAAAAGCTCGAGAAATGGCGCCACTTTGAAGATTTTAGGGTACACAAGTAACTTTGAGAGATTCAGGTTAGCTTACAAAAACCACATTTTCGGGTTTTCTACACCAAATACGGCAAAACTGGCACGCTAGTCTTAAAGTACTGGAAGAGACCGTTGTTTTGACGTGTAGTACATCGAAATCCATCAAAAGCTCGAGAAATGGCGCCACTTTGAAGATTTTAGGGTACACAAGTAACTTTGAGAGATTCAGGTTAGCTTACAAAAACCACATTTTCGGGTTTTCTACACCAAATACGGCAAAACTGGCACGCTAGTCTTAAAGTACTGGAAGAGACCGTTGTTTTGACGTGTAGTACATCGAAATCCATCAAAAGTTCGAGAAATGGCGCCACTTTGAAGATTTTAGGGTACACAAGTAACTTTGAGAGATTCAGGTTAGCTTACAAAAACCACATTTTCGGGTTTTCTACACCAAATACGGCAAAACTGGCACGCTAGTCTTAAAGTACTGGAAGAGACCGTTGTTTTGACGTGTAGTACATCGAAATCCATCAAAAGCTCGAGAAATGGCGCCACTTTGAAGATTTTAGGGTACACAAGTAACTTTGAGAGATTCAGGTTAGCTTACAAAAACCACATTTTCGGGTTTTCTACACCAAATACGGCAAAACTGGCACGCTAGTCTTAAAGTATTGGAAGAGACCGTTGTTTTGACGTGTAGTACATCGAAATCCATCAAAAGTTCGAGAAATGGCGCCACTTTGAAGATTTTAGGGTACACAAGTAACTTTGAGAGATTCAGGTTAGCTTACAAAAACCACATTTTCGGGTTTTCTACACCAAATACGGCAAAACTGGCACCCTAGTCTTAAAGTACTGGAAGAGACCGTTGTTGTGACGTGTAGTACATCGAAATCCATCAAAAGCTCGAGAAATGGCGCCACTTTGAAGATTTTAGGGTACACAAGTAACTTTGAGAGATTCAGGTTAGCTTACAAAAACCACATTTTCGGGTTTTCTACACCAAATACGGCAAAACTGGCACGCTAGTCTTAAAGTACTGGAAGAGACCGTTGTTTTGACGTGTAGTACATCGAAATCCATCAAAAGCTCGAGAAATGGCGCCACTTTGAAATTTGTAAGGTACACAAGAATCTTGTGTGCCTTTAAGCTTTAAAAGCCAGTAACTCGTGTTTTTGCCGTTTTCTTGAAAGGGCAAATGACAGTTGAAGTATTTTCTGGCCTTTCTATCCCATAATTGACTTGACTTAGCTCCATCCCATAATTTCTTTATTTGAGACCTAGAGGTTATGCTTAGGTTAGAAAAAGGCCATTTTCTGGTATTGTTACTCAAAATACAGGAAACTTCCATCCAGTAAACGCAATCTACATTAAGAGAACGTTGTATTGCCGTATAGTGCATCGAAATCCATCAAAAGCTCGAGAAATGGCGCCACTTTGAAGATTTTAGGGTACACAAGTAACTTTGAGAGATTCAGGTTAGCTTACAAAAACCACATTTTCGGGTTTTCTACACCAAATACGGCAAAACTGGCACGCTAGTCTTAAAGTACTGGAAGAGACCGTTGTTTTGACGTGTAGTACATCGAAATCCATCAAAAGTTCGAGAAATGGCGCCACTTTGAAGATTTTAGGGTACACAAGTAACTTTGAGAGATTCAGGTTAGCTTACAAAAACCACATTTTCGGGTTTTCTACACCAAATACGGCAAAACTGGCACCCTAGTCTTAAAGTACTGGAAGAGACCGTTGTTGTGACGTGTAGTACATCGAAATCCATCAAAAGCTCGAGAAATGGCGCCACTTTGAAGATTTTAGGGTACACAAGTAACTTTGAGAGATTCAGGTTAGCTTACAAAAACCACATTTTCGGGTTTTCTACACCAAATACGGCAAAACTGGCACGCTAGTCTTAAAGTACTGGAAGAGACCGTTGTTTTGACGTGTAGTACATCGAAATCCATCAAAAGCTCGAGAAATGGCGCCACTTTGAAATTTGTAAGGTACACAAGAATCTTGTGTGCCTTTAAGCTTTAAAAGCCAGTAACTCGTGTTTTTGCCGTTTTCTTGAAAGGGCAAATGACAGTTGAAGTATTTTCTGGCCTTTCTATCCCATAATTGACTTGACTTAGCTCCATCCCATAATTTCTTTATTTGAGACCTAGAGGTTATGCTTAGGTTAGAAAAAGGCCATTTTCTGGTATTGTTACTCAAAATACAGGAAACTTCCATCCAGTAAACGCAATCTACATTAAGAGAACGTTGTATTGCCGTATAGTGCATCGAAATCCATCAAAAGCTCGAGAAATGGCGCCACTTTGAAGATTTTAGGGTACACAAGTAACTTTGAGAGATTCAGGTTAGCTTACAAAAACCACATTTTCGGGTTTTCTACACCAAATACGGCAAAACTGGCACGCTAGTCTTAAAGTACTGGAAGAGACCGTTGTTTTGACGTGTAGTACATCGAAATCCATCAAAAGTTCGAGAAATGGCGCCACTTTGAAGATTTTAGGGTACACAAGTAACTTTGAGAGATTCAGGTTAGCTTACAAAAACCACATTTTCGGGTTTTCTACACCAAATACGGCAAAACTGGCACGCTAGTCTTAAAGTACTGGAAGAGACCGTTGTTTTGACGTGTAGTACATCGAAATCCATCAAAAGTTCGAGAAATGGCGCCACTTTGAAGATTTTAGGGTACACAAGTAACTTTGAGAGATTCAGGTTAGCTTACAAAAACCACATTTTCGGGTTTTCTACACCAAATACGGCAAAACTGGCACGCTAGTCTTAAAGTACTGGAAGAGACCGTTGTTTTGACGTGTAGTACATCGAAATCCATCAAAAGTTCGAGAAATGGCGCCACTTTGAAGATTTTAGGGTACACAAGTAACTTTGAGAGATTCAGGTTAGCTTACAAAAACCACATTTTCGGGTTTTCTACACCAAATACGGCAAAACTGGCACGCTAATCTTAAAGTACTGGAAGAGACCGTTGTTTTGACGTGTAGTACATCGAAATCCATCAAAAGCTCGAGAAATGGCGCCACTTTGAAGATTTTAGGGTACACAAGTAACTTTGAGAGATTCAGGTTAGCTTACAAAAACCACATTTTCGGGTTTTCTACACCAAATACGGCAAAACTGGCACGCTAGTCTTAAAGTACTGGAAGAGACCGTTGTTTTGACGTGTAGTACATCGAAATCCATCAAAAGCTCGAGAAATGGCGCCACTTTGAAATTTGTAAGGTACACAAGAATCTTGTGTGCCTTTAAGCTTTAAAAGCCAGTAACTCGTGTTTTTGCCGTTTTCTTGAAAGGGCAAATGACAGTTGAAGTATTTTCTGGCCTTTCTATCCCATAATTGACTTGACTTAGCTCCATCCCATAATTTCTTTATTTGAGACCTAGAGGTTATGCTTAGGTTAGAAAAAGGCCATTTTCTGGTATTGTTACTCAAAATACAGGAAACTTCCATCCAGTAAACGCAATCTACATTAAGAGAACGTTGTATTGCCGTATAGTGCATCGAAATCCATCAAAAGCTCGAGAAATGGCGCCACTTTGAAGATTTTAGGGTACACAAGTAACTTTGAGAGATTCAGGTTAGCTTACAAAAACCACATTTTCGGGTTTTCTACACCAAATACGGCAAAACTGGCACGCTAGTCTTAAAGTACTGGAAGAGACCGTTGTTTTGACGTGTAGTACATCGAAATCCATCAAAAGCTCGAGAAATGGCGCCACTTTGAAGATTTTAGGGTACACAAGTAACTTTGAGAGATTCAGGTTAGCTTACAAAAACCACATTTTCGGGTTTTCTACACCAAATACGGCAAAACTGGCACGCTAGTCTTAAAGTACTGGAAGAGACCGTTGTTTTGACGTGTAGTACATCGAAATCCATCAAAAGTTCGAGAAATGGCGCCACTTTGAAGATTTTAGGGTACACAAGTAACTTTGAGAGATTCAGGTTAGCTTACAAAAACCACATTTTCGGGTTTTCTACACCAAATACGGCAAAACTGGCACGCTAGTCTTAAAGTACTGGAAGAGACCGTTGTTTTGACGTGTAGTACATCGAAATCCATCAAAAGTTCGAGAAATGGCGCCACTTTGAAGATTTTAGGGTACACAAGTAACTTTGAGAGATTCAGGTTAGCTTACAAAAACCACATTTTCGGGTTTTCTACACCAAATACGGCAAAACTGGCACGCTAATCTTAAAGTACTGGAAGAGACCGTTGTTTTGACGTGTAGTACATCGAAATCCATCAAAAGCTCGAGAAATGGCGCCACTTTGAAGATTTTAGGGTACACAAGTAACTTTGAGAGATTCAGGTTAGCTTACAAAAACCACATTTTCGGGTTTTCTACACCAAATACGGCAAAACTGGCACGCTAGTCTTAAAGTACTGGAAGAGACCGTTGTTTTGACGTGTAGTACATCGAAATCCATCAAAAGCTCGAGAAATGGCGCCACTTTGAAGATTTTAGGGTACACAAGTAACTTTGAGAGATTCAGGTTAGCTTACAAAAACCACATTTTCGGGTTTTCTACACCAAATACGGCAAAACTGGCACGCTAGTCTTAAAGTATTGGAAGAGACCGTTGTTTTGACGTGTAGTACATCGAAATCCATCAAAAGTTCGAGAAATGGCGCCACTTTGAAGATTTTAGGGTACACAAGTAACTTTGAGAGATTCAGGTTAGCTTACAAAAACCACATTTTCGGGTTTTCTACACCAAATACGGCAAAACTGGCACCCTAGTCTTAAAGTACTGGAAGAGACCGTTGTTTTGACGTGTAGTACATCGAAATCCATCAAAAGCTCGAGAAATGGCGCCACTTTGAAGATTTTAGGGTACACAAGTAACTTTGAGAGATTCAGGTTAGCTTACAAAAACCACATTTTCGGGTTTTCTACACCAAATACGGCAAAACTGGCACGCTAGTCTTAAAGTACTGGAAGAGACCGTTGTTTTGACGTGTAGTACATCGAAATCCATCAAAAGCTCGAGAAATGGCGCCACTTTGAAATTTGTAAGGTACACAAGAATCTTGTGTGCCTTTAAGCTTTAAAAGCCAGTAACTCGTGTTTTTGCCGTTTTCTTGAAAGGGCAAATGACAGTTGAAGTATTTTCTGGCCTTTCTATCCCATAATTGACTTGACTTAGCTCCATCCCATAATTTCTTTATTTGAGACCTAGAGGTTATGCTTAGGTTAGAAAAAGGCCATTTTCTGGTATTGTTACTCAAAATACAGGAAACTTCCATCCAGTAAACGCAATCTACATTAAGAGAACGTTGTATTGCCGTATAGTGCATCGAAATCCATCAAAAGCTCGAGAAATGGCGCCACTTTGAAGATTTTAGGGTACACAAGTAACTTTGAGAGATTCAGGTTAGCTTACAAAAACAACATTTTCGGGTTTTCTACACCAAATACGGCAAAACTGGCACGCTAGTCTTAAAGTACTCGAAGAGACCGTTGTTTTGACGTGTAGTACATCGAAATCCATCAAAAGCTCGAGAAATGGCGCCACTTTGAAGATTTTAGGGTACACAAGTAACTTTGAGAGATTCAGGTTAGCTTACAAAAACCACATTTTCGGGTTTTCTACACCAAATACGGCAAAACTGGCACGCTAGTCTTAAAGTATTGGAAGAGACCGTTGTTTTGACGTGTAGTACATCGAAATCCATCAAAAGTTCGAGAAATGGCGCCACTTTGAAGATTTTAGGGTACACAAGTAACTTTGAGAGATTCAGGTTAGCTTACAAAAACCACATTTTCGGGTTTTCTACACCAAATACGGCAAAACTGGCACCCTAGTCTTAAAGTACTGGAAGAGACCGTTGTTTTGACGTGTAGTACATCGAAATCCATCAAAAGCTCGAGAAATGGCGCCACTTTGAAGATTTTAGGGTACACAAGTAACTTTGAGAGATTCAGGTTAGCTTACAAAAACCACATTTTCGGGTTTTCTACACCAAATACGGCAAAACTGGCACGCTAGTCTTAAAGTACTGGAAGAGACCGTTGTTTTGACGTGTAGTACATCGAAATCCATCAAAAGCTCGAGAAATGGCGCCACTTTGAAATTTGTAAGGTACACAAGAATCTTGTGTGCCTTTAAGCTTTAAAAGCCAGTAACTCGTGTTTTTGCCGTTTTCTTGAAAGGGCAAATGACAGTTGAAGTATTTTCTGGCCTTTCTATCCCATAATTGACTTGACTTAGCTCCATCCCATAATTTCTTTATTTGAGACCTAGAGGTTATGCTTAGGTTAGAAAAAGGCCATTTTCTGGTATTGTTACTCAAAATACAGGAAACTTCCATCCAGTAAACGCAATCTACATTAAGAGAACGTTGTATTGCCGTATAGTGCATCGAAATCCATCAAAAGCTCGAGAAATGGCGCCACTTTGAAGATTTTAGGGTACACAAGTAACTTTGAGAGATTCAGGTTAGCTTACAAAAACCACATTTTCGGGTTTTCTACACCAAATACGGCAAAACTGGCACGCTAGTCTTAAAGTACTGGAAGAGACCGTTGTTTTGACGTGTAGTACATCGAAATCCATCAAAAGCTCGAGAAATGGCGCCACTTTGAAGATTTTAGGGTACACAAGTAACTTTGAGAGATTCAGGTTAGCTTACAAAAACCACATTTTCGGGTTTTCTACACCAAATACGGCAAAACTGGCACGCTAGTCTTAAAGTACTGGAAGAGACCGTTGTTTTGACGTGTAGTACATCGAAATCCATCAAAAGTTCGAGAAATGGCGCCACTTTGAAGATTTTAGGGTACACAAGTAACTTTGAGAGATTCAGGTTAGCTTACAAAAACCACATTTTCGGGTTTTCTACACCAAATACGGCAAAACTGGCACCCTAGTCTTAAAGTACTGGAAGAGACCGTTGTTTTGACGTGTAGTACATCGAAATCCATCAAAAGCTCGAGAAATGGCGCCACTTTGAAGATTTTAGGGTACACAAGTAACTTTGAGAGATTCAGGTTAGCTTACAAAAACCACATTTTCGGGTTTTCTACACCAAATACGGCAAAACTGGCACGCTAGTCTTAAAGTACTGGAAGAGACCGTTGTTTTGACGTGTAGTACATCGAAATCCATCAAAAGCTCGAGAAATGGCGCCACTTTGAAATTTGTAAGGTACACAAGAATCTTGTGTGCCTTTAAGCTTTAAAAGCCAGTAACTCGTGTTTTTGCCGTTTTCTTGAAAGGGCAAATGACAGTTGAAGTATTTTCTGGCCTTTCTATCCCATAATTGACTTGACTTAGCTCCATCCCATAATTTCTTTATTTGAGACCTAGAGGTTATGCTTAGGTTAGAAAAAGGCCATTTTCTGGTATTGTTACTCAAAATACAGGAAACTTCCATCCAGTAAACGCAATCTACATTAAGAGAACGTTGTATTGCCGTATAGTGCATCGAAATCCATCAAAAGCTCGAGAAATGGCGCCACTTTGAAGATTTTAGGGTACACAAGTAACTTTGAGAGATTCAGGTTAGCTTACAAAAACCACATTTTCGGGTTTTCTACACCAAATACGGCAAAACTGGCACGCTAGTCTTAAAGTACTGGAAGAGACCGTTGTTTTGACGTGTAGTACATCGAAATCCATCAAAAGCTCGAGAAATGGCGCCACTTTGAAGATTTTAGGGTACACAAGTAACTTTGAGAGATTCAGGTTAGCTTACAAAAACCACATTTTCGGGTTTTCTACACCAAATACGGCAAAACTGGCACGCTAGTCTTAAAGTACTGGAAGAGACCGTTGTTTTGACGTGTAGTACATCGAAATCCATCAAAAGTTCGAGAAATGGCGCCACTTTGAAGATTTTAGGGTACACAAGTAACTTTGAGAGATTCAGGTTAGCTTACAAAAACCACATTTTCGGGTTTTCTACACCAAATACGGCAAAACTGGCACGCTAGTCTTAAAGTACTCGAAGAGACCGTTGTTTTGACGTGTAGTACATCGAAATCCATCAAAAGCTCGAGAAATGGCGCCACTTTGAAGATTTTAGGGTACACAAGTAACTTTGAGAGATTCAGGTTAGCTTACAAAAACCACATTTTCGGGTTTTCTACACCAAATACGGCAAAACTGGCACGCTAGTCTTAAAGTATTGGAAGAGACCGTTGTTTTGACGTGTAGTACATCGAAATCCATCAAAAGTTCGAGAAATGGCGCCACTTTGAAGATTTTAGGGTACACAAGTAACTTTGAGAGATTCAGGTTAGCTTACAAAAACCACATTTTCGGGTTTTCTACACCAAATACGGCAAAACTGGCACCCTAGTCTTAAAGTACTGGAAGAGACCGTTGTTTTGACGTGTAGTACATCGAAATCCATCAAAAGCTCGAGAAATGGCGCCACTTTGAAGATTTTAGGGTACACAAGTAACTTTGAGAGATTCAGGTTAGCTTACAAAAACCACATTTTCGGGTTTTCTACACCAAATACGGCAAAACTGGCACGCTAGTCTTAAAGTACTGGAAGAGACCGTTGTTTTGACGTGTAGTACATCGAAATCCATCAAAAGCTCGAGAAATGGCGCCACTTTGAAATTTGTAAGGTACACAAGAATCTTGTGTGCCTTTAAGCTTTAAAAGCCAGTAACTCGTGTTTTTGCCGTTTTCTTGAAAGGGCAAATGACAGTTGAAGTATTTTCTGGCCTTTCTATCCCATAATTGACTTGACTTAGCTCCATCCCATAATTTCTTTATTTGAGACCTAGAGGTTATGCTTAGGTTAGAAAAAGGCCATTTTCTGGTATTGTTACTCAAAGTACAGGAAACTTCCATCCAGTAAACGCAATCTACATTAAGAGAACGTTGTATTGCCGTATAGTGCATCGAAATCCATCAAAAGCTCGAGAAATGGCGCCACTTTGAAGATTTTAGGGTACACAAGTAACTTTGAGAGATTCAGGTTAGCTTACAAAAACCACATTTTCGGGTTTTCTACACCAAATACGGCAAAACTGGCACGCTAGTCTTAAAGTACTGGAAGAGACCGTTGTTTTGACGTGTAGTACATCGAAATCCATCAAAAGCTCGAGAAATGGCGCCACTTTGAAGATTTTAGGGTACACAAGTAACTTTGAGAGATTCAGGTTAGCTTACAAAAACCACATTTTCGGGTTTTCTACACCAAATACGGCAAAACTGGCACCCTAGTCTTAAAGTACTGGAAGAGACCGTTGTTTTGACGTGTAGTACATCGAAATCCATCAAAAGCTCGAGAAATGGCGCCACTTTGAAGATTTTAGGGTACACAAGTAACTTTGAGAGATTCAGGTTAGCTTACAAAAACCACATTTTCGGGTTTTCTACACCAAATACGGCAAAACTGGCACGCTAGTCTTAAAGTACTGGAAGAGACCGTTGTTTTGACGTGTAGTACATCGAAATCCATCAAAAGCTCGAGAAATGGCGCCACTTTGAAATTTGTAAGGTACACAAGAATCTTGTGTGCCTTTAAGCTTTAAAAGCCAGTAACTCGTGTTTTTGCCGTTTTCTTGAAAGGGCAAATGACAGTTGAAGTATTTTCTGGCCTTTCTATCCCATAATTGACTTGACTTAGCTCCATCCCATAATTTCTTTATTTGAGACCTAGAGGTTATGCTTAGGTTAGAAAAAGGCCATTTTCTGGTATTGTTACTCAAAATACAGGAAACTTCCATCCAGTAAACGCAATCTACATTAAGAGAACGTTGTATTGCCGTATAGTGCATCGAAATCCATCAAAAGCTCGAGAAATGGCGCCACTTTGAAGATTTTAGGGTACACAAGTAACTTTGAGAGATTCAGGTTAGCTTACAAAAACCACATTTTCGGGTTTTCTACACCAAATACGGCAAAACTGGCACGCTAGTCTTAAAGTACTGGAAGAGACCGTTGTTTTGACGTGTAGTACATCGAAATCCATCAAAAGCTCGAGAAATGGCGCCACTTTGAAGATTTTAGGGTACACAAGTAACTTTGAGAGATTCAGGTTAGCTTACAAAAACCACATTTTCGGGTTTTCTACACCAAATACGGCAAAACTGGCACGCTAGTCTTAAAGTACTGGAAGAGACCGTTGTTTTGACGTGTAGTACATCGAAATCCATCAAAAGTTCGAGAAATGGCGCCACTTTGAAGATTTTAGGGTACACAAGTAACTTTGAGAGATTCAGGTTAGCTTACAAAAACCACATTTTCGGGTTTTCTACACCAAATACGGCAAAACTGGCACGCTAGTCTTAAAGTACTGGAAGAGACCGTTGTTTTGACGTGTAGTACATCGAAATCCATCAAAAGCTCGAGAAATGGCGCCACTTTGAAGATTTTAGGGTACACAAGTAACTTTGAGAGATTCAGGTTAGCTTACAAAAACCACATTTTCGGGTTTTCTACACCAAATACGGCAAAACTGGCACGCTAGTCTTAAAGTACTGGAAGAGACCGTTGTTTTGACGTGTAGTACATCGAAATCCATCAAAAGTTCGAGAAATGGCGCCACTTTGAAGATTTTAGGGTACACAAGTAACTTTGAGAGATTCAGGTTAGCTTACAAAAACCACATTTTCGGGTTTTCTACACCAAATACGGCAAAACTGGCACGCTAGTCTTAAAGTACTGGAAGAGACCGTTGTTTTGACGTGTAGTACATCGAAATCCATCAAAAGTTCGAGAAATGGCGCCACTTTGAAGATTTTAGGGTACACAAGTAACTTTGAGAGATTCAGGTTAGCTTACAAAAACCACATTTTCGGGTTTTCTACACCAAATACGGCAAAACTGGCACGCTAATCTTAAAGTACTGGAAGAGACCGTTGTTTTGACGTGTAGTACATCGAAATCCATCAAAAGCTCGAGAAATGGCGCCACTTTGAAGATTTTAGGGTACACAAGTAACTTTGAGAGATTCAGGTTAGCTTACAAAAACCACATTTTCGGGTTTTCTACACCAAATACGGCAAAACTGGCACGCTAGTCTTAAAGTACTGGAAGAGACCGTTGTTTTGACGTGTAGTACATCGAAATCCATCAAAAGCTCGAGAAATGGCGCCACTTTGAAGATTTTAGGGTACACAAGTAACTTTGAGAGATTCAGGTTAGCTTACAAAAACCACATTTTCGGGTTTTCTACACCAAATACGGCAAAACTGGCACGCTAGTCTTAAAGTATTGGAAGAGACCGTTGTTTTGACGTGTAGTACATCGAAATCCATCAAAAGTTCGAGAAATGGCGCCACTTTGAAGATTTTAGGGTACACAAGTAACTTTGAGAGATTCAGGTTAGCTTACAAAAACCACATTTTCGGGTTTTCTACACCAAATACGGCAAAACTGGCACCCTAGTCTTAAAGTACTGGAAGAGACCGTTGTTTTGACGTGTAGTACATCGAAATCCATCAAAAGCTCGAGAAATGGCGCCACTTTGAAGATTTTAGGGTACACAAGTAACTTTGAGAGATTCAGGTTAGCTTACAAAAACCACATTTTCGGGTTTTCTACACCAAATACGGCAAAACTGGCACGCTAGTCTTAAAGTACTGGAAGAGACCGTTGTTTTGACGTGTAGTACATCGAAATCCATCAAAAGCTCGAGAAATGGCGCCACTTTGAAATTTGTAAGGTACACAAGAATCTTGTGTGCCTTTAAGCTTTAAAAGCCAGTAACTCGTGTTTTTGCCGTTTTCTTGAAAGGGCAAATGACAGTTGAAGTATTTTCTGGCCTTTCTATCCCATAATTGACTTGACTTAGCTCCATCCCATAATTTCTTTATTTGAGACCTAGAGGTTATGCTTAGGTTAGAAAAAGGCCATTTTCTGGTATTGTTACTCAAAATACAGGAAACTTCCATCCAGTAAACGCAATCTACATTAAGAGAACGTTGTATTGCCGTATAGTGCATCGAAATCCATCAAAAGCTCGAGAAATGGCGCCACTTTGAAGATTTTAGGGTACACAAGTAACTTTGAGAGATTCAGGTTAGCTTACAAAAACAACATTTTCGGGTTTTCTACACCAAATACGGCAAAACTGGCACGCTAGTCTTAAAGTACTCGAAGAGACCGTTGTTTTGACGTGTAGTACATCGAAATCCATCAAAAGCTCGAGAAATGGCGCCACTTTGAAGATTTTAGGGTACACAAGTAACTTTGAGAGATTCAGGTTAGCTTACAAAAACCACATTTTCGGGTTTTCTACACCAAATACGGCAAAACTGGCACGCTAGTCTTAAAGTATTGGAAGAGACCGTTGTTTTGACGTGTAGTACATCGAAATCCATCAAAAGTTCGAGAAATGGCGCCACTTTGAAGATTTTAGGGTACACAAGTAACTTTGAGAGATTCAGGTTAGCTTACAAAAACCACATTTTCGGGTTTTCTACACCAAATACGGCAAAACTGGCACCCTAGTCTTAAAGTACTGGAAGAGACCGTTGTTTTGACGTGTAGTACATCGAAATCCATCAAAAGCTCGAGAAATGGCGCCACTTTGAAGATTTTAGGGTACACAAGTAACTTTGAGAGATTCAGGTTAGCTTACAAAAACCACATTTTCGGGTTTTCTACACCAAATACGGCAAAACTGGCACGCTAGTCTTAAAGTACTGGAAGAGACCGTTGTTTTGACGTGTAGTACATCGAAATCCATCAAAAGCTCGAGAAATGGCGCCACTTTGAAATTTGTAAGGTACACAAGAATCTTGTGTGCCTTTAAGCTTTAAAAGCCAGTAACTCGTGTTTTTGCCGTTTTCTTGAAAGGGCAAATGACAGTTGAAGTATTTTCTGGCCTTTCTATCCCATAATTGACTTGACTTAGCTCCATCCCATAATTTCTTTATTTGAGACCTAGAGGTTATGCTTAGGTTAGAAAAAGGCCATTTTCTGGTATTGTTACTCAAAATACAGGAAACTTCCATCCAGTAAACGCAATCTACATTAAGAGAACGTTGTATTGCCGTATAGTGCATCGAAATCCATCAAAAGCTCGAGAAATGGCGCCACTTTGAAGATTTTAGGGTACACAAGTAACTTTGAGAGATTCAGGTTAGCTTACAAAAACCACATTTTCGGGTTTTCTACACCAAATACGGCAAAACTGGCACGCTAGTCTTAAAGTACTGGAAGAGACCGTTGTTTTGACGTGTAGTACATCGAAATCCATCAAAAGCTCGAGAAATGGCGCCACTTTGAAGATTTTAGGGTACACAAGTAACTTTGAGAGATTCAGGTTAGCTTACAAAAACCACATTTTCGGGTTTTCTACACCAAATACGGCAAAACTGGCACGCTAGTCTTAAAGTACTGGAAGAGACCGTTGTTTTGACGTGTAGTACATCGAAATCCATCAAAAGTTCGAGAAATGGCGCCACTTTGAAGATTTTAGGGTACACAAGTAACTTTGAGAGATTCAGGTTAGCTTACAAAAACCACATTTTCGGGTTTTCTACACCAAATACGGCAAAACTGGCACCCTAGTCTTAAAGTACTGGAAGAGACCGTTGTTTTGACGTGTAGTACATCGAAATCCATCAAAAGCTCGAGAAATGGCGCCACTTTGAAGATTTTAGGGTACACAAGTAACTTTGAGAGATTCAGGTTAGCTTACAAAAACCACATTTTCGGGTTTTCTACACCAAATACGGCAAAACTGGCACGCTAGTCTTAAAGTACTGGAAGAGACCGTTGTTTTGACGTGTAGTACATCGAAATCCATCAAAAGCTCGAGAAATGGCGCCACTTTGAAATTTGTAAGGTACACAAGAATCTTGTGTGCCTTTAAGCTTTAAAAGCCAGTAACTCGTGTTTTTGCCGTTTTCTTGAAAGGGCAAATGACAGTTGAAGTATTTTCTGGCCTTTCTATCCCATAATTGACTTGACTTAGCTCCATCCCATAATTTCTTTATTTGAGACCTAGAGGTTATGCTTAGGTTAGAAAAAGGCCATTTTCTGGTATTGTTACTCAAAATACAGGAAACTTCCATCCAGTAAACGCAATCTACATTAAGAGAACGTTGTATTGCCGTATAGTGCATCGAAATCCATCAAAAGCTCGAGAAATGGCGCCACTTTGAAGATTTTAGGGTACACAAGTAACTTTGAGAGATTCAGGTTAGCTTACAAAAACCACATTTTCGGGTTTTCTACACCAAATACGGCAAAACTGGCACGCTAGTCTTAAAGTACTGGAAGAGACCGTTGTTTTGACGTGTAGTACATCGAAATCCATCAAAAGCTCGAGAAATGGCGCCACTTTGAAGATTTTAGGGTACACAAGTAACTTTGAGAGATTCAGGTTAGCTTACAAAAACCACATTTTCGGGTTTTCTACACCAAATACGGCAAAACTGGCACGCTAGTCTTAAAGTACTGGAAGAGACCGTTGTTTTGACGTGTAGTACATCGAAATCCATCAAAAGTTCGAGAAATGGCGCCACTTTGAAGATTTTAGGGTACACAAGTAACTTTGAGAGATTCAGGTTAGCTTACAAAAACCACATTTTCGGGTTTTCTACACCAAATACGGCAAAACTGGCACGCTAGTCTTAAAGTACTCGAAGAGACCGTTGTTTTGACGTGTAGTACATCGAAATCCATCAAAAGCTCGAGAAATGGCGCCACTTTGAAGATTTTAGGGTACACAAGTAACTTTGAGAGATTCAGGTTAGCTTACAAAAACCACATTTTCGGGTTTTCTACACCAAATACGGCAAAACTGGCACGCTAGTCTTAAAGTATTGGAAGAGACCGTTGTTTTGACGTGTAGTACATCGAAATCCATCAAAAGTTCGAGAAATGGCGCCACTTTGAAGATTTTAGGGTACACAAGTAACTTTGAGAGATTCAGGTTAGCTTACAAAAACCACATTTTCGGGTTTTCTACACCAAATACGGCAAAACTGGCACCCTAGTCTTAAAGTACTGGAAGAGACCGTTGTTTTGACGTGTAGTACATCGAAATCCATCAAAAGCTCGAGAAATGGCGCCACTTTGAAGATTTTAGGGTACACAAGTAACTTTGAGAGATTCAGGTTAGCTTACAAAAACCACATTTTCGGGTTTTCTACACCAAATACGGCAAAACTGGCACGCTAGTCTTAAAGTACTGGAAGAGACCGTTGTTTTGACGTGTAGTACATCGAAATCCATCAAAAGCTCGAGAAATGGCGCCACTTTGAAATTTGTAAGGTACACAAGAATCTTGTGTGCCTTTAAGCTTTAAAAGCCAGTAACTCGTGTTTTTGCCGTTTTCTTGAAAGGGCAAATGACAGTTGAAGTATTTTCTGGCCTTTCTATCCCATAATTGACTTGACTTAGCTCCATCCCATAATTTCTTTATTTGAGACCTAGAGGTTATGCTTAGGTTAGAAAAAGGCCATTTTCTGGTATTGTTACTCAAAGTACAGGAAACTTCCATCCAGTAAACGCAATCTACATTAAGAGAACGTTGTATTGCCGTATAGTGCATCGAAATCCATCAAAAGCTCGAGAAATGGCGCCACTTTGAAGATTTTAGGGTACACAAGTAACTTTGAGAGATTCAGGTTAGCTTACAAAAACCACATTTTCGGGTTTTCTACACCAAATACGGCAAAACTGGCACGCTAGTCTTAAAGTACTGGAAGAGACCGTTGTTTTGACGTGTAGTACATCGAAATCCATCAAAAGCTCGAGAAATGGCGCCACTTTGAAGATTTTAGGGTACACAAGTAACTTTGAGAGATTCAGGTTAGCTTACAAAAACCACATTTTCGGGTTTTCTACACCAAATACGGCAAAACTGGCACCCTAGTCTTAAAGTACTGGAAGAGACCGTTGTTTTGACGTGTAGTACATCGAAATCCATCAAAAGCTCGAGAAATGGCGCCACTTTGAAGATTTTAGGGTACACAAGTAACTTTGAGAGATTCAGGTTAGCTTACAAAAACCACATTTTCGGGTTTTCTACACCAAATACGGCAAAACTGGCACGCTAGTCTTAAAGTACTGGAAGAGACCGTTGTTTTGACGTGTAGTACATCGAAATCCATCAAAAGCTCGAGAAATGGCGCCACTTTGAAATTTGTAAGGTACACAAGAATCTTGTGTGCCTTTAAGCTTTAAAAGCCAGTAACTCGTGTTTTTGCCGTTTTCTTGAAAGGGCAAATGACAGTTGAAGTATTTTCTGGCCTTTCTATCCCATAATTGACTTGACTTAGCTCCATCCCATAATTTCTTTATTTGAGACCTAGAGGTTATGCTTAGGTTAGAAAAAGGCCATTTTCTGGTATTGTTACTCAAAATACAGGAAACTTCCATCCAGTAAACGCAATCTACATTAAGAGAACGTTGTATTGCCGTATAGTGCATCGAAATCCATCAAAAGCTCGAGAAATGGCGCCACTTTGAAGATTTTAGGGTACACAAGTAACTTTGAGAGATTCAGGTTAGCTTACAAAAACCACATTTTCGGGTTTTCTACACCAAATACGGCAAAACTGGCACGCTAGTCTTAAAGTACTGGAAGAGACCGTTGTTTTGACGTGTAGTACATCGAAATCCATCAAAAGCTCGAGAAATGGCGCCACTTTGAAGATTTTAGGGTACACAAGTAACTTTGAGAGATTCAGGTTAGCTTACAAAAACCACATTTTCGGGTTTTCTACACCAAATACGGCAAAACTGGCACGCTAGTCTTAAAGTACTGGAAGAGACCGTTGTTTTGACGTGTAGTACATCGAAATCCATCAAAAGTTCGAGAAATGGCGCCACTTTGAAGATTTTAGGGTACACAAGTAACTTTGAGAGATTCAGGTTAGCTTACAAAAACCACATTTTCGGGTTTTCTACACCAAATACGGCAAAACTGGCACCCTAGTCTTAAAGTACTGGAAGAGACCGTTGTTTTGACGTGTAGTACATCGAAATCCATCAAAAGCTCGAGAAATGGCGCCACTTTGAAGATTTTAGGGTACACAAGTAACTTTGAGAGATTCAGGTTAGCTTACAAAAACCACATTTTCGGGTTTTCTACACCAAATACGGCAAAACTGGCACGCTAGTCTTAAAGTACTGGAAGAGACCGTTGTTTTGACGTGTAGTACATCGAAATCCATCAAAAGCTCGAGAAATGGCGCCACTTTGAAATTTGTAAGGTACACAAGAATCTTGTGTGCCTTTAAGCTTTAAAAGCCAGTAACTCGTGTTTTTGCCGTTTTCTTGAAAGGGCAAATGACAGTTGAAGTATTTTCTGGCCTTTCTATCCCATAATTGACTTGACTTAGCTCCATCCCATAATTTCTTTATTTGAGACCTAGAGGTTATGCTTAGGTTAGAAAAAGGCCATTTTCTGGTATTGTTACTCAAAATACAGGAAACTTCCATCCAGTAAACGCAATCTACATTAAGAGAACGTTGTATTGCCGTATAGTGCATCGAAATCCATCAAAAGCTCGAGAAATGGCGCCACTTTGAAGATTTTAGGGTACACAAGTAACTTTGAGAGATTCAGGTTAGCTTACAAAAACCACATTTTCGGGTTTTCTACACCAAATACGGCAAAACTGGCACGCTAGTCTTAAAGTACTGGAAGAGACCGTTGTTTTGACGTGTAGTACATCGAAATCCATCAAAAGCTCGAGAAATGGCGCCACTTTGAAGATTTTAGGGTACACAAGTAACTTTGAGAGATTCAGGTTAGCTTACAAAAACCACATTTTCGGGTTTTCTACACCAAATACGGCAAAACTGGCACGCTAGTCTTAAAGTACTGGAAGAGACCGTTGTTTTGACGTGTAGTACATCGAAATCCATCAAAAGTTCGAGAAATGGCGCCACTTTGAAGATTTTAGGGTACACAAGTAACTTTGAGAGATTCAGGTTAGCTTACAAAAACCACATTTTCGGGTTTTCTACACCAAATACGGCAAAACTGGCACGCTAGTCTTAAAGTACTCGAAGAGACCGTTGTTTTGACGTGTAGTACATCGAAATCCATCAAAAGCTCGAGAAATGGCGCCACTTTGAAGATTTTAGGGTACACAAGTAACTTTGAGAGATTCAGGTTAGCTTACAAAAACCACATTTTCGGGTTTTCTACACCAAATACGGCAAAACTGGCACGCTAGTCTTAAAGTATTGGAAGAGACCGTTGTTTTGACGTGTAGTACATCGAAATCCATCAAAAGTTCGAGAAATGGCGCCACTTTGAAGATTTTAGGGTACACAAGTAACTTTGAGAGATTCAGGTTAGCTTACAAAAACCACATTTTCGGGTTTTCTACACCAAATACGGCAAAACTGGCACCCTAGTCTTAAAGTACTGGAAGAGACCGTTGTTTTGACGTGTAGTACATCGAAATCCATCAAAAGCTCGAGAAATGGCGCCACTTTGAAGATTTTAGGGTACACAAGTAACTTTGAGAGATTCAGGTTAGCTTACAAAAACCACATTTTCGGGTTTTCTACACCAAATACGGCAAAACTGGCACGCTAGTCTTAAAGTACTGGAAGAGACCGTTGTTTTGACGTGTAGTACATCGAAATCCATCAAAAGCTCGAGAAATGGCGCCACTTTGAAATTTGTAAGGTACACAAGAATCTTGTGTGCCTTTAAGCTTTAAAAGCCAGTAACTCGTGTTTTTGCCGTTTTCTTGAAAGGGCAAATGACAGTTGAAGTATTTTCTGGCCTTTCTATCCCATAATTGACTTGACTTAGCTCCATCCCATAATTTCTTTATTTGAGACCTAGAGGTTATGCTTAGGTTAGAAAAAGGCCATTTTCTGGTATTGTTACTCAAAGTACAGGAAACTTCCATCCAGTAAACGCAATCTACATTAAGAGAACGTTGTATTGCCGTATAGTGCATCGAAATCCATCAAAAGCTCGAGAAATGGCGCCACTTTGAAGATTTTAGGGTACACAAGTAACTTTGAGAGATTCAGGTTAGCTTACAAAAACCACATTTTCGGGTTTTCTACACCAAATACGGCAAAACTGGCACGCTAGTCTTAAAGTACTGGAAGAGACCGTTGTTTTGACGTGTAGTACATCGAAATCCATCAAAAGCTCGAGAAATGGCGCCACTTTGAAGATTTTAGGGTACACAAGTAACTTTGAGAGATTCAGGTTAGCTTACAAAAACCACATTTTCGGGTTTTCTACACCAAATACGGCAAAACTGGCACCCTAGTCTTAAAGTACTGGAAGAGACCGTTGTTTTGACGTGTAGTACATCGAAATCCATCAAAAGCTCGAGAAATGGCGCCACTTTGAAGATTTTAGGGTACACAAGTAACTTTGAGAGATTCAGGTTAGCTTACAAAAACCACATTTTCGGGTTTTCTACACCAAATACGGCAAAACTGGCACGCTAGTCTTAAAGTACTGGAAGAGACCGTTGTTTTGACGTGTAGTACATCGAAATCCATCAAAAGCTCGAGAAATGGCGCCACTTTGAAATTTGTAAGGTACACAAGAATCTTGTGTGCCTTTAAGCTTTAAAAGCCAGTAACTCGTGTTTTTGCCGTTTTCTTGAAAGGGCAAATGACAGTTGAAGTATTTTCTGGCCTTTCTATCCCATAATTGACTTGACTTAGCTCCATCCCATAATTTCTTTATTTGAGACCTAGAGGTTATGCTTAGGTTAGAAAAAGGCCATTTTCTGGTATTGTTACTCAAAATACAGGAAACTTCCATCCAGTAAACGCAATCTACATTAAGAGAACGTTGTATTGCCGTATAGTGCATCGAAATCCATCAAAAGCTCGAGAAATGGCGCCACTTTGAAGATTTTAGGGTACACAAGTAACTTTGAGAGATTCAGGTTAGCTTACAAAAACCACATTTTCGGGTTTTCTACACCAAATACGGCAAAACTGGCACGCTAGTCTTAAAGTACTGGAAGAGACCGTTGTTTTGACGTGTAGTACATCGAAATCCATCAAAAGCTCGAGAAATGGCGCCACTTTGAAGATTTTAGGGTACACAAGTAACTTTGAGAGATTCAGGTTAGCTTACAAAAACCACATTTTCGGGTTTTCTACACCAAATACGGCAAAACTGGCACGCTAGTCTTAAAGTACTGGAAGAGACCGTTGTTTTGACGTGTAGTACATCGAAATCCATCAAAAGTTCGAGAAATGGCGCCACTTTGAAGATTTTAGGGTACACAAGTAACTTTGAGAGATTCAGGTTAGCTTACAAAAACCACATTTTCGGGTTTTCTACACCAAATACGGCAAAACTGGCACGCTAGTCTTAAAGTACTGGAAGAGACCGTTGTTTTGACGTGTAGTACATCGAAATCCATCAAAAGCTCGAGAAATGGCGCCACTTTGAAGATTTTAGGGTACACAAGTAACTTTGAGAGATTCAGGTTAGCTTACAAAAACCACATTTTCGGGTTTTCTACACCAAATACGGCAAAACTGGCACGCTAGTCTTAAAGTACTCGAAGAGACCGTTGTTTTGACGTGTAGTACATCGAAATCCATCAAAAGCTCGAGAAATGGCGCCACTTTGAAGATTTTAGGGTACACAAGTAACTTTGAGAGATTCAGGTTAGCTTACAAAAACCACATTTTCGGGTTTTCTACACCAAATACGGCAAAACTGGCACGCTAGTCTTAAAGTATTGGAAGAGACCGTTGTTTTGACGTGTAGTACATCGAAATCCATCAAAAGTTCGAGAAATGGCGCCACTTTGAAGATTTTAGGGTACACAAGTAACTTTGAGAGATTCAGGTTAGCTTACAAAAACCACATTTTCGGGTTTTCTACACCAAATACGGCAAAACTGGCACCCTAGTCTTAAAGTACTGGAAGAGACCGTTGTTTTGACGTGTAGTACATCGAAATCCATCAAAAGCTCGAGAAATGGCGCCACTTTGAAGATTTTAGGGTACACAAGTAACTTTGAGAGATTCAGGTTAGCTTACAAAAACCACATTTTCGGGTTTTCTACACCAAATACGGCAAAACTGGCACGCTAGTCTTAAAGTACTCGAAGAGACCGTTGTTTTGACGTGTAGTACATCGAAATCCATCAAAAGCTCGAGAAATGGCGCCACTTTGAAGATTTTAGGGTACACAAGTAACTTTGAGAGATTCAGGTTAGCTTACAAAAACCACATTTTCGGGTTTTCTACACCAAATACGGCAAAACTGGCACGCTAGTCTTAAAGTATTGGAAGAGACCGTTGTTTTGACGTGTAGTACATCGAAATCCATCAAAAGTTCGAGAAATGGCGCCACTTTGAAGATTTTAGGGTACACAAGTAACTTTGAGAGATTCAGGTTAGCTTACAAAAACCACATTTTCGGGTTTTCTACACCAAATACGGCAAAACTGGCACCCTAGTCTTAAAGTACTGGAAGAGACCGTTGTTTTGACGTGTAGTACATCGAAATCCATCAAAAGCTCGAGAAATGGCGCCACTTTGAAGATTTTAGGGTACACAAGTAACTTTGAGAGATTCAGGTTAGCTTACAAAAACCACATTTTCGGGTTTTCTACACCAAATACGGCAAAACTGGCACGCTAGTCTTAAAGTACTGGAAGAGACCGTTGTTTTGACGTGTAGTACATCGAAATCCATCAAAAGCTCGAGAAATGGCGCCACTTTGAAATTTGTAAGGTACACAAGAATCTTGTGTGCCTTTAAGCTTTAAAAGCCAGTAACTCGTGTTTTTGCCGTTTTCTTGAAAGGGCAAATGACAGTTGAAGTATTTTCTGGCCTTTCTATCCCATAATTGACTTGACTTAGCTCCATCCCATAATTTCTTTATTTGAGACCTAGAGGTTATGCTTAGGTTAGAAAAAGGCCATTTTCTGGTATTGTTACTCAAAATACAGGAAACTTCCATCCAGTAAACGCAATCTACATTAAGAGAACGTTGTATTGCCGTATAGTGCATCGAAATCCATCAAAAGCTCGAGAAATGGCGCCACTTTGAAGATTTTAGGGTACACAAGTAACTTTGAGAGATTCAGGTTAGCTTACAAAAACCACATTTTCGGGTTTTCTACACCAAATACGGCAAAACTGGCACGCTAGTCTTAAAGTACTGGAAGAGACCGTTGTTTTGACGTGTAGTACATCGAAATCCATCAAAAGCTCGAGAAATGGCGCCACTTTGAAGATTTTAGGGTACACAAGTAACTTTGAGAGATTCAGGTTAGCTTACAAAAACCACATTTTCGGGTTTTCTACACCAAATACGGCAAAACTGGCACGCTAGTCTTAAAGTACTGGAAGAGACCGTTGTTTTGACGTGTAGTACATCGAAATCCATCAAAAGTTCGAGAAATGGCGCCACTTTGAAGATTTTAGGGTACACAAGTAACTTTGAGAGATTCAGGTTAGCTTACAAAAACCACATTTTCGGGTTTTCTACACCAAATACGGCAAAACTGGCACGCTAGTCTTAAAGTACTCGAAGAGACCGTTGTTTTGACGTGTAGTACATCGAAATCCATCAAAAGCTCGAGAAATGGCGCCACTTTGAAGATTTTAGGGTACACAAGTAACTTTGAGAGATTCAGGTTAGCTTACAAAAACCACATTTTCGGGTTTTCTACACCAAATACGGCAAAACTGGCACGCTAGTCTTAAAGTATTGGAAGAGACCGTTGTTTTGACGTGTAGTACATCGAAATCCATCAAAAGTTCGAGAAATGGCGCCACTTTGAAGATTTTAGGGTACACAAGTAACTTTGAGAGATTCAGGTTAGCTTACAAAAACCACATTTTCGGGTTTTCTACACCAAATACGGCAAAACTGGCACCCTAGTCTTAAAGTACTGGAAGAGA
This sequence comes from Actinernus sp. WN-2022, assembly GCA_030867875.1. Taxonomy (NCBI): domain Eukaryota; kingdom Metazoa; phylum Cnidaria; class Anthozoa; order Actiniaria; family Actinernidae; genus Actinernus; species Actinernus sp. WN-2022. Next base: position 101,131,107 of record JAOWCC010001634.1, read on the forward strand.
CCGTTGTTTTGACGTGTAGTACATCGAAATCCATCAAAAGCTCGAGAAATGGCGCCACTTTGAAGATTTTAGGGTACACAAGTAACTTTGAGAGATTCAGGTTAGCTTACAAAAACCACATTTTCGGGTTTTCTACACCAAATACGGCAAAACTGGCACGCTAGTCTTAAAGTACTGGAAGAGACCGTTGTTTTGACGTGTAGTACATCGAAATCCATCAAAAGCTCGAGAAATGGCGCCACTTTGAAATTTGTAAGGTACACAAGAATCTTGTGTGCCTTTAAGCTTTAAAAGCCAGTAACTCGTGTTTTTGCCGTTTTCTTGAAAGGGCAAATGACAGTTGAAGTATTTTCTGGCCTTTCTATCCCATAATTGACTTGACTTAGCTCCATCCCATAATTTCTTTATTTGAGACCTAGAGGTTATGCTTAGGTTAGAAAAAGGCCATTTTCTGGTATTGTTACTCAAAATACAGGAAACTTCCATCCAGTAAACGCAATCTACATTAAGAGAACGTTGTATTGCCGTATAGTGCATCGAAATCCATCAAAAGCTCGAGAAATGGCGCCACTTTGAAGATTTTAGGGTACACAAGTAACTTTGAGAGATTCAGGTTAGCTTACAAAAACCACATTTTCGGGTTTTCTACACCAAATACGGCAAAACTGGCACGCTAGTCTTAAAGTACTGGAAGAGACCGTTGTTTTGACGTGTAGTACATCGAAATCCATCAAAAGCTCGAGAAATGGCGCCACTTTGAAGATTTTAGGGTACACAAGTAACTTTGAGAGATTCAGGTTAGCTTACAAAAACCACATTTTCGGGTTTTCTACACCAAATACGGCAAAACTGGCACGCTAGTCTTAAAGTACTGGAAGAGACCGTTGTTTTGACGTGTAGTACATCGAAATCCATCAAAAGTTCGAGAAATGGCGCCACTTTGAAGATTTTAGGGTACACAAGTAACTTTGAGAGATTCAGGTTAGCTTACAAAAACCACATTTTCGGGTTTTCTACACCAAATACGGCAAAACTGGCACGCTAGTCTTAAAGTACTGGAAGAGACCGTTGTTTTGACGTGTAGTACATCGAAATCCATCAAAAGCTCGAGAAATGGCGCCACTTTGAAGATTTTAGGGTACACAAGTAACTTTGAGAGATTCAGGTTAGCTTACAAAAACCACATTTTCGGGTTTTCTACACCAAATACGGCAAAACTGGCACGCTAGTCTTAAAGTACTCGAAGAGACCGTTGTTTTGACGTGTAGTACATCGAAATCCATCAAAAGCTCGAGAAATGGCGCCACTTTGAAGATTTTAGGGTACACAAGTAACTTTGAGAGATTCAGGTTAGCTTACAAAAACCACATTTTCGGGTTTTCTACACCAAATACGGCAAAACTGGCACGCTAGTCTTAAAGTATTGGAAGAGACCGTTGTTTTGACGTGTAGTACATCGAAATCCATCAAAAGTTCGAGAAATGGCGCCACTTTGAAGATTTTAGGGTACACAAGTAACTTTGAGAGATTCAGGTTAGCTTACAAAAACCACATTTTCGGGTTTTCTACACCAAATACGGCAAAACTGGCACCCTAGTCTTAAAGTACTGGAAGAGACCGTTGTTTTGACGTGTAGTACATCGAAATCCATCAAAAGCTCGAGAAATGGCGCCACTTTGAAGATTTTAGGGTACACAAGTAACTTTGAGAGATTCAGGTTAGCTTACAAAAACCACATTTTCGGGTTTTCTACACCAAATACGGCAAAACTGGCACGCTAGTCTTAAAGTACTGGAAGAGACCGTTGTTTTGACGTGTAGTACATCGAAATCCATCAAAAGCTCGAGAAATGGCGCCACTTTGAAATTTGTAAGGTACACAAGAATCTTGTGTGCCTTTAAGCTTTAAAAGCCAGTAACTCGTGTTTTTGCCGTTTTCTTGAAAGGGCAAATGACAGTTGAAGTATTTTCTGGCCTTTCTATCCCATAATTGACTTGACTTAGCTCCATCCCATAATTTCTTTATTTGAGACCTAGAGGTTATGCTTAGGTTAGAAAAAGGCCATTTTCTGGTATTGTTACTCAAAATACAGGAAACTTCCATCCAGTAAACGCAATCTACATTAAGAGAACGTTGTATTGCCGTATAGTGCATCGAAATCCATCAAAAGCTCGAGAAATGGCGCCACTTTGAAGATTTTAGGGTACACAAGTAACTTTGAGAGATTCAGGTTAGCTTACAAAAACCACATTTTCGGGTTTTCTACACCAAATACGGCAAAACTGGCACGCTAGTCTTAAAGTACTGGAAGAGACCGTTGTTTTGACGTGTAGTACATCGAAATCCATCAAAAGCTCGAGAAATGGCGCCACTTTGAAGATTTTAGGGTACACAAGTAACTTTGAGAGATTCAGGTTAGCTTACAAAAACCACATTTTCGGGTTTTCTACACCAAATACGGCAAAACTGGCACGCTAGTCTTAAAGTACTGGAAGAGACCGTTGTTTTGACGTGTAGTACATCGAAATCCATCAAAAGTTCGAGAAATGGCGCCACTTTGAAGATTTTAGGGTACACAAGTAACTTTGAGAGATTCAGGTTAGCTTACAAAAACCACATTTTCGGGTTTTCTACACCAAATACGGCAAAACTGGCACGCTAGTCTTAAAGTACTCGAAGAGACCGTTGTTTTGACGTGTAGTACATCGAAATCCATCAAAAGCTCGAGAAATGGCGCCACTTTGAAGATTTTAGGGTACACAAGTAACTTTGAGAGATTCAGGTTAGCTTACAAAAACCACATTTTCGGGTTTTCTACACCAAATACGGCAAAACTGGCACGCTAGTCTTAAAGTATTGGAAGAGACCGTTGTTTTGACGTGTAGTACATCGAAATCCATCAAAAGTTCGAGAAATGGCGCCACTTTGAAGATTTTAGGGTACACAAGTAACTTTGAGAGATTCAGGTTAGCTTACAAAAACCACATTTTCGGGTTTTCTACACCAAATACGGCAAAACTGGCACCCTAGTCTTAAAGTACTGGAAGAGACCGTTGTTTTGACGTGTAGTACATCGAAATCCATCAAAAGCTCGAGAAATGGCGCCACTTTGAAGATTTTAGGGTACACAAGTAACTTTGAGAGATTCAGGTTAGCTTACAAAAACCACATTTTCGGGTTTTCTACACCAAATACGGCAAAACTGGCACGCTAGTCTTAAAGTACTGGAAGAGACCGTTGTTTTGACGTGTAGTACATCGAAATCCATCAAAAGCTCGAGAAATGGCGCCACTTTGAAATTTGTAAGGTACACAAGAATCTTGTGTGCCTTTAAGCTTTAAAAGCCAGTAACTCGTGTTTTTGCCGTTTTCTTGAAAGGGCAAATGACAGTTGAAGTATTTTCTGGCCTTTCTATCCCATAATTGACTTGACTTAGCTCCATCCCATAATTTCTTTATTTGAGACCTAGAGGTTATGCTTAGGTTAGAAAAAGGCCATTTTCTGGTATTGTTACTCAAAATACAGGAAACTTCCATCCAGTAAACGCAATCTACATTAAGAGAACGTTGTATTGCCGTATAGTGCATCGAAATCCATCAAAAGCTCGAGAAATGGCGCCACTTTGAAGATTTTAGGGTACACAAGTAACTTTGAGAGATTCAGGTTAGCTTACAAAAACCACATTTTCGGGTTTTCTACACCAAATACGGCAAAACTGGCACGCTAGTCTTAAAGTACTGGAAGAGACCGTTGTTTTGACGTGTAGTACATCGAAATCCATCAAAAGCTCGAGAAATGGCGCCACTTTGAAGATTTTAGGGTACACAAGTAACTTTGAGAGATTCAGGTTAGCTTACAAAAACCACATTTTCGGGTTTTCTACACCAAATACGGCAAAACTGGCACGCTAGTCTTAAAGTACTGGAAGAGACCGTTGTTTTGACGTGTAGTACATCGAAATCCATCAAAAGTTCGAGAAATGGCGCCACTTTGAAGATTTTAGGGTACACAAGTAACTTTGAGAGATTCAGGTTAGCTTACAAAAACCACATTTTCGGGTTTTCTACACCAAATACGGCAAAACTGGCACGCTAGTCTTAAAGTATTGGAAGAGACCGTTGTTTTGACGTGTAGTACATCGAAATCCATCAAAAGTTCGAGAAATGGCGCCACTTTGAAGATTTTAGGGTACACAAGTAACTTTGAGAGATTCAGGTTAGCTTACAAAAACCACATTTTCGGGTTTTCTACACCAAATACGGCAAAACTGGCACGCTAATCTTAAAGTACTGGAAGAGACCGTTGTTTTGACGTGTAGTACATCGAAATCCATCAAAAGCTCGAGAAATGGCGCCACTTTGAAGATTTTAGGGTACACAAGTAACTTTGAGAGATTCAGGTTAGCTTACAAAAACCACATTTTCGGGTTTTCTACACCAAATACGGCAAAACTGGCACGCTAGTCTTAAAGTACTGGAAGAGACCGTTGTTTTGACGTGTAGTACATCGAAATCCATCAAAAGCTCGAGAAATGGCGCCACTTTGAAATTTGTAAGGTACACAAGAATCTTGTGTGCCTTTAAGCTTTAAAAGCCAGTAACTCGTGTTTTTGCCGTTTTCTTGAAAGGGCAAATGACAGTTGAAGTATTTTCTGGCCTTTCTATCCCATAATTGACTTGACTTAGCTCCATCCCATAATTTCTTTATTTGAGACCTAGAGGTTATGCTTAGGTTAGAAAAAGGCCATTTTCTGGTATTGTTACTCAAAATACAGGAAACTTCCATCCAGTAAACGCAATCTACATTAAGAGAACGTTGTATTGCCGTATAGTGCATCGAAATCCATCAAAAGCTCGAGAAATGGCGCCACTTTGAAGATTTTAGGGTACACAAGTAACTTTGAGAGATTCAGGTTAGCTTACAAAAACCACATTTTCGGGTTTTCTACACCAAATACGGCAAAACTGGCACGCTAGTCTTAAAGTACTGGAAGAGACCGTTGTTTTGACGTGTAGTACATCGAAATCCATCAAAAGTTCGAGAAATGGCGCCACTTTGAAGATTTTAGGGTACACAAGTAACTTTGAGAGATTCAGGTTAGCTTACAAAAACCACATTTTCGGGTTTTCTACACCAAATACGGCAAAACTGGCACGCTAGTCTTAAAGTACTGGAAGAGACCGTTGTTTTGACGTGTAGTACATCGAAATCCATCAAAAGCTCGAGAAATGGCGCCACTTTGAAGATTTTAGGGTACACAAGTAACTTTGAGAGATTCAGGTTAGCTTACAAAAACCACATTTTCGGGTTTTCTACACCAAATACGGCAAAACTGGCACGCTAGTCTTAAAGTATTGGAAGAGACCGTTGTTTTGACGTGTAGTACATCGAAATCCATCAAAAGTTCGAGAAATGGCGCCACTTTGAAGATTTTAGGGTACACAAGTAACTTTGAGAGATTCAGGTTAGCTTACAAAAACCACATTTTCGGGTTTTCTACACCAAATACGGCAAAACTGGCACCCTAGTCTTAAAGTACTGGAAGAGACCGTTGTTTTGACGTGTAGTACATCGAAATCCATCAAAAGCTCGAGAAATGGCGCCACTTTGAAGATTTTAGGGTACACAAGTAACTTTGAGAGATTCAGGTTAGCTTACAAAAACCACATTTTCGGGTTTTCTACACCAAATACGGCAAAACTGGCACGCTAGTCTTAAAGTACTGGAAGAGACCGTTGTTTTGACGTGTAGTACATCGAAATCCATCAAAAGCTCGAGAAATGGCGCCACTTTGAAATTTGTAAGGTACACAAGATCTAGCATGTTTTCACAAAAGGAGCCTTTGAACCTAACACCCCCTTTTGTGAAAACATGCTAGATCTTGTGTGCCTTTAAGCTTTAAAAGCCAGTAACTCGTGTTTTTGCCGTTTTCTTGAAAGGGCAAATGACAGTTGAAGTATTTTCTGGCCTTTCTATCCCATAATTGACTTGACTTAGCTCCATCCCATAATTTCTTTATTTGAGACCTAGAGGTTATGCTTAGGTTAGAAAAAGGCCATTTTCTGGTATTGTTACTCAAAATACAGGAAACTTCCATCCAGTAAACGCAATCTACATTAAGAGAACGTTGTATTGCCGTATAGTGCATCGAAATCCATCAAAAGCTCGAGAAATGGCGCCACTTTGAAGATTTTAGGGTACACAAGTAACTTTGAGAGATTCAGGTTAGCTTACAAAAACCACATTTTCGGGTTTTCTACACCAAATACGGCAAAACTGGCACGCTAGTCTTAAAGTACTGGAAGAGACCGTTGTTTTGACGTGTAGTACATCGAAATCCATCAAAAGCTCGAGAAATGGCTCCACTTTGAAATTTGTAAGGTACACAAGATCTAGCATGTTTTCACAAAAGGAGCCTTTGAACCTAACACCCCCTTTTGTGAAAACATGCTAGATCTTGTGTGCCTTTAAGCTTTAAAAGCCAGTAACTCGTGTTTTTGCCGTTTTCTTGAAAGGGCAAATGACAGTTGAAGTATTTTCTGGCCTTTCTATCCCATAATTGACTTGACTTAGCTCCATCCCATAATTTCTTTATTTGAGACCTAGAGGTTATGCTTAGGTTAGAAAAAGGCCATTTTCTGGTATTGTTACTCAAAATACAGGAAACTTCCATCCAGTAAACGCAATCTACATTAAGAGAACGTTGTATTGCCGTATAGTGCATCGAAATCCATCAAAAGCTCGAGAAATGGCGCCACTTTGAAGATTTTAGGGTACACAAGTAACTTTGAGAGATTCAGGTTAGCTTACAAAAACCACATTTTCGGGTTTTCTACACCAAATACGGCAAAACTGGCACGCTAGTCTTAAAGTACTGGAAGAGACCGTTGTTTTGACGTGTAGTACATCGAAATCCATCAAAAGTTCGAGAAATGGCGCCACTTTGAAGATTTTAGGGTACACAAGTAACTTTGAGAGATTCAGGTTAGCTTACAAAAACCACATTTTCGGGTTTTCTACACCAAATACGGCAAAACTGGCACGCTAGTCTTAAAGTACTGGAAGAGACCGTTGTTTTGACGTGTAGTACATCGAAATCCATCAAAAGCTCGAGAAATGGCGCCACTTTGAAGATTTTAGGGTACACAAGTAACTTTGAGAGATTCAGGTTAGCTTACAAAAACCACATTTTCGGGTTTTCTACACCAAATACGGCAAAACTGGCACGCTAGTCTTAAAGTATTGGAAGAGACCGTTGTTTTGACGTGTAGTACATCGAAATCCATCAAAAGTTCGAGAAATGGCGCCACTTTGAAGATTTTAGGGTACACAAGTAACTTTGAGAGATTCAGGTTAGCTTACAAAAACCACATTTTCGGGTTTTCTACACCAAATACGGCAAAACTGGCACCCTAGTCTTAAAGTACTGGAAGAGACCGTTGTTTTGACGTGTAGTACATCGAAATCCATCAAAAGCTCGAGAAATGGCGCCACTTTGAAGATTTTAGGGTACACAAGTAACTTTGAGAGATTCAGGTTAGCTTACAAAAACCACATTTTCGGGTTTTCTACACCAAATACGGCAAAACTGGCACGCTAGTCTTAAAGTACTGGAAGAGACCGTTGTTTTGACGTGTAGTACATCGAAATCCATCAAAAGCTCGAGAAATGGCGCCACTTTGAAATTTGTAAGGTACACAAGATCTAGCATGTTTTCACAAAAGGAGCCTTTGAACCTAACACCCCCTTTTGTGAAAACATGCTAGATCTTGTGTGCCTTTAAGCTTTAAAAGCCAGTAACTCGTGTTTTTGCCGTTTTCTTGAAAGGGCAAATGACAGTTGAAGTATTTTCTGGCCTTTCTATCCCATAATTGACTTGACTTAGCTCCATCCCATAATTTCTTTATTTGAGACCTAGAGGTTATGCTTAGGTTAGAAAAAGGCCATTTTCTGGTATTGTTACTCAAAATACAGGAAACTTCCATCCAGTAAACGCAATCTACATTAAGAGAACGTTGTATTGCCGTATAGTGCATCGAAATCCATCAAAAGCTCGAGAAATGGCGCCACTTTGAAGATTTTAGGGTACACAAGTAACTTTGAGAGATTCAGGTTAGCTTACAAAAACCACATTTTCGGGTTTTCTACACCAAATACGGCAAAACTGGCACGCTAGTCTTAAAGTACTGGAAGAGACCGTTGTTTTGACGTGTAGTACATCGAAATCCATCAAAAGCTCGAGAAATGGCTCCACTTTGAAATTTGTAAGGTACACAAGATCTAGCATGTTTTCACAAAAGGAGCCTTTGAACCTAACACCCCCTTTTGTGAAAACATGCTAGATCTTGTGTGCCTTTAAGCTTTAAAAGCCAGTAACTCGTGTTTTTGCCGTTTTCTTGAAAGGGCAAATGACAGTTGAAGTATTTTCTGGCCTTTCTATCCCATAATTGACTTGACTTAGCTCCATCCCATAATTTCTTTATTTGAGACCTAGAGGTTATGCTTAGGTTAGAAAAAGGCCATTTTCTGGTATTGTTACTCAAAATACAGGAAACTTCCATCCAGTAAACGCAATCTACATTAAGAGAACGTTGTATTGCCGTATAGTGCATCGAAATCCATCAAAAGCTCGAGAAATGGCGCCACTTTGAAGATTTTAGGGTACACAAGTAACTTTGAGAGATTCAGGTTAGCTTACAAAAACCACATTTTCGGGTTTTCTACACCAAATACGGCAAAACTGGCACGCTAGTCTTAAAGTACTGGAAGAGACCGTTGTTTTGACGTGTAGTACATCGAAATCCATCAAAAGTTCGAGAAATGGCGCCACTTTGAAGATTTTAGGGTACACAAGTAACTTTGAGAGATTCAGGTTAGCTTACAAAAACCACATTTTCGGGTTTTCTACACCAAATACGGCAAAACTGGCACGCTAGTCTTAAAGTACTGGAAGAGACCGTTGTTTTGACGTGTAGTACATCGAAATCCATCAAAAGCTCGAGAAATGGCGCCACTTTGAAGATTTTAGGGTACACAAGTAACTTTGAGAGATTCAGGTTAGCTTACAAAAACCACATTTTCGGGTTTTCTACACCAAATACGGCAAAACTGGCACGCTAGTCTTAAAGTATTGGAAGAGACCGTTGTTTTGACGTGTAGTACATCGAAATCCATCAAAAGTTCGAGAAATGGCGCCACTTTGAAGATTTTAGGGTACACAAGTAACTTTGAGAGATTCAGGTTAGCTTACAAAAACCACATTTTCGGGTTTTCTACACCAAATACGGCAAAACTGGCACCCTAGTCTTAAAGTACTGGAAGAGACCGTTGTTTTGACGTGTAGTACATCGAAATCCATCAAAAGCTCGAGAAATGGCGCCACTTTGAAGATTTTAGGGTACACAAGTAACTTTGAGAGATTCAGGTTAGCTTACAAAAACCACATTTTCGGGTTTTCTACACCAAATACGGCAAAACTGGCACGCTAGTCTTAAAGTACTGGAAGAGACCGTTGTTTTGACGTGTAGTACATCGAAATCCATCAAAAGCTCGAGAAATGGCGCCACTTTGAAATTTGTAAGGTACACAAGATCTAGCATGTTTTCACAAAAGGAGCCTTTGAACCTAACACCCCCTTTTGTGAAAACATGCTAGATCTTGTGTGCCTTTAAGCTTTAAAAGCCAGTAACTCGTGTTTTTGCCGTTTTCTTGAAAGGGCAAATGACAGTTGAAGTATTTTCTGGCCTTTCTATCCCATAATTGACTTGACTTAGCTCCATCCCATAATTTCTTTATTTGAGACCTAGAGGTTATGCTTAGGTTAGAAAAAGGCCATTTTCTGGTATTGTTACTCAAAATACAGGAAACTTCCATCCAGTAAACGCAATCTACATTAAGAGAACGTTGTATTGCCGTATAGTGCATCGAAATCCATCAAAAGCTCGAGAAATGGCGCCACTTTGAAGATTTTAGGGTACACAAGTAACTTTGAGAGATTCAGGTTAGCTTACAAAAACCACATTTTCGGGTTTTCTACACCAAATACGGCAAAACTGGCACGCTAGTCTTAAAGTACTGGAAGAGACCGTTGTTTTGACGTGTAGTACATCGAAATCCATCAAAAGCTCGAGAAATGGCTCCACTTTGAAATTTGTAAGGTACACAAGATCTAGCATGTTTTCACAAAAGGAGCCTTTGAACCTAACACCCCCTTTTGTGAAAACATGCTAGATCTTGTGTGCCTTTAAGCTTTAAAAGCCAGTAACTCGTGTTTTTGCCGTTTTCTTGAAAGGGCAAATGACAGTTGAAGTATTTTCTGGCCTTTCTATCCCATAATTGACTTGACTTAGCTCCATCCCATAATTTCTTTATTTGAGACCTAGAGGTTATGCTTAGGTTAGAAAAAGGCCATTTTCTGGTATTGTTACTCAAAATACAGGAAACTTCCATCCAGTAAACGCAATCTACATTAAGAGAACGTTGTATTGCCGTATAGTGCATCGAAATCCATCAAAAGCTCGAGAAATGGCGCCACTTTGAAGATTTTAGGGTACACAAGTAACTTTGAGAGATTCAGGTTAGCTTACAAAAACCACATTTTCGGGTTTTCTACACCAAATACGGCAAAACTGGCACGCTAGTCTTAAAGTACTGGAAGAGACCGTTGTTTTGACGTGTAGTACATCGAAATCCATCAAAAGTTCGAGAAATGGCGCCACTTTGAAGATTTTAGGGTACACAAGTAACTTTGAGAGATTCAGGTTAGCTTACAAAAACCACATTTTCGGGTTTTCTACACCAAATACGGCAAAACTGGCACGCTAGTCTTAAAGTACTGGAAGAGACCGTTGTTTTGACGTGTAGTACATCGAAATCCATCAAAAGCTCGAGAAATGGCGCCACTTTGAAGATTTTAGGGTACACAAGTAACTTTGAGAGATTCAGGTTAGCTTACAAAAACCACATTTTCGGGTTTTCTACACCAAATACGGCAAAACTGGCACGCTAGTCTTAAAGTACTGGAAGAGACCGTTGTTTTGACGTGTAGTACATCGAAATCCATCAAAAGCTCGAGAAATGGCGCCACTTTGAAATTTGTAAGGTACACAAGAATCTTGTGTGCCTTTAAGCTTTAAAAGCCAGTAACTCGTGTTTTTGCCGTTTTCTTGAAAGGGCAAATGACAGTTGAAGTATTTTCTGGCCTTTCTATCCCATAATTGACTTGACTTAGCTCCATCCCATAATTTCTTTATTTGAGACCTAGAGGTTATGCTTAGGTTAGAAAAAGGCCATTTTCTGGTATTGTTACTCAAAATACAGGAAACTTCCATCCAGTAAACGCAATCTACATTAAGAGAACGTTGTATTGCCGTATAGTGCATCGAAATCCATCAAAAGCTCGAGAAATGGCGCCACTTTGAAGATTTTAGGGTACACAAGTAACTTTGAGAGATTCAGGTTAGCTTACAAAAACCACATTTTCGGGTTTTCTACACCAAATACGGCAAAACTGGCACGCTAGTCTTAAAGTACTGGAAGAGACCGTTGTTTTGACGTGTAGTACATCGAAATCCATCAAAAGCTCGAGAAATGGCGCCACTTTGAAGATTTTAGGGTACACAAGTAACTTTGAGAGATTCAGGTTAGCTTACAAAAACCACATTTTCGGGTTTTCTACACCAAATACGGCAAAACTGGCACGCTAGTCTTAAAGTACTGGAAGAGACCGTTGTTTTGACGTGTAGTACATCGAAATCCATCAAAAGTTCGAGAAATGGCGCCACTTTGAAGATTTTAGGGTACACAAGTAACTTTGAGAGATTCAGGTTAGCTTACAAAAACCACATTTTCGGGTTTTCTACACCAAATACGGCAAAACTGGCACGCTAGTCTTAAAGTACTGGAAGAGACCGTTGTTTTGACGTGTAGTACATCGAAATCCATCAAAAGCTCGAGAAATGGCGCCACTTTGAAATTTGTAAGGTACACAAGAATCTTGTGTGCCTTTAAGCTTTAAAAGCCAGTAACTCGTGTTTTTGCCGTTTTCTTGAAAGGGCAAATGACAGTTGAAGTATTTTCTGGCCTTTCTATCCCATAATTGACTTGACTTAGCTCCATCCCATAATTTCTTTATTTGAGACCTAGAGGTTATGCTTAGGTTAGAAAAAGGCCATTTTCTGGTATTGTTACTCAAAATACAGGAAACTTCCATCCAGTAAACGCAATCTACATTAAGAGAACGTTGTATTGCCGTATAGTGCATCGAAATCCATCAAAAGCTCGAGAAATGGCGCCACTTTGAAGATTTTAGGGTACACAAGTAACTTTGAGAGATTCAGGTTAGCTTACAAAAACCACATTTTCGGGTTTTCTACACCAAATACGGCAAAACTGGCACGCTAGTCTTAAAGTACTGGAAGAGACCGTTGTTTTGACGTGTAGTACATCGAAATCCATCAAAAGTTCGAGAAATGGCGCCACTTTGAAGATTTTAGGGTACACAAGTAACTTTGAGAGATTCAGGTTAGCTTACAAAAACCACATTTTCGGGTTTTCTACACCAAATACGGCAAAACTGGCACGCTAGTCTTAAAGTACTGGAAGAGACCGTTGTTTTGACGTGTAGTACATCGAAATCCATCAAAAGTTCGAGAAATGGCGCCACTTTGAAGATTTTAGGGTACACAAGTAACTTTGAGAGATTCAGGTTAGCTTACAAAAACCACATTTTCGGGTTTTCTACACCAAATACGGCAAAACTGGCACGCTAATCTTAAAGTACTGGAAGAGACCGTTGTTTTGACGTGTAGTACATCGAAATCCATCAAAAGCTCGAGAAATGGCGCCACTTTGAAGATTTTAGGGTACACAAGTAACTTTGAGAGATTCAGGTTAGCTTACAAAAACCACATTTTCGGGTTTTCTACACCAAATACGGCAAAACTGGCACGCTAGTCTTAAAGTACTGGAAGAGACCGTTGTTTTGACGTGTAGTACATCGAAATCCATCAAAAGCTCGAGAAATGGCGCCACTTTGAAATTTGTAAGGTACACAAGAATCTTGTGTGCCTTTAAGCTTTAAAAGCCAGTAACTCGTGTTTTTGCCGTTTTCTTGAAAGGGCAAATGACAGTTGAAGTATTTTCTGGCCTTTCTATCCCATAATTGACTTGACTTAGCTCCATCCCATAATTTCTTTATTTGAGACCTAGAGGTTATGCTTAGGTTAGAAAAAGGCCATTTTCTGGTATTGTTACTCAAAATACAGGAAACTTCCATCCAGTAAACGCAATCTACATTAAGAGAACGTTGTATTGCCGTATAGTGCATCGAAATCCATCAAAAGCTCGAGAAATGGCGCCACTTTGAAGATTTTAGGGTACACAAGTAACTTTGAGAGATTCAGGTTAGCTTACAAAAACCACATTTTCGGGTTTTCTACACCAAATACGGCAAAACTGGCACGCTAGTCTTAAAGTACTGGAAGAGACCGTTGTTTTGACGTGTAGTACATCGAAATCCATCAAAAGCTCGAGAAATGGCGCCACTTTGAAGATTTTAGGGTACACAAGTAACTTTGAGAGATTCAGGTTAGCTTACAAAAACCACATTTTCGGGTTTTCTACACCAAATACGGCAAAACTGGCACGCTAGTCTTAAAGTACTGGAAGAGACCGTTGTTTTGACGTGTAGTACATCGAAATCCATCAAAAGTTCGAGAAATGGCGCCACTTTGAAGATTTTAGGGTACACAAGTAACTTTGAGAGATTCAGGTTAGCTTACAAAAACCACATTTTCGGGTTTTCTACACCAAATACGGCAAAACTGGCACGCTAGTCTTAAAGTACTGGAAGAGACCGTTGTTTTGACGTGTAGTACATCGAAATCCATCAAAAGCTCGAGAAATGGCGCCACTTTGAAATTTGTAAGGTACACAAGAATCTTGTGTGCCTTTAAGCTTTAAAAGCCAGTAACTCGTGTTTTTGCCGTTTTCTTGAAAGGGCAAATGACAGTTGAAGTATTTTCTGGCCTTTCTATCCCATAATTGACTTGACTTAGCTCCATCCCATAATTTCTTTATTTGAGACCTAGAGGTTATGCTTAGGTTAGAAAAAGGCCATTTTCTGGTATTGTTACTCAAAATACAGGAAACTTCCATCCAGTAAACGCAATCTACATTAAGAGAACGTTGTATTGCCGTATAGTGCATCGAAATCCATCAAAAGCTCGAGAAATGGCGCCACTTTGAAGATTTTAGGGTACACAAGTAACTTTGAGAGATTCAGGTTAGCTTACAAAAACCACATTTTCGGGTTTTCTACACCAAATACGGCAAAACTGGCACGCTAGTCTTAAAGTACTGGAAGAGACCGTTGTTTTGACGTGTAGTACATCGAAATCCATCAAAAGCTCGAGAAATGGCGCCACTTTGAAGATTTTAGGGTACACAAGTAACTTTGAGAGATTCAGGTTAGCTTACAAAAACCACATTTTCGGGTTTTCTACACCAAATACGGCAAAACTGGCACGCTAGTCTTAAAGTACTGGAAGAGACCGTTGTTTTGACGTGTAGTACATCGAAATCCATCAAAAGTTCGAGAAATGGCGCCACTTTGAAGATTTTAGGGTACACAAGTAACTTTGAGAGATTCAGGTTAGCTTACAAAAACCACATTTTCGGGTTTTCTACACCAAATACGGCAAAACTGGCACGCTAGTCTTAAAGTACTGGAAGAGACCGTTGTTTTGACGTGTAGTACATCGAAATCCATCAAAAGCTCGAGAAATGGCGCCACTTTGAAATTTGTAAGGTACACAAGAATCTTGTGTGCCTTTAAGCTTTAAAAGCCAGTAACTCGTGTTTTTGCCGTTTTCTTGAAAGGGCAAATGACAGTTGAAGTATTTTCTGGCCTTTCTATCCCATAATTGACTTGACTTAGCTCCATCCCATAATTTCTTTATTTGAGACCTAGAGGTTATGCTTAGGTTAGAAAAAGGCCATTTTCTGGTATTGTTACTCAAAATACAGGAAACTTCCATCCAGTAAACGCAATCTACATTAAGAGAACGTTGTATTGCCGTATAGTGCATCGAAATCCATCAAAAGCTCGAGAAATGGCGCCACTTTGAAGATTTTAGGGTACACAAGTAACTTTGAGAGATTCAGGTTAGCTTACAAAAACCACATTTTCGGGTTTTCTACACCAAATACGGCAAAACTGGCACGCTAGTCTTAAAGTACTGGAAGAGACCGTTGTTTTGACGTGTAGTACATCGAAATCCATCAAAAGTTCGAGAAATGGCGCCACTTTGAAGATTTTAGGGTACACAAGTAACTTTGAGAGATTCAGGTTAGCTTACAAAAACCACATTTTCGGGTTTTCTACACCAAATACGGCAAAACTGGCACGCTAGTCTTAAAGTACTGGAAGAGACCGTTGTTTTGACGTGTAGTACATCGAAATCCATCAAAAGCTCGAGAAATGGCGCCACTTTGAAATTTGTAAGGTACACAAGAATCTTGTGTGCCTTTAAGCTTTAAAAGCCAGTAACTCGTGTTTTTGCCGTTTTCTTGAAAGGGCAAATGACAGTTGAAGTATTTTCTGGCCTTTCTATCCCATAATTGACTTGACTTAGCTCCATCCCATAATTTCTTTATTTGAGACCTAGAGGTTATGCTTAGGTTAGAAAAAGGCCATTTTCTGGTATTGTTACTCAAAATACAGGAAACTTCCATCCAGTAAACGCAATCTACATTAAGAGAACGTTGTATTGCCGTATAGTGCATCGAAATCCATCAAAAGCTCGAGAAATGGCGCCACTTTGAAGATTTTAGGGTACACAAGTAACTTTGAGAGATTCAGGTTAGCTTACAAAAACCACATTTTCGGGTTTTCTACACCAAATACGGCAAAACTGGCACGCTAGTCTTAAAGTACTGGAAGAGACCGTTGTTTTGACGTGTAGTACATCGAAATCCATCAAAAGTTCGAGAAATGGCGCCACTTTGAAGATTTTAGGGTACACAAGTAACTTTGAGAGATTCAGGTTAGCTTACAAAAACCACATTTTCGGGTTTTCTACACCAAATACGGCAAAACTGGCACGCTAGTCTTAAAGTACTGGAAGAGACCGTTGTTTTGACGTGTAGTACATCGAAATCCATCAAAAGTTCGAGAAATGGCGCCACTTTGAAGATTTTAGGGTACACAAGTAACTTTGAGAGATTCAGGTTAGCTTACAAAAACCACATTTTCGGGTTTTCTACACCAAATACGGCAAAACTGGCACGCTAGTCTTAAAGTACTGGAAGAGACCGTTGTTTTGACGTGTAGTACATCGAAATCCATCAAAAGCTCGAGAAATGGCGCCACTTT
Source organism: Actinernus sp. WN-2022 (assembly GCA_030867875.1). Classification (NCBI taxonomy): domain Eukaryota; kingdom Metazoa; phylum Cnidaria; class Anthozoa; order Actiniaria; family Actinernidae; genus Actinernus; species Actinernus sp. WN-2022. Next base: position 101,147,482 of record JAOWCC010001634.1, read on the forward strand.
GAAGATTTTAGGGTACACAAGTAACTTTGAGAGATTCAGGTTAGCTTACAAAAACCACATTTTCGGGTTTTCTACACCAAATACGGCAAAACTGGCACGCTAGTCTTAAAGTACTGGAAGAGACCGTTGTTTTGACGTGTAGTACATCGAAATCCATCAAAAGCTCGAGAAATGGCGCCACTTTGAAGATTTTAGGGTACACAAGTAACTTTGAGAGATTCAGGTTAGCTTACAAAAACCACATTTTCGGGTTTTCTACACCAAATACGGCAAAACTGGCACGCTAGTCTTAAAGTATTGGAAGAGACCGTTGTTTTGACGTGTAGTACATCGAAATCCATCAAAAGTTCGAGAAATGGCGCCACTTTGAAGATTTTAGGGTACACAAGTAACTTTGAGAGATTCAGGTTAGCTTACAAAAACCACATTTTCGGGTTTTCTACACCAAATACGGCAAAACTGGCACCCTAGTCTTAAAGTACTGGAAGAGACCGTTGTTTTGACGTGTAGTACATCGAAATCCATCAAAAGCTCGAGAAATGGCGCCACTTTGAAGATTTTAGGGTACACAAGTAACTTTGAGAGATTCAGGTTAGCTTACAAAAACCACATTTTCGGGTTTTCTACACCAAATACGGCAAAACTGGCACGCTAGTCTTAAAGTACTGGAAGAGACCGTTGTTTTGACGTGTAGTACATCGAAATCCATCAAAAGCTCGAGAAATGGCGCCACTTTGAAATTTGTAAGGTACACAAGATCTAGCATGTTTTCACAAAAGGAGCCTTTGAACCTAACACCCCCTTTTGTGAAAACATGCTAGATCTTGTGTGCCTTTAAGCTTTAAAAGCCAGTAACTCGTGTTTTTGCCGTTTTCTTGAAAGGGCAAATGACAGTTGAAGTATTTTCTGGCCTTTCTATCCCATAATTGACTTGACTTAGCTCCATCCCATAATTTCTTTATTTGAGACCTAGAGGTTATGCTTAGGTTAGAAAAAGGCCATTTTCTGGTATTGTTACTCAAAATACAGGAAACTTCCATCCAGTAAACGCAATCTACATTAAGAGAACGTTGTATTGCCGTATAGTGCATCGAAATCCATCAAAAGCTCGAGAAATGGCGCCACTTTGAAGATTTTAGGGTACACAAGTAACTTTGAGAGATTCAGGTTAGCTTACAAAAACCACATTTTCGGGTTTTCTACACCAAATACGGCAAAACTGGCACGCTAGTCTTAAAGTACTGGAAGAGACCGTTGTTTTGACGTGTAGTACATCGAAATCCATCAAAAGCTCGAGAAATGGCTCCACTTTGAAATTTGTAAGGTACACAAGATCTAGCATGTTTTCACAAAAGGAGCCTTTGAACCTAACACCCCCTTTTGTGAAAACATGCTAGATCTTGTGTGCCTTTAAGCTTTAAAAGCCAGTAACTCGTGTTTTTGCCGTTTTCTTGAAAGGGCAAATGACAGTTGAAGTATTTTCTGGCCTTTCTATCCCATAATTGACTTGACTTAGCTCCATCCCATAATTTCTTTATTTGAGACCTAGAGGTTATGCTTAGGTTAGAAAAAGGCCATTTTCTGGTATTGTTACTCAAAATACAGGAAACTTCCATCCAGTAAACGCAATCTACATTAAGAGAACGTTGTATTGCCGTATAGTGCATCGAAATCCATCAAAAGCTCGAGAAATGGCGCCACTTTGAAGATTTTAGGGTACACAAGTAACTTTGAGAGATTCAGGTTAGCTTACAAAAACCACATTTTCGGGTTTTCTACACCAAATACGGCAAAACTGGCACGCTAGTCTTAAAGTACTGGAAGAGACCGTTGTTTTGACGTGTAGTACATCGAAATCCATCAAAAGCTCGAGAAATGGCGCCACTTTGAAGATTTTAGGGTACACAAGTAACTTTGAGAGATTCAGGTTAGCTTACAAAAACCACATTTTCGGGTTTTCTACACCAAATACGGCAAAACTGGCACGCTAGTCTTAAAGTACTGGAAGAGACCGTTGTTTTGACGTGTAGTACATCGAAATCCATCAAAAGTTCGAGAAATGGCGCCACTTTGAAGATTTTAGGGTACACAAGTAACTTTGAGAGATTCAGGTTAGCTTACAAAAACCACATTTTCGGGTTTTCTACACCAAATACGGCAAAACTGGCACGCTAGTCTTAAAGTACTGGAAGAGACCGTTGTTTTGACGTGTAGTACATCGAAATCCATCAAAAGCTCGAGAAATGGCGCCACTTTGAAATTTGTAAGGTACACAAGAATCTTGTGTGCCTTTAAGCTTTAAAAGCCAGTAACTCGTGTTTTTGCCGTTTTCTTGAAAGGGCAAATGACAGTTGAAGTATTTTCTGGCCTTTCTATCCCATAATTGACTTGACTTAGCTCCATCCCATAATTTCTTTATTTGAGACCTAGAGGTTATGCTTAGGTTAGAAAAAGGCCATTTTCTGGTATTGTTACTCAAAATACAGGAAACTTCCATCCAGTAAACGCAATCTACATTAAGAGAACGTTGTATTGCCGTATAGTGCATCGAAATCCATCAAAAGCTCGAGAAATGGCGCCACTTTGAAGATTTTAGGGTACACAAGTAACTTTGAGAGATTCAGGTTAGCTTACAAAAACCACATTTTCGGGTTTTCTACACCAAATACGGCAAAACTGGCACGCTAGTCTTAAAGTACTGGAAGAGACCGTTGTTTTGACGTGTAGTACATCGAAATCCATCAAAAGTTCGAGAAATGGCGCCACTTTGAAGATTTTAGGGTACACAAGTAACTTTGAGAGATTCAGGTTAGCTTACAAAAACCACATTTTCGGGTTTTCTACACCAAATACGGCAAAACTGGCACGCTAGTCTTAAAGTACTGGAAGAGACCGTTGTTTTGACGTGTAGTACATCGAAATCCATCAAAAGCTCGAGAAATGGCGCCACTTTGAAGATTTTAGGGTACACAAGTAACTTTGAGAGATTCAGGTTAGCTTACAAAAACCACATTTTCGGGTTTTCTACACCAAATACGGCAAAACTGGCACGCTAGTCTTAAAGTACTGGAAGAGACCGTTGTTTTGACGTGTAGTACATCGAAATCCATCAAAAGCTCGAGAAATGGCGCCACTTTGAAATTTGTAAGGTACACAAGATCTAGCATGTTTTCACAAAAGGAGCCTTTGAACCTAACACCCCCTTTTGTGAAAACATGCTAGATCTTGTGTGCCTTTAAGCTTTAAAAGCCAGTAACTCGTGTTTTTGCCGTTTTCTTGAAAGGGCAAATGACAGTTGAAGTATTTTCTGGCCTTTCTATCCCATAATTGACTTGACTTAGCTCCATCCCATAATTTCTTTATTTGAGACCTAGAGGTTATGCTTAGGTTAGAAAAAGGCCATTTTCTGGTATTGTTACTCAAAATACAGGAAACTTCCATCCAGTAAACGCAATCTACATTAAGAGAACGTTGTATTGCCGTATAGTGCATCGAAATCCATCAAAAGCTCGAGAAATGGCGCCACTTTGAAGATTTTAGGGTACACAAGTAACTTTGAGAGATTCAGGTTAGCTTACAAAAACCACATTTTCGGGTTTTCTACACCAAATACGGCAAAACTGGCACGCTAGTCTTAAAGTACTGGAAGAGACCGTTGTTTTGACGTGTAGTACATCGAAATCCATCAAAAGCTCGAGAAATGGCTCCACTTTGAAATTTGTAAGGTACACAAGATCTAGCATGTTTTCACAAAAGGAGCCTTTGAACCTAACACCCCCTTTTGTGAAAACATGCTAGATCTTGTGTGCCTTTAAGCTTTAAAAGCCAGTAACTCGTGTTTTTGCCGTTTTCTTGAAAGGGCAAATGACAGTTGAAGTATTTTCTGGCCTTTCTATCCCATAATTGACTTGACTTAGCTCCATCCCATAATTTCTTTATTTGAGACCTAGAGGTTATGCTTAGGTTAGAAAAAGGCCATTTTCTGGTATTGTTACTCAAAATACAGGAAACTTCCATCCAGTAAACGCAATCTACATTAAGAGAACGTTGTATTGCCGTATAGTGCATCGAAATCCATCAAAAGCTCGAGAAATGGCGCCACTTTGAAGATTTTAGGGTACACAAGTAACTTTGAGAGATTCAGGTTAGCTTACAAAAACCACATTTTCGGGTTTTCTACACCAAATACGGCAAAACTGGCACGCTAGTCTTAAAGTACTGGAAGAGACCGTTGTTTTGACGTGTAGTACATCGAAATCCATCAAAAGCTCGAGAAATGGCGCCACTTTGAAGATTTTAGGGTACACAAGTAACTTTGAGAGATTCAGGTTAGCTTACAAAAACCACATTTTCGGGTTTTCTACACCAAATACGGCAAAACTGGCACGCTAGTCTTAAAGTACTGGAAGAGACCGTTGTTTTGACGTGTAGTACATCGAAATCCATCAAAAGTTCGAGAAATGGCGCCACTTTGAAGATTTTAGGGTACACAAGTAACTTTGAGAGATTCAGGTTAGCTTACAAAAACCACATTTTCGGGTTTTCTACACCAAATACGGCAAAACTGGCACGCTAGTCTTAAAGTACTGGAAGAGACCGTTGTTTTGACGTGTAGTACATCGAAATCCATCAAAAGCTCGAGAAATGGCGCCACTTTGAAATTTGTAAGGTACACAAGAATCTTGTGTGCCTTTAAGCTTTAAAAGCCAGTAACTCGTGTTTTTGCCGTTTTCTTGAAAGGGCAAATGACAGTTGAAGTATTTTCTGGCCTTTCTATCCCATAATTGACTTGACTTAGCTCCATCCCATAATTTCTTTATTTGAGACCTAGAGGTTATGCTTAGGTTAGAAAAAGGCCATTTTCTGGTATTGTTACTCAAAATACAGGAAACTTCCATCCAGTAAACGCAATCTACATTAAGAGAACGTTGTATTGCCGTATAGTGCATCGAAATCCATCAAAAGCTCGAGAAATGGCGCCACTTTGAAGATTTTAGGGTACACAAGTAACTTTGAGAGATTCAGGTTAGCTTACAAAAACCACATTTTCGGGTTTTCTACACCAAATACGGCAAAACTGGCACGCTAGTCTTAAAGTACTGGAAGAGACCGTTGTTTTGACGTGTAGTACATCGAAATCCATCAAAAGTTCGAGAAATGGCGCCACTTTGAAGATTTTAGGGTACACAAGTAACTTTGAGAGATTCAGGTTAGCTTACAAAAACCACATTTTCGGGTTTTCTACACCAAATACGGCAAAACTGGCACGCTAGTCTTAAAGTACTGGAAGAGACCGTTGTTTTGACGTGTAGTACATCGAAATCCATCAAAAGCTCGAGAAATGGCGCCACTTTGAAGATTTTAGGGTACACAAGTAACTTTGAGAGATTCAGGTTAGCTTACAAAAACCACATTTTCGGGTTTTCTACACCAAATACGGCAAAACTGGCACGCTAGTCTTAAAGTATTGGAAGAGACCGTTGTTTTGACGTGTAGTACATCGAAATCCATCAAAAGTTCGAGAAATGGCGCCACTTTGAAGATTTTAGGGTACACAAGTAACTTTGAGAGATTCAGGTTAGCTTACAAAAACCACATTTTCGGGTTTTCTACACCAAATACGGCAAAACTGGCACCCTAGTCTTAAAGTACTGGAAGAGACCGTTGTTTTGACGTGTAGTACATCGAAATCCATCAAAAGCTCGAGAAATGGCGCCACTTTGAAGATTTTAGGGTACACAAGTAACTTTGAGAGATTCAGGTTAGCTTACAAAAACCACATTTTCGGGTTTTCTACACCAAATACGGCAAAACTGGCACGCTAGTCTTAAAGTACTGGAAGAGACCGTTGTTTTGACGTGTAGTACATCGAAATCCATCAAAAGCTCGAGAAATGGCGCCACTTTGAAGATTTTAGGGTACACAAGTAACTTTGAGAGATTCAGGTTAGCTTACAAAAACCACATTTTCGGGTTTTCTACACCAAATACGGCAAAACTGGCACGCTAGTCTTAAAGTATTGGAAGAGACCGTTGTTTTGACGTGTAGTACATCGAAATCCATCAAAAGTTCGAGAAATGGCGCCACTTTGAAGATTTTAGGGTACACAAGTAACTTTGAGAGATTCAGGTTAGCTTACAAAAACCACATTTTCGGGTTTTCTACACCAAATACGGCAAAACTGGCACCCTAGTCTTAAAGTACTGGAAGAGACCGTTGTTTTGACGTGTAGTACATCGAAATCCATCAAAAGCTCGAGAAATGGCGCCACTTTGAAGATTTTAGGGTACACAAGTAACTTTGAGAGATTCAGGTTAGCTTACAAAAACCACATTTTCGGGTTTTCTACACCAAATACGGCAAAACTGGCACGCTAGTCTTAAAGTACTGGAAGAGACCGTTGTTTTGACGTGTAGTACATCGAAATCCATCAAAAGCTCGAGAAATGGCGCCACTTTGAAATTTGTAAGGTACACAAGATCTAGCATGTTTTCACAAAAGGAGCCTTTGAACCTAACACCCCCTTTTGTGAAAACATGCTAGATCTTGTGTGCCTTTAAGCTTTAAAAGCCAGTAACTCGTGTTTTTGCCGTTTTCTTGAAAGGGCAAATGACAGTTGAAGTATTTTCTGGCCTTTCTATCCCATAATTGACTTGACTTAGCTCCATCCCATAATTTCTTTATTTGAGACCTAGAGGTTATGCTTAGGTTAGAAAAAGGCCATTTTCTGGTATTGTTACTCAAAATACAGGAAACTTCCATCCAGTAAACGCAATCTACATTAAGAGAACGTTGTATTGCCGTATAGTGCATCGAAATCCATCAAAAGCTCGAGAAATGGCGCCACTTTGAAGATTTTAGGGTACACAAGTAACTTTGAGAGATTCAGGTTAGCTTACAAAAACCACATTTTCGGGTTTTCTACACCAAATACGGCAAAACTGGCACGCTAGTCTTAAAGTACTGGAAGAGACCGTTGTTTTGACGTGTAGTACATCGAAATCCATCAAAAGCTCGAGAAATGGCTCCACTTTGAAATTTGTAAGGTACACAAGATCTAGCATGTTTTCACAAAAGGAGCCTTTGAACCTAACACCCCCTTTTGTGAAAACATGCTAGATCTTGTGTGCCTTTAAGCTTTAAAAGCCAGTAACTCGTGTTTTTGCCGTTTTCTTGAAAGGGCAAATGACAGTTGAAGTATTTTCTGGCCTTTCTATCCCATAATTGACTTGACTTAGCTCCATCCCATAATTTCTTTATTTGAGACCTAGAGGTTATGCTTAGGTTAGAAAAAGGCCATTTTCTGGTATTGTTACTCAAAATACAGGAAACTTCCATCCAGTAAACGCAATCTACATTAAGAGAACGTTGTATTGCCGTATAGTGCATCGAAATCCATCAAAAGCTCGAGAAATGGCGCCACTTTGAAGATTTTAGGGTACACAAGTAACTTTGAGAGATTCAGGTTAGCTTACAAAAACCACATTTTCGGGTTTTCTACACCAAATACGGCAAAACTGGCACGCTAGTCTTAAAGTACTGGAAGAGACCGTTGTTTTGACGTGTAGTACATCGAAATCCATCAAAAGTTCGAGAAATGGCGCCACTTTGAAGATTTTAGGGTACACAAGTAACTTTGAGAGATTCAGGTTAGCTTACAAAAACCACATTTTCGGGTTTTCTACACCAAATACGGCAAAACTGGCACGCTAGTCTTAAAGTACTGGAAGAGACCGTTGTTTTGACGTGTAGTACATCGAAATCCATCAAAAGCTCGAGAAATGGCGCCACTTTGAAGATTTTAGGGTACACAAGTAACTTTGAGAGATTCAGGTTAGCTTACAAAAACCACATTTTCGGGTTTTCTACACCAAATACGGCAAAACTGGCACGCTAGTCTTAAAGTACTGGAAGAGACCGTTGTTTTGACGTGTAGTACATCGAAATCCATCAAAAGCTCGAGAAATGGCGCCACTTTGAAATTTGTAAGGTACACAAGATCTAGCATGTTTTCACAAAAGGAGCCTTTGAACCTAACACCCCCTTTTGTGAAAACATGCTAGATCTTGTGTGCCTTTAAGCTTTAAAAGCCAGTAACTCGTGTTTTTGCCGTTTTCTTGAAAGGGCAAATGACAGTTGAAGTATTTTCTGGCCTTTCTATCCCATAATTGACTTGACTTAGCTCCATCCCATAATTTCTTTATTTGAGACCTAGAGGTTATGCTTAGGTTAGAAAAAGGCCATTTTCTGGTATTGTTACTCAAAATACAGGAAACTTCCATCCAGTAAACGCAATCTACATTAAGAGAACGTTGTATTGCCGTATAGTGCATCGAAATCCATCAAAAGCTCGAGAAATGGCGCCACTTTGAAGATTTTAGGGTACACAAGTAACTTTGAGAGATTCAGGTTAGCTTACAAAAACCACATTTTCGGGTTTTCTACACCAAATACGGCAAAACTGGCACGCTAGTCTTAAAGTACTGGAAGAGACCGTTGTTTTGACGTGTAGTACATCGAAATCCATCAAAAGCTCGAGAAATGGCTCCACTTTGAAATTTGTAAGGTACACAAGATCTAGCATGTTTTCACAAAAGGAGCCTTTGAACCTAACACCCCCTTTTGTGAAAACATGCTAGATCTTGTGTGCCTTTAAGCTTTAAAAGCCAGTAACTCGTGTTTTTGCCGTTTTCTTGAAAGGGCAAATGACAGTTGAAGTATTTTCTGGCCTTTCTATCCCATAATTGACTTGACTTAGCTCCATCCCATAATTTCTTTATTTGAGACCTAGAGGTTATGCTTAGGTTAGAAAAAGGCCATTTTCTGGTATTGTTACTCAAAATACAGGAAACTTCCATCCAGTAAACGCAATCTACATTAAGAGAACGTTGTATTGCCGTATAGTGCATCGAAATCCATCAAAAGCTCGAGAAATGGCGCCACTTTGAAGATTTTAGGGTACACAAGTAACTTTGAGAGATTCAGGTTAGCTTACAAAAACCACATTTTCGGGTTTTCTACACCAAATACGGCAAAACTGGCACGCTAGTCTTAAAGTACTGGAAGAGACCGTTGTTTTGACGTGTAGTACATCGAAATCCATCAAAAGTTCGAGAAATGGCGCCACTTTGAAGATTTTAGGGTACACAAGTAACTTTGAGAGATTCAGGTTAGCTTACAAAAACCACATTTTCGGGTTTTCTACACCAAATACGGCAAAACTGGCACGCTAGTCTTAAAGTACTGGAAGAGACCGTTGTTTTGACGTGTAGTACATCGAAATCCATCAAAAGCTCGAGAAATGGCGCCACTTTGAAGATTTTAGGGTACACAAGTAACTTTGAGAGATTCAGGTTAGCTTACAAAAACCACATTTTCGGGTTTTCTACACCAAATACGGCAAAACTGGCACGCTAGTCTTAAAGTACTGGAAGAGACCGTTGTTTTGACGTGTAGTACATCGAAATCCATCAAAAGCTCGAGAAATGGCGCCACTTTGAAATTTGTAAGGTACACAAGAATCTTGTGTGCCTTTAAGCTTTAAAAGCCAGTAACTCGTGTTTTTGCCGTTTTCTTGAAAGGGCAAATGACAGTTGAAGTATTTTCTGGCCTTTCTATCCCATAATTGACTTGACTTAGCTCCATCCCATAATTTCTTTATTTGAGACCTAGAGGTTATGCTTAGGTTAGAAAAAGGCCATTTTCTGGTATTGTTACTCAAAATACAGGAAACTTCCATCCAGTAAACGCAATCTACATTAAGAGAACGTTGTATTGCCGTATAGTGCATCGAAATCCATCAAAAGCTCGAGAAATGGCGCCACTTTGAAGATTTTAGGGTACACAAGTAACTTTGAGAGATTCAGGTTAGCTTACAAAAACCACATTTTCGGGTTTTCTACACCAAATACGGCAAAACTGGCACGCTAGTCTTAAAGTACTGGAAGAGACCGTTGTTTTGACGTGTAGTACATCGAAATCCATCAAAAGCTCGAGAAATGGCGCCACTTTGAAGATTTTAGGGTACACAAGTAACTTTGAGAGATTCAGGTTAGCTTACAAAAACCACATTTTCGGGTTTTCTACACCAAATACGGCAAAACTGGCACGCTAGTCTTAAAGTACTGGAAGAGACCGTTGTTTTGACGTGTAGTACATCGAAATCCATCAAAAGTTCGAGAAATGGCGCCACTTTGAAGATTTTAGGGTACACAAGTAACTTTGAGAGATTCAGGTTAGCTTACAAAAACCACATTTTCGGGTTTTCTACACCAAATACGGCAAAACTGGCACGCTAGTCTTAAAGTACTGGAAGAGACCGTTGTTTTGACGTGTAGTACATCGAAATCCATCAAAAGCTCGAGAAATGGCGCCACTTTGAAATTTGTAAGGTACACAAGAATCTTGTGTGCCTTTAAGCTTTAAAAGCCAGTAACTCGTGTTTTTGCCGTTTTCTTGAAAGGGCAAATGACAGTTGAAGTATTTTCTGGCCTTTCTATCCCATAATTGACTTGACTTAGCTCCATCCCATAATTTCTTTATTTGAGACCTAGAGGTTATGCTTAGGTTAGAAAAAGGCCATTTTCTGGTATTGTTACTCAAAATACAGGAAACTTCCATCCAGTAAACGCAATCTACATTAAGAGAACGTTGTATTGCCGTATAGTGCATCGAAATCCATCAAAAGCTCGAGAAATGGCGCCACTTTGAAGATTTTAGGGTACACAAGTAACTTTGAGAGATTCAGGTTAGCTTACAAAAACCACATTTTCGGGTTTTCTACACCAAATACGGCAAAACTGGCACGCTAGTCTTAAAGTACTGGAAGAGACCGTTGTTTTGACGTGTAGTACATCGAAATCCATCAAAAGTTCGAGAAATGGCGCCACTTTGAAGATTTTAGGGTACACAAGTAACTTTGAGAGATTCAGGTTAGCTTACAAAAACCACATTTTCGGGTTTTCTACACCAAATACGGCAAAACTGGCACGCTAGTCTTAAAGTACTGGAAGAGACCGTTGTTTTGACGTGTAGTACATCGAAATCCATCAAAAGTTCGAGAAATGGCGCCACTTTGAAGATTTTAGGGTACACAAGTAACTTTGAGAGATTCAGGTTAGCTTACAAAAACCACATTTTCGGGTTTTCTACACCAAATACGGCAAAACTGGCACGCTAATCTTAAAGTACTGGAAGAGACCGTTGTTTTGACGTGTAGTACATCGAAATCCATCAAAAGCTCGAGAAATGGCGCCACTTTGAAGATTTTAGGGTACACAAGTAACTTTGAGAGATTCAGGTTAGCTTACAAAAACCACATTTTCGGGTTTTCTACACCAAATACGGCAAAACTGGCACGCTAGTCTTAAAGTACTGGAAGAGACCGTTGTTTTGACGTGTAGTACATCGAAATCCATCAAAAGCTCGAGAAATGGCGCCACTTTGAAATTTGTAAGGTACACAAGAATCTTGTGTGCCTTTAAGCTTTAAAAGCCAGTAACTCGTGTTTTTGCCGTTTTCTTGAAAGGGCAAATGACAGTTGAAGTATTTTCTGGCCTTTCTATCCCATAATTGACTTGACTTAGCTCCATCCCATAATTTCTTTATTTGAGACCTAGAGGTTATGCTTAGGTTAGAAAAAGGCCATTTTCTGGTATTGTTACTCAAAATACAGGAAACTTCCATCCAGTAAACGCAATCTACATTAAGAGAACGTTGTATTGCCGTATAGTGCATCGAAATCCATCAAAAGCTCGAGAAATGGCGCCACTTTGAAGATTTTAGGGTACACAAGTAACTTTGAGAGATTCAGGTTAGCTTACAAAAACCACATTTTCGGGTTTTCTACACCAAATACGGCAAAACTGGCACGCTAGTCTTAAAGTACTGGAAGAGACCGTTGTTTTGACGTGTAGTACATCGAAATCCATCAAAAGTTCGAGAAATGGCGCCACTTTGAAGATTTTAGGGTACACAAGTAACTTTGAGAGATTCAGGTTAGCTTACAAAAACCACATTTTCGGGTTTTCTACACCAAATACGGCAAAACTGGCACGCTAGTCTTAAAGTACTGGAAGAGACCGTTGTTTTGACGTGTAGTACATCGAAATCCATCAAAAGTTCGAGAAATGGCGCCACTTTGAAGATTTTAGGGTACACAAGTAACTTTGAGAGATTCAGGTTAGCTTACAAAAACCACATTTTCGGGTTTTCTACACCAAATACGGCAAAACTGGCACGCTAATCTTAAAGTACTGGAAGAGACCGTTGTTTTGACGTGTAGTACATCGAAATCCATCAAAAGCTCGAGAAATGGCGCCACTTTGAAGATTTTAGGGTACACAAGTAACTTTGAGAGATTCAGGTTAGCTTACAAAAACCACATTTTCGGGTTTTCTACACCAAATACGGCAAAACTGGCACGCTAGTCTTAAAGTACTGGAAGAGACCGTTGTTTTGACGTGTAGTACATCGAAATCCATCAAAAGCTCGAGAAATGGCGCCACTTTGAAATTTGTAAGGTACACAAGAATCTTGTGTGCCTTTAAGCTTTAAAAGCCAGTAACTCGTGTTTTTGCCGTTTTCTTGAAAGGGCAAATGACAGTTGAAGTATTTTCTGGCCTTTCTATCCCATAATTGACTTGACTTAGCTCCATCCCATAATTTCTTTATTTGAGACCTAGAGGTTATGCTTAGGTTAGAAAAAGGCCATTTTCTGGTATTGTTACTCAAAATACAGGAAACTTCCATCCAGTAAACGCAATCTACATTAAGAGAACGTTGTATTGCCGTATAGTGCATCGAAATCCATCAAAAGCTCGAGAAATGGCGCCACTTTGAAGATTTTAGGGTACACAAGTAACTTTGAGAGATTCAGGTTAGCTTACAAAAACCACATTTTCGGGTTTTCTACACCAAATACGGCAAAACTGGCACGCTAGTCTTAAAGTACTGGAAGAGACCGTTGTTTTGACGTGTAGTACATCGAAATCCATCAAAAGTTCGAGAAATGGCGCCACTTTGAAGATTTTAGGGTACACAAGTAACTTTGAGAGATTCAGGTTAGCTTACAAAAACCACATTTTCGGGTTTTCTACACCAAATACGGCAAAACTGGCACGCTAGTCTTAAAGTACTGGAAGAGACCGTTGTTTTGACGTGTAGTACATCGAAATCCATCAAAAGTTCGAGAAATGGCGCCACTTTGAAGATTTTAGGGTACACAAGTAACTTTGAGAGATTCAGGTTAGCTTACAAAAACCACATTTTCGGGTTTTCTACACCAAATACGGCAAAACTGGCACGCTAGTCTTAAAGTACTGGAAGAGACCGTTGTTTTGACGTGTAGTACATCGAAATCCATCAAAAGCTCGAGAAATGGCGCCACTTTGAAGATTTTAGGGTACACAAGTAACTTTGAGAGATTCAGGTTAGCTTACAAAAACCACATTTTCGGGTTTTCTACACCAAATACGGCAAAACTGGCACGCTAGTCTTAAAGTACTGGAAGAGACCGTTGTTTTGACGTGTAGTACATCGAAATCCATCAAAAGCTCGAGAAATGGCGCCACTTTGAAGATTTTAGGGTACACAAGTAACTTTGAGAGATTCAGGTTAGCTTACAAAAACCACATTTTCGGGTTTTCTACACCAAATACGGCAAAACTGGCACGCTAGTCTTAAAGGATTGGAAGAGACCGTTGTTTTGACGTGTAGTACATCGAAATCCATCAAAAGTTCGAGAAATGGCGCCACTTTGAAGATTTTAGGGTACACAAGTAACTTTGAGAGATTCAGGTTAGCTTACAAAAACCACATTTTCGGGTTTTCTACACCAAATACGGCAAAACTGGCACCCTAGTCTTAAAGTACTGGAAGAGACCGTTGTTTTGACGTGTAGTACATCGAAATCCATCAAAAGCTCGAGAAATGGCGCCACTTTGAAGATTTTAGGGTACACAAGTAACTTTGAGAGATTCAGGTTAGCTTACAAAAACCACATTTTCGGGTTTTCTACACCAAATACGGCAAAACTGGCACGCTAGTCTTAAAGTACTGGAAGAGACCGTTGTTTTGACGTGTAGTACATCGAAATCCATCAAAAGCTCGAGAAATGGCGCCACTTTGAAATTTGTAAGGTACACAAGAATCTTGTGTGCCTTTAAGCTTTAAAAGCCAGTAACTCGTGTTTTTGCCGTTTTCTTGAAAGGGCAAATGACAGTTGAAGTATTTTCTGGCCTTTCTATCCCATAATTGACTTGACTTAGCTCCATCCCATAATTTCTTTATTTGAGACCTAGAGGTTATGCTTAGGTTAGAAAAAGGCCATTTTCTGGTATTGTTACTCAAAATACAGGAAACTTCCATCCAGTAAACGCAATCTACATTAAGAGAACGTTGTATTGCCGTATAGTGCATCGAAATCCATCAAAAGCTCGAGAAATGGCGCCACTTTGAAGATTTTAGGGTACACAAGTAACTTTGAGAGATTCAGGTTAGCTTACAAAAACCACATTTTCGGGTTTTCTACACCAAATACGGCAAAACTGGCACGCTAGTCTTAAAGTACTGGAAGAGACCGTTGTTTTGACGTGTAGTACATCGAAATCCATCAAAAGTTCGAGAAATGGCGCCACTTTGAAGATTTTAGGGTACACAAGTAACTTTGAGAGATTCAGGTTAGCTTACAAAAACCACATTTTCGGGTTTTCTACACCAAATACGGCAAAACTGGCACGCTAGTCTTAAAGTACTGGAAGAGACCGTTGTTTTGACGTGTAGTACATCGAAATCCATCAAAAGCTCGAGAAATGGCGCCACTTTGAAGATTTTAGGGTACACAAGTAACTTTGAGAGATTCAGGTTAGCTTACAAAAACCACATTTTCGGGTTTTCTACACCAAATACGGCAAAACTGGCACGCTAGTCTTAAAGTATTGGAAGAGACCGTTGTTTTGACGTGTAGTACATCGAAATCCATCAAAAGTTCGAGAAATGGCGCCACTTTGAAGATTTTAGGGTACACAAGTAACTTTGAGAGATTCAGGTTAGCTTACAAAAACCACATTTTCGGGTTTTCTACACCAAATACGGCAAAACTGGCACCCTAGTCTTAAAGTACTGGAAGAGACCGTTGTTTTGACGTGTAGTACATCGAAATCCATCAAAAGCTCGAGAAATGGCGCCACTTTGAAGATTTTAGGGTACACAAGTAACTTTGAGAGATTCAGGTTAGCTTACAAAAACCACATTTTCGGGTTTTCTACACCAAATACGGCAAAACTGGCACGCTAGTCTTAAAGTACTGGAAGAGACCGTTGTTTTGACGTGTAGTACATCGAAATCCATCAAAAGCTCGAGAAATGGCGCCACTTTGAAATTTGTAAGGTACACAAGAATCTTGTGTGCCTTTAAGCTTTAAAAGCCAGTAACTCGTGTTTTTGCCGTTTTCTTGAAAGGGCAAATGACAGTTGAAGTATTTTCTGGCCTTTCTATCCCATAATTGACTTGACTTAGCTCCATCCCATAATTTCTTTATTTGAGACCTAGAGGTTATGCTTAGGTTAGAAAAAGGCCATTTTCTGGTATTGTTACTCAAAATACAGGAAACTTCCATCCAGTAAACGCAATCTACATTAAGAGAACGTTGTATTGCCGTATAGTGCATCGAAATCCATCAAAAGCTCGAGAAATGGCGCCACTTTGAAGATTTTAGGGTACACAAGTAACTTTGAGAGATTCAGGTTAGCTTACAAAAACCACATTTTCGGGTTTTCTACACCAAATACGGCAAAACTGGCACGCTAGTCTTAAAGTACTGGAAGAGACCGTTGTTTTGACGTGTAGTACATCGAAATCCATCAAAAGCTCGAGAAATGGCGCCACTTTGAAGATTTTAGGGTACACAAGTAACTTTGAGAGATTCAGGTTAGCTTACAAAAACCACATTTTCGGGTTTTCTACACCAAATACGGCAAAACTGGCACGCTAGTCTTAAAGTACTGGAAGAGACCGTTGTTTTGACGTGTAGTACATCGAAATCCATCAAAAGTTCGAGAAATGGCGCCACTTTGAAGATTTTAGGGTACACAAGTAACTTTGAGAGATTCAGGTTAGCTTACAAAAACCACATTTTCGGGTTTTCTACACCAAATACGGCAAAACTGGCACGCTAGTCTTAAAGTATTGGAAGAGACCGTTGTTTTGACGTGTAGTACATCGAAATCCATCAAAAGTTCGAGAAATGGCGCCACTTTGAAGATTTTAGGGTACACAAGTAACTTTGAGAGATTCAGGTTAGCTTACAAAAACCACATTTTCGGGTTTTCTACACCAAATACGGCAAAACTGGCACGCTAGTCTTAAAGTACTGGAAGAGACCGTTGTTTTGACGTGTAGTACATCGAAATCCATCAAAAGCTCGAGAAATGGCGCCACTTTGAAGATTTTAGGGTACACAAGTAACTTTGAGAGATTCAGGTTAGCTTACAAAAACCACATTTTCGGGTTTTCTACACCAAATACGGCAAAACTGGCACGCTAGTCTTAAAGTATTGGAAGAGACCGTTGTTTTGACGTGTAGTACATCGAAATCCATCAAAAGTTCGAGAAATGGCGCCACTTTGAAGATTTTAGGGTACACAAGTAACTTTGAGAGATTCAGGTTAGCTTACAAAAACCACATTTTCGGGTTTTCTACACCAAATACGGCAAAACTGGCACCCTAGTCTTAAAGTACTGGAAGAGACCGTTGTTTTGACGTGTAGTACATCGAAATCCATCAAAAGCTCGAGAAATGGCGCCACTTTGAAGATTTTAGGGTACACAAGTAACTTTGAGAGATTCAGGTTAGCTTACAAAAACCACATTTTCGGGTTTTCTACACCAAATACGGCAAAACTGGCACGCTAGTCTTAAAGTACTGGAAGAGACCGTTGTTTTGACGTGTAGTACATCGAAATCCATCAAAAGCTCGAGAAATGGCGCCACTTTGAAATTTGTAAGGTACACAAGAATCTTGTGTGCCTTTAAGCTTTAAAAGCCAGTAACTCGTGTTTTTGCCGTTTTCTTGAAAGGGCAAATGACAGTTGAAGTATTTTCTGGCCTTTCTATCCCATAATTGACTTGACTTAGCTCCATCCCATAATTTCTTTATTTGAGACCTAGAGGTTATGCTTAGGTTAGAAAAAGGCCATTTTCTGGTATTGTTACTCAAAATACAGGAAACTTCCATCCAGTAAACGCAATCTACATTAAGAGAACGTTGTATTGCCGTATAGTGCATCGAAATCCATCAAAAGCTCGAGAAATGGCGCCACTTTGAAGATTTTAGGGTACACAAGTAACTTTGAGAGATTCAGGTTAGCTTACAAAAACCACATTTTCGGGTTTTCTACACCAAATACGGCAAAACTGGCACGCTAGTCTTAAAGTACTGGAAGAGACCGTTGTTTTGACGTGTAGTACATCGAAATCCATCAAAAGCTCGAGAAATGGCGCCACTTTGAAGATTTTAGGGTACACAAGTAACTTTGAGAGATTCAGGTTAGCTTACAAAAACCACATTTTCGGGTTTTCTACACCAAATACGGCAAAACTGGCACGCTAGTCTTAAAGTACTGGAAGAGACCGTTGTTTTGACGTGTAGTACATCGAAATCCATCAAAAGTTCGAGAAATGGCGCCACTTTGAAGATTTTAGGGTACACAAGTAACTTTGAGAGATTCAGGTTAGCTTACAAAAACCACATTTTCGGGTTTTCTACACCAAATACGGCAAAACTGGCACGCTAGTCTTAAAGTATTGGAAGAGACCGTTGTTTTGACGTGTAGTACATCGAAATCCATCAAAAGTTCGAGAAATGGCGCCACTTTGAAGATTTTAGGGTACACAAGTAACTTTGAGAGATTCAGGTTAGCTTACAAAAACCACATTTTCGGGTTTTCTACACCAAATACGGCAAAACTGGCACGCTAATCTTAAAGTACTGGAAGAGACCGTTGTTTTGACGTGTAGTACATCGAAATCCATCAAAAGCTCGAGAAATGGCGCCACTTTGAAGATTTTAGGGTACACAAGTAACTTTGAGAGATTCAGGTTAGCTTACAAAAACCACATTTTCGGGTTTTCTACACCAAATACGGCAAAACTGGCACGCTAGTCTTAAAGTACTGGAAGAGACCGTTGTTTTGACGTGTAGTACATCGAAATCCATCAAAAGCTCGAGAAATGGCGCCACTTTGAAATTTGTAAGGTACACAAGAATCTTGTGTGCCTTTAAGCTTTAAAAGCCAGTAACTCGTGTTTTTGCCGTTTTCTTGAAAGGGCAAATGACAGTTGAAGTATTTTCTGGCCTTTCTATCCCATAATTGACTTGACTTAGCTCCATCCCATAATTTCTTTATTTGAGACCTAGAGGTTATGCTTAGGTTAGAAAAAGGCCATTTTCTGGTATTGTTACTCAAAATACAGGAAACTTCCATCCAGTAAACGCAATCTACATTAAGAGAACGTTGTATTGCCGTATAGTGCATCGAAATCCATCAAAAGCTCGAGAAATGGCGCCACTTTGAAGATTTTAGGGTACACAAGTAACTTTGAGAGATTCAGGTTAGCTTACAAAAACCACATTTTCGGGTTTTCTACACCAAATACGGCAAAACTGGCACGCTAGTCTTAAAGTACTGGAAGAGACCGTTGTTTTGACGTGTAGTACATCGAAATCCATCAAAAGTTCGAGAAATGGCGCCACTTTGAAGATTTTAGGGTACACAAGTAACTTTGAGAGATTCAGGTTAGCTTACAAAAACCACATTTTCGGGTTTTCTACACCAAATACGGCAAAACTGGCACGCTAGTCTTAAAGTACTGGAAGAGACCGTTGTTTTGACGTGTAGTACATCGAAATCCATCAAAAGCTCGAGAAATGGCGCCACTTTGAAGATTTTAGGGTACACAAGTAACTTTGAGAGATTCAGGTTAGCTTACAAAAACCACATTTTCGGGTTTTCTACACCAAATACGGCAAAACTGGCACGCTAGTCTTAAAGTATTGGAAGAGACCGTTGTTTTGACGTGTAGTACATCGAAATCCATCAAAAGTTCGAGAAATGGCGCCACTTTGAAGATTTTAGGGTACACAAGTAACTTTGAGAGATTCAGGTTAGCTTACAAAAACCACATTTTCGGGTTTTCTACACCAAATACGGCAAAACTGGCACGCTAATCTTAAAGTACTGGAAGAGACCGTTGTTTTGACGTGTAGTACATCGAAATCCATCAAAAGCTCGAGAAATGGCGCCACTTTGAAGATTTTAGGGTACACAAGTAACTTTGAGAGATTCAGGTTAGCTTACAAAAACCACATTTTCGGGTTTTCTACACCAAATACGGCAAAACTGGCACGCTAGTCTTAAAGTACTGGAAGAGACCGTTGTTTTGACGTGTAGTACATCGAAATCCATCAAAAGCTCGAGAAATGGCGCCACTTTGAAATTTGTAAGGTACACAAGAATCTTGTGTGCCTTTAAGCTTTAAAAGCCAGTAACTCGTGTTTTTGCCGTTTTCTTGAAAGGGCAAATGACAGTTGAAGTATTTTCTGGCCTTTCTATCCCATAATTGACTTGACTTAGCTCCATCCCATAATTTCTTTATTTGAGACCTAGAGGTTATGCTTAGGTTAGAAAAAGGCCATTTTCTGGTATTGTTACTCAAAATACAGGAAACTTCCATCCAGTAAACGCAATCTACATTAAGAGAACGTTGTATTGCCGTATAGTGCATCGAAATCCATCAAAAGCTCGAGAAATGGCGCCACTTTGAAGATTTTAGGGTACACAAGTAACTTTGAGAGATTCAGGTTAGCTTACAAAAACCACATTTTCGGGTTTTCTACACCAAATACGGCAAAACTGGCACGCTAGTCTTAAAGTACTGGAAGAGACCGTTGTTTTGACGTGTAGTACATCGAAATCCATCAAAAGCTCGAGAAATGGCGCCACTTTGAAGATTTTAGGGTACACAAGTAACTTTGAGAGATTCAGGTTAGCTTACAAAAACCACATTTTCGGGTTTTCTACACCAAATACGGCAAAACTGGCACGCTAGTCTTAAAGTACTGGAAGAGACCGTTGTTTTGACGTGTAGTACATCGAAATCCATCAAAAGCTCGAGAAATGGCGCCACTTTGAAATTTGTAAGGTACACAAGAATCTTGTGTGCCTTTAAGCTTTAAAAGCCAGTAACTCGTGTTTTTGCCGTTTTCTTGAAAGGGCAAATGACAGTTGAAGTATTTTCTGGCCTTTCTATCCCATAATTGACTTGACTTAGCTCCATCCCATAATTTCTTTATTTGAGACCTAGAGGTTATGCTTAGGTTAGAAAAAGGCCATTTTCTGGTATTGTTACTCAAAATACAGGAAACTTCCATCCAGTAAACGCAATCTACATTAAGAGAACGTTGTATTGCCGTATAGTGCATCGAAATCCATCAAAAGCTCGAGAAATGGCGCCACTTTGAAGATTTTAGGGTACACAAGTAACTTTGAGAGATTCAGGTTAGCTTACAAAAACCACATTTTCGGGTTTTCTACACCAAATACGGCAAAACTGGCACGCTAGTCTTAAAGTACTGGAAGAGACCGTTGTTTTGACGTGTAGTACATCGAAATCCATCAAAAGTTCGAGAAATGGCGCCACTTTGAAGATTTTAGGGTACACAAGTAACTTTGAGAGATTCAGGTTAGCTTACAAAAACCACATTTTCGGGTTTTCTACACCAAATACGGCAAAACTGGCACGCTAGTCTTAAAGTACTGGAAGAGACCGTTGTTTTGACGTGTAGTACATCGAAATCCATCAAAAGCTCGAGAAATGGCGCCACTTTGAAGATTTTAGGGTACACAAGTAACTTTGAGAGATTCAGGTTAGCTTACAAAAACCACATTTTCGGGTTTTCTACACCAAATACGGCAAAACTGGCACGCTAGTCTTAAAGTATTGGAAGAGACCGTTGTTTTGACGTGTAGTACATCGAAATCCATCAAAAGTTCGAGAAATGGCGCCACTTTGAAGATTTTAGGGTACACAAGTAACTTTGAGAGATTCAGGTTAGCTTACAAAAACCACATTTTCGGGTTTTCTACACCAAATACGGCAAAACTGGCACGCTAATCTTAAAGTACTGGAAGAGACCGTTGTTTTGACGTGTAGTACATCGAAATCCATCAAAAGCTCGAGAAATGGCGCCACTTTGAAGATTTTAGGGTACACAAGTAACTTTGAGAGATTCAGGTTAGCTTACAAAAACCACATTTTCGGGTTTTCTACACCAAATACGGCAAAACTGGCACGCTAGTCTTAAAGTACTGGAAGAGACCGTTGTTTTGACGTGTAGTACATCGAAATCCATCAAAAGCTCGAGAAATGGCGCCACTTTGAAATTTGTAAGGTACACAAGAATCTTGTGTGCCTTTAAGCTTTAAAAGCCAGTAACTCGTGTTTTTGCCGTTTTCTTGAAAGGGCAAATGACAGTTGAAGTATTTTCTGGCCTTTCTATCCCATAATTGACTTGACTTAGCTCCATCCCATAATTTCTTTATTTGAGACCTAGAGGTTATGCTTAGGTTAGAAAAAGGCCATTTTCTGGTATTGTTACTCAAAATACAGGAAACTTCCATCCAGTAAACGCAATCTACATTAAGAGAACGTTGTATTGCCGTATAGTGCATCGAAATCCATCAAAAGCTCGAGAAATGGCGCCACTTTGAAGATTTTAGGGTACACAAGTAACTTTGAGAGATTCAGGTTAGCTTACAAAAACCACATTTTCGGGTTTTCTACACCAAATACGGCAAAACTGGCACGCTAGTCTTAAAGTACTGGAAGAGACCGTTGTTTTGACGTGTAGTACATCGAAATCCATCAAAAGTTCGAGAAATGGCGCCACTTTGAAGATTTTAGGGTACACAAGTAACTTTGAGAGATTCAGGTTAGCTTACAAAAACCACATTTTCGGGTTTTCTACACCAAATACGGCAAAACTGGCACGCTAGTCTTAAAGTACTGGAAGAGACCGTTGTTTTGACGTGTAGTACATCGAAATCCATCAAAAGCTCGAGAAATGGCGCCACTTTGAAGATTTTAGGGTACACAAGTAACTTTGAGAGATTCAGGTTAGCTTACAAAAACCACATTTTCGGGTTTTCTACACCAAATACGGCAAAACTGGCACGCTAGTCTTAAAGTATTGGAAGAGACCGTTGTTTTGACGTGTAGTACATCGAAATCCATCAAAAGTTCGAGAAATGGCGCCACTTTGAAGATTTTAGGGTACACAAGTAACTTTGAGAGATTCAGGTTAGCTTACAAAAACCACATTTTCGGGTTTTCTACACCAAATACGGCAAAACTGGCACCCTAGTCTTAAAGTACTGGAAGAGACCGTTGTTTTGACGTGTAGTACATCGAAATCCATCAAAAGCTCGAGAAATGGCGCCACTTTGAAGATTTTAGGGTACACAAGTAACTTTGAGAGATTCAGGTTAGCTTACAAAAACCACATTTTCGGGTTTTCTACACCAAATACGGCAAAACTGGCACGCTAGTCTTAAAGTACTGGAAGAGACCGTTGTTTTGACGTGTAGTACATGGAAATCCATCAAAAGCTCGAGAAATGGCGCCACTTTGAAATTTGTAAGGTACACAAGATCTAGCATGTTTTCACAAAAGGAGCCTTTGAACCTAACACCCCCTTTTGTGAAAACATGCTAGATCTTGTGTGCCTTTAAGCTTTAAAAGCCAGTAACTCGTGTTTTTGCCGTTTTCTTGAAAGGGCAAATGACAGTTGAAGTATTTTCTGGCCTTTCTATCCCATAATTGACTTGACTTAGCTCCATCCCATAATTTCTTTATTTGAGACCTAGAGGTTATGCTTAGGTTAGAAAAAGGCCATTTTCTGGTATTGTTACTCAAAATACAGGAAACTTCCATCCAGTAAACGCAATCTACATTAAGAGAACGTTGTATTGCCGTATAGTGCATCGAAATCCATCAAAAGCTCGAGAAATGGCGCCACTTTGAAGATTTTAGGGTACACAAGTAACTTTGAGAGATTCAGGTTAGCTTACAAAAACCACATTTTCGGGTTTTCTACACCAAATACGGCAAAACTGGCACGCTAGTCTTAAAGTACTGGAAGAGACCGTTGTTTTGACGTGTAGTACATCGAAATCCATCAAAAGCTCGAGAAATGGCTCCACTTTGAAATTTGTAAGGTACACAAGATCTAGCATGTTTTCACAAAAGGAGCCTTTGAACCTAACACCCCCTTTTGTGAAAACATGCTAGATCTTGTGTGCCTTTAAGCTTTAAAAGCCAGTAACTCGTGTTTTTGCCGTTTTCTTGAAAGGGCAAATGACAGTTGAAGTATTTTCTGGCCTTTCTATCCCATAATTGACTTGACTTAGCTCCATCCCATAATTTCTTTATTTGAGACCTAGAGGTTATGCTTAGGTTAGAAAAAGGCCATTTTCTGGTATTGTTACTCAAAATACAGGAAACTTCCATCCAGTAAACGCAATCTACATTAAGAGAACGTTGTATTGCCGTATAGTGCATCGAAATCCATCAAAAGCTCGAGAAATGGCGCCACTTTGAAGATTTTAGGGTACACAAGTAACTTTGAGAGATTCAGGTTAGCTTACAAAAACCACATTTTCGGGTTTTCTACACCAAATACGGCAAAACTGGCACGCTAGTCTTAAAGTACTGGAAGAGACCGTTGTTTTGACGTGTAGTACATCGAAATCCATCAAAAGTTCGAGAAATGGCGCCACTTTGAAGATTTTAGGGTACACAAGTAACTTTGAGAGATTCAGGTTAGCTTACAAAAACCACATTTTCGGGTTTTCTACACCAAATACGGCAAAACTGGCACGCTAGTCTTAAAGTACTGGAAGAGACCGTTGTTTTGACGTGTAGTACATCGAAATCCATCAAAAGCTCGAGAAATGGCGCCACTTTGAAGATTTTAGGGTACACAAGTAACTTTGAGAGATTCAGGTTAGCTTACAAAAACCACATTTTCGGGTTTTCTACACCAAATACGGCAAAACTGGCACGCTAGTCTTAAAGTACTGGAAGAGACCGTTGTTTTGACGTGTAGTACATCGAAATCCATCAAAAGCTCGAGAAATGGCGCCACTTTGAAATTTGTAAGGTACACAAGAATCTTGTGTGCCTTTAAGCTTTAAAAGCCAGTAACTCGTGTTTTTGCCGTTTTCTTGAAAGGGCAAATGACAGTTGAAGTATTTTCTGGCCTTTCTATCCCATAATTGACTTGACTTAGCTCCATCCCATAATTTCTTTATTTGAGACCTAGAGGTTATGCTTAGGTTAGAAAAAGGCCATTTTCTGGTATTGTTACTCAAAATACAGGAAACTTCCATCCAGTAAACGCAATCTACATTAAGAGAACGTTGTATTGCCGTATAGTGCATCGAAATCCATCAAAAGCTCGAGAAATGGCGCCACTTTGAAGATTTTAGGGTACACAAGTAACTTTGAGAGATTCAGGTTAGCTTACAAAAACCACATTTTCGGGTTTTCTACACCAAATACGGCAAAACTGGCACGCTAGTCTTAAAGTACTGGAAGAGACCGTTGTTTTGACGTGTAGTACATCGAAATCCATCAAAAGCTCGAGAAATGGCGCCACTTTGAAGATTTTAGGGTACACAAGTAACTTTGAGAGATTCAGGTTAGCTTACAAAAACCACATTTTCGGGTTTTCTACACCAAATACGGCAAAACTGGCACGCTAGTCTTAAAGTACTGGAAGAGACCGTTGTTTTGACGTGTAGTACATCGAAATCCATCAAAAGTTCGAGAAATGGCGCCACTTTGAAGATTTTAGGGTACACAAGTAACTTTGAGAGATTCAGGTTAGCTTACAAAAACCACATTTTCGGGTTTTCTACACCAAATACGGCAAAACTGGCACGCTAGTCTTAAAGTACTGGAAGAGACCGTTGTTTTGACGTGTAGTACATCGAAATCCATCAAAAGCTCGAGAAATGGCGCCACTTTGAAATTTGTAAGGTACACAAGAATCTTGTGTGCCTTTAAGCTTTAAAAGCCAGTAACTCGTGTTTTTGCCGTTTTCTTGAAAGGGCAAATGACAGTTGAAGTATTTTCTGGCCTTTCTATCCCATAATTGACTTGACTTAGCTCCATCCCATAATTTCTTTATTTGAGACCTAGAGGTTATGCTTAGGTTAGAAAAAGGCCATTTTCTGGTATTGTTACTCAAAATACAGGAAACTTCCATCCAGTAAACGCAATCTACATTAAGAGAACGTTGTATTGCCGTATAGTGCATCGAAATCCATCAAAAGCTCGAGAAATGGCGCCACTTTGAAGATTTTAGGGTACACAAGTAACTTTGAGAGATTCAGGTTAGCTTACAAAAACCACATTTTCGGGTTTTCTACACCAAATACGGCAAAACTGGCACGCTAGTCTTAAAGTACTGGAAGAGACCGTTGTTTTGACGTGTAGTACATCGAAATCCATCAAAAGTTCGAGAAATGGCGCCACTTTGAAGATTTTAGGGTACACAAGTAACTTTGAGAGATTCAGGTTAGCTTACAAAAACCACATTTTCGGGTTTTCTACACCAAATACGGCAAAACTGGCACGCTAGTCTTAAAGTACTGGAAGAGACCGTTGTTTTGACGTGTAGTACATCGAAATCCATCAAAAGTTCGAGAAATGGCGCCACTTTGAAGATTTTAGGGTACACAAGTAACTTTGAGAGATTCAGGTTAGCTTACAAAAACCACATTTTCGGGTTTTCTACACCAAATACGGCAAAACTGGCACGCTAATCTTAAAGTACTGGAAGAGACCGTTGTTTTGACGTGTAGTACATCGAAATCCATCAAAAGCTCGAGAAATGGCGCCACTTTGAAGATTTTAGGGTACACAAGTAACTTTGAGAGATTCAGGTTAGCTTACAAAAACCACATTTTCGGGTTTTCTACACCAAATACGGCAAAACTGGCACGCTAGTCTTAAAGTACTGGAAGAGACCGTTGTTTTGACGTGTAGTACATCGAAATCCATCAAAAGCTCGAGAAATGGCGCCACTTTGAAATTTGTAAGGTACACAAGAATCTTGTGTGCCTTTAAGCTTTAAAAGCCAGTAACTCGTGTTTTTGCCGTTTTCTTGAAAGGGCAAATGACAGTTGAAGTATTTTCTGGCCTTTCTATCCTATAATTGACTTGACTTAGCTCCATCCCATAATTTCTTTATTTGAGACCTAGAGGTTATGCTTAGGTTAGAAAAAGGCCATTTTCTGGTATTGTTACTCAAAATACAGGAAACTTCCATCCAGTAAACGCAATCTACATTAAGAGAACGTTGTATTGCCGTATAGTGCATCGAAATCCATCAAAAGCTCGAGAAATGGCGCCACTTTGAAGATTTTAGGGTACACAAGTAACTTTGAGAGATTCAGGTTAGCTTACAAAAACCACATTTTCGGGTTTTCTACACCAAATACGGCAAAACTGGCACGCTAGTCTTAAAGTACTGGAAGAGACCGTTGTTTTGACGTGTAGTACATCGAAATCCATCAAAAGTTCGAGAAATGGCGCCACTTTGAAGATTTTAGGGTACACAAGTAACTTTGAGAGATTCAGGTTAGCTTACAAAAACCACATTTTCGGGTTTTCTACACCAAATACGGCAAAACTGGCACGCTAGTCTTAAAGTACTGGAAGAGACCGTTGTTTTGACGTGTAGTACATCGAAATCCATCAAAAGCTCGAGAAATGGCGCCACTTTGAAGATTTTAGGGTACACAAGTAACTTTGAGAGATTCAGGTTAGCTTACAAAAACCACATTTTCGGGTTTTCTACACCAAATACGGCAAAACTGGCACGCTAGTCTTAAAGTATTGGAAGAGACCGTTGTTTTGACGTGTAGTACATCGAAATCCATCAAAAGTTCGAGAAATGGCGCCACTTTGAAGATTTTAGGGTACACAAGTAACTTTGAGAGATTCAGGTTAGCTTACAAAAACCACATTTTCGGGTTTTCTACACCAAATACGGCAAAACTGGCACCCTAGTCTTAAAGTACTGGAAGAGACCGTTGTTTTGACGTGTAGTACATCGAAATCCATCAAAAGCTCGAGAAATGGCGCCACTTTGAAGATTTTAGGGTACACAAGTAACTTTGAGAGATTCAGGTTAGCTTACAAAAACCACATTTTCGGGTTTTCTACACCAAATACGGCAAAACTGGCACGCTAGTCTTAAAGTACTGGAAGAGACCGTTGTTTTGACGTGTAGTACATCGAAATCCATCAAAAGCTCGAGAAATGGCGCCACTTTGAAATTTGTAAGGTACACAAGATCTAGCATGTTTTCACAAAAGGAGCCTTTGAACCTAACACCCCCTTTTGTGAAAACATGCTAGATCTTGTGTGCCTTTAAGCTTTAAAAGCCAGTAACTCGTGTTTTTGCCGTTTTCTTGAAAGGGCAAATGACAGTTGAAGTATTTTCTGGCCTTTCTATCCCATAATTGACTTGACTTAGCTCCATCCCATAATTTCTTTATTTGAGACCTAGAGGTTATGCTTAGGTTAGAAAAAGGCCATTTTCTGGTATTGTTACTCAAAATACAGGAAACTTCCATCCAGTAAACGCAATCTACATTAAGAGAACGTTGTATTGCCGTATAGTGCATCGAAATCCATCAAAAGCTCGAGAAATGGCGCCACTTTGAAGATTTTAGGGTACACAAGTAACTTTGAGAGATTCAGGTTAGCTTACAAAAACCACATTTTCGGGTTTTCTACACCAAATACGGCAAAACTGGCACGCTAGTCTTAAAGTACTGGAAGAGACCGTTGTTTTGACGTGTAGTACATCGAAATCCATCAAAAGCTCGAGAAATGGCTCCACTTTGAAATTTGTAAGGTACACAAGATCTAGCATGTTTTCACAAAAGGAGCCTTTGAACCTAACACCCCCTTTTGTGAAAACATGCTAGATCTTGTGTGCCTTTAAGCTTTAAAAGCCAGTAACTCGTGTTTTTGCCGTTTTCTTGAAAGGGCAAATGACAGTTGAAGTATTTTCTGGCCTTTCTATCCCATAATTGACTTGACTTAGCTCCATCCCATAATTTCTTTATTTGAGACCTAGAGGTTATGCTTAGGTTAGAAAAAGGCCATTTTCTGGTATTGTTACTCAAAATACAGGAAACTTCCATCCAGTAAACGCAATCTACATTAAGAGAACGTTGTATTGCCGTATAGTGCATCGAAATCCATCAAAAGCTCGAGAAATGGCGCCACTTTGAAGATTTTAGGGTACACAAGTAACTTTGAGAGATTCAGGTTAGCTTACAAAAACCACATTTTCGGGTTTTCTACACCAAATACGGCAAAACTGGCACGCTAGTCTTAAAGTACTGGAAGAGACCGTTGTTTTGACGTGTAGTACATCGAAATCCATCAAAAGCTCGAGAAATGGCGCCACTTTGAAGATTTTAGGGTACACAAGTAACTTTGAGAGATTCAGGTTAGCTTACAAAAACCACATTTTCGGGTTTTCTACACCAAATACGGCAAAACTGGCACGCTAGTCTTAAAGTACTGGAAGAGACCGTTGTTTTGACGTGTAGTACATCGAAATCCATCAAAAGTTCGAGAAATGGCGCCACTTTGAAGATTTTAGGGTACACAAGTAACTTTGAGAGATTCAGGTTAGCTTACAAAAACCACATTTTCGGGTTTTCTACACCAAATACGGCAAAACTGGCACGCTAGTCTTAAAGTACTGGAAGAGACCGTTGTTTTGACGTGTAGTACATCGAAATCCATCAAAAGCTCGAGAAATGGCGCCACTTTGAAATTTGTAAGGTACACAAGAATCTTGTGTGCCTTTAAGCTTTAAAAGCCAGTAACTCGTGTTTTTGCCGTTTTCTTGAAAGGGCAAATGACAGTTGAAGTATTTTCTGGCCTTTCTATCCCATAATTGACTTGACTTAGCTCCATCCCATAATTTCTTTATTTGAGACCTAGAGGTTATGCTTAGGTTAGAAAAAGGCCATTTTCTGGTATTGTTACTCAAAATACAGGAAACTTCCATCCAGTAAACGCAATCTACATTAAGAGAACGTTGTATTGCCGTATAGTGCATCGAAATCCATCAAAAGCTCGAGAAATGGCGCCACTTTGAAGATTTTAGGGTACACAAGTAACTTTGAGAGATTCAGGTTAGCTTACAAAAACCACATTTTCGGGTTTTCTACACCAAATACGGCAAAACTGGCACGCTAGTCTTAAAGTACTGGAAGAGACCGTTGTTTTGACGTGTAGTACATCGAAATCCATCAAAAGTTCGAGAAATGGCGCCACTTTGAAGATTTTAGGGTACACAAGTAACTTTGAGAGATTCAGGTTAGCTTACAAAAACCACATTTTCGGGTTTTCTACACCAAATACGGCAAAACTGGCACGCTAGTCTTAAAGTACTGGAAGAGACCGTTGTTTTGACGTGTAGTACATCGAAATCCATCAAAAGCTCGAGAAATGGCGCCACTTTGAAGATTTTAGGGTACACAAGTAACTTTGAGAGATTCAGGTTAGCTTACAAAAACCACATTTTCGGGTTTTCTACACCAAATACGGCAAAACTGGCACGCTAGTCTTAAAGTATTGGAAGAGACCGTTGTTTTGACGTGTAGTACATCGAAATCCATCAAAAGTTCGAGAAATGGCGCCACTTTGAAGATTTTAGGGTACACAAGTAACTTTGAGAGATTCAGGTTAGCTTACAAAAACCACATTTTCGGGTTTTCTACACCAAATACGGCAAAACTGGCACCCTAGTCTTAAAGTACTGGAAGAGACCGTTGTTTTGACGTGTAGTACATCGAAATCCATCAAAAGCTCGAGAAATGGCGCCACTTTGAAGATTTTAGGGTACACAAGTAACTTTGAGAGATTCAGGTTAGCTTACAAAAACCACATTTTCGGGTTTTCTACACCAAATACGGCAAAACTGGCACGCTAGTCTTAAAGTACTGGAAGAGACCGTTGTTTTGACGTGTAGTACATCGAAATCCATCAAAAGCTCGAGAAATGGCGCCACTTTGAAATTTGTAAGGTACACAAGATCTAGCATGTTTTCACAAAAGGAGCCTTTGAACCTAACACCCCCTTTTGTGAAAACATGCTAGATCTTGTGTGCCTTTAAGCTTTAAAAGCCAGTAACTCGTGTTTTTGCCGTTTTCTTGAAAGGGCAAATGACAGTTGAAGTATTTTCTGGCCTTTCTATCCCATAATTGACTTGACTTAGCTCCATCCCATAATTTCTTTATTTGAGACCTAGAGGTTATGCTTAGGTTAGAAAAAGGCCATTTTCTGGTATTGTTACTCAAAATACAGGAAACTTCCATCCAGTAAACGCAATCTACATTAAGAGAACGTTGTATTGCCGTATAGTGCATCGAAATCCATCAAAAGCTCGAGAAATGGCGCCACTTTGAAGATTTTAGGGTACACAAGTAACTTTGAGAGATTCAGGTTAGCTTACAAAAACCACATTTTCGGGTTTTCTACACCAAATACGGCAAAACTGGCACGCTAGTCTTAAAGTACTGGAAGAGACCGTTGTTTTGACGTGTAGTACATCGAAATCCATCAAAAGTTCGAGAAATGGCGCCACTTTGAAGATTTTAGGGTACACAAGTAACTTTGAGAGATTCAGGTTAGCTTACAAAAACCACATTTTCGGGTTTTCTACACCAAATACGGCAAAACTGGCACGCTAGTCTTAAAGTACTGGAAGAGACCGTTGTTTTGACGTGTAGTACATCGAAATCCATCAAAAGCTCGAGAAATGGCGCCACTTTGAAGATTTTAGGGTACACAAGTAACTTTGAGAGATTCAGGTTAGCTTACAAAAACCACATTTTCGGGTTTTCTACACCAAATACGGCAAAACTGGCACGCTAGTCTTAAAGTACTGGAAGAGACCGTTGTTTTGACGTGTAGTACATCGAAATCCATCAAAAGCTCGAGAAATGGCGCCACTTTGAAATTTGTAAGGTACACAAGAATCTTGTGTGCCTTTAAGCTTTAAAAGCCAGTAACTCGTGTTTTTGCCGTTTTCTTGAAAGGGCAAATGACAGTTGAAGTATTTTCTGGCCTTTCTATCCCATAATTGACTTGACTTAGCTCCATCCCATAATTTCTTTATTTGAGACCTAGAGGTTATGCTTAGGTTAGAAAAAGGCCATTTTCTGGTATTGTTACTCAAAATACAGGAAACTTCCATCCAGTAAACGCAATCTACATTAAGAGAACGTTGTATTGCCGTATAGTGCATCGAAATCCATCAAAAGCTCGAGAAATGGCGCCACTTTGAAGATTTTAGGGTACACAAGTAACTTTGAGAGATTCAGGTTAGCTTACAAAAACCACATTTTCGGGTTTTCTACACCAAATACGGCAAAACTGGCACGCTAGTCTTAAAGTACTGGAAGAGACCGTTGTTTTGACGTGTAGTACATCGAAATCCATCAAAAGTTCGAGAAATGGCGCCACTTTGAAGATTTTAGGGTACACAAGTAACTTTGAGAGATTCAGGTTAGCTTACAAAAACCACATTTTCGGGTTTTCTACACCAAATACGGCAAAACTGGCACGCTAGTCTTAAAGTACTGGAAGAGACCGTTGTTTTGACGTGTAGTACATCGAAATCCATCAAAAGCTCGAGAAATGGCGCCACTTTGAAGATTTTAGGGTACACAAGTAACTTTGAGAGATTCAGGTTAGCTTACAAAAACCACATTTTCGGGTTTTCTACACCAAATACGGCAAAACTGGCACGCTAGTCTTAAAGTACTGGAAGAGACCGTTGTTTTGACGTGTAGTACATCGAAATCCATCAAAAGCTCGAGAAATGGCGCCACTTTGAAATTTGTAAGGTACACAAGAATCTTGTGTGCCTTTAAGCTTTAAAAGCCAGTAACTCGTGTTTTTGCCGTTTTCTTGAAAGGGCAAATGACAGTTGAAGTATTTTCTGGCCTTTCTATCCCATAATTGACTTGACTTAGCTCCATCCCATAATTTCTTTATTTGAGACCTAGAGGTTATGCTTAGGTTAGAAAAAGGCCATTTTCTGGTATTGTTACTCAAAATACAGGAAACTTCCATCCAGTAAACGCAATCTACATTAAGAGAACGTTGTATTGCCGTATAGTGCATCGAAATCCATCAAAAGCTCGAGAAATGGCGCCACTTTGAAGATTTTAGGGTACACAAGTAACTTTGAGAGATTCAGGTTAGCTTACAAAAACCACATTTTCGGGTTTTCTACACCAAATACGGCAAAACTGGCACGCTAGTCTTAAAGTACTGGAAGAGACCGTTGTTTTGACGTGTAGTACATCGAAATCCATCAAAAGCTCGAGAAATGGCGCCACTTTGAAGATTTTAGGGTACACAAGTAACTTTGAGAGATTCAGGTTAGCTTACAAAAACCACATTTTCGGGTTTTCTACACCAAATACGGCAAAACTGGCACGCTAGTCTTAAAGTACTGGAAGAGACCGTTGTTTTGACGTGTAGTACATCGAAATCCATCAAAAGTTCGAGAAATGGCGCCACTTTGAAGATTTTAGGGTACACAAGTAACTTTGAGAGATTCAGGTTAGCTTACAAAAACCACATTTTCGGGTTTTCTACACCAAATACGGCAAAACTGGCACGCTAGTCTTAAAGTACTGGAAGAGACCGTTGTTTTGACGTGTAGTACATCGAAATCCATCAAAAGCTCGAGAAATGGCGCCACTTTGAAGATTTTAGGGTACACAAGTAACTTTGAGAGATTCAGGTTAGCTTACAAAAACCACATTTTCGGGTTTTCTACACCAAATACGGCAAAACTGGCACGCTAGTCTTAAAGTACTGGAAGAGACCGTTGTTTTGACGTGTAGTACATCGAAATCCATCAAAAGCTCGAGAAATGGCGCCACTTTGAAGATTTTAGGGTACACAAGTAACTTTGAGAGATTCAGGTTAGCTTACAAAAACCACATTTTCGGGTTTTCTACACCAAATACGGCAAAACTGGCACGCTAGTCTTAAAGTACTGGAAGAGACCGTTGTTTTGACGTGTAGTACATCGAAATCCATCAAAAGCTCGAGAAATGGCGCCACTTTGAAATTTGTAAGGTACACAAGAATCTTGTGTGCCTTTAAGCTTTAAAAGCCAGTAACTCGTGTTTTTGCCGTTTTCTTGAAAGGGCAAATGACAGTTGAAGTATTTTCTGGCCTTTCTATCCCATAATTGACTTGACTTAGCTCCATCCCATAATTTCTTTATTTGAGACCTAGAGGTTATGCTTAGGTTAGAAAAAGGCCATTTTCTGGTATTGTTACTCAAAATACAGGAAACTTCCATCCAGTAAACGCAATCTACATTAAGAGAACGTTGTATTGCCGTATAGTGCATCGAAATCCATCAAAAGCTCGAGAAATGGCGCCACTTTGAAGATTTTAGGGTACACAAGTAACTTTGAGAGATTCAGGTTAGCTTACAAAAACCACATTTTCGGGTTTTCTACACCAAATACGGCAAAACTGGCACGCTAGTCTTAAAGTACTGGAAGAGACCGTTGTTTTGACGTGTAGTACATCGAAATCCATCAAAAGCTCGAGAAATGGCGCCACTTTGAAGATTTTAGGGTACACAAGTAACTTTGAGAGATTCAGGTTAGCTTACAAAAACCACATTTTCGGGTTTTCTACACCAAATACGGCAAAACTGGCACGCTAGTCTTAAAGTACTGGAAGAGACCGTTGTTTTGACGTGTAGTACATCGAAATCCATCAAAAGTTCGAGAAATGGCGCCACTTTGAAGATTTTAGGGTACACAAGTAACTTTGAGAGATTCAGGTTAGCTTACAAAAACCACATTTTCGGGTTTTCTACACCAAATACGGCAAAACTGGCACGCTAGTCTTAAAGTACTGGAAGAGACCGTTGTTTTGACGTGTAGTACATCGAAATCCATCAAAAGTTCGAGAAATGGCGCCACTTTGAAGATTTTAGGGTACACAAGTAACTTTGAGAGATTCAGGTTAGCTTACAAAAACCACATTTTCGGGTTTTCTACACCAAATACGGCAAAACTGGCACGCTAGTCTTAAAGTACTGGAAGAGACCGTTGTTTTGACGTGTAGTACATCGAAATCCATCAAAAGCTCGAGAAATGGCGCCACTTTGAAATTTGTAAGGTACACAAGAATCTTGTGTGCCTTTAAGCTTTAAAAGCCAGTAACTCGTGTTTTTGCCGTTTTCTTGAAAGGGCAAATGACAGTTGAAGTATTTTCTGGCCTTTCTATCCCATAATTGACTTGACTTAGCTCCATCCCATAATTTCTTTATTTGAGACCTAGAGGTTATGCTTAGGTTAGAAAAAGGCCATTTTCTGGTATTGTTACTCAAAATACAGGAAACTTCCATCCAGTAAACGCAATCTACATTAAGAGAACGTTGTATTGCCGTATAGTGCATCGAAATCCATCAAAAGCTCGAGAAATGGCGCCACTTTGAAGATTTTAGGGTACACAAGTAACTTTGAGAGATTCAGGTTAGCTTACAAAAACCACATTTTCGGGTTTTCTACACCAAATACGGCAAAACTGGCACGCTAGTCTTAAAGTACTGGAAGAGACCGTTGTTTTGACGTGTAGTACATCGAAATCCATCAAAAGCTCGAGAAATGGCGCCACTTTGAAGATTTTAGGGTACACAAGTAACTTTGAGAGATTCAGGTTAGCTTACAAAAACCACATTTTCGGGTTTTCTACACCAAATACGGCAAAACTGGCACGCTAGTCTTAAAGTACTGGAAGAGACCGTTGTTTTGACGTGTAGTACATCGAAATCCATCAAAAGTTCGAGAAATGGCGCCACTTTGAAGATTTTAGGGTACACAAGTAACTTTGAGAGATTCAGGTTAGCTTACAAAAACCACATTTTCGGGTTTTCTACACCAAATACGGCAAAACTGGCACGCTAGTCTTAAAGTACTGGAAGAGACCGTTGTTTTGACGTGTAGTACATCGAAATCCATCAAAAGCTCGAGAAATGGCGCCACTTTGAAGATTTTAGGGTACACAAGTAACTTTGAGAGATTCAGGTTAGCTTACAAAAACCACATTTTCGGGTTTTCTACACCAAATACGGCAAAACTGGCACGCTAGTCTTAAAGTATTGGAAGAGACCGTTGTTTTGACGTGTAGTACATCGAAATCCATCAAAAGTTCGAGAAATGGCGCCACTTTGAAGATTTTAGGGTACACAAGTAACTTTGAGAGATTCAGGTTAGCTTACAAAAACCACATTTTCGGGTTTTCTACACCAAATACGGCAAAACTGGCACCCTAGTCTTAAAGTACTGGAAGAGACCGTTGTTTTGACGTGTAGTACATCGAAATCCATCAAAAGCTCGAGAAATGGCGCCACTTTGAAGATTTTAGGGTACACAAGTAACTTTGAGAGATTCAGGTTAGCTTACAAAAACCACATTTTCGGGTTTTCTACACCAAATACGGCAAAACTGGCACGCTAGTCTTAAAGTACTGGAAGAGACCGTTGTTTTGACGTGTAGTACATCGAAATCCATCAAAAGCTCGAGAAATGGCTCCACTTTGAAATTTGTAAGGTACACAAGATCTAGCATGTTTTCACAAAAGGAGCCTTTGAACCTAACACCCCCTTTTGTGAAAACATGCTAGATATATATATACATATAAATTGAATAATTAGATAAATTAATATAATATAACACTTAAGGCTCATATGCTAGATTAAAAAAATGGGTCTTGAGATGGCGCTTGAACTTATCTACAGATTTAATCTCACGGAGAGCACTTGGTAGTGAGTTCCACAGCTGTGGTGCAGCAACCATGAATGACCTATCTCCTAGCGTCAACTTTGTCCTAACATTCGGTAAACTAAGCATTAAACTATTCGAGCATCTTAAGTTATAATGAGATTCCTTAACGTTAATCAGTTCACATAGATATTCTGGTGCCATTCCGTAGATACATTTAAAAGTTAAGAGTAATACTTTAAAATTGATGCGCAGTCGAATTGGAAGCCAATGCAGCTCACGGAGGAGAGGAGTAATGTGGCAATACTTAGGCGCATTGTAAACCAATCTAGCAGATATATTCATGACGCGCTGGAGCTTATTTAGCTGGCAGTCAGGCAACCCAACTTCAAGGTACACACAGTTTTCCTGTTTCTCTGGTGTCTGCCTTTAACTAATCTACACTCAGAGTAGAACTTATTTTTATCTATAAGGGGATATTGAGCAAAACAGGTCACGTGACCTTGTATTCGATTTATTGATCAGCATTTTTCTCCTTACCGATAAATAAAAGTCATGGTGCGAGGGCAGATTTATGTGTATCTTTAATTCCCCAATATTTAAAAAACCAAAACGGTTCTTAAAAGGATTTTTCTCATTACCCCATTTACAGTTGAACGTTCGAACGAAGAAGGGTCACGTGACATGTCACATGACTGCAGTTTTCACTTTAAAGTGTTAAAGTCCACGAGTTATGTTAGTCGAACTTTAGTCGCGCCGAACTTAGCTAGATCAGAAGGAACCGCGGCCGGCGTAAGTCTTATCGTTGAGCATACTTTGAATAGCTATTCTCACGTTACACCATGCAATCTCGATATTTACCATCTTAACGATTAACACTATCTTCTGCTATAGTTGTGTCCTGTAGATAAAACGTCTTATAATAATAGCATCGCACCCTTTTCCAGCATTTAAAAAAAACCTCTCCTAGCCTGGTGAAAACAGGAAGAGCACAGGCTTTGCCGCTCCTTCCCAGACCCGTAAATTGCTCCATACATCAAGAAAGCCGGGTAGACAGGGCTTGGTATATAAAGTTACCAAGATACGGTGATACAGTGATACGAAGATCTAAAATTTCATTTTTTAAGCGGACGCTAAATATAAATGGCCCACGCTAAATACAGGTTTCACTGCATTTAATGAGAACCTCGATTAATCGTAGATCCAGTATGAAACGGACTGTTGTCTGGGTCACTTGAGCTCTTGCATGCATGCAGCCGTGGCGTGATCGATGCATTAACGGTATTATCTTTCAGCATGGTTGAGAAAACAGACGTCACGAACCCAGACAACAGTCCTCATTAAATGCAGTGACACCTGTATTTCAGTAGTGGGGGCCATTTAGTATCTGCCAGGAGCCCTGTATCCGCTTAAAAAAAATTGAGATCTTCGTATCACTGTATCTCAGTAACACTTTATATCAGGTTATATACCAAGCCGGGTAACTTCATCTAGCCTCCTCCTTTGCTCAGAAACTACATCTGAAATCTTAGCAGCACGGCGGTCTTAGATTGCTAAACGTTTCGGCTAACATTCGAACAGATAGGGTTTTGCTACCTAATAAAAATGTGTCCGACTGCTTACGCCGCCCCCTAGATCTTTACGAAACTGAGCCGAGAAGGTACTTCCGACTTTTGAAATAAAATTTCCCACTTCTGAGTTAAAGTGCACCTAACCCCTTTTGCAATTTTTATACATATGAATCTTTGAAAGGTTTGAGTACTTCTGCGAAGACATTTTTGGCTTACAGAGAATATTCTATGTTCTAGGCTTGTTTGAAATGGTGAAAATTTGACCTTTCCTGACCCATGACCGCGTAAGAAAAAGCCTGGGTCGATTCTGGATCTTACGTCACCTCATTAATGCATTATTCTCCATGGCGCCTTTCTATCACAACAACATCGATATATAGAGAATATATACAGTCTGTGAGTTGTTAGTAAAGAAAACAGTTATTTTAGACAAAATGCTAATATTTATTCAACTTATTGCAAAGTTGAATGAATTAGATGACGTAAGATCCAGAATCGACCCAGGCTTTTTCTTACGCGGTCATGGGTCAAGAAAGGTCAAATTTTCACCATTTCAAACAAGCCTATAATAACATAGAATAGTCTTTGTAAGTCAATAATTTATTCGCAGAAGTACTCAAAACCTTTCAAAGTCTCATTGGTATAAAACTCGCAAAAGGGGTTAGGTGCACTTTAAGAATTTTCTAACACCCCGTGGTGCAGATGGGTTGATACAGTAATGTAATGTACTGAATGCAAGGACCAATTCGGACGAAGTGCAGGAACCGGATCACCTTGGATGGGATCTAATCAGCAAAAATATACGAATATCAAGACAAAATGAAAGGCTGATTGTACGGTACTGGGAATATATATAATTATTACCGATATTTCGGTTGGCACGGCCAACCTTCCTCAGGGTACACAAGTATATGGCAAGAAACCGTTAGTTACAAATTTTGAAAACATGAATGTGAGACTAGGAGATAAAATTACAAGTGATGAGTGGTCGTGATAGAGAACTAAGCTAAATACAATTCCAGTAGTACAGTAGTACGACACAAAGCCAACGCAATTTGTTTTATAATAATATATATTTTTTTACTTTTTAATCTGATAATCCAGTGATCAGCACACGCCTATCAGCGTTATGTCGTAGTTGTATTTCTCCCAAACGTTTCGTTTGATAACTATATACAAACTTATTCAGGGAGTACTGAACTAATAAACGGGCTGAACAGGGCCTATAGCAAACGTGCTACGGAAATCTGTGGTTATACATGCGTAAGCCTGAGGCAGGAGAGTCCCGTAGATAAATAAATATGCTAAAACAATATTTTTGAGGTTGGATTAACGTTAGTTCAGTACTCCCTGAAAAAGTTTGTAGTAATCAAACGAAACGCGTGGGAGAAATAAAACTTCAACAAATCGCTGATACCGCGCGAGTTATACAAATTTATTTTGTCAAAAATCATTTGCAGAGGCCCTTGTACACTCCTAGTCGCGACGCCAGACGGTACTGTGTTTCTGAGTGGCATGGCGTGAAATCAACACTGACAAACATACTAATCACGGCAGATAATATGAATGTTACTGTTGGAAAGCATTGAGAGCAGTCAGCTGCCGCGGCACATGTACATTTCCCGTTTACATCTTTGTGCTAATCACAAGCGCCATGCTTAACGTTGATTTTAAATTAAATGTTTTCATAACCTTAGAAGTGAAGTCTCACAATCATATTGGAAATACCAAAATATTTCCGTCTTCGCAAAATATTCTTCCTCAAATCAAATTAAAATATCGGAAAAAAAATCCTGAACATCGGTCTAAAAACGTATCCAGAATGCCCTCCTTTCTGCTAAAGGCACGGGTATTGTTTGTTTTTTGTCTGTGACTTGAGTTACACTTGTTTGGCTAAACCGAGGCAAGATATAAACGATTTTTCTCAAAGTCACGTGACTGATGACGTCACACCACCCAAAGGGTCGGGTGATGTTTTTTTTGTGTCTGTGGCTATGTCACAGCAGTTTGGTTGTTGTTTTGCTAAACCGAGGCAAGATATAAAGCGATTTGCTAAAAGTCACGTGACTGATGACGTCACACCACTCAAAGGGTCGGGTGATGTTTGTTTTGTGTCTGTGACTATGTCACAGCAGTTTGGTTGTTGTTTTGCTAAACCGAGGCAAGATATAAAGCGATTTGCTAAAAGTCACGTGACTGATGACGTCACACCACCCAAAGGGTCGGGTGATGTTTTTTTTGTGTCTGTGGCTATGTCACAGCACTTTGGTTGTTGTTTTGCTAAACCGAGGCAAGATA
The DNA here is from genome assembly GCA_030867875.1 of Actinernus sp. WN-2022. Classification (NCBI taxonomy): domain Eukaryota; kingdom Metazoa; phylum Cnidaria; class Anthozoa; order Actiniaria; family Actinernidae; genus Actinernus; species Actinernus sp. WN-2022. Next base: position 101,187,275 of record JAOWCC010001634.1, read on the forward strand.
TAAAGCGATTTGCTAAAAGTCACGTGACTGATGACGTCACACCACCAATGGGTCGGGTGATGTTTGCTTTGTGTCTGTGACTATGTCACAGTAGTTTGGTTGTTGTTTAACTAAACCGAGGCAAGATATAAACGAATTTGCTAAAAGTCACGTGACTGATGACGTCACACCACTTAAAGGGACGTGTGATGTTTGTTTTGTGTCTGTGACTATGTGACAGCAGTTTGGTTGTTGTTATGCTAAACCTAGGCAAGATATAAAGCGATTTGCTAAAAGTCACGTGCCTGATGACGTCACACCACTTAAAGGGACGTGTGATGTTTGTTTTGTGTCTGTGACTATGTGACAGCAGTTTGGTTGTTGTTATGCTAAACCTAGGCAAGATATAAAGCGATTTGCTAAAAGTCACGTGCCTGATGACGTCACACACTCAAAGGGACGGGTGATGTTTGTTTTGTGTCGGTGACTATGTCACCTGTTTGGTTGTTGTTTTGCTTAAAAGAAAAGGTAGGAACAAAAACCCCAGAGAGGAACCACATCCCTAGCTGAAATAGGCCTCATTAATGCAAAATCCTAGGAATACGGTTCCGCCCGGAACGAAAACCCTAGGGATTTGGTTCCAACAGGAACCAAATCAGGTAGGAACCAAAACCCTGTTACAGCGGCAGTCATTATCTCTTTATATGTAAGCTCATGCTGTTGTTTACCAGCTTATTAATTACTCGGGCCAGGCCTTTGGCCGGCACGAGTCAGAAAATGCAAGCCGTTTATTATTATTATTATTACTCGGGCCAGGCCTTCGGCCGGCACGAGTCAGAAAATGCAAGCCGTTTATTATTATTACTCGGGCCAGGCCTTCGGCCGGCACGAGTCAGAAAATGCAAGCCGTTTATTACTCGGGCCAGGCCTTCGGCCGGCACGAGTCAGAAAATGCAAGCCGTTTATTATTATTATTATTATTATTTTTTGTGTCGCTGTTTGGCGCCAGTAACCAATCAGATTACACAGGAGCGAAATACAATCTCAGCTTAAGTGTTTCTAAACACGTTTAGATATAAAAGGTATCGAATTATAATCTCAGGGTAGATTTCGTCAGGCGCGCTCAGATAACAAAGGTCAAAGCTCTCAGACAAGGCGAGACAAGGAGATATCGATTTCTATGAGTCATTGTCAGAAATCTATTCCCGGCCGTAAAATTAGGCAATACCACCGTCTGCCAATGGGTAACTGAACTGTCAGGTCAACTACACAGCTTAGAGAGTCTTTCTACTAGATTGAGAGACATTAATATACTGTTACATGTCTGTTAATATGGGGAAAACTGAAGAAACCCTCATTGCATTGAGTTTGATAACTAGCCTGAAATACAGCCGCCTTCTCAGTTAGTTCCAGGGTCCTTGAATTTTCAAATGGCTCAACTCGTCGCGAGCGCAAGTGAACTTGTGAAATTATCGCCATCACGCCGCGTATACAGTCAAGTCTGTTTGTCTCGGAAAGTATTTATTGTAGTTTATATCTCTTCCCTAATTGCACTGATGAAGGACTCGAAACCCTAAACGTCCCAGCAGCTTGTGTTACAGCTGATAAACGGAGGAAATGGCTCTACTGAAACAAAATCAAAGCGGACGAGTTTCGTGTTGTTTAGCTTTGCGGCCGAAGTCCATCATTGTCTGTGGTTCGGCGGGGAAGAAGAGTGTTCGTTGGGATTACTTTCAACAAAGTACACTGTATTTCAACTACCAATCTCGTACAAGTGCCTTTAATTTTTAATGATTTTCACGAAGTGGTCCTTTTTTGGCAGAATTTATTTTAGAAACAGTTGGCCTCATACCTAAAAGTGACAGCCCGAGTAAACGCCCAGCGGGCGTCTTGTTATTATTATTTTTTGTGTCGCTGTTTGGCGCCAGTAACCAATCAGATTACACAGGAGCGAAATACAATCTCAGCTTAAGTGTTTCTAAACACGTTTAGATATAAAAGGTATCGAATTATAATCTCAGGGTAGATTTCGTCAGGCGCGCTCAGATAACAAAGGTCAAAGCTCTCAGACAAGGCGAGACAAGGAGATATCGATTTCTATGAGTCATTGTCAGAAATCTATTCCCGGCCGTAAAATTAGGCAATACCACCGTCTGCCAATGGGTAACTGAACTGTCAGGTCAACTACACAGCTTAGAGAGTCTTTCTACTAGATTGAGAGACATTAATATACTGTTACATGTCTGTTAATATGGGGAAAACTGAAGAAACCCTCATTGCATTGAGTTTGATAACTAGCCTGAAATACAGCCGCCTTCTCAGTTAGTTCCAGGGTCCTTGAATTTTCAAATGGCTCAACTCGTCGCGAGCGCAAGTGAACTTGTGAAATTATCGCCATCACGCCGCGTATACAGTCAAGTCTGTTTGTCTCGGAAAGTATTTATTGTAGTTTATATCTCTTCCCTAATTGCACTGATGAAGGACTCGAAACCCTAAACGTCCCAGCAGCTTGTGTTACAGCTGATAAACGGAGGAAATGGCTCTACTGAAACAAAATCAAAGCGGACGAGTTTCGTGTTGTTTAGCTTTGCGGCCGAAGTCCATCATTGTCTGTGGTTCGGCGGGGAAGAAGAGTGTTCGTTGGGATTACTTTCAACAAAGTACACTGTATTTCAACTACCAATCTCGTACAAGTGCCTTTAATTTTTAATGATTTTCACGAAGTGGTCCTTTTTTGGCAGAATTTATTTTAGAAACAGTTGGCCTCATACCTAAAAGTGACAGCCCGAGTAAACGCCCAGCGGGCGTCTTTTTTTTTTTGTGTCGCTGTTTGGCGCCAGTAACCAATCAGATTACACAGGAGCCCATTGTTCGATCCCAACACGTGACAGGATCAACCAATCAGATCCGACACCCGCCAGATCTTGGTTGTGGAAAAGCCAGCAACGTAGCGAAGGTTTGGGTTCATTCTGAACCATTATTTTGCTGAAACCAAAGGTTTCTTCGAATGAAATATCGAGATATTCAGTTATTCTAGTTTAACACTGTTTACATCACATACTATCATCACCGTATAATTACCACTGTGGGAATGTGAAATGAGCAACACGTGAGACTTCGAGGCGCTACAGTTCTTTTTAACTACTTTTTAATCTTCTGATTCTTGTAAAAGAACTGTTATAGACCTAAAAATACACGAACAACGTAATACATTAGATCTGCGCTGTCTGGACAGATATAAAAACGTAAGCGAAATACAATCTCAGCTTAAGTGTTTCTAAACACGTTTAGATATAAAAGGTATCGAATTATAATCTCAGGGTAGATTTCGTCAGGCGCGCTCAGATAACAAAGGTCAAAGCTCTCAGACAAGGCGAGACAAGGAGATATCGATTTCTATGAGTCATTGTCAGAAATCTATTCCCGGCCGTAAAATTAGGCAATACCACCGTCTGTCAATGGGTAACTGAACTGTCGGGTCAACTACACAGCTTAGAGAGTCTTTCTACTAGATTGAGAGACATTAATATAGTGTTACATGTCTGTTAATATGGGGAAAACTGAAGAAACCCTCATTGCATTGAGTTTGATAACTAGCCTGAAATACAGCCGCCTTCTCAGTTAGTTCCAGGGTCCTTGAATTTTCAAATGGCTCAACTCGTCGCGAGCGCAAGTGAACTTGTGAAATTATCGCCATCACGCCGCGTATACAGTCAAGTCTGTTTGTCTCGGAAAGTATTTATTGTAGTTTATATCTCTTCCCTAATTGCACTGATGAAGGACTCGAAACCCTAAACGTCCCAGCAGCTTGTGTTACAGCTGATAAACGGAGGAAATGGCTCTACTGAAACAAAATCAAAGCGGACGAGTTTCGTGTTGTTTAGCTTTGCGGCCGAAGTCCATCATTGTCTGTGGTTCGGCGGGGAAGAAGAGTGTTCGTTGGGATTACTTTCAACGAAGTACACTGTATTTCAACTCTGGTAAGTTTGGAGCGATTGAAAAATAAGGATGATTTTCAAAACCGGTGGCTTAAAGTTATCTGCATATGACATAAATATACATGGTAGCCGAATCTAGTAGTTCGGCGAACGGGAAGCAAAGTAGCCTGCTTGCCGGGTCTTCTGTAAAAAAAATTTTCAGAATTCTCTAAAGATTGTCCACACACTTTCAGCGGACTCTGCTGACAGTTTCACGACAAAGGATAGAAATCGGAATTATCTACGGGCCAAGATTGTGTGCCAGACCTCAATTAAATTAAAACTCGACTTAACGAACGGGATTTTATTCAAGACTTGTCACTGTGTTGTCAAGACTCAATAGACTTACTCATTCAAAATTTACGGGATCGTGTTTCGGTATCGTTGCAAGACTTACGAGGATTCTATAGTCTGTTATTGTGCTTTTCGTTCTTTTATTTTAATTATCGCTCTGTTTTAAAGTCTGTGTGTCTGTGATGTCGAGTACATTTCAAACTACCAAGCGTGGTTGTGAAAAGTTCCACTCGTACAGGAATACACTGGCTTCCTGCCGAGGTCAAATCATATTCGAAGCATCCGGGGAAAATGCATGGGTTCGATTGTGTTTTTAATCCGCTAGAAATAATGAAATTCGTTACCCAAAGCGCATGTCTACTTCTTTCATGAAACAAATAAACAACGAGAGCATTTTACTTCGACAAGCTACTAGAAGTTGGATTTGTCATTGGAAACCGTATAAACTGAACAGGATAAGACTTTGGAAATCGAAACGTAGCCTGGTACAGACACATTTTTTCACTCATAAATTCGAACTGCATTCATGAGTGAAAAAAACCCTCTCAGTTTGTCTGTTATTTGCTTTTTGTTCTAATTATCGCTCTATTTAATATGTGTCTGTGATGCCTGGTACATTTCAAGCTACCAAGAGTATTTGTTTGCTTGTGCTTTCGTAAATCCAATTTGAATCTAAAGTCCTAAACGAATATTACTGGCTTCCTGCCGAGGTCAAATCATATTCGAAGCACCGGGGAAATTCATGGGTTTGATTGTGTTTTTAATCCGGTAGAAATTATGAAATTTGTTACCCAAAGCACGTGTACTTCTTTCATGAAACAAATAAACAATCAATTGCAAGAGCATTTAATTTCTTCAACAAGCTACTAGTTCGACAAGTCCCGAAGCTATGCTCGGCAAGTCAGCATTTATTCAAGATCGTGAAGTATAATTTGAAATCATGTGGACTTCGGATGTTTTGGTATCTGCTCTTATTTTATGGAACTCGTTACCACTGGAAATGAGGTCTATTGATTCCTCGGGTTGTTTCTCTTAGTTCTTTTAATTATAGTGTTAAATTAAATAATGAACAATTATACACTCGTGTTCACTGGTGTACTGTGGAGTTAGAACAGATTAACAATAGTATTTGCATCCGAGCATTTTGAGCTACCTGTGTTATCCTAGGGTAACCTAGCTTACTTGCAGTCACTCGTGTTCTACTTGTGTTCACTCGTTTTTAACTCGTGGTTGGTGTTACCCTCATTAAATAAAGTTAATTTTCAATGCACACAATATTTTATTAAACATTAGGGACTGGTCAAAAATTAGCAGGGGAGGTGCAAAGGGGGTGGGGTGGAGATAAAAAAGTCTAAAAATGTATAGTATGTATTAGTATGAAATTTGTTGACCCTTTCTCCCCTATAACCAATCCTTTTTCAGTTGCCCAATATTTATGACCATCCAGTTTTGGGGATTCAAAACAATATGATCCTCCCCCTTTCACAACCCCTTCCCCTGCTAATTTCTGACCAGTCCCTTCAGCGACCACCCTTATGCAACCTGGTTTTAATTATTAGTAAAACTTTGCAATTAGAAGCTCCTGTAAGTGACCGTGACCACCTTTGGAGGTTGAGAATTGTAAGAAGGTGGAAAATAGCATTTACAAACAGGTTTTGCTAATAACACTACCAATCTCTTACAAGTGCCTTTAATTTTTAATGATTTTCACGAAGTCGTCCTTTTTTGGCAGAATTTATTTTAGAAACAGTTGGCCTCGTACCTAAAAGTGACAGCCCGAGTAAACGCCCAGCGGGCGTCTTGTTATTATTATAATGGTTATTTTTATCCTTTTGCCGCCATTTGCACTCTGATTATTAGTCATTGAACATTGAACATTGCACTTCACCATGCACTATAATACTTTAACTTATTATCACTTATTGCACCGTAACCTCAGTACTTGCACGGCCGCTGACAATTTCATTGCCAGATTAGCTCCACGCTACCAGGCAATTATCATATTTAAAGATTAAAGATTAAAGGCATATGCACAGAAATAGAGGAACGCCTTGTATATTTTGACTCAACCGGTCGAAAACAATTGCAAATTGACCGCGGAAAATAAGCGACTATGGGGTTTAAACTATTAAAACTACAGAGAAAAGACATTATTGTTTTGTATTCCGTTCGTAGGTTTTTTAGTTTTTTTCTTTACGAGGCATAAAATTAACAAATTGCAAGAAAATTGCGATTTTGGCAAACAGTTGAGTGAACCCCCGGAGTGGGCGTGAGCGTGACTCACGTCTAGTGACCTTTTGTTAAACGGAAGTTTGATATGATCCATGTTAAATTGTGTCAATTTCTTTTTTTAAACTCGATAAATCTTTAAAAGTTGCATTAAAAGAGTTTCGAAGTGAAACCCAATGATTTTGATGGGAAATTAAGCAGTAGTATAGTAATTGGCGGTTCTGGCGCACGTTGTATTTTTTTGTTGTTTTTTCATCTAATGGACATCCTCACTTCGTTCAGCCCTCACTTCGTTCGGGGTCCATTAGATGAAAAAACAACGAAAAAATACAACGTGCGCCAGAACACGCCAGTTACGATACTACTATAGTTCATTTATTGTATTTATAAATTATATTAAGTAATCGGTTTCTACAGCTTTTTTCCGGATTGGAGCAGTTTCGTTGTACTATTTTGTTCATTGTATTTTTACATTTTAACGCCCTATTAGAGAAGTGATTACTATGCAGTATATCGATCTCTTCCACTATGGATAGCATACCGTGCCTTCCCATATAAATCTTAGTCAAGATAGTAGAGCATGCAGGCCCAGAATCATTCGCAAGCATCGCAAGGACATCGAAACGCCTAAACGGTGCCGCATCTCTCGTGCGCTACAAAAACATAGACCAAGAGTTCCGTAAACGAGTACTCACTTTCGGTCTTAGGTCTACTCGTAACGACAACGATCGAGACAATTTGGCTGGGACTTTCGGTATTTCCGCAAACTACATCGATGATAGCTTTCCTCTTGTCTACGCCAGTGAATATGGTAATCTTAACGTTATTAAGTGGCTCATTAAGCACTTATGGTTCGCTAAGATGGATGGACACACCGATTACGTTCTATGCGCTGCCTGTAAGGATGACCGTCTTGATATCGCTAAGTGGCTCACTAAGCACTTCCAGTTCACCAAAGAGGATAAGGCCGTCGGGTTTGCTATACTAGATGCCTGTAGGAATGGCCATCTCAATACCGTTAAGTGGCTCATTCGACGCTTTCAGATAACCATAGAGTATGAATACGTTCATCATGCTCTACTATGCGCCCGTAGCAATGATCATCTTAATACCGCTAAACGGATCATTGAGTGGCTCATTAAGCGCTCCCAGCTCACCATAGAGGACGAAAACGCTCTACTAGATTACTACATAAATGCTTATGCTGCCACATAGGATCTCTCGCAACGCTGTTAGAGATATCATTAGTATACCGCATATCGCCACCTATGGTATTAGTATACATTCTCTACTCCACGATATTAGCTTACGTTGTTATCTCCATCCATGGTACTAACATACATTCTCTACTTCACGATATTAACGTATGCTGTTATCTTAGTACGTATTAATACCACACAGATTAGACAAGTGCGTATAATTGAAGAACCTCAACGTAGACGTCACAACTAAGATACCAATTAGACATATAACACATATAGGTATATTGCACGATGATTGATACAAGAACTTGTGATTGGTTGATGCGAGGAAAGACCACGAAATGTATAAGGAAGTGTTCAAAGATGTTAGAGTATTGCTCTCAACATAACTTCCAGATAGGAAGAGGATGTGCTATATTCGTTCCATGTTTGACGTGTGGTCGAGGCTGTCGTACTACTCACAAACTTTGTGCAAAATGTGGTGCACCTCAACGCCGTACCATTCGCAATAAGAAGAACCTTGATAAGAAACGAGCTAACGAGTCGGCGAATATCACGTGTTCAAATGTAGTAGAATCGGAGAAAGACCTAAATGTAGTGGAATCGGAAAAAGATCAAAATGTGGTGGACATTCACGATCTCGATAATGCATTGGATGACCTCTCCATCAGTGAGAAAGATCTAAATGTGGTAGAATCGGAGGATAAGTAGAAATCACGATACGAAAAAAAAAAAAGAATGAAGAGAAATTGTTATGCGACCTCTCTTCATTTTTTCTTTTTTTTTAAACAAACAAAAAATTAGACAATTGACAGGCACATGGTATACGACTAGTATGGATGATCTTATCAGATTACTTGGTCCAGAAATTTGTGCAAGCCTACATATCAAACCATTGTCGCATATCAAACCATTGTTACATATTAACACTGGTGAAACATGTTCCGAATGTCTATGCCCGATGGAAATGCAAGGAACGGAATTCATATGTCCCACCTGTGGTCTTATTTCAGAGACTGAATCATGTGAAGAAACGACTACCAATCTTACTACTAGGTTACGCGTAGTAGGGCCGGATAGCTTTCGGTATCAACATGATCTAGACCGCACAATCCCAAAGCAAATCTATAACAAAGAATTGCAACTACGAACTATAATGCTAGAACTACAGGCATACAACACTATTTATAAACAAAATTACGACCTCTCGTTTCCCACAAATGTATTAGTAATCGTATCCGACGTATTCCTTCAAGTACGGAAAGTTTGTTTCAAACGTAGCTATACGAAACGAACTATTTTAGCTGCTATACTTTATCAAGCATGTATACAATGTGGGTTCATTAGATCTAAAGGAGAGGTCGCTCGTTTTATGCAACTAAACGATAAAAGCATATATCGTGGAAATATCTTTATACGTTCTCTACACGATGATGATAAGATCGATATAGATTTGAATACCGATCGAATAGCTCCTCACATTACAACGACTTTTGATAAACTCGACCCCCCAAGGAGCACCTAAGAACGTCCAACAAATAGTCTATGAGATTGTTCATAAGGCAATAGAAAACAATATAGGTACCAGCTCCATACTTAGAACTAAAGTCGTTGGAGCGAGTTATGAGGTACTACATCGTTCGGGATCTCGTATGTCTCTTATCAACGTTGTTAAACGGTGTGGTATATGTAAGGGTGCGGTCGTGCGTTTTATCAATGAGTTGATTGCTTACAATTCCCACTTTGAGCCCATCTATACGAGACACGGTCTAAATAGTGATAAAGTTTAATTACCTCGAATAACGTATGTGCGATTACTTAACCAAAAGTTTAACGACTCATTTCCTATTTAACCAAAACGGCTAATTCGTGAGAACGACATCCGTTGATATGTACTCATTCAAGAATTTAGTCTAAGACAGTAAGAAGAAAAACATTTAATAATGAAAAAACCAAAAAACCAAAGTACCAAAACTGGTGTCACCAGAACCTCTCTAGGAACCCACTTTCACCTTTTTCCTTCTTTCTCCTTTTTGTTCCTAGAGAGGTTTTTATTCTTGCCGGGCCCGGCTTTTCACTGTATTCGTTCTACTGTAGTTCAGCTTCTGACCACATTTGGTTCTCACACAGGTATCTTGTACTCTGGCCGCTGATTTCTACTGTATTACTTTGACTTACTTTAACTTCTGCCACATCGGCAGACGACTTGTGTTGGGCTGGGAGCTTCTTACCCAACACAAGCCGATCTACCACACATAGTCCGCCAAGGTTTGAACACCAGAACGGCTCCCATCTCGATCACAAGTCCCAGCGACAAACCCGTTGGGCTATGTGTGCTAGACGAAGTATTCAGTGATAAAATATCGTACTTATGTTTTAAGCAGTTGACGTATGTTAATTAGCGTCACCCACGCGTTGTCTCGAAATTAGCGTATGAACCAAAACAACACGGTAATTTATACGAATTAAGAGCAGTTGTTTTTATCAAAGTTAAAATGAAATCCATGCTGGTTTCTTTTGAAGGAGATATTTATTCTTACCCCCCACTAGACTACCAAGTTTTGCTCTCATCTCCTTTCGGATCTCGGCTCGAAGTTGTTCTACGTTTTTTTGATCCTCTTTCTTGTTGTCTCGAAATTGTCTCGAAATTAGCATATGAACCAAAACAACACGGTAATTTATACGAATTAAGAGCAGTTGTTTTTATCAAAGTTAAAATGAAATCCATGCTGGTTTCTTTCGAAGGAGATATTTATTCTTACCCCATTAGACTGCCAAGTTTTGCTCTCATCTCCTTTCGGATTTCGGATCGAAGTTCTTCTACGTTTTTTAATCCACCTTCTTACCTGTTTTTTTTGCCGTATTTCTAGTTTAAGCGTCTCATATTTCCTTTTCTCATCAATAACGCTTCCGAACTCGGCTTCTGAAATTTTACAATCGGATAGAGCTTTTGAGACTTTGACTTCCACGGAATTCGCCTTAGCTTTTGCTAACATAACAGTCTTTTCATGCTTCGAGACGTGAACGCCAAGTTTCTTACTAACAACAGCCATCGAAGCCGATATGGCGGCACACAGGAAACCCGCTGATCCTAAGGAAATACCCACAGGTATCCCAATCCCCGTAAATGACGAACCTAACGCAGAAGCTGATAAAACGCCACTCAGGCTACCTGTGGCCACAGCAATCCCATGAACGATACCACGCGCTCGAGCATACTTTTTGCGAACAACTTCGTAGTGCTTTGCTTGTTGTTCTAGCTCAGCAAGCGTATCACAGATTTTTTGCAGTCTAAAACTCGATCCACTTATATCGCTAAGTTCCTTTATAGCTCCCGATGGATAGATACCTGGTGCTGTTGGAAACGGTTGAATCGAATCACCATCCATTGTATATACGTATGATTTACTCAAGCTTCAATACGAAACGTAGAGGCTGCTTGTTGAAGTCTATGAGATTGCCTTGCTCATCGCAAACTGTGAGGCGAATGTAGTTCCGTATCGTTCCTAGAGCTCGAATGGGTATGAGGGTTGGTGGAAAATAAGTTGTTTCACCAAAAACGTGTGATGTCGTTGTTAAAGTATGTAGGATTTTAGATGGCTTCCCATCAAGAAGTGAGAAATCTGAATCCACCACATCACAGTAGATATATATGTGATTAATATCTTTTGGCACCAGGACGTATTTTCCTTTATTGATAGTCACATAATCCGTCACATCTTCATTTACTTCGATACTAAACAAATCGCAGACATTCTTAGTGAACTGGATTGGTTTCTTGACCTTCATAAGCCAATATTTCCTAAATGAGTAGTCTATGAATTCCAAGTAACCAGCCTCAACTGCGGGATCGAAGTAGGTTATCAAAGTTTCTATCTTATAATGTCCCGGCTTAATTTCGTATGGAAATGTCAAACTATTGGGGGTAATCCACTTAAAGCCCCCTTTCTCAGCTAGGTTCCACCAATTATGACTAATAGTGACCTCAACTAGCGAAATATTATTGATAAGAATAGGGTTATCGAAGTAGACAGTATGGTCAGCCGTAGGACATGTGACATTTAAGATAACCATTATATATTAAAGGTATAAACTATGGATATGTATAGCTTCAATAGTTACGATGCCTTTTGTTGTGTCAGACGAAGATGATGGTCTATCTGCAGAGGACATAGCAGAGATTGCTAGGGGTGGACCAAGACTGTCGAAATCTGAGCAGATAGCGCTCCTTGCCGATGAAAATAAAAAGGTCGCAACGTTGAATGCCGATCTATTAGCGAAGTTTAAGAAACGATATCCATATGCAGATTTTCACCAGTTCTATGTATCAACGGATATAGACGGCCCTGGCAAATATTCAACTAGTATTTGGTTTCGAGATGGGAATAATGGTTATGTGGTTTATGGCGACGATGTCTCTAAGCTACCTACCACCATTCAAAAACGAATCGATAACGCATTGCGGGATGTGCATGATGGTTTTCCACATACATTAACACTAGATAAAAGTGTGAAATATCCTATTACGGCAGCCCCAGATACCGAAAAAGCACAAGATATAGATCTCATTAATCTATGGATATACGTCACACCAACAAAAAAGTTCAACGCAGGCGTTCCTAACATATTCAAGGAGACCGTTATAAAGCATATGACAGCAAATGAGTCCTACCATTGGTTACATGGTCCAGATTTCAAATATTGGCCTCAACAATTGAATTTCGCAACGTGGTGTGCGACTTCTGGATGTGGAGTGTCATTGTTTGATCCTATTTTCAAAACGTATCCTCCTATTGTTCAAGGACTACTACGATTTCACGTTTATTTCACAATACGAAGAATTCTACATGAACTTGGTGGTGCTCATGGAGTTCCTCTACCTGGTGACTCTGCTTTCAAGCAAATGGATAACCTCTATAGCAAATCAGCTCTTGAGAAATTATGCATCGAATTTGGTATATCTCGAACACCAGATTTCCGATGGCACGGAGGTAGGAATAACGGATTAGGAGATATATTCCTTTTATACCCGGGTCCGACAGGATTCGTAAACGTCCATGGAGTCCGAAGCTATGACAAAGGTGCAACCACATGGCCTCAGAAATATAATTTATTTGCAGACCAAGGAGGTAAGGAGGATCAGGGTGATCTTGTGGCATTCATTCGGAACGATGAACATGAAGGAAAACAATACAATTGGTTTACACCACCAATCGGAAAGGGTTTAACTAATGCTGGATTAGGTAGATTGAATCGATCCGTCGAAGCTTTTGGATATTGCGTTCTAGCTGCTCAGAATGATCTTAACCAATCCATCATAGATAGTTTCAATGTCAAAGAAAAATTTGAGAGATTAGTCGAAGACGCTATTCTCGAAAATGGTTTAGTGGTAAGCCATAACAACTATCTTACAGCTATACTACACACACACAAGAGATTAAACCTAGCAATAGCTATAGGAGTACGATTACTACCAAGCAATCTTGAGTACTATCTCAGCAAGAAGGATGGTTATAAAAATCCAATCCCGAACGCCACAGAAGGTATGGTGTTAGGGAAAAACGATATTAATACAGATGTTCTCGAAACCAAATCCCCACCAGATATGAAAGGGAAGAAACAAAAGAAACAATTACCACATCAAGTTCCACAACAATTACCACAACAAGTTCCACAACGAGTTTCACATAGTATCTTACCGAATCCTACTCCACAACATGAGACCAATCTAGTGATGGTATCTATCGTAGGGGCTGGAATTGCGTGGGCGTTATTTCGCTAACGTCGTTTGTATTGCTCTATTGTGATCACCACTATAGCTACGATAAATAACCAAACGTTCTCTGCTAATACTCCTAGAGCTTGACCGGCCATAGTAAATATGAAATTCGCAATTGATCCAATCATTCCAGGTAGTATCTGTCCAAGTTTCTTTCCCATTTCCTTTAACAAATCACCTACCGTTTTTAATCCCTTCTTTACTGTATCTGCCACTTTGTCGATGCCATCTTTTACTGGTTTCGGTACGGTTTTCGATAGCCGGGAAACTATTACGCTAACGATAGCACCAATAGCAGTTACCACCGCAAGAACAGTCATTCCATACTTCCTGAAAATGTATTTAACCTTTTCACGTAGCGATATACGTTCTAGTATGGCTTCTTCTTGACGTTCAAGTAATTCTCTTGCCTTATGGATAAATGTTAATTCTGTCTTAGCTATTTCTTTCTGAGCGTCAGTCGATTCGGAGTCTTCAAGAATAGATTCGTTATTTGCTTCCCGATCAGTGAGTTGTCGTTCTGCAAATATTACTTCATTAGCAGCCTCTTCATTATTTGGACCTAAAGCATCTTTGAGAGCTTTCCTCATCTTCACGCGTAATTTCCTATCATCATCATTACCGACGAATAGACGTTTAAAGGGTTCTTTACTTCCAAGTTCGCGAACGGTGATGTTTCCATCTACTAAGGAGATTTCTATATTATGCCGAACACCAGCATCCGGATATTGCCCCTTTACTATGTCAACCAGCATTTCTTTTGCCGAATCTCGAATTGTTTGTTCGAATGTGAATCCTCGAAGTGGGTCACCTTCTATAGCGTAGTCATGCAAATTATCCATGGTAATTGTCTCACTACCTCCAGCTTCATCTTGATTGTCACTCAATAAGTAAGCCACGTATCTTTCATTTGCTTCTCGTTCTCGTTGATCTTCTTCATCTCGCTGTCGTCGGTTTTCTTCATCTCGTTGTCGTTCTTCATATCTATCGGTATTATCCTCAGGTCTCACATCAACGTCGACCCTATCTTCCATATTGAACATAACTATATATCATGGTATATTCAACATGATATCGTCGAAGTTAATTTCTAAAGAAGCACTAAGAGTGCAACTCGCACTCAAAGCTCAACGAACCTTATATAGAAAAACTTTCACTCCATCATCTGCTAATCCAGGTGAGACGCTCTATGTGGAAGTTCCAACGATGGGAGAAGATATCGTATTAGTACCTGGTAGTTTAGCATTATTGGGTGATATCGTATTGTCTGGTGGACATGCTAATAATCGAGTCGTTGCAAATGTTGGACGTTGCTTAGTTATACATCGAGTTTGTAAGATAGGAGCTGAAATAGTAGAAGACATTGCTCGATCGGATCTATTACAAACATATTCCGATATCTATCTATCTACACAAGAGAGAGAATCGAGAGTACAACAAGGTATCCAATCAGATAACACAAATAAGCTACGATCTAAGGCTGGTGATGCAGGTAATTCAGATGTTGGTGAGAATGCATTGTTAGCTGCATATGGTTCAAAATATAGAATTCCGTTAGACGTTGATATTCTTACACAACATGGAGTTCTATATCCACATGCATTAGAAGACACTATTTCATTCGAATTAACTCTAGCCCGTTCTATCGATATAATCGTTGGATCAGATTCGACAAAGATAGGTACGTACAAGCTTACCAACATCCAGTTAGAATACGAAGCAATCAAGAATGAAACGCTAGCTAGGAAGGCATTTCACGCATATGAAAAAGGTACTGCATTCCTATACGATCACGCAGTTCACTTTAAGACAGTACCTATCGCTAAAGCATCAGATACTTTGATATCTCAGAATATAAATGTTCCACGACGATCATTCGCTGGATTACTCTTTCTATTCGTAGATCCTCCCACCGCCGGTTCACGAGATAGCGAAGCATTCGTAAATCCCGATATTTCAAAGATAGAGATAGACGTAAATGGAGTTCCAAATAGATTCTTTCCAGGAGGTATGTTAACACCAGATTTTTGGGAGTCCACAAAAGGATGGTTTGGTAAATCCAATACTTCTATGACTCCTACCAAATTTTACAATAACAGATTTGCCATCCTAGTCGATTGTCGTACAGCAAAAGATTCCTCTGCTCATGGCGATGGAATGGCACAAACTGGTGGTGGAAAAGATATCGATATTCGTATACATAGAACTTTAAAAGGAAGTGGAAACGTAAGCATGCATATCTATGTCCTTGCGGATGCTCAGCTTAAGATATTGAACAGATCTTTACATAGTATAACATACTGATGGATTCCTTGGTAGAACACATCCCATTCAACTCACTCATAGTAGGTCCAACGAATTGCGGAAAGACTGCATTTCTCATAGAACAACTTCGTGGACCATTTCGTGGTAACATGAGGAGCTTAGCACAGGTCAGGATTTGGACTCCCCGCCGCTAGTGAACATTCAATGTTCACTTTTGCGCCACAGGGACCGTAACATAACTCCCCTTAAGTATCTACCGATCGATTGATGAACAAGCTTATATGTCAATGCTCACACCAGGAGCATGAAAAGAAGTACTGCGGAGGTTATTATGGTTACTCTTTGTTGAATGATGAGATCAGTGGCGAGTTCATGCAGATAACCCTTTTAGAGAGTTAACTCTAAATGCTTCCCCACAAAATTTTATGTATATATGTTCCCTATAATTATAGACATACACAAACAATTTAAATGCTTTAGAATTTGCTCGAATCCAATGAATAAATTCTGATAAATCATTTAATACTATCTTTCTATCGACAAACAACGTTTGGTTGCAAAGGACTGAATAAAATGGAATATAAATTCAAACCTACCACGTTTGACGAACTACTGACAAACTGACGCCCAGCCTTTCTTTGTAAAAATGTGTCGCTATAAAGCGATGATGTCCCTGTCGGTTTCACGAGATTGTGGAAAAGGTCTAAATCCCGGCCTTTATCAGCTAAACCAGTCTAACTTGCGATCGTGGTAGTATTGTCACAGGCAATCTATCTAGTCATCCCAGTGTTCGTAACACAGGCAATATATCTAGTCAACCCGGTGCTCTTAGCACAGGCAATCTATCTAGTCACCCCGGTGCTCTTAGCACAGGCAATTGCAATCTATCTAGTCACCCCAGTGCTCGTAACACAGGCAATCTATCTAGTCACCCCAGTGCTCGTAACACAGGCAATCTATCTAGTCACCCCAGTGCTCGTAACACAGGTAATCTATCTAGTCACCCCAGTGCTCTTAACACAGGCAATCTATCTAGTCACCCCAGTGCTCTTAACACAGGTAATCTATCTAGTCACCCCAGTGCTCTTAACACAGGCAATCTATCTAGTCACCCCAGTGCTCCGCGTAACACAGGTAATCTATCTAGTCACCCCAGTGCTCTTAACACAGGTAATCTAGCTAGTCACCCCAGTGCTCTTAACACAGGTAATCTATCTAGTCACCCCAGTGCTCTTAACACAGGCAATCTATCTAGTCACCCCAGTGCTCTTAACACAGGTAATCTATCTAGTCACCCCAGTGCTCGTAACACAGGCAATCTATCTAGTCACCCCAGTGCTCTTAACACAGGTAATCTATCTAGTCACCCCAGTGCTCTTAACACAGGTAATCTATCTAGTAGTCACCCCAGTGCTCTTAACACAGGCAATCTATCTAGTCACCCCAGTGCTCGTAACACAGGCAATCTATCTAGTCACCCCAGTGCTCGTAACACAGGTAATCTATCTAGTCACCCCAGTGCTCTTAACACAGGCAATCTATCTAGTCACCCCAGTGCTCTTAACACAGGTAATCTATCTAGTCACCCCAGTGCTCTTAACACAGGCAATCTATCTAATCACCCCAGTGCTCCGCGTAACACAGGTAATCTATCTAGTCACCCCAGTGCTCTTAACACAGGTAATCTAGCTAGTCACCCCAGTGCTCTTAACACAGGTAATCTATCTAGTCACCCCAGTGCTCTTAACACAGGCAATCTATCTAGTCACCCCAGTGCTCTTAACACAGGTAATCTATCTAGTCACCCCAGTGCTCGTAACACAGGCAATCTATCTAGTCACCCCAGTGCTCTTAACACAGGTAATCTATCTAGTCACCCCAGTGCTCTTAACACAGGTAATCTATCTAGTAGTCACCCCAGTGCTCTTAACACAGGCAATCTATCTAGTCACCCCAGTGCTCTTAACACAGGCAATCTATCTAGTCACCCCAGTGCTCTTAACACAGGCAATCTATCTAGTCACCCCAGTGCTCGTAACACAGGTAATCTATCTAGTCACCCCAGTGCTCTTAACACAGGTAATCTATAGCTAGTCACCCCAGTGCTCTTAACACAGGCAATCTATCTAGTCACCCCAGTGCTCTTAACACAAGCAATCTATCTAGTCACCCCAGTGCTCGTAACACAGGCAATCTATCTAGTCACCCCAGTGCTCGTAACACAGGCAATCTATCTTGTTATACCGGTGCTCTGAATACAGGTAATTCTCCCTTTTTTTTCAAAAATCGATCGGCTCTTTATCGGATGAAGCAATGTATCGCTCAGAATAATGATGTTTTACTCCAACTCCACAGCTTCTGAACCATCACCTGACATGTTATAAAAATGATATGTTGGGTTCTACAATGGCAATATATAAAAACACAAATACACAAAATAGAGATACACATGCAATGACACATTATACTAAAATAAAATAAAAATATTATCTATGCATGATAGTACCTTTAGATGTACATGATTGTTAAAGTTTGAGAGGAAATTAAAAAAGATTAAGTAAATTTGCATGGCTGAGGAAACATTTATAATCCCGACTGATGGTTTGTTCAACAGGCCGGTTGAAATCTACGTAACCACTTAATAATAAATAACTTCAAATTAAATCAATTGTAACCATTGACGCTAGCAGCGATGGGTGCTTTCGTTTCCTTTCTTTCTCCTAGTTAAAAGGACAGCTCGTTTACTAATACTTGAATGCGACGAGTCTTCAGGATTACCTTTTTCTCTGATTCACCCGCGATCACAGCGGACCGCGTGAGGTCGAAGGAGTTCATCGCGTCAATTAGTACTTGCTTAGTGAACTCGGATGAGGCCAAAAACCCTTGATATGATCCCAACAAGACTGCTGCTACTTTAGCAGCCCACAACAGAGTCCAAACAGAGTAATGGCGTACATGCTCTTCTTCAGTGTTTCTTCTTTCGGTCCAGAACTGATTCGAATGGAGCGCATTCACCACTGATTTTCCCGCCACAAATCTGATACTTTCACTTGGAAAATCTCGTTCGAGAACTGTTCAAAAGCCTTGTTCTTGACAAATCTTCTCACTTTACAATCACAATTGCTGTTTGACAGAGCGTACCACATCTTAAGTTTGCCAAGTGAAGCTCCAAAAACCATTTTAAGTGGAAAGGTCTCAGCGTCGCGTCACCATTATCGCATGCATTTAGTGTCGACTGCTAGAATATCATTTCTGCCTCCAATTTCATCTCTCCACAGGAATCATACTTCCAAATTCTTCGAAAGTGTTTATGTTATATTAAATAAAGTGGTGACAACACTGAAACCACAAAATGTCAAAATCGTAATTCGATTTTGAGACGTCATAGTCTTCACGCTGAGAAATCCTAAGTCAGGTTAAGCTCCTCTTTCGATTATATAGTATTAATTTGTCCTACGTATGCCCACAACAAGACATATCATGGGTTTGCTAATCGAGATACGCATTTTTATGTCATGTCACAATCTCAGGATGCTATCGATACCACATTAAATATTTGTGCAACCTTTTGGTCAGGTACCAATACATTATTGATTCTTGATGATTGTGCCGCATCAAAAGATGTAAAACGAAGAACTGACAAACTAGTAGATTTAGCATTCTCTGCTCGACATATAGGACTATCTATTTGGGTACTATCCCAACAATTAACGAGTATATGTAAACCTTTTCGTGAGAACGTAGCTATCGTAGTAGCATTTCATACTGCATCGGTTATAGATGGAAAGAGGATATTTGAAGATTACGGAGGCTCACGAGAATGTAATGAGTTACGAACGATACTTCGATCTCATAAGTTTGCTCGCATATGTTTCTGTTTGCGACATCCTTTTGCAGTAGTGTTAGAGATACCCGCACCTATAACATATTATCATGGATGAATACGTTAACTGAACTGGAAGGTGAGGATTTAACGGGTCCACCACCCAAATTGGAATTTTCAACGAATTGGAGGATATCGAAGAATATCGGGAAGTACTTAAGACCTTAGCTGTATTAGGTAAAACGAAAGAATGTCTAGGACAGAATTTCTCCCTAACAGACATAACTAAACTATCTGAGAAGGACGTAAAACGTTTACATAGTAGATACCAGGCCGTAGTAGCAAATCAAATAACAGCACACTTAGTAGATGGTGTACTACGTCAAGTTACTCGCGCAGTCTCATACGTAGCTACGCTCTCACACGTAGCTACACTAGACAACCAACAAGCACTGTTTAAGGATCTACAAGAAAACCAATTAGCCCGTCATCAGATATCTATGGCGGCTGGTCGATTAGCACTTAAACACGGTCGATTTGTAGCTCTAGCTAGTGTCTTGTTCAATGTAGCTGATCACATAGTCATTCCTGGTACACCTATTGAACCTTCGCAAGTAACTACTATATCGAATCAAGATGGAGGAACAGACGGATCAGATAACTGCGAATCCACCGAAGACGACACCAACTAAAGTAAAAGATCCAAAGAGGGTTGCTGCTGGGAAAGCATTAGCACTAAGTAATAAACTTGCTAGAGAGGCTCAAAAGAGAGAGATTTCGCGTGAAAGTGAATTATCTAAGGAAATAGACGAAGATGAGTTACGTCAGGCACTGAAACGACTCGAAGCAATGAAAGAACCTCGTTTCTCTGACTACTATCGACCATCTAACGCACAGAAAACTGGTGAGTTGATCTATGTTGGTGGTGGAATGCTAGTCACTGGATACGCTATTAGTCGATATGCCTTTTAAAAAAAACGAGAATTTTTACGATCGACGAGATACTAAAAAAGAAAAAAAGAATAAGAACTAGTTGGTTAGATAAGTTCTTATTCCTTTTTTTCTTTTTTTTTCTTCTTGTTGAAGGTTAGAATACATAGATATATAATGGATGCTAAACTTGCCAATATCTTCTATGGTCCTATGGGCTATTGGAAAGGTTATGCTGCAATTGGTAAGTTATCGGTGGCTGCAAAGGTATCGGAAGATGTAGCTAAGGGTTGGTTAGAGAAACAAGCCATGTGGCAAATATATCTATCACCACCACACTATATTCCACGACCACATTGGACTGTATCGAAACCTAATGAAGTTCATCAAGCTGATTTGATCTTTCTACCTCACGATCGACCTGGACGTGGAAGGAAACTATATAAGTATGCTTTGGTGGTAATCGATGTAGCTTCTAGATATAAAGAGGCTGAACCCTTAGCATCGAAAGATAGTGGTGAAGTGTCTGCAGCATTTGATCGGATCTACAAACGTAGTCCACTAGAATGGCCAAAAACATTGCAAGTCGATCCTGGTAGAGAATTCATGGGACGTATGTCTGAAACATTAGAACTACGTGGTACAAAAGTTCAACGGGGTGAAGCCGGTCATCATAGGGCACAAAGTTTTGTCGAACGAGCAAATAGAACGATAGCCGAAAGATTATTTGGATATCAATATGCAAAAGAGATGGTACTTACATCTGAAGGATCGGATGCGCGTAGTAGAGAATGGGTATTGAGGCTTCCTGATGTTATCAAGGCTATGAACAATGAAGTTACTCGACTAACAGGTAAGGAGCCTTCAAATTCTATAGAGGCACAACAAGTAAACATAAAGACTCCTACATATTCTAGAATTATTGGATTGAAAGAAAAGCGACTACCATTCGATGTTTTAGTTCGATATCTATACTCACCGGGAGAATTGGAGGGTGGAGTAAAACGAGCAACTGATCCTGTATGGAGTTTACAGACATATTATATTTCTCGAAGTGTGGTATCATCGAATCAACCTGTTCTATACTATTTAGGAAAAGATGCACCAAAGCGAGGGTTCGTTCGTGAAGAGATACAAGTGATACCACCAGATACAGAACTACCACCAAAAGGTATTCTAAGATAGAAGCAAGTCACGAATAAAGTCGTCCATATCTTCATCCTCTGTAATGATGTTTTTACGATTGTAGGATAGTGTATCGATTGCGTTCAATATTATATTGCTAATAAAATCGGCTACTTCTTCATTATCTGGAAAAAAGTCTCCATGGCCGTAGGCTATTGTATCTATTCCGTTTGCTAAAATACATCTCTTACTATCGAATGGTGATAGAGATACTTTGTTCATATGTATACCATACATCTTATGACCTTCACTTCGAAGCATATTCATTCCATGTTTGAATACTTTCTTATCCATCAAGCACTCTTTATATTGTTCATGACGAATACGATGTTTCACTACTGCCTTCTTGGTACCTTTAGCTTTACGAATCTCATCGCCATCTACTCTCAATATAGAATAGAGCTTAGATCGTAGTCCAACATATTCGACTATAGGAATACCTCCACATTCATCTTTCATTTTACCAAGTACTTTCTTGTTGTTGATACTATACAGCGGATGGTCTTTGCTGTAGTTACTAGTATCATATAGATGTTTATGAGTTGCCATATCTGCATAGATATCTTCAGTTTTAAAGTGTAGTAATAGACTGTCGGTATCGGTATAAAGTAGATTACATCGTTGCCCATATTGCTTCTTGATCTCGTTGTAGTAGAAGTCATACATCAGATGCTTTGATAGATCTAGAATTGACATTCCAACATATATGGGGCGGTTCAGCAATAGCTTACTTTTGTAGTTATGTACCGTGGCAAGATCGTCATCAAAAATTGTAGATCGAGCATAACTAGGTTTATTCAATAGACGTTGTAGTTTGTTTCCTTCTGATGCACGCACTAATTGGATATCTACACGCTTACGTAGATTCTCCATTGTTTTTTCAAATACGCTATTGTTCATCAATTTGTATAGATCCTGCTTGAAGGTGCTCTTCGCTTGTTTTCGTAACTCAGTATTCATTTGTATATATGGTTCCATCCATGGTGATTGGTCAAACCGTAGTGCCTTATGGATCTTTATCAAACGCATACCAAGAGATAGATACAATTGTAGGTTACGGTAGTGGAGCACATATCGTTCTTTGTTATATAGATTAGGTACAAGTTTTTCTACTTTCAAAGATCCATTACCTTTATATAGTTCCTCAAATAGATTGGTCTGATACTCTGAGAACAAATCTTTATTCACCTGAATTCTCTCGGGAGCTAGTGGATAGTCGTTGTGCGTATCGTGAAGTTCTCGAGGATATTCGAGATCAACTTCAAGGATATAACCCTTATCTGAATCTATTGCGTGATTGGTTATTTGTTCTTCTGTTGGTGTATACCACTCAAATCCTCCTGTTGGTAAATATTGGCTAATGGCCCATCCATATAAGTTATTCGCGTCTAGATATAATATGTGGCTATTTGGTTTTTCTGGATCGAAATCCTGTACGTTTTTATTATTCGCTTTGGCATAACGTTGTGATACCATGGATATACCACCACGTAGACCTCTCTCGATGAATAGATACATGTCATAGTCAGTTAATAGTTCGAGTTTCACTCCAATTATCTTTAATAAAGCGTCCCATGAAAGTCCTGGACTCGTATAATAATGTGCAGGATCTAATCCATAGTTTTGCATACATGTAGTACGAAAGTCCTCGAACACATCTGCTAGAAGAAGTACATCAGTTTGTAGATAAAGATCATGATAATCACCTAATGTCTTACAATCAAATACATTCCAAACTCTTATTGCATGTTCGTAATCTTCATCGGATATGTCCTCTAGAGTTAGTTTACTATAGAACGCATCTTTAGGTGGTAGAGAAGTCTCTGCAAATCTATCCCACGCATCCATGTACTCATATGGATATACTCCTTTACGAGTTAATAGATTGGCTTTCTCTTGATTGGATGTATATTTTACAATTTGTTGAAATGTGTCTGATTCTGAACTCGATACCAATGTACTAAGAGATGATGGTAGAAATTGAAAGCTATCAATGAATCGTAGGTTACCAAGTGAGAATGAAATATATTTCTCCATATTGTTTGGAATA
This sequence comes from Actinernus sp. WN-2022, assembly GCA_030867875.1. NCBI lineage: Eukaryota > Metazoa > Cnidaria > Anthozoa > Actiniaria > Actinernidae > Actinernus > Actinernus sp. WN-2022. Next base: position 101,210,988 of record JAOWCC010001634.1, read on the forward strand.
CAAGATATCTTACCTAATGTTATGGATATGGATTGCATTATTAGGTGAGCATCGTATCCACGAAGATTATGGAATACGACTGGGATGGTAGGAAAATCACGTAATTTTAGATTGCAGGTATTGTGTGCGGCACCTCTAAACTCGCCTGTGATGTGGCAATGATCACGTACTTTATCACCAACCAATGGCTTCTGACAGATATGACAAATTGTTGCGCTATTATAAGCCTTATAGTTTTCCCATGACATGCATAGTGGTTTAGCTTTTTGGGTTTTGATCTTCGCCTCTTCCTCTTGCATACGTTGTAGAAAACGTTCGATAGTATCCCTACCTCTATATAGTACTGGTGGTTCACTATAACCATCAGAACGTACAACTATATAGCAAAATCCACATGGAATATGTTCTTCCGTTTTAAGCGTGTTGCTCTTCTTTAGGCCTTGAGCAGGTCCTTCGATCTTAGTGGTTAATGCCTCGAAATCTGCATAGATAATATAGGTTACTTTGAGCTGCTTGTGTATATTCTGGAATGAGACTTCGTTGTTCTTATTGGTAGGCATTTCAATGCGTATGGCTTTGTCATTGATACCATTACACTCTGTAATATGCTTTTCAAGAAGAGCTTCATTGGAATATCCATGCAGACATCGTTCGCAGAAGTGTTTCCTATGTTCGTGCTTTGTCTGATCGAATAGGAGTTTGTTGAAGTCCTTTATCCAGCAATAGTGTTGTTTACCACTCTTTAGGTCTTCTATAAGTAGTAGATGGATGTACTTCGAAAAGTCTTCTTTGAGATACGATATATGATTAAGCACTTTTCCTTTGGATCCCATCCATATACATTAATAGAAATGTTGTTTTGCTTCTCCAAAAGTGGTATTTGCGATATTGGTGTTGGTGAGTCCACCCCCTTGGATTTCACCATATCTATCTGATACTTTGATGTCCTCTGAGGATCTTTCTTAACTGGAAACATTGCTGCGCATATCGACCAAAGTGCACAGTGGTTGTCTTTGTTGTTCACATTGATCACGGCTTTCTTATTCGCTATTTCTTCAGGTAGTGGTAAATACGAACCTCCACGTAGTGGTTGGTATCTAGCGATGTTTAACCATAGAATATTGACTCTATCTACGACCCAATTTGATCCACGACTGATCCACTTCTCAATTTGGTCATATATCTGAGCATGTGCTTCTACTATTACCTCGCGGATACCAGCATCATCGATCAAAACAGATTGTTTGCTATAAAATGTAGCTGTCTCGTATACGTAACCATCAGGTTTATCAAGTACGAAAGTTATGTTTAAAGCTAATTGGGCCTTAAGGGTGTTGTGGTTTCGTAGTTCTTCCTTAAACTTTTCGGTAGTTTGTTTACGTACACCGGCAAGGAAAACGGCTGGATCCGCTCCCATAGGATTATCATCAGGAATATCCATCTTCCATCCACGTAAATAGTTCTTTAAAGGACGTACTCGAACAAATGTTGGTGTATGCTCAGCCATGATATAATACCTTATTAACAACACTCCTCTAATAGGGTGTTAGAATACAATAAATTCACTATAAACCAAGTGTTCGAATAAATGTTAACATATGCAGTACCATGGATGGATATACTGCATAGTAATCACTTCTCTAATAGGGTGTTAAAATGTAAAAATACAATGAACAAAATAGTACAACGAAACTGCTCCAATCCGGAAAAAAGCTGTAGAAACCGATTACTTAATATAATTTATAAATACAATAAATGAACTATAGTAGTATCGTAACTGGCGTGTTCTGGCGCACGTTGTATTTTTGTTTTGTTTTTTCATCTAATGGACCCCGAACGAAGTGAGGGCTGAACGAAGTGAGGATGTCCATTAGATGAAAAAACAACAACAAAATACAACGTGCGCCAGAACCGCCAATTACTATACTACTTAAGCTTTATTTGTATTCGCCATGTTTGTGTCCCAGAGAGGGACACAAATACAAAGTACTGTAAAATTGTCGTATATGCATGCATTTGGCCCACAGAGCCGTTAGGAAATAATCTAATGTTCCAAAATTTGGGTTATATTAAGTGTGTAGAACTCTACAAGGACCAAGATGTTGTGTTTGATTTATCCTGATGCAAACCAATTTTGCGATCGCGTGTCATGACGATAAAAACCACCAATTGCAAACATTTCAGAATTCCAATGCAGGACACGACATCAAAGTCGAACTGAAAATGTTTGCGTTTCCCTTATCCCTGCAACCAAAAAAGAAGGGCCGTGACAAGGCAAATGCGGAACAGAAACGAAAAAATATATACAAATTAAGTCACTAACAAGTAAAAATGGTAACGAGGAAACGAAAATCCGGGACGCATTTTTTTTACGATCGACCGTTCGGGACGCGGGACAAACCCAGGACTGTCCCACAGAACCGGCACGGTTGGCAAGTATCTTCCTACTAGGATAGACGCCACCAGGAGCTGCCCGATGTCATATACAACGTTTTTTCTAACCGCAGGTGGTAAGGTGATAGTGACGGGTGAAGTGGAGAGGGTGGCGGGGGAGGGGGGGGGGGGGGGGGGGGGGGGTTCTTCAAGGTATAAAGGGTAGGGGTGACCGTCGGAAAACCTCGAAAAATACCAAACCGTGAAAAATTTACCACCCTAAAATGTACCTCATGGTCTAAAAATCACCCTGAAAAATGAATTTCGCTTGGACAACCCCTAAAAATACTAAATGGGTGATTTCAAACCCTAAAAATACGACGATCACCTCTACCAGCCGAATATAGGAAGAACCCCCACCCTCCCGGGGGAGAGAGTATCGCCACTTCCCCTCAGGCTGCTCTCCCTCCTGTAGTCCAACACACTGAAAATGGTCGGATGCAATCATTGCACTTCATGACCATCTGGTTTCTGGCACAAACCGATACAGTTGGAATTTTTGAGCGACCCACGCTGGAACTTTGATGGTCCACGGTTGCTGAATACAATATACTGTATTTCCCCATGGTAAATGGCGTTTTTGAATAGAAACGAGGAATAAAATAGCGATCGCCACCTCGGCACGTGACGGCCACATGGAATGAAGTAGGATGAAGGCTGGGCTCGAATGTAAACTTTGATAGTACACGTACGTGAAGCAAATCGAGTCAAATCCCCGACCCCCTGGGGCCACAAAAACTGAATTAAGTGTTCCCGAGTACGGATTCGCGGTTTTAGAGTGTTTTTAAGGACGATTTGGAAAGGGTCTTCGTTTTATTGTTTTTTTGGGGGGGGGGGGGGGGGGGGTTAAACTATAAATCGAAGACCTTGATTATTTTATTACTATTAATAAAATTGGTTCCTTAGCGGTGTGAGGTGGTTTGACGAGGTTTCGTGATTTTACAGGATGGTGGAACCAGATAAATTAAAAGGGGGATCTTCGTTTTTGGGTCTTCGATCCCTGTCTTCAATTTATAGGCACCCGTCCTACACAATGCACCCGCGTTCGTATATTTTAAATGAAATCGACTCTTTCACAACATCGACAATAATGTGTGAACGTTTGAGCAATTCTATGGTTTTGTTTGTTTGACGAGCTCCCTTTGTATGTGATTAGATAATGATCATGAATTTCTGGGAAATCCTAGCTGACTCCCAGATTCGAAATCCTGGAGTAGCACGGAGATCTATATTCTGATTGCATTATCAGCAATGCGTCAGTCTCTTGGCTGGGACACCTTAGAAACACGTAGATACTTAGATGCCATGCACTACTATGATGTGCAAAAGTGTAAAAAATATAGTTAACTTATACTTCCCTAGTTCTTTACAATATTCTGATTATAGAACTCGCTCATACCATCCATACAAGTTTAGACATATTTCTACCCATGCATATAAATGCTTATAAGTTCTCTTTTTTTCCTCGTATAATACCTTTATGGAATGCATTACCACTATCTGCTGTCACGGCAGCAAACGCAGCCATCATTCCAAAGGGAAGCTTTTCCAGTGGTTATAGAATCTACTAACTTCTATCTATTTAATACGAAACAAGTAATATATATTATAGACTTGAACTTTGGAGTGACTTCGCTTAACCCGATGAAATTGATGGTGAAATAGTGGATGGTTTAGATTTTATCGAACCGTTCCTTGTTTTCAATAAAAGTAGATGCTGGTTGTTGGATATCTTTCAAGGGATAAGTGAAACCACTTCATTGTGCTACGTTTACTCTAAGTTATATTAATAATTTATCTGTTGTTATTTGAAGTACTATAATATTTATTTATTATTTATGTATTTATTTTGCCATCGACCCATCGCCCAGAATGCCGCGACATACATCCGGGACATTTTTACGGGCAAGAGCGCTAAGTTCAAAAGCTATGCAACGAGTCTTAACGCAAACAATAGAGTAAATGGCCTAGAACTCTTGAAGGGGGCTACGGATTCGCTTATTTTTCGGAAAAGAAAAGTTGGTAGTAGGACAAAATCCACAGGTTTTGTAGAAGAGATGTCAATTAAGAATTTGCGACTAAGAATAAATTCTTAGAGTGAATAAAAGCTTTATCGGTTTTGACTTCAAAATCGGTTATTTTTAATATTTTTTGAGTGGACCATGGACTTTAAGGTCGATTTTCTCATCAAAGAATGACATTATTACACCAAAATCCACGGGAAAAGTTAGTTTGGTATCTTGGGAACTAGTAGCCGTTTTTTCGTTGAAATCTGAAGGCTGTTAGTTCTATCGAAATCAACATTTCTAGAACACATTTTGCTAACAGAAATTCGCTTGCTAAATTTGAATATTAAATATTCCCACAACAATCTTTCTCCATTATATCTGAGAAAGATTTTAATAATACTTCTAATGTCCACTCCTACAATCTGAGAAATTCTGAAATTAACTTGCATATTCCAAGACCTAAGTCAGAAGCAGCAAAATGTGGCCTTCACTACAGGGGGTCTGTCCTCTGGAATAAAATCCCTGTGGAAGCAAGAGATCAAACTAGTCTAAATGGTTTTAAATCACGCCTATTAAATAAGACAATATTTGATAAATTACTGTAAATTAAGTTATTCTATGAAATTTATTGTAGGAAATTTATTGTAGGACTAATAGTAGTAGGTTTTGAATGTATACATAGTAATAATTATAATGATTCTTATGTAAATTTTACTTTTTATTTCATTTACATGTAGTATTGTAATTAAGCTTAAAGTGCCTATAACCCCAAAAAAGTTACGATTTCAGATCAATCTTATAAGTATTCTAAGCAACTTCCCGAAAAAATAATGCTTTTAAAGCATTTGTAAATTTTTTAAGCCTTTTGAAAGATGAGAGCCGTGAACTTTTACCGTCAGCTTAGCGACTTGGTGGGGTCTGGGACTAGTTACGTCATAGTAGGGAGCCATGTCACGTGATAAAGGCTTCTGTCATATACTTCTGGTTCGTTCTTTCTTATTTGCGTCGCAAGTTCTGTAATTTTCTGCTGGACTTTTTGACAAAATGTCTTCGTCAGGCTCCGAATCTGAAGACAGTTGTTCATCGGACAATTCCGAGCTAAATTTTATCAACTATGAGCTTGAAGCAGAAGAATCTGCCGGCGAAGAGAGCGGACGGCGCGGTGAGCCACTCGCCGATGAAGAATGGGTTAACAGAGTGCAGACGGAGACCTCCAGAATCGGTTGGAAGGCCTCGAACGAAGGAAAAGCTGGTGAGTTAAACTGTCCAAAATGAAAATAAGTTATCATAGCCCTTCATGGGCTTCCCGTGGCCGTGGTCTCCCAAAAAAACATTGCAGGATGCCAAAAGAATCCAGTGATCCTTGCAATCGCAACAATCATATAACTTATAAGCCTTTATTTTACTTGTAAGAATCGCTATAAATGAAGATACGATAAACAGTTTCCTAATATCGTTTTTACAGGAACTAGTTGTCTGTCGTATCCTAATATCGTAATTCCTCTTATATTTACCCTTTTCGGAATTTACTTTTTTGATAATATTTTACAGTTCGTGGAAATTCAGTGTGCACCATATTGGCCCTCTCAATTGAGAAACAATGCACCAACTATATATGTTTTAGCGGGAAACATCCCACAATGGCACATCCTAGATCCAACACTGCATATTAATATGTAAGCAAAGATTTATACCAGGCATTAATAATGCTCAATAATGACCAAGGTATGAATTGAAATCCCGTGTTTAGTCTGACCAGGAAAGTGGAAGGTTTATCAGAGTATTTTGATCTATCGTGCATGTTAATTAAAAATAGTAGCTCTCGCAAGCAACCACACTGGGAATCAGGAAAAGGTGCTCATAACTAGTCAGAACTGGAATCAGCAGTAGTTGCTCGCTTATGAGAGCTTGCACACACCACACCCATGGGGATACATATATAGTGCGACTGATATCACAGTATACAATACTGTACTACTCTACTGTAACAGCATGAGTGTCAGATATAATAAGACTATTGTTGCAAAATGCTAGTGCATATTTATATTTAGTTGACTCATTGCACAGTCTGGGATCATGTCTCTGGAGTGGTTACTTACAAGAGTTTAAAAACAAAGAAAAATTCCAAAGGTGGTGGTATGCGCGGTGGTCACTAATGAGAGTGGCTGGTTACTACAGAGCACAAGAGTGGTCTCTGAGGGGAGCTGGTCACCTACAAGGGCAGTTTCACAAAGGGCTTCAACTGTATCAAACAAGTAATTGGTGCTAACATATAAACTTCTTTATTTACAGATTTCTACGAGTTGTCTCATACAGAGAGTACATCCAGTTAGTCTACGGTTATCTGGGCAACAATAGAATTCCTCTACTAGCATGTGCATATGACACAATCAAAAATTCAATGCTGGGAAAGAAACCTTCACTGGATTTGAAGAAGATGAAGATGGAAGTACTTCATAACTTATATAAACTTTAAGGAGAACAACAATGAACAGTCAAACTTTCAGTGCCATTGGCCACTTTTGATATAGGGCTTCACTGGTCACATACAAATGATTCAATACATGTACAAGGCTCTGGGTAATAATGTGCAGTGATTAATGAAATAACAATAATGAATTTAATTATGCTCCAGAACCTTTGTGTGTGAGAAGTGAAGCATATATCGAATGTGGGCTATTAACCTACATGTATGTCCATATTGCCATTCATAACTACCAGTATTATTTTCAATGGTTTATTGCATCACTATTATGTATACATTTTATTTGTACTGTATACAATGTACATGCAAATTTTATGTTCCAGGGCACGACAAATGAAAAAAAGCAGTGTGCTTGCTGGGTTTAGTAGCCTAAAGCTCTAGGGAGCTGGTCCGAATTAGGAAGCTTTTAAATTGCAAAGTAAATTACCTGAGTCATACAAAAAGAAGCAAAATGTTACTTGCCCATTCAGGCAACCTGTGAACAGGAATCACTACCCTGACAAGCAAAACTACTAGCCCTGGGCTATTGGAAAGCACTTGCATCGCACCCTGTGTTCCTTTCTATAATTTTACACAAATTTTGAAAATAGGATTATAATATTAAAATTTAAATGTTTGAGTAGTAAATTGGAAAACAGTAAAATCTGACTAACCCCTTTTACAAGATGGACATGTTTTCAATGCTCTGGCCTAACCTTAAAGGAACCGTGTCATGGTGAGAGACCATTGCATTAGATGTCCGGGCCGGACACACTCATTATCAGAGATTCTCATATGAAGTGACGAACCTCGTGCACATGTGGGATGGTAAAAATCAAAGCAAATATTCAAAAATGACTAATAAACTGTGTAAATATACATTATTCAAGTGAAATAATGAACATACTTTCAATCAAGCATTGAAGGAGGGGGTTGAACTGTTTTAACCCACCAATCGAACACTGACTCCATACATGCATAGTACCGTGACATAGCCCCTTTAAGCCTCAAATTCAATTGCCCTATTTAATAATGGTGTCACATGATAGACACAGCTGCCATCTTAGGGGGTCAAAACACTCCTCTTTAACAACAATACAATACAAAATAAAGCTGTTCTGCCATAGATTGCCTTCCTTCAAATTGGCTAATTTTCCCAATATAATAAGAATGGTGGCTTTCATCTATTTGTTTTGATGTGATGTCAATGAAATAGGGCAATCGATTTCACTGAGCTGGTCACAGGAGTGATTAGCCTATGGAAGTTGACAGTATAATATATTGCTACCTAGATTGTCCATTGATAAAATATCAAATCACTGAGATAGCTGGTAGACATTTCTGGTTCACTCTGTACTAATAAGGGGACAAGGGTTGTTCTTTGGACAATCAATAACACCTTTATGCTCTTTCATAGGTTTACACAATACAATACTTTCTTTAACAAGGAGGACATACTTAGCTACAAGCTAGTTTACAGAGTTCCACAAATAAATTTTAAAAAAGAAACATAATATATAATTTAGAGATTAACAATTTAATTAATTTTAATTTAATAGGTTTCTTGCACACTGAGCAATGGGGTTTTGCCTTGGTTTTTGTGGGCCTTACAGCAGGTGGAACTGGAATTTCTGGCCTTACAGCAAGTGGAACTGGAACTTCTGGCACTAAAATACAAAAATAACAATTATTATTAAGTTAGTTATGGGTATATATATATTGGTTTATGGTAAATAAAGCACTGGTTTCGTTTCAAATACAAACTTACAGTGTAATATTATATGTTTCCAGCTGGTATTTTAATATTTTGTTTAGTCTCTAAAGACTAAACAAGCAGTATACCTTTATATTACATGTCCAACAGTTTGATACATGTGGTGTTATTGGAGGACAAACACAGAAGGTGTGATTAGCACAGACTCGATTTTGTTTGAATATTTTCAGAATTTGAATAGTTTCTTTTGTGCAAAAAAATATTTTATACAAAACAATTTGAATTACCTGGAGCTGAAGGGGGAACATCTATAACAGTCATCCTTTGTTGTCTCTTCTGGGTTGCTTCTGCCCTTGGCTGCTTGTTGAGCATGGTGTCCTGTCCATAGGTGCAGGTGTCATCTAAAGAAAGTTGTCTGATTTATTCACGGTTATTTCCCTTATGAATTGCGGTCGTTTCGCCAACGAGTCGATTCGCCAACGGTCAGTTCGCCAACGTCTTAAGTCGATTCGCCAACGTCTTAAGTCGATTCGCCAACGTCTTAAGTCGATTCGCCAACGTCTTAAGTCGATTCGCCAACGGTTTACTTAACACAAGAATTGTTGTACGCTTCTTACTCTTATATAGTTTTAAAGGGATATAGAGTGCCAATGACAGTTTCATCACGCGTTTCTAGGCATTTCAAAATGATCCAATAATTTCTTTATTTGAGATAAAACACCATTTTAGGGGGTGGGGGAGGGAGTTACGCATTAGTTAAGATACAAGGATACAAACTTATTAATTCATATTAACACTTCACCTTTATTTGAAAATTTTAAAAATATTTACAAGCATATGTATATTAATTTAACATTTCACTCAGTGCGAGCTGGACCATTGAGCTTGGAGCATGCCTTCAGTAGCTGGGCCGCAGTCTTCTGTCGTTTATCGTACTGGTCCCAGTGCGTAAACAGCTTTGACTGGAGCTGGCGGTATTTCTTCCTCTGGATGCGCTTCAGCTTTTCGTCCGAGACAAGACGAATGTTAAGAGAAACCAATCTGGCTTCTCGATGTAGTAGCTGGACGCAGGTGTAGAATGGTAGATGACAGCGTCCATTCGCTCTTCTGTTCAAGGCGTTATGCCATCCCTCGATGTCATTGTTGGTTCTTGTGGCCTTTCTGTACACTGACCAGTCCTTGGTGGGAAAGACTGTACTGTATACCCAGTTGTCCTTGATATAAGAAATCAGCAGTTTGAGGGGTGGTGTCACAGCCTGTAGGCAGAGCCTGTTAAAGATAGGCGCTATCTCTTGGTGAGGCAAGAATGGAAGTGCCATAAGCTTCCGCAAGTACAGGTAGGTGCCATTTTCCTGTACGTAGGGCACTTGGAGACCCAACTCTTGCACCTATTGAAGAGAAATAAAGTTGTGAGTAACTTTTCAAATGTTTCTGTGATGTTGTCTAGTGTTTCACTGCTTTCATCTGTCATTGGGGCAGTCGTCGTGAATTTGTCAGATTACTAACCTTCCTCCATAGGGCTTGAGTCCAGTGAAACACGCAACCCTGAAGCTGCACCTCTGGGAGAACAGACTTCAGAGCTGCCCACAGTGCCTTCTCAAAGTCTAACGTGACCTGCCTGACGTTGGGTACGGTTGGAAGTAGTTCGATTACTTTACGTAAGACCTAAAAGGACGCCATAACGAGTTGAATATCTTTTTCTCTAGTTTTGGACTCTCTATTGAAATCGCATCGCTAAAATGCTTTAAAAGGGATAGTATACATTATAAGCTTTGAAATGATATAAGTTATGAGGTATTTTGTGGTGTAGAAGTCAGATAAGTTGTGAACTGAATTTTTATAAGTTCGGTCGGCTTTGGCGTCATAACAACCGAGGACGCCATAACGAGTTGAATATCTTTTTCTCTAGTTTTGGACTCTCTATTGAAATCGCATCGCTAAAATGCTTTAAAAGGGATAGTATACATTATAAGCTTTGAAATGATATAAGTTATGAGGTATTTTGTGGTGTAGAAGTCAGATAAGTTGTGAACTGAATTTTTATAAGTTCGGTCGGCTTTGGCGTCATAACAACCGAGGACGCCATAACGAGTTGAATATCTTTTTCTCTAGTTTTGGACTCTCTATTGAAATCGCATCGCTAAAATGCTTTAAAAGGGATAGTATACATTATAAGCTTTGAAATGATATAAGTTATGGGGTATTTTGTGGTGTAGAAGTCAGATAAGTTGTGAACATTGTGAACGTATTTTTATAAGTTACGGGGTCAGTTAGGTATTTCGTAGTATAGAATCAATCACAGTACTCATATATGAAGTCGTTGTAGTCCTACTACGTTGGCGAATCGACTTAAGACGTTGGCGAATCGACTTAAGACGTTGGCGAACTGACCGTTGGCGAATCGACTCGTTGGCGAAACGACCGGATACCTTCCCTTATACTAAATAACAATATATTAAACATGCACTCTCTTAGTTTAAACACTTGTGGTGAAAAAATGTTCAGTACGTGGAACCCGGTCATAATGAAGTTTTCTTCCTTTCCCTAGGAACTTCTTTATACATGCAGGTTCCACTGTATTGCTAGCCTCCTATAGTAGCCGTTTTGTAGCGCTTCAATTTCACTCCATTCCGGGGAATGGAGTGAACGGAAGCGCTACACAACGGCTGCTATAGGACTAGAAGGCTACTGCAATCTGTATTGCCATGCAAACTAAATACAAAAGCACTTACCAAAATCGGTGAATGGCTTATCGGTTTCGATGGCATGGACTGATGGAATAGGAACAACTCCATATTCAACCGACTTCAGTCTTGGCGTAGAGTCAAGGACTAAAGAAAATCTTATAAAGTCTTCCGGCTTCAGGAGTGGGTCCCACTTCGCTCGCTTTGTTCGCACGAACCTCAACTACTGGCGTCTTCTCTTCTTTGCTTCTGGCCGATCATCGCTAAAAACGGGACCTTGTGTTAGAGCTACCTTTTTTGAGTCTGGCTCATTCCTACAGCCCCCAAATACACATCTGTTTGGCATTTCAAATCGAGTTATTCGCTCGGTTCGCTCTGTTTTTATCTATCTTTGTTGAATGTTGTTGGTTGTTCGCTTTCTCTCACTACTATGACGTTTTCGTTCCCAGGCTACTTCCAGACTCCAGCTGACGGCCATTTGGGACAGGGTGCCCAAATCGGGTTGTTTTACAATGTTTGACCCCAGAAATAAGGTCGAACTCTTATTTTTTTCCTTTTTTTCTCTTCGAATTATTGATAAGAAGGATGTAAAGAATTTATTTAAAATACTTCAAATTTGGGGTTATAGGCACTTTAACTCACGGCTCTCTGGAAGACCATATTTGTGAAGTGACTCCATGTTAAAATAAAGATGATGATGATGATGATGATGATACCTCTGTTAACTTATAAGCTCCTCCTCCATGAACAATAGCACACATACACCTAATTAAGCATTGAAATTGAGCTTGCAGACACAATGCAAGAAGGGAAGCGGGAAGCTTTAGAAGTTTTGGTCGTAAACAATTTGGAAACAAAAGCATTACAAGACAAAGGGCCGGAAACCCGACTTCGTCATATACCGCCTATCAGTTTACAAGACAAAAGCGCAATTTCGATCCGACCGGAACTATAAATCTTCATTCAAATACACCGTAAGCTCATTCTAATCACACTTCTAGCCAAGTCCATTTCTAAACATGTCTGCCAGAGGCAAGGGGAAATCTAAAGGAACAAAGTCAAGGACTCGTTCGTCTCGTGCTGGTCTTCAGTTTCCTGTCGGCCGTATTCACCGTCACCTACGGAAAGGAAATTATGCAGAGCGTGTAGGGGCCGGTGCTCCTGTCTACCTGGCTGCTGTACTAGAGTATTTGAGTGCAGAGATACTCGAACTTGCTGGAAATGCTGCCCGCGACAACAAAAAGTCGAGAATCATTCCTCGCCATCTTCAACTGGCTGTTAGAAATGACGAAGAGCTCAACAGGCTACTACACGGAGTCACCATTGCTCAGGGCGGTGTAGGGGCCGGTGCTCCTGTCTACCTGGCTGCTGTACTAGAGTATTTGAGTGCAGAGATACTCGAACTTAAAGGATGACTTATGTACAAGCAAAGTAAAATATCTGCAAACCACGTACACTTTTGAAGGTTGTCATTATCTGACTAATATAGCGCTGTTGAATCAGTCAGAATAACCGCAAAATGTGAGTATATTTTTTTATGGTGGACACCCGCGAAGGTATACGGTAACCTTAAAGCCTATTTTGGATAGTATTGGGTATTGAAAATGCCTAAGAAGAGAAAGTAGAAGAAACTACAAAGTAACCGAATTACTCTCACGCGTACTCATCATCGGTGAACTACCCATGCAAATAACTGATCTAAACAGCGATGCACGCTTACCCAGTGACTAAGCGAGTTCGACTTGGAGCAAGTCTAGGAACAACAGAACGAAGCTGTCAAAAAACTGGCAATTTGATTCACAGATAGCCCAAGCTTGGGATCTGTATAATATTTAACAGCTTTTGTATGGGATTTTTTAGTTTTTCATGTACAACGTAAATCTTGAATAAAACTAGCCTGAATTTCAGCCGGGAGGAACGAAGCGGAGGAGACGGCTGAAATTCAGGCTAGAATAAAAATCGAGAAAAACCTATACAGTGTCTTCTTGTGTTCCTTAACTATGTCTGTGCCATGTTACTACTGAAATTTAACACTGATATTGAACGTCGACCGTTTCTCCCAAGGAGAATGTTTCTGGAAATTTTCAGCCTAGGGTGATGAAAGTGACAGCTTCTGTCGGATATTCATCCGTACCGATGGGACTTGTCATCGAGATGTGCACGCTTCAGCATCGCAGCATCTCATGTCAAAGAGTATCGGTACTTTTCGTGTAGTCCAGTGTAGTGCGAGTTTAATGTTTGTAGTCAAACCGATCATTCGGAACCCTGCTAGCAGAGGTTCTTTTCTCTTACCCTCTCTTCTCCAGGAGAAAATAACTTTTCTCCCTCGTTAGTGGAGCTGGAGAGAGGGTCTCTGCTAGAAAAAGAGAAATTCCTGCGTTGTTGTCAATCAAAATGACCTACCGAAATGAATATATCGGTGGCAACCCATAACAATAGACCTGCAAACATGGCCCGAAATACGGTGTTTGTATGGGAATACGATGCCAAATAATTTCCGTAAAATCAAATTTCTGAAATCTTCACTGTCTACAAGTAAAAGATTAACTGATCAAAATACGAGGGATCAGTAGCTGTGCTGGGAAGCGTGTAATCGTGGACCCTCAAATTTAGATCAGTTAATCTTTTACCTGGTATCTTAAGTTTGCAGACAGTGAATATTACGAAAATTATTTGGCATCGGATTCACATACAAACACTCTATTTCGGGCCATGTTTGCACCCCTTTCAAAATGTCGAAATTAACCGCGAACTGGACTAAATGGCCCAACATCAAATTTACCAGTGGCCCGTACGGCCGGTACACTTTATTCAGCATAGTATTAAAGTTTGTATCAGTCCTGGCAAAGATCATATTTTTGAAGGTTTCCCGGCTAGTTCATCAGCGTACAATGAAGGGGTTTTAAGTTACCCGACATGGTGTCATATAATTTATTTCAACACCTTCACAAAAAGTTCCTATAAGCTGTCGGCGTGGTAAGTTAATTCCTGCATGGACTATTTGTTTGTGGTAGAAATAAAGTCGCGCGGCTAGAACATGTGGTGATGTGGACATATGCGGGTGTTACACGGCGCAAGCTGTCACTTTCACCACCGTCAATGTTCTCCAGGAACGTTCTCCTCAGTAGAGCCGGAAACGGTATGACTGAATGCGGTCTTTGTTTTCTCTGCTAGAAGTCTCCATTTTGAGTTACTACTTGAAGACATTGATACACGGAGAAAGAGCCGAGAAACGAGACGATCAACGCTACCTAATTATAAGTTAACTTTCCTCTGCTAGCGAGCAGTCTCCATTTTAGCAGTTATAGAGATCTCTGCTGGGAATCTTCAGTTAGCCTGAATCTCAGCCGTCTCCTCTGGTTCGTTCCTCCCGAGAGACGGCTGAAATTCTAATCTTCAGTATGTATAATTTGCTTGCAAATTACAAGTTCGGGAGCGAGTAGAGAATACCCGTCCATTTTTTGGAGTTTAATAAAATTAAATGTACCGCAGTCCCGCAGTGATCTCAAAGCCTTATGGTTAACTATGAATCCTATAACATTTGAGAACGAATTGTATATTTGAATTAACTTTGAATCCTACAATCTTTTGAGAACGACAAAGTTATATATTTAAGTGCTACCGCAGTCCGCAGTCCCGTAGTGATCGCAAAGCCTTATGGTCAACTTATGGCTTCCTGTGTTTATCTGACGGACTGCGGTAGCAGTGAAAATATACAAGTTCATTGTGGACGGGTATTCTCTACTCTAGCCCAAGTTCGTTTCGTTTCGCAAAATAAAGTAAGCTGCTTTTCAGCCGGTTAAAACAGCAAAATTTACAAAGAATGATGTATGGCTATGTGGCAAGATTGATGGAGTAAATATTCAATAACTTTATTAGCATTCCCATATACATAAATGGTATTGCTTTACAAGTAAATGAGCTGTCACTAAGCGAACGATTTTAAATCTCTGTGGTACGTGTAAGCGATCGGTTTTTCCGATCAAATGCTTCAAAGATGAAGTATCCTACTTTTTTACATACAAATGGCTCAACATTGTTGAATAAGAACAAAATCTTGTGATCATTATCTAACTGTAGAAAATTGTGATAATGTGTACTGATCTCATCAATTAGTCAAGTCAAGTCAAGTCAAACTTTATTTAGACACGGTGATCTATCAGGTTAACTATACAAAAATACTAAAAGATATAAAATACCACAATTAAAAAAATATTCTTGCGCTAATTATAATGTTTAAAACTACTGATATGTACATGTATGAAATATACAATAATAAAACGAAAAATCCCTGTTTTACAAAGATGCCGTGTTTGTTGTGAAATTGAAACCTCGTATTTGAGCCTTGAAATTTATCAGCGATGGCGCTTGTCTTATTTGCACAGGTAAGTTATTCCACAAAGCTGCTCCGCTGTAACTAAAGCTCTTTTTGCCATAGTTGGTATGAGGCAGTGGAAGTATCAGCTTATTTTCCGAATTCCTTAGGTTATACTTTGAGTTGTTATTCCAATGGAATTTTGTGGTAAGGTAATCCGGAGTTTCGTTGTGCAAAGTTTTATAAACCATAATTGATTTAGCAATTTCCCGCTGATGGCTTAACCTTTCCCAATTGAGGGTTTGGAAAAGTTCGTCCGCGTGGCTATCATAAGTGGCAAAGGTTATGATACGCGCAGCGCGATTTTGTAGTTTTTGAAGTTTTTCTGAAAGGCCTTTACTGCAATTTCCCCAGACAACATTGCAATAATCGAAGTGAGGTTGGATCAGGCCTTGAAATACAGTGAGTAGCGTTTCACGTGGGACGAAACTGCGAAAGCGCTTAATTGCACTAATACCCGAAGCAATTTTCTGAGAAATCATTTTAATGTGACTTTCCCAGTTCAGATTCTGATCTATGACAACCCCAAGAGACTTGGTAGATGACACCTGTTGGATAGGGACACCATCAATGTCAAAACTGGGATCTTCATTCAAATGCACTAACCGCTGTCGAGAGCCAATAAGGAGAAATTCAGTTTTTGTCATGTTCAATGTCAACTTATTGGCTGCTAACCAGACGTTGATTCTATTTAGATCCTCATTAATGTGTTCGTTGATGATGTTCATGTCACTACCGGCAAAAGTTAAACTGGTGTCATCTGCGTACATCCTTGGTTCAGAATGTAATAAACAGTTGGGTAGGTCGTTTATATAGAGCAAAAACAATAACGGTCCCAGTATGGTCCCTTGTGGAACGCCACTCCTTACAACTGTTTGAGATGACTTATGGCCATTGATTTGGCACGTTTGAGTGCGATCTAATAGATAAGAGCTAAACCACTGCAATGTTGAGCCGTGAATACCGTAGTGACCTAGCTTGGATAAGAGGATGTTTAGGTCTACGGTATCGAAAGCTTTTTTTAAATCCAGGAAGACAACAGCGTTTACGCAGCCGCGATCAATATTCAAAGACCAAGTATCCGTGGCTTCCAATAGGGCAGTGACAGTTGAGTGCAATGAGCGGAAACCTGACTGATTGGATGAGAGTAATTTATTATCAATAAGATAATTATATAACTGATTGTAAATTATACGTTCGAAAACTTTCGCAATCGCAGGAATTATTGAAATGGGGCGATAATTAGTTGGTTCTGTCCGCTTGCCTGCGTTCTTGTACAAAGGGGTTATTCTGGCATTCTTCCAATCCTCCGGAAATATGCCAGTAACTATTGATCGATTAAATATACAAGTCAAAGACTCGGAAATCAAGTCCGGACATTCTCTCAAAAGTTTTGCTGAAATATTATCCAGTCCGGTTGCCTTGGATTTACAAAGTTTAGAAAGTACCGCAAATACTTGAGACATTGTTGTTTCCTTAAAGCAAAAGCGATTATCAGTTTGTGTAAGATATTCTTCATGCGAGACATCTACGTTCTTAATGCTTTTTGCGAGTTCAGGTCCTATTTCTGCAAAATAATTATTGAAAACCTCAGCAACCTGGGCGGGATTATTTACTGATCTGCCTTCAGATTCAACGCTATTTATAGCTGATTTGTTGGTTTTACGGCCTGTTAGTTCATTGATTGTTTGCCAAGTCTTGCGTGGATTTCCGTTATAGTTATTGAAAGCCGTATTATAATGGAGTCTTTTAGCCTTCTTTATATTGTCATTTACATAATTACGAAATGTTTTGTAAGCGCTCCAGTCAGCTGGGTCATTAGATCGAATAGCTTTGATCAGGTACCAGGTACCTTCCTGGTGTCAGCATATGAAGCGACAGAGCGGAAAAACGGAGCGCATGCGCACTAGCCACTTCATTAAAAGTGAATCAAGATGGCCGCCGAGCGGGAGGGAATCGTAGCTCTTTTTCAGGGACCTCTCACAGCTCAAGAAATACCACGATTGCTTTATTACTTCACACCATGGACTGATATGCTTCAGTGACTTCTTCGAGCCCAAATAACAGATAATCCAGTTCACAGGAAGAACGCTACAATTGCTTGGTCGACTCTGTTTTCAAGGAGAGCGAGTCATTTCGAACTGTTCATATGCGACTGGAAAAACGCCAAAAATAAGAAAACTTGTGAATATATAAGGTTCATACTTCGATAGAGAACTAAGGAGGTGATGGTTTTCAACATATAAAATACCATATTCGAGATTTTCATACCATTTTTCAAACGAAGCATTTGAAGTTACAGTAGTGACTAGACTGTCTACAGTAGTAGAAATCCTGGAACGACGATCACGGACGATCATTACCAAAGACTGTAAGTAAATCTACAGAGCTATTATCAGGAAATTATACAATATTTCACTTGATTTGGTTATTATGGTATTACATCGGCATTTTGACGAATTAGTTGACTGATTTACCAATGTAAAGAAAACGAATTTTCATTTTGTTTTAAAATGAAGTGTTGTATAATAGTATATACATGTAAAAAAAATTAATATGTTATAATTGTTCTGTTTTCAGAAAGCCAACAATAAAACATAGTTGTAATCGAATGCCTTTGGCAAAATAGTTTTGTGTTCATTTAGTTTTGTTCATGTTAGAAGCGGTTGACAGTAATTATGTTGTGTGGGACTTTTGTGCGGTTCTGTATAAAGGGAGGTATGGTGGTTAGTGTATGAAATCAAGAGCCTGTATGTGGACTTTGTGTTTGCTTTACATGTACACGAAACAGTATTTCTTGTTGTTTTCCCAGGAAAAAGGAAGCCTGCAATTGTATACCTTTCCCTTCCCAGCTCCCTCAGTGTTTACTTGATGTTTTTGAATATCTGGACTAAACTGCAAAGGAGCATGTTTGCTTGTGTTAGACTACTTGAGAAATGGAGACTCTTCAAGTACATGTACCATCACTTCTCTTGATCTTCACTCTATTCTCCCCAAGCACAAGCAAAGTGAGACAAATACATGTGTAGGATAATTGAAAGAGATATAAATAGCCTCCATAGCAAACTACATGCACATGCATGTATGAGAACAAATCTACATTTTTCATGTACACTTTGACTGTTAATTGTTAAAACCTGTTTATAATTGTAACATGGTACAACAGAGGAAGGAGTACTACAAATATTTTTTTAATGTTTTTGGTTTAATGTTTTTAACATTCAGCAGAATTCTCTACTATCTTGCTGAGTTTATATCCAACCAACTGGTGACATAACACAGAATGCAATAACTTTCCACAAAAGTTAAGCCTTAAAACAGTTGAAACTGTGTGTATGTACATGTCATCTCTCTCTTTTTTTCATTTGCCTAATGGTTACTAATACATAATATTTGTACAGGAATCCATAAGCAATTACATATATAATAAAATTCATTGTTAATTTCTTTGAAAAACTTGGTAGCTCCCTCTTTCATGAGCCTTTTTTTTAAGTTACACAGAAACTACATTATTAGCATAATTAATGCAGAGGTTAATTAATTTTCAGTGTTGCTGGCTTGGACTTTGAAAGTAGAGCTATGTGAATATGCCTTCAGTAATAAATGTATGTTAAAATACAAGTATAGTATGTGTAGCTGGCTATACATGTATATACAGCTATTTCAGGCTAATATAAGTGCAATGTAGATGCATGCTAGTGCTGGAGCACTGGCTGTAGCCAGGTTATTTTGAAACCCCTGATAATTATAGTGACCATTTCCTGTATGTCTCCATTTTCTGTACACCTGTAGTATACTTATTTTATGAAGTGTGTGAACATTAAGTGAAGATTATTTTCTGAAATTATGTGAAGGGCTAATCTAAGAAACGTGCCAATAATAATAAGTGAACATGTTCTTAACTCAGTTGATTTTTTAAATGAAATTTGTATGAATTATGTGAAATGATTTTAAAGGTTAACTGTGAATTGTGTCTTTGTTAAATGCTTACAGTGTATATATTATTTTATGTGAACTTATTTCAGAGATGAATCATGTGTATATGTTTGAATTGCTAATGCAGTACCTAATGAATCATCAAGGCAGGAATAGGGTCAGCTTTTTATTGGATAATATTGAGGAAGGAGGGGGAAGGGTTAGGTGCCCAGTGAATGAATGAGATAGTCCAGTCTGTATAATAAGCACAATTAATTTGGGAAAGGAAAGCAATGAGGGGGAAGTATGTTGGAATGAAGAACATGTTTCTAGTTTCCAATGGGCTTCCATTTTATAATAAAAACAACAATAATAACAATCGGTGTGTATTAGTAAAGAAATAATTAATTAATAACAGTTCTATTATAATGATATTGATGCTAAGAATATCTGCTTATGATCGTGCATGTTCATTTAAAATCAAAATTTTTAAGCATAAGTTTTAAAATGCCAAGTGTGCATTCTGTATTAGGCAGACCCTTTTAAAATGGCTAGGAAGTCTGCTATAACCGAAAGCTCAGGGATGCTCTGATTGTAAACTCTTTCTGAATTTAAGGTTCAGATACAACATACATAAATATGTAATTTATTATAATATTAGTATTTTGATAGCTACTAAATATTATTTTGTCAAAAATTTAACTTTAAAAAATTAAAAACCCTTGTGATTTGAATTAACATGAACATGCAATGTACGCGTGAGAAGAGATTCTTAGTATTGTTAATAAACATTAGTCAATTAGTTATTTTATGTCATGTTTTGCACATGACTGTATCTGATTGTTAATGTTAGTATCATGAATGAAACCTCATTAACCTCCATAGCCATCATGATTTTCCTTTCCCAAATACATTATCACACCCACATATTAAACTGAATCAACTATCACATTCTTTCAATCAACAATTACAGTGTTACCCTTCCTCATTCAAAATTTGAGTTACAACACCAACACAAACATGATTTATTTCTAAATTTCATAATAGTTTTTGCATATTTTAAGAGAATAACTTATTTTTTATGTTTCATAGATACATAAGTGTTCTTGTTTTTGGTGGAGAATAAAGATGAAGAGAATTAAGTGATGGTGCTGAAAAGCATAAATTTTTCGAGTCTTAATTCTATATAGATGTGTTCCTTCCAATGCTGTTAATATATGGGACCAGATAACTATGTCATTTTTTTCTACATTAAAAATAAACAGGTTTAAAACACTTAGTCTCAAATAATGAGAAAGTAGATGAAAACTGTATACGTTTGTGTTCATAGTTTGCTATATTTGCCTGACTTTGCTTTTGTTTGGGAAGAATAGAGATAAAGATAAATTATGGTGTTTGAAGTCTGTATTTCTCAACAAGTAATCTGTATAACCAGGTGCTCCTTTACTATTTCGGTCCAGATATTCCAAAACAGCAAACAAACACCGAGTGAATTGGGAATAGAATCAAGTTTTACTATTTTACAGGAAAATAAACAAGACCAGAGGTACTGCTTCTTTGCTTGATCTGCATAAAATGTGTATAAAAGCATTTTTATGCAAAGCTTGGGTGAGAATTTAAAGTCCACATGCAGACTCTTGATATGCACCTCTAGCTCTCTTACAAAACCACACAAAAATCCCACACAACATAATTAGTGTCAACCCACTTCTAACATGAACAAAATTAAATGAACACAAAACTACTTTGCCAAAGGCATTCGATTACAACTATGTTTTATTGTTGGCTTTCTGAAAACAGAACAATTATAACATATTAATTTTTTTTACATGTATATACTATTATACAACACTTCATTTTAAAACAAAATGAAAATTCGTTTTCTTTACATTGGTAAATCAGTCAACTAATTCGTCAAAATGCCGATGTAATACCATAATAACCAAATCAAGTGAAATATTGTATAATTTCCTGATAATAGCTCTGTAGATTTACTTACAGTCTTTGGTAATGATCGTCGTTCCAGGATTTCTACTGCTGTAGACAGTCTAGTCATAGTCTAGTCACTACTGTAACTTCAAATGCTTCGTTTGAAAAAATGGTATGAAAATCTCGAATATGGTATTTTATATGTTGAAACACATTACCACCTTAGTTATCTATCGAAGTATAAAGCTTATATATTCACAAGTTGCCTTATTTTTGGCGTTTTTCCAGTCGCATATGAACATTTCGAAATGGTTCGTTTTTCTTGAACACAGAGTTGAACGAGCAATTGTAGCGTTCTTTCTGTGGTCTGGATTATGTGTTATTTGGGCTCAGAGAAGCCACTGAAGAATATCAGTCCATGGTGTGAAGTAATAAAGTAATCGTGGTATTTCTTGCGCTCCGTTTTTCCGCTCTGTCATATGAAGCACAGTTGAACACGAAATGAGTTTCTCCTCAACATCTGATGACGAACAATGGTGACAAATTCTTAGTTCTCTTGGTAATTTAGGATGAGCATGTCTACCAACTTCTATATTCAAGTTATGATTTCCTGATTGTAATTTCGCTATGTGCTTCATATTCTTAATCATGTCAAGGTAATCGGAACTATTGGTATCATGTTTAAATGTAGAATAAAAGACGAGCTTCTTGTTCAATCGAATGAGTTTCATTTGATGTACCTTTGATTCTTTTATAATATTCATTTCAATATCAGATAAAAACTTTTTAATTGGATTAAACCTATCATTAGGAGAGTAAGAGCTTTCTTGTCTTGGTGTTTCGAAAAGCTCTAAAAGTTTATTAATTGAGGTCATGAAGCTCGTTTTTTTGGACGATGCTAGATCGTTTGAAATAAGAAAACATTGTTTGGCGATACTATTTTCAGGAAGATTCTGAAGGTGCATCCAAAAATGTAACATGTTGCGATATATCAAAGACTTTAAAGAAATCCTTCCAACTTCATTACGAGCAACTACATTAGGGGCTCTTTTGTTAAGCCCAAGATAATACTTGAAGAATTTGCGAATGAAGTCTTTCTATTGAATCTGTTTCCCACTTTTGAAAATTAAGTTTATCGTAAGCACCCCATACTTCTGAATTGTATAATAGAATTGGTGAAACTGATAGGGTATCAAATAGCTTATTGCACATATTTATAGGCATTTTAGAAAAGTTAAGATATCGTTTTGATCCAAAAATAGAACGTCTTGTTTTCTCGGTGGAAGTTAATTTTGACTTTGTAAAACTACCATTACTCGAAATCGTATGTGTACTCAGGAACATTAGTAATTGGTGAATTGTTCAAGAAGAAAGCATGCTTCTCAAGAGTAGACTTGCGACTTTGTTTTTGAAAAATGACAACTTTAGTCTTCTTATCACTGATTGACATCATCCAGTCCTTACAGTACTGCTGGCTGCTTTAGAATCGATGTACGACTGAGGAAAGTCTATCAAAGGACTATACGTAATAGATCCTACGTAGGCACAAACTCTCATAATTTTCGACGTTGTTTATTAAATCAGTGGTGATCGATACCTGAGATTATGGTTACTAGCTTACTCTACTCCGATCAGTTCTGGTATCTTTACAGGATCTCCCGACCCCCCATCTTCTTCTCTTACAGTCCAGCCCGGCTGTTCACAGGCTACGAATTAATTTACACCTACTAGTAGCCCGCGAAAGAAAGCTGACTTCTTTGTGCTCGCAGGCAACTGTTTTTATTGTCGGAATAAGAGGAAGAAAATGGAATGTTGAACTACCCTGGTTCCAGAGGTTCAACAGCCCGCGGCGAAGCGGCGATCAGCGATTCTCGCAGCTCGCCACTTCGCGGCTCTTTCTCCGCGGCTGTTCTCTCTAATGACACCTCTGGAAAATGTGGGTAAATGGGTAAATGTTGGGTTTCCTGGCTCGCAAATTGCAAAGAAGTCGGCTGTCTGTCGCAGGCTAATACATTACTTACACCACGAAAGTACGAGCACGTCGACAGAACTACTGTAGAACCGTTCACTTGTGATTTTTTTAGCATGTAAACCACAGTGCTGTTTGTATAACTTCCGGTTTGAGTTCGGTACAGTGCCTTTTACTGACAGCCTGTGGCAACTGATAGAACAATTAGATTGTATACACGCAAATTAACTAGTGCCGGATTCAACAGACTAATCTGTACTACAGTTTATTCTACTGTCGAGTAATTGTTTGATGTATTACACATAAACGTTTAGATCGAACTGAACGTTTTTCTTCTATTATAAATTTTGTGTGCTAGCTGTTAACATGATGCGGCACATTTTGTTCCGTTATGACGTGACAAGTCGAATAGCTGGTCTCAGTGAATTATCTGACCGCTAAAAAATAACTGAAAGTGTGCTATGGAGATATGAGTGTAACTATTAATTTAAAAGGCTACTTCTTCTCAAGACTTTGGAGTTGTCTTATAACACCATGTCCATAATTTCCCACTTTGGGTTTGAACGTAAAAATCCAACATCTTGACCTTTACCCACTCGTTTCACCACAGGAAACCACACAACGTGTTTGCATTGAATTTGATAGGAAATGAGGATTACCGAAAGGTTTGAAGTGTGGCAAAATATCGCGAAGAACATGCATATTTGAATATGAAATAAACATAAATTTATCTTACCTGGTGTGTTACGTCATTCATGTGGCCTGAAACGCCTAATCTTAGCGATTTTATAAAAGGGTTTGCCTTTGCTGTTCACTCAAGAGTTAACTGACCCTCTAAAATCGCTAAGGCCACATGAATGACAAAACACAGCAGCTAATAAATGCATGTTTATTTCATATTCCAATATGCATGTTCTTCGCGATATTTCGCCATACTTCAAACGTGCTTGAGTCATCAATGTGAATATGATTCAATTTACATAGCCTGAAATACAGTCGACTCCTCAGCTCGTTCCAGGGCCCACCCAACGAGTTGAGGAGGCGGCTGTATGTCAGGCTGACTGAATTTACCACCACCGCTTTGTTTTTGTATGTTTGTGGGGGAAGGGGGGGGGGGGGGGGGGGGGGGGGGCGGTGCCGCCGCCACCACTGTAAAAAAATGGGTCCCTAGACGATTTTTTTTGGAGGGGGGCCGGCGCCGCCACCATCAAATAAATTTGGGGGGGGGGGTGTCACCCCCACCTCCACCACTGGTAAAAAATGGGTCCCTAGACGAATTGGGTAGGGGGGGGGGGGGAGGGTTACCCGCCACCACCGCCAACAACGTGCGTGTGTGAAGGGGGGTATCACCCGGGACACACCAACCTTTTGAAAAAAAGTGGGTCCCTATCGAGTACCATTGTTTTGACCTCGTCCCTAAGTGTGTAGAACTCTACAAGGACCAAGATGTTGTGTTTGATTTTATCCTGATGCAAACCAATTTTGCGATCGCGTGTCATGACGATAAAAACCACCAATTGCAAACATTTCAGAATTCCAATGCAGGACACGACATCAAAGTCGAACTGAAAATGTTTGCGTTTCCCTTATCCCTGCAACCAAAAAAGAAGGGCCGTGACAAGGCAAATGCGGAACAGAAACGAAAAAATATATACAAATTAAGTCACTAACAAGTAAAAATGGTAACGAGGAAACGAAAATCCGGGACGCAGTTTTTTTACGATCGACCGTTCGGGACGCGGGACAAACCCAGGACTGTCCCACAGAACCGGCACGGTTGGCAAGTATCTTCCTTCTAGGATAGACGCCACCAGGAGCTGCCCGATGTCATATACAACGTTTTTTCTAACCGCAGGTGGTAAGGTGATAGTGACGGGTGATGTGGAGAGGGTGGGGGGGGGGGGGGGGGGGGGGGGGGGGTTCTTCAAGGTATAAAGGGTAGGGGTGACCGTCGGAAAACCTCGAAAAATACCAAACCGTGAAAAATTTACCACCCTAAAATGTACCTCATGGTCTAAAAATCACCCTGAAAAATGAATTTCGCTTGGACAACCCCTAAAAATACTAAATGGGTGATTTCAAACCCTAAAAATACGACGATCACCTCTACCAGCCGAATATAGGAAGAACCCCCACCCTCCCGGGGGAGAGAGTATCGCCACTTCCCCTCAGGCTGCTCTCCCTCCTGTAGTCCAACACACTGAAAATGGTCGGATGCAATCATTGCACTTCATGACCATCTGGTTTCTGGCACAAACCGATACAGTTGGAATTTTTGAGCGACCCACGCTGGAACTTTGATGGTCCACGGTTGCTGAATACAATATACTGTATTTCCCCATGGTAAATGGCGTTTTTGAATAGAAACGAGGAATAAAATAGCGATCGCCGCCTCGGCACGTGACGGCCACATGGAATGAAGTAGGATGAAGGCTGGGCTCGAATGTAAACTTTGATAGTACACGTACGTGAAGCAAATCGAGTCAAATCCCCGACCCCCTGGGGCCACAAAAACTGAATTAAGTGTTCCCGAGTACGGATTCGCGGTTTTAGAGTGTTTTTAAGGACGATTTGGAAAGGGGGGGGGGGGGGGGTTAAACTATAAATCGAAGACCTTGATTATTTTATTACTATTAATAAAATTGGTTCCTTAGCGGTGTGAGGTGGTTTGACGAGGTTTCGTGATTTTACAGGATGGTGGAACCAGATAAATTAAAAGGGGGATCTTCGTTTTTGGGTCTTCGATCCCTGTCTTCAATTTATAGGCACCCGTCCTACACAATGCACCCGCGTTCGTATATTTTAAATGAAATCGACTCTTTCACAACATCGACAATAATGTGTGAACGTTTGAGCAATTCTATGGTTTTGTTTGTTTGACGAGCTCCCTTTGTATGTGATTAGATAATGATCATGAATTTCTGGGAAATCCTAGCTGACTCCCAGATTCGAAATCCTGGAGTAGCACGGAGATCTATATTCTGATTGCATTATCAGCAATGCGTCAGTCTCTTGGCTGGGACACCTTAGAAACACGTAGATACTTAGATGCCATGCACTACTATGATGTGCAAAAGTGTAAAAAATATAGTTAACTTATACTTCCCTAGTTCTTTACAATATTCTGATTATAGAACTCGCTCATACCATCCATACAAGTTTAGACATATTTCTACCCATGCATATAAATGCTTATAAGTTCTCTTTTTTTCCTCGTATAATACCTTTATGGAATGCATTACCACTATCTGCTGTCACGGCAGCAAACGCAGCCATCATTCCAAAGGGAAGCTTTTCCAGTGGTTATAGAATCTACTAACTTCTATCTATTTAATACGAAACAAGTAATATATATTATAGACTTGAACTTTGGAGTGACTTCGCTTAACCCGATGAAATTGATGGTGAAATAGTGGATGGTTTAGATTTTATCGAACCGTTCCTTGTTTTCAATAAAAGTAGATGCTGGTTGTTGGATATCTTTCAAGGGATAAGTGAAACCACTTCATTGTGCTACGTTTACTCTAAGTTATATTAATAATTTATCTGTTATTATTTGAAGTACTATAATATTTATTTATTATTTATGTATTTATTTTGCCATCGACCCATCGCCCAGAATGCCGCGACATACATCCGGGACATTTTTACGGGCAAGAGCGCTAAGTTCAAAAGCTATGCAACGAGTCTTAACGCAAACAATAGAGTAAATGGCCTAGAACTCTTGAAGGGGGCTACGGATTCGCTTATTTTTCGGAAAAGAAAAGTTGGTAGTAGGACAAAATCCACAGGTTTTTGTAGAAGAGATGTCAATTAAGAATTTGCGACTAAGAATAAATTCTTAGAGTGAATAAAAGCTTTATCGGTTTTGACTTCAAAATCGGTTATTTTTAATATTTTTTGAGTGGACCATGGACTTTAAGGTCGATTTTCTCATCAAAGAATGACGTTATTACACCAAAATCCACGGGAAAAGTTAGTTTGGTATCTTGGGAACTAGTAGCCGTTTTTTCGTTGAAATCTAACGGCTGTTAGTTCTATCGAAATCAACATTTCTAGAACACATTTTGCAAACAGAAATTCGCTTGCTAAATTTGAATATTAAATATTCCCACAACAATCTTTCTCCATTATATCTGAGAAAGATTTTTAATAATACTTCTAATGTCCACTCCTACAATCTGAGAAATTCTGAAATTAACTTGCATATTCCAAGACCTAAGTCAGAAGCAGCAAAATGTGGCCTTCACTACAGGGGGTCTGTCCTCTGGAATGAAATCCCTGTGGAAGCAAGAGATCAAACTAGTCTAAATGGTTTTAAATCACGCCTATTAAATAAGACAATATTTGATAAATTACTGTAAATTAAGTTATTCTAGGAAATTTATTGAAGGAAATTTATTGTAGGACTAATAGTAGTAGGTTTTGGATGTATACATAGTAATAATTATAATGATTCTTATGTAAATTTTACTTTTTATTTCATTTACATGTAGTATTGTAATTAAGCTTAACTCACGGCTCTCTGGAAGACCATATTTGTGAAGTGACTCCGTGTTAAAATAAAGATGATGATGATGATGATGATGAGACCTCTGTTAACTTATAAGCTCCTCCTCCATGAACAATAGCACACATACACCTAATTAAGCATTGAAATTGAGCTTGCAGACACAATGCAAGAAGGGAAGCGGGAAGCTTTAGAAGTTTTGGTCGTAAACAATTTGGAAACAAAAGCATTACCAGACAAAGGGCCGGAAACCCGACTTCGTCATATACCGCCTATCATTTACAAGACAAAAGCGCAATTTCGATCCGACCGGAACTATAAATCTTCATTCAAATACACCGTAAGCTCATTCTAATCACACTTCTAGCCAAGTCCATTTCTAAACATGTCTGCCAGAGGCAAGGGGAAATCTAAAGGAACAAAGTCAAGGACTCGTTCGTCTCGTGCTGGTCTTCAGTTTCCTGTCGGCCGTATTCACCTACGGAAAGGAAATTATGCAGAGCGTGTAGGGGCCGGTGCTCCTGTCTACCTGGCTGCTGTACTAGAGTATTTGAGTGCAGAGATACTCGAACTTGCTGGAAATGCTGCCCGCGACAACAAAAAGTCGAGAATCATTCCTCGCCATCTTCAACTGGCTGTTAGAAATGACGAAGAGCTCAACAGGCTACTACACGGAGTCACCATTGCTCAGGGCGGTGTAGGGGCCGGTGCTCCTGTCTACCTGGCTGCTGTACTAGAGTATTTGAGTGCAGAGATACTCGAACTTAAAGGATGACTTATGTACAAGCAAAGTAAAAGATCTGCAAACCACGTACACTTTTGAAGGTTGACATTATCTGATTAATATAGCGCTGTTGAATCAGTCAGAATAACCGCAAAATGTGAGTATATTTTTTTATGGTGGACACCCGCGAAGGTATACGGTAACCTTAAAGCCTATTTTGGATAGTATTGGGTATTGAAAATGCCTAAGAAGAGAAAGTAGAAGAAACTACAAAGTAACCGAATTACTCTCACGCGTACTCATCATCGGTGAACTACCCATGCAAATAACTGATCTAAACAGCGATGCACGCTTACCCAGTGACTAAGCGAGTTCGACTTGGAGCAAGTCTAGGAACAACAGAACGAAGCTGTCAAAAAACTGGCAATTTGATTCACAGATAGCCCAAGCTTGGGATCTGTATAATATTTAACAGCTTTTGTATGGGATTTTTTAGTTTTTCATGTACAACGTAAATCTTGAATAAAACTAGCCTGAATTTCAGCCGGGAGGAACGAAGCGGAGGAGACGGCTGAAATTCAGGCTAGAATAAAAATCGAGAAAAACCTATACAGTGTCTTCTTGTGTTCCTTAACTATGTCTGTGCCATGTTACTACTGAAAATCCACACTGATATTGAACGTCGACCGTTTCTCCCAAGGAGAATGTTTCTGGAAATTTTCAGCCTAGGGTGATAAAAGTGACAGCTTCTGTCGGATATTCATCCGTACCGATGGGACTTGTCATCGAGATGTGCACGCTTCAGCATCGCAGCATCTCATGTCAAAGAGTATCGGTACTTTTCGTGTAGTCCAGTGTAGTGCGAGTTTAATGTTTGTAGTCAAACCGATCATTCGGAACCCTGCTAGCAGAGGTTCTTTTCTCTTACCCTCTCTTCTCCAGGAGAAACTAACTTTTCTCCCTCGTTAGTGGAGCTGGAGAGAGGGTCTCTGCTAGAAAAAGAGAAATTCCTGCGTTGTTGTCAATCAAAATGACCTACCGAAATGAATATATCGGTGGCAACCCATAACAATAGACCTGCAAACATGGCCCGAAATACGGTGTTTGTATGGGAATACGATGCCAAATAATTTCCGTAAAATCAAATTTCTGAAATCTTCACTGTCTACAAGTAAAAGATTAACTGATCAAAATACGAGGGATCAGTAGCTGTGCTGGGAAGCGTGTAATCGTGGACCCTCAAATTTAGATCAGTTAATCTTTTACCTGGTATCTTAAGTTTGCAGACAGTGAATATTACGGAAATTATTTGGCATCGGATTCACATACAAACACTCTATTTCGGGCCATGTTTGCACCCCTTTCAAAATGTCGAAATTAACCACGAACTGGACTAAATGGCCCAACATCAAATTTACCAGTGGCCCGTACGGCCGGTACACTTTATTCAGCATAGTATTAAAGTTTGTATCAGTCCTGGCAAAGATCATATTTTTGAAGGTTTCCCGGCTAGTTCATCAGCGTACAATGAAGGGGTTTTAAGTTACCCGACATGGTGTCATATATTTCAACACCTTCACAAAAAGTTCCTATAAGCTGTCGGCGTGGTAAGTTAATTCCTGCATGGACTATATGTTTGTGGTAGAAATAAAGTCGCGCGGCTAGAACATGTGGTGATGTGGACATATGCGGGTGTTACACGGCGCAAGCTGTCACTTTCACCACCGTCAATGTTCTCCAGGAACGTTCTCCTCAGTAGAGCCGGAAACGGTATGACTGAATGCGGTCTTTGTTTTCTCTGCTAGAAGTCTCCATTTTGAGTTACTACTTGAAGACATTGATACACGGAGAAAGAGCCGAGAAACGAGACGATCAACGCTACCTAATTATAAGTTAACTTTCCTCTGCTAGCGAGCAGTCTCCATTTTAGCAGTTATAGAGATCTCTGCTGGGAATCTTCAGTTAGCCTGAATCTCAGCCGTCTCCTCTGGTTCGTTCCTCCCGAGAGACGGCTGAAATTCTAATCTTCAGTATGTATAATTTGCTTGCAAATTACAAGTTCGTTTCGTTTCGCAAAATAAAGTAAGCTGCTTTTCAGCCGGTTAAAACAGCAAAATTTACAAAGAATGATGTATGGCTATGTGGCAAGATTGATGGAGTAAATATTCAATAACTTTATTAGCATTCCCATATACATAAATGGTATTGCTTTACAAGTAAATGAGCTGTCACTAAGCGAACGATTTTAAATCTCTGTGGTACGTGTAAGCGATCGGTTTTTCCGATCAAATGCTTCAAAGATGAAGTATCCTACTTTTTTACATACAAATGGCTCAACATTGTTGAATAAGAACAAAATCTTGTGATCATTATCTAACTGTAGAAAATTGTGATAATGTGTACTGATCTCATCAATTAGTCAAGTCAAGTCAAGTCAAGTCAAACTTTATTTAGACACGGTGATCTATCAGGTTAACTATACAAAAATACTAAAAGATATAAAATACCACAATTAAAAAAATATTCTAGCGCTAATTATAATGTTTAAAACTACTGATATGTACATGTATGAAATATACAATAATAAAACGAAAAATCCCTGTTTTACAAAGATGCCGTGTTTGTTGTGAAATTGAAACCTCGTATTTGAGCCTTGAAATTTATCAGCGATGGCGCTTGTCTTATTTGCACAGGTAAGTTATTCCACAAAGCTGCTCCGCTGTAACTAAAGCTCTTTTTGCCATAGTTGGTATGAGGCAGTGGAAGTATCAGCTTATTTTCCGAATTCCTTAGGTTATACTTTGAGTTGTTATTCCAATGGAATTTTGTGGTAAGGTAATCCGGAGTTTCGTTGTGCAAAGTTTTATAAACCATAATTGATTTAGCAATTTCCCGCTGATGGCTTAACCTTTCCCAATTGAGGGTTTGGAAAAGTTCGTCCGCGTGGCTATCATAAGTGGCAAAGGTTATGATACGCGCAGCGCGATTTTGTAGTTTTTGAAGTTTTTCTGAAAGGCCTTTACTGCAATTTCCCCAGACAACATTGCAATAATCGAAGTGAGGTTGGATCAGGCCTTGAAATACAGTGAGTAGCGTTTCACGTGGGACGAAACTGCGAAAGCGCTTAATTGCACTAATACCCGAAGCAATTTTCTGAGAAATCATTTTAATGTGACTTTCCCAGTTCAGATTCTGATCTATGACAACCCCAAGAGACTTGGTAGATGACACCTGTTGGATAGGGACACCATCAATGTCAAAACTGGGATCTTCATTCAAATGCACTAACCGCTGTCGAGAGCCAATAAGGAGAAATTCAGTTTTTGTCATGTTCAATGTCAACTTATTGGCTGCTAACCAGACGTTGATTCTATTTAGATCCTCATTAATGTGTTCGTTGATGATGTTCATGTCACTACCGGCAAAAGTTAAACTGGTGTCATCTGCGTACATCCTTGGTTCAGAATGTAATAAACAGTTGGGTAGGTCGTTTATATAGAGCAAAAACAATAACAGTCCCAGTATGGTCCCTTGTGGAACGCCACTCCTTACAACTGTTTGAGATGACTTATGGCCATTGATTTGGCACGTTTGAGTGCGATCTAATAGATAAGAGCTAAACCACTGCAATGTTGAGCCGTGAATACCGTAGTGACCTAGCTTGGATAAGAGGATGTTTAGGTCTACGGTATCGAAAGCTTTTTTTAAATCCAGGAAGACAACAGCGTTTACGCAGCCGCGATCAATATTCAAAGACCAAGTATCCGTGGCTTCCAATAGGGCAGTGACAGTTGAGTGCAATGAGCGGAAACCTGACTGATTGGATGAGAGTAATTTATTATCAATAAGATAATTATATAACTGATTGTAAATTATACGTTCGAAAACTTTCGCAATCGCAGGAATTATTGAAATGGGGCGATAATTAGTTGGTTCTGTCCGCTTGCCTGCGTTCTTGTACAAAGGGGTTATTCTGGCATTCTTCCAATCCTCCGGAAATATGCCAGTAACTATTGATCGATTAAATATACAAGTCAAAGACTCGGAAATCAAGTCCGGACATTCTCTCAAAAGTTTTGCTGAAATATTATCCAGTCCGGTTGCCTTGGATTTACAAAGTTTAGAAAGTACCGCAAATACTTGAGACATTGTTGTTTCCTTAAAGCAAAAGCGATTATCAGTTTGTGTAAGATATTCTTCATGCGAGACATCTACGTTCTTAATGCTTTTTGCGAGTTCAGGTCCTATTTCTGCAAAATAATTATTGAAAACCTCAGCAACCTGGGCGGGATTATTTACTGATCTGCCTTCAGATTCAACGCTATTTATAGCTGATTTGTTGGTTTTACGGCCTGTTAGTTCATTGATTGTTTGCCAAGTCTTGCGTGGATTTCCGTTATAGTTATTGAAAGCCGTATTATAATGGATTCTTTTAGCCTTCTTTATATTGTCATTTACATAATTACGAAATGTTTTGTAAGCGCTCCAGTCAGCTGGGTCATTAGATCGAATAGCTTTGATCAGGTACCAGGTACCTTCCTGGTGTCAGCATATGAAGCGACAGAGCGGAAAAACGGAGCGCATGCGCACTAGCCACTTCATTAAAAGTGAATCAAGATGGCCGCCGAGCGGGAGGGAATCGTAGCTCTTTTTCAGGGACCTCTCACAGCTCAAGAAATACCACGATTGCTTTATTACTTCACACCATGGACTGATATGCTTCAGTGACTTCTTCGAGCCCAAATAACAGATAATCCAGTTCACAGGAAGAACGCTACAATTGCTTGGTCGACTCTGTTTTCAAGGAGAGCGAGTCATTTCGAACTGTTCATATGCGACTGGAAAAACGCCAAAAATAAGAAAACTTGTGAATATATAAGGTTCATACTTCGATAGAGAACTAAGGAGGTGATGGTTTTCAACATATAAAATACCATATTCGAGATTTTCATACCATTTTTCAAACGAAGCATTTGAAGTTACAGTAGTGACTAGACTGTCTACAGAGTACAGTAGTAGAAATCCTGGAACGACGATCATTACCAAAGACTGTAAGTAAATCTACAGAGCTATTATCAGGAAATTATACAATATTTCACTTGATTTGGTTATTATGGTATTACATCGGCATTTTGACGAATTAGTTGACTGATTTACCAATGTAAAGAAAACGAATTTTCATTTTGTTTTAAAATGAAGTGTTGTATAATAGTATATACATGTAAAAAAAATTAATATGTTATAATTGTTCTGTTTTCAGAAAGCCAACAATAAAACATAGTTGTAATCGAATGCCTTTGGCAAAATAGTTTTGTGTTCATTTAGTTTTGTTCATATTAGAAGCGGTTGACAGTAATTATGTTGTGTGGGACTTTTGTGCGGTTCTGTATAAAGGGAGGTATGGTGGTTAGTGTATGAAATCAAGAGCCTGTATGTGGACTTTGTGTTTGCTTTACATGTACACGAAACAGTATTTCTTGTTGTTTTCCCAGGAAAAAGGAAGCCTGCAATTGTATACCTTTCCCTTCCCAGCTCCCTCAGTGTTTACTTGATGTTTTTGAATATCTGGACTAAACTGCAAAGGAGCATGTTTGCTTGTGTTAGACTACTTGAGAAATGGAGACTCTTCAAGTACATGTACCATCACTTCTCTTGATCTTCACTCTATTCTCCCCAAGCAAAGTGAGACAAATACATGTGTAGGATAATTGAAAGAGATATAAATAGCCTCCATAGCAAACTACATGCACATGCATGTATGAGAACAAATCTACATTTTTCATGTACACTTTGACTGTTAATTGTTAAAACCTGTTTATAATTGTAACATGGTACAACAGAGGAAGGAGTACTACAAATATTTTTTAAATGTTTTTGGTTTAATGTTTTTAACATTCAGCAGAATTCTCTACTATCTTGCTGAGTTTATATCCAACCAACTGGTGACATAACACAGAATGCAATAACTTTCCACAAAAGTTAAGCCTTAAAACAGTTGAAACTGTGTGTATGTACATGTCATCTCTCTCTTTTTTTCATTTGCCTAATGGTTACTAATACATAATATTTGTACAGGAATCCATAAGCAATTACATATATAATAAAATTCATTGTTAATTTCTTTGAAAAACTTGGTAGCTCCCTCTTTCATGAGCCTTTTTTTTAAGTTACACAGAAACTACATTATTAGCATAATTAATGCAGAGGTTAATTAATTTTCAGTGTTGCTGGCTTGGACTTTGAAAGTAGAGCTATGTGAATATGCCTTCAGTAATAAATGTATGTTAAAATACAAGTATAGTATGTGCAGCTGGCCATACATGTATATACAGCTATTTCAGGCTAATATAAGTGCAATGTAGATGCATGCTAGTGCTGGAGCACTGGCTGTAGCCAGGTTATTTTGAAACCCCTGATAATTATAGTGACCATTTCCTGTATGTCTCCATTTTCTGTACACCTGTAGTATACTTATTTTATGAAGTGTGTGAACATTAAGTGAAGATTATTTTCTGAAATTATGTGAAGGGCTAATCTAAGAAACGTGCCAATAATAATAAGTGAACATGTTCTTAACTCAGTTGATTTTTTAAATGAAATTTGTATGAATTATGTGAAATGATTTTAAAGGTTAACTGTGAATTGTGTCTTTGTTAAATGCTTACAGTGTATATATTATTTTATGTGAACTTATTTCAGAGATGAATCATGTGTATATGTTTGAATTGCTAATGCAGTACCTAATGAATCATCAAGGCAGGAATAGGGTCAGCTTTTTATTGGATAATATTGAGGAAGGAGGGCGAAGGGTTAGGTGCCCAGTGAATGAATGAGATAGTCCAGTCTGTATAATAAGCACAATTAATTTGGGAAAGGAAAGCAATGAGGGGGAAGTATGTTGGAATGAAGAACATGTTTCTAGTTTCCAATGGGCTTCCATTTTATAATAAAAACAACAATAATAACAATCAGTGTGTATTAGTAAAGAAATAATTAATTAATAACAGTTCTATTATAATGATATTGATGCTAAGAATATCTGCTTATGAACGTGCATGTTCATTTAAAATCAAAATTTTTAAGCATAAATTTTAAAATGCCAAGTGTGCATTCTGTATTAGGCAGACCCTTTTAAAATGGCTAGGAAGTCTGCTATAACCGAAAGCTCAGGGATGCTCTGATTGTAAACTCTTTCTGAATTTAAGGTTCAGATACAACATACATAAATATGTAATTTATTATAATATTAGTATTTTGATAGCTACTAAATATTATTTTGTCAAAAATTTAACTTTAAAAAATTAAAAACCCTTGTGATTTGAATTAACATGAACATGCAATGTACGTGTGAGAAGAGATTCTTAGTATTGTTAATAAACATTAGTCAATTAGTTATTTTATGTCATGTTTTGCACATGACTGTATCTGATTGTTAATGTTAGTATCATGAATGAAACCTCATTAACCTCCATAGCCATCATGATTTTCCTTTCCCAAATACATTATCACACCCACATATTAAACTGAATCAACTATCACATTCTTTCAATCAACAATTACAGTGTTACCCTTCCTCATTCAAAATTTGAGTTACAACACCAACACAAACATGATTTATTTCTAAATTTCATAAATAGTTTTTGCATATTTTAAGAGAATAACTTATTTTTTATGTTTCATAGATACATAAGTGTTCTTGTTTTTGGTGGAGAATAAAGATGAAGAGAATTAAGTGATGGTGCTGAAAAGCATAAATTTTTCGAGTCTTAATTCTATATAGATGTGTTCCTTCCAATGCTGTTAATATATGGGACCAGATAACTATGTCATTTTTTTCTACATTAAAAATAAACAGGTTTAAAACACTTAGTCTCAAATAATGAGAAAGTAGATGAAAACTGTATACGTTTGTGTTCATAGTTTGCTATATTTGCCTGACTTTGCTTTTGTTTGGGAAGAATAGAGATAAAGATAAATTATGGTGTTTGAAGTCTGTATTTCTCAACAAGTAATCTGTATAACCAGGTGCTCCTTTACTATTTCGGTCCAGATATTCCAAAACAGCAAACAAACACCGAGTGAATTGGGAATAGAATCAAGTTTTACTATTTTACAGGAAAATAAACAAGACCAGAGGTACTGCTTCTTTGCTTGATCTGCATAAAATGTGTATAAAAGCATTTTTATGCAAAGCTTGGGTGAGAATTTAAAGTCCACATGCAGACTCTTGATATGCACCTCTAGCTCTCTTACAAAACCACACAAAAATCCCACACAACATAATTAGTGTCAACCCACTTCTAACATGAACAAAATTAAATGAACACAAAACTACTTTGCCAAAGGCATTCGATTACAACTATGTTTTATTGTTGGCTTTCTGAAAACAGAACAATTATAACATATTAATTTTTTTTACATGTATATACTATTATACAACACTTCATTTTAAAACAAAATGAAAATTCGTTTTCTTTACATTGGTAAATCAGTCAACTAATTCGTCAAAATGCCGATGTAATACCATAATAACCAAATCAAGTGAAATATTGTATAATTTCCTGATAATAGCTCTGTAGATTTACTTACAGTCTTTGGTAATGATCGTCGTTCCAGGATTTCTACTGCTGTAGACAGTCTAGTCATAGTCTAGTCACTACTGTAACTTCAAATGCTTCGTTTGAAAAAATGGTATGAAAATCTCGAATATGGTATTTTATATGTTGAAACACATTACCACCTTAGTTCTCTATCGAAGTATAAAGCTTATATATTCACAAGTCAGTTGCCTTATTTTTGGCGTTTTTCCAGTCGCATATGAACATTTCGAAATGGTTCGTTTTTCTTGAACACAGAGTTGAACGAGCAATTGTAGCGTTCTTTCTGTGGTCTGGATTATGTGTTATTTGGGCTCAGAGAAGCCACTGAAGAATATCAGTCCATGGTGTGAAGTAATAAAGTAATCGTGGTATTTCTTGAGCTGTGAGAGATTCCTGAAAAAGAGCTACAATTCACTCCCGCTCCCCGGCCATCTTGATTCACTTCAGGATTCACTTTTAATAAAGTGGCTAGTGCGCATGCGCTCCGTTTTTCCGCTCTGTCATATGAAGCACAGTTGAACACGAAATGAGTTTCTCCTCAACATCTGATGACGAACAATGGTGACAAATTCTTAGTTCTCTTGGTAATTTAGGATGAGCATGTCTACCAACTTCTATATTCAAGTTATGATTTCCTGATTGTAATTTCGCTATGTGCTTCATATTCTTAATCATGTCAAGGTAATCGGAACTATTGGTATCATGTTTAAATGTAGAATAAAAGACGAGCTTCTTGTTCAATCGAATGAGTTTCATTTGATGTACCTTTGATTCTTTTATAATATTCATTTCAATATCAGATAAAAACTTTTTAATTGGATTAAACCTATCATTAGGAGAGTAAGAGCTTTCTTGTCTTGGTGTTTCGAAAAGCTCTAAAAGTTTATTAATTGAGGTCATGAAGCTCGTTTTATTGGACGATGCTAGATCGTTTGAAATAAGAAAACATTGTTTGGCGATACTATTTTCAGGAAGATTCTGAAGGTGCATCCAAAAATGTAACATGTTGCGATATATCAAAGACTTTAAAGAAATCCTTCCAACTTCATTACGAGCAGCTACATTAGGGGCTCTTTTGTTAAGCCCAAGATAATACTTGAAGAATTTGCGAATGAAGTCTTTCTATTGAATCTGTTTCCCACTTTTGAAAATTAAGTTTATCGTAAGCACCCCATACTTCTGAATTGTATAATAGAATTGGTGAAACTGATAGGGTATCAAATAGCTTATTGCACATATTTATAGGCATTTTAGAAAAGTTAAGATATCGTTTTGATCCAAAAATAGAACGTCTTGTTTTCTCGGTGGAAGTTAATTTTGACTTTGTAAAACTACCATTACTCGAAATCGTATGTGTACTCAGGAACATTAGTAATTGGTGAATTGTTCAAGAAGAAAGCATGCTTCTCAAGAGTAGACTTGCGACTTTGTTTTTGAAAAATGACAACTTTAGTCTTCTTATCACTGATTGACATCATCCAGTCCTTACAGTACTGCTGGCTGCTTTAGAATCGATGTACGACTGAGGAAAGTCTATCAAAGGACTATACGTAATAGATCCTACGTAGGCACAAACTCTCATAATTTTCGACGTTGTTTATTAAATCAGTGGTGATCGATACCTGAGATTATGGTTACTAGCTTACTCTACTCCGATCAGTTCTGGTATCTTTACAGGATCTCCCGACCCCCCATCTTCTTCTCTTACAGTCCAGCCCGGCTGTTCACAGGCTACGAATTAATTTACACCTACTAGTAGCCCGCGAAAGAAAGCTGACTTCTTTGTGCTCGCAGGCAACTGTTTTTATTGTCGGAATAAGAGGAAGAAAATGGAATGTTGAACTACCCTGGTTCCAGAGGTTCAACAGCCCGCGGCGAAGCGGCGATCAGCGATTCTCGCAGCTCGCCACTTCGCGGCTCTTTCTCCGCGGCTGTTCTCTCTAATGACACCTCTGGAAAATGTGGGTAAATGGGTAAATGTTGGGTTTCCTGGCTCGCAAATTGCAAAGAAGTCGGCTGTCTGTCGCAGGCTAATACATTACTTACACCACGAAAGTACGAGCACGTCGACAGAACTACTGTAGAACCGTTCACTTGTGATTTTTTTAGCATGTAAACCACAGTGCTGTTTGTATAACTTCCGGTTTGAGTTCGGTACAGTGCCTTTTACTGACAGCCTGTGGCAACTGATAGAACAATTAGATTGTATACACGCAAATTAACTAGTGCCGGATTCAACAGACTAATCTGTACTACAGTTTATTCTACTGTCGAGTAATTGTTTGATGTATTACACATAAACGTTTAGATCGAACTGAACGTTTTTCTTCTATTATAAATTTTGTGTGCTAGCTGTTAACATGATGCGGCACATTTTGTTCCGTTATGACGTGACAAGTCGAATAGCTGGTCTCAGTGAATTATCTGACCGCTAAAAAATAACTGAAAGTGTGCTATGGAGATATGAGTGTAACTATTAATTTAAAAGGCTACTTCTTCTCAAGACTTTGGAGTTGTCTTATAACACCATGTCCATAATTTCCCACTTTGGGTTTGAACGTAAAAATTCAACATCTTGACCTTTACCCACTCGTTTCACCACAGGAAACCACACAACGTGTTTGCATTGAATTTGATAGGAAATGAGGATTACCGAAAGGTTTGAAGTGTGGCAAAATATCGCGAAGAACATGCATATTTGAATATGAAATAAACATAAATTTATCTTACCTGGTGTGTTACGTCATTCATGTGGCCTGAAACGCCTAATCTTAGCGATTTTATAAAAGGGTTTGCCTTTGCTGTTCACTCAAGAGTTAACTGACCCTCTAAAATCGCTAAGGCCACATGAATGACAAAACACAGCAGCTAATAAATGCATGTTTATTTCATATTCCAATATGCATGTTCTTCGCGATATTTCGCCATACTTCAAACGTGCTTGAGTCATCAATGTGAATATGATTCAATTTACATAGCCTGAAATACAGTCGACTCCTCAGCTCGTTCCAGGGCCCACCCAACGAGTTGAGGAGGCGGCTGTATGTCAGGCTGACTGAATTTACCACCACCGCTTTGTTTTTGTATGTTTGTGGGGGAGGGGGGGGGGGGGGGGGGGGGGGGGGGGGGGGGGGGGGGGGGGGGGGGGGTGCCGCCGCCACCACTGTAAAAAAATGGGTCCCTAGACGATTTCTTTTGGAGGGGGGCCGGCGCCGCCACCATCAAATAAATTTGGGGGGGGGGTGTCACCCCCACCTCCACCACTGGTAAAAAATGGGTCCCTAGACGAATTGGGTAGGGGGGGGGAGGGTTACCCGCCACCACCGCCAACAACGTGCGTGTGTGAAGGGGGGTATCACCCGGGACCCACCAACCTTTTGAAAAAAAGTGGGTCCCTATCGAGTACCATTGTTTTGACCTCGTCCCTAAGTGTGTAGAACTCTACAAGGACCAAGATGTTGTGTTTGATTTTATCCTGATGCAAATCAATTTTGCGATCGCGTGTCATGACGATAAAAACCACCAATTGCAAACATTTCAGAATTCCAATGCAGGACACGACATCAAAGTCGAACTGAAAATGTTTGCGTTTCCCTTATCCCTGCAACCAAAAAAGAAGGGCCGTGACAAGGCAAATGCGGAACAGAAACGAAAAAATATATACAAATTAAGTCACTAACAAGTAAAAATGGTAACGAGGAAACGAAAATCCGGGACGCAGTTTTTTTACGATCGACCGTTCGGGACGCGGGACAAACCCAGGACTGTCCCACAGAACCGGCACGGTTGGCAAGTATCTTCCTACTAGGATAGACGCCACCAGGAGCTGCCCGATGTCATATACAACGTTTTTTCTAACCGCAGGTGGTAAGGTGATAGTGACGGGTGAAGTGGAGAGGGTGGCGGGGGGGGTTCTTCAAGGTATAAAGGGTAGGGGTGACCGTCGGAAAACCTCGAAAAATACCAAACCGTGAAAAATTTACCACCCTAAAATGTACCTCATCATTCTAAAAATCACCCTGAAAAATGAATTTCGCTTGGACAACCCCTAAAAATACTAAATGGGTGATTTCAAACCCTAAAAATACGACGATCACCTCTACCAGCCGAATATAGGAAGAACCCCCACCCTC
The DNA here is from genome assembly GCA_030867875.1 of Actinernus sp. WN-2022. NCBI lineage: Eukaryota > Metazoa > Cnidaria > Anthozoa > Actiniaria > Actinernidae > Actinernus > Actinernus sp. WN-2022. The sequence goes on from JAOWCC010001634.1 coordinate 101,252,447, forward strand.
CCGGGGGAGAGAGTATCGCCACTTCCCCTCAGGCTGCTCTCCCTCCTGTAGTCCAACACACTGAAAATGGTCGGATGCAATCATTGCACTTCATGACCATCTGCATGCTGGTTTCTGGCACAAACCGATACAGTTGGAATTTTTGAGCGACCCACGCTGGAACTTTGATGGTCCACGGTTGCTGAATACAATATACTGTATTTCCCCATGGTAAATGGCGTTTTTGAATAGAAACGAGGAATAAAATAGAGATCGCCACCTCGGCACGTGACGGCCACATGGAATGAAGTAGGATGAAGGCTGGGCTCGAATGTAAACTTTGATAGTACACGTACGTGAAGCAAATCGAGTCAAATCCCCGACCCCTGGGGCCACAAAAACTGAATTAAGTGTTCCCGAGTACGGATTCGCGGTTTTAGAGTGTTTTTAAGGACGATTTGGAAAGGGTCTTCGTTTTATTGTTTTTTTTTGGGGGGGGGTTAAACTATAAATCGAAGACCTTGATTATTTTATTACTATTAATAAAATTGGTTCCTTAGCGGTGTGAGTGGTTTGACGAGGTTTCGTGATTTTACAGGATGGTGGAACCAGATAATTAAAAGGGGATCTTCGTTTTTGGGTCTTCGATCCCTGTCTTCAATTTATAGGCACCCGTCCTACACAATGCACCCGCGTTCGTATATTTTAAATGAAATCGACTCTTTCACAACATCGACAATAATGTGTGAACGTTTGAGCAATTCTATGGTTTTGTTTGTTTGACGAGCTCCCTTTGTATGTGATTAGATAATGATCATGATTTCTGGGAAATCCTAGCTGACTCCCAGATTCGAAATCCTGGAGTAGCACGGAACCTCTCGAGATCTATATTCTGATTGCATTATCAGCAATGCGTCAGTCTTATCAGCAATGCGTCAGTCTCTGGCTGGGACACCTTAGAAACACGTAGATACTTAGATGCCACTACTATGATGTGCAAAAGTGTAAATAATATAGTTAACTTTATACTTCCCTAGTTCTTTACAATATTCTGATTATAGAACTCGCTCATACCATCCATACAAGTTTAGACATATTTCTACCCATGCATATAAATGCTTATAAGTTCTCTTTTTTTCCTCGTATAATACCTTTATGGAATGCATTACCACTATCTGCTGTCACGGCAGCAAACGCAGCCATCATTCCAAAGGGAAGCTTTTCCAGTGGTTAGAATCTACTAACTTCTATCTATTTAATACGAAACAAGTAATATATATTATAGACTTGAACTTTGGAGTGACTTCGCTTAACCCGATGAAATTGATGGTGAAATAGTGGATGGTTTAGATTTTATCGAACCGTTCCTTGTTTTCAATAAAAGTAGATGCTGGTTGTTGGATATCTTTCAAGGGATAAGTGAAACCACTTCATTGTGCTACGTTTACTCTAAGTTATATTAATAATTTATCTGTTGTTATTTGAAGTACTATAATATTTATTTATTATTTATGTATTTATTTTGCCATCGACCGGCGCTTTTAATATCCTGCATAGTATTATACTAAAAGGATTAATAAATATGAGATGAGATAATAGTATGCTTCCATTGTTTTTGTACTGCACTTTCTAAAGGTTAGGGTGTTTTCTATTGTTGGGTAGGCCAATACTGTCGCTCGTTTCGAGAAGTTCCACCCGACCCAAATCCTGACTCGAATCCTGACTAGATAGATAGATATGTGTTTATTGGCACCATATACAAATTGTACATAGACCTCAAACCTGCTGAGAAAGCTAACAAACGTAAGGTACAGGTATATAGAAGTATCTGTGTTCAATGTACTTGTTTTAGCTATTATTTTTTGCGTTTTTTGAAGCAGTCATGTATATATTTACAAACTTCTTTTTGTAATATTAAAGGCGGATCTATTAGTAAATTAAAAACTACATTTTCGTCTTTATATTTTGGTTTCTGTAAATTTAATTTTCTATTCATAACATTGATTAAGTTTTGCCTTAAGTCATTGTAAAGGGGGCATCTCAACACAAAATGTAATTATTCGTCTTCTACTTCTTGTTTGCCACATTTTCTTCTGGCTTTAGGTAGGGCCTAGCATGTCGACCTATTTCAATTTCGAGGGCGTGGTTACTTATTCTTAGACGAGTTAGAGCTTCTCGATGATCAATGTTGTGAACATTAGAGAGGTACTGGCTCAAGCGAATAGTTAATTTTAAAAGTACGATACGTACGAAGTTTATTACGTTGTCCTTCTGTTCTATCATCGTCGTTGATTTGGCTTAGCCTGCATTGGTATTCGATATCTTCTAATCTTTGTTTGAATAATTTTTCATAAGGCTTTTGAATTACTGGGTTGACCAGAGGATCATTCCAGATGTCTCCGAGACCAACTTTACATATGATGGTTTTCATTTTCTGATCAGTATACCAATCAGGTTTTGTTATTACCGTCTGTGCTATATATATATGTGTCTTTTTATTCAGCTTGAGCCAGAACTTATAACTCCTTGTTTTGCTTCCACTGAAAGAGGATATCTTCCAAGCTCTGCTCAGCAAGCATTATTAGTTGCACTTAATTCGCTTACTCCCAGTAGAAGTTTACAGAATTTTGTGTGCACTATTTCTATTGGGTCTCTCTCTGTAGACTTCGTTATGTCTGCCCCCCAGATTTCACTGCCATATAGAGAAGAATTGGTTTAATTAGGCAAACGAAGAGGTGTAAAGTTAATTTAATATATTATATCCGTTCGAAAATCTTTACCCATGGATTTCTTCAGTTTAAATAGAGCCTTCAGCGCTATCTTTTGCAGTTCAGTTTTAGCAAGGTTAAAACTACCTATCGTGCTAAACATTAAACCGAGGTACTTATATGAAGTAACGTTCTCATTTTCTTTTCCCCGGTATCTAAACTTATATACTTGTTCATCGATTTATCGATTTACCGGTATTGTTGAACACTAAAATCTTTGTTTTTTCTAAGTTAACTTGCATGCCGTTTTCATAAGTAAATTCTTCAACACCTTTCAGAGAGTTTTACTTTGTAGCTGGATAGCATTTTTTGCCATAATAACAAGGTCATCAGCATATAGTAAACAGTTAATATTGATTCCATTTATTATCAGTGGTTCATTCGGTTCAGCTTTTTCAGCAATTTTTTTAGGAATTCGAGGTCATGTAGGAATAGATTGAACAGCTAGAGTTGGCGAGAGAATGCACCCTTGCTTCACACCTTTTCACACCTTTAAAGTGATTTGGCCATCGACTTTGACAGCGGCACAGTCATTGTTGTACATTGTTTTCAAGTTGACAAAAAGTCCCCTGTAATCCCTGTATCCTCTACTTTCTTGAATAACTTATTTCGAAGGCTTTCGAAAAGTCGATAAAACAAGTAAACAGCATGTTCCTTCTTTTTTTGCATGGGCTTGCTTTTTACATTATTTGTCGATTAGTGTTTTTAGTGTAAATATACTATCTATGGTACTATGCTTCTTTCGAAAACCTCCTTGTTCTTTTAAAAAAATTTATATATATATTGTCGTAAATATTTTACTAAGACTGACATGGTGACAACCATAATTCCCCTATAATTGTTGATGTCATCTTGGTCTCCTTTTTGTGTAGAGGAGTAATTAGGCCTGTGCACCAGAGACTAGAGACTTAGTTTATCTCGTAAGGGGCGGGGGAGGGGGGTATATAACAGGTATGATAACATACATTAAAGCCTGGCCATCATATGTTCGTAGACTTTCGTAAAGCTTTCGATTTAGTTGACCACGCCATTTTATTGACCAAGCTTGCTAAGATGGGAGTTAGGAAAAGCTTCTGGAAATGCTCGCAAAGTTTCTTGTCTGACAGAACACAGCACGCAAGTAAAACTCCCTGACGTACTTTCTAAATCAGGACGAGTGATATATTGCTGGAGTGCCTCAAGGCGGAGTCATTTCTCCTACTATTCACAATACTCGCAAATGACACGCGAAGTATAAACATTCCAAACAAGGCTAAATAATTAAGCATAATGCGCACATGGCTATGGACTCCTGACCGGCCCTGGGATGGTTATATAAAATATCATTCGATCACTCCCTCTCCGCTCAGTCTTCAGACCACTGCACCAGAAGCAGACGACCCTTCAACGCGAATTTCCTGCCTTATGGATCAAGTTCCAATTGCCACGTCGGCCCGCTGCAGCATGCACCAGTACCAGCTCCGAGAGAAGAAGTTAGACGAGCAGAACCAGCGCCGGGCCAAGCACCACTAGCAGCAGGGCCTGCGGGACCAGCAGCAGAACCAGCACCACTGCAGAGCCGGCAGGACCAGTAGAAGCGCTAGCCCATGGACCACGGACAGCAGAAAAAAAACTTGAGGTGATGTGCATTTGATTAAGCTATGAAATATCTTGTTACTTTAGTCGACAGACAAGTTCATTAAGCGTTCTGACATCCACAATTGTCAATCCCGCAATAGGACATTTTCATTATGGCGTCATTTTACTACAACTACCAGAATCCTTTTCAAATTCTTTTTCTCATTCAAATTCATAAACTCCTTTGAGAATTCCAAGACAATGGTCCAAATTAGAGGAACAAAAGAATCCACGCAAAGAGTTCTGGTAGTTGTAGTATGTGACGCCATCATGCAAACGTCCTATTGTGAGCTACTGCAAATCCCGGTTTTTAGAACTGCTTCAGGACAAAGAACTTTCTATTTTAGAGCAGTCAAAAATATGGAGATTTAAAACAGACAAACTTCCCGCCCTTAGTAGCTTTAAGAAGAAGCTGAAAAACGTATGCTGGACAGATTTCTTATTACTTAAAGTGGCAATGAAATGAAAAAATGGATCCCGTTTTTATTATATTTTAAATTCTAGGTTTCTCTTAGTCATTTTGTACAAATAAAAATCAATTTGGAGAGCATGAACATATTTTTTTTTCGTATCGAAGTCAGGCGGAATTGGCAAAATCTAGCGACAATTTTTATGCCGTTAAAGATATGGTAATCACATGCGTGACGTCACAAGGTGTAAAACAAATTAATTAGAATCCTTGCAGGCGGCTTTGTGAATATAAATGAGTACACCTTGTGACGTCACGCATGTGATTACCATATCTTTAACAGCGTAAAAATTGTCGCCAGATTTTGGCAATTCCACCTGACTTCGATACGAAATAAAATTATGTTCATGCTCTCCAAATTGATTTTTAATTGCACAAAATGGCTAAGGGAAGTCTATAATTTAATAAAATAAAATAAAAACGGAATCGATTTTTTCATTTCATTGGCACTTTAATGAATATCGGTATTGGCAGCATTTTACCATATTTTATCATATTTGATTTTAAATCATTTCTTTTTACAATTATAATTTTTATATTACAATGTACATTAAATTAAACTTTAGATTGTCTCAGAATTGGTATTAACCATTTTATATATTTTTAATATTGTAATGTTTGTCGAAAAGCCCCTCGGGGAACACTCAATAAAGTATGTATGTATGTTTGTATGTAATACTGTAACATGTCGTAATGTGGGAAACACCGCGGCAAAACGACTGCGCATGCGTAACTTTTCGTCTCGTGGCTTGAAACAAGATGGCGGCCTTAACTTTTACTTCTCCACCTTAACTTTTACTTCTCCACCTTAACTTTTTCAAAATACCAGGCCGGAAACGTTTGTTGTTGACAAAACTAAATGGTTTCAACAGGGAGAGTGCAGGACAGGAAGTTGGAGGCCGCGCGTGCGTAATGCGTTTTGCCGCGGTGTCTAATGTGGGTGGATTACACAGGGAGGAGGACTGGGGTTAGACAAGGGGTGACAGGCGAAGAGGTATATAGAATGGGGTCCAGTTAGCAGATCTGTTAAAGCTGTCATTCCGAGATCCAGGTAAGATATCGCGCGGGGGAGCTGCACCAACACCTTGAACACTGGCAAAATATTTAAAATAACCCGCCGCTCTCACAGCAAGATGAGGTATTGAGATGGCTTCGAGACAAAGTTTCAATTTTTCATTATTTCCAGAATTTCAAAAGGAAAATAATGTAGGTGAATATGAATCAGATCGCCCTCCATCACGACACTTTAAGGACAACCCGTCATGTAATCCACGTGTGGACTCTATCAAACAATTGCAAACCCTGATTGATCGACTGGCGACAGGCGCCGTTTCTCTTCTTGGGAAGGCTAGCGAGGTGACACCGCCACATAACGGTTGAACCATCTAAACCAAGGCTATGCCATGATGCACGATTTCTAAGTTTGTGGATGAAAGATATGCCTTTTCAACTGGACTGCGTGGAATGCGCATGTCTCCAACATTATAAGTAGGGAAAGCAATACTAATTTGCTTTCTTTGCCTTTATCAATTATTTTTAATACTTCAATCTCTACTGGCATGTTAGCTTATTACGCCAACTTAATTTAGTTAAAGTGCAAATGAGCCTTCGTGCAATTTTCATAGCTATGAACCTCAGGAACGTTTTGAGTACCCCTGCGAAGATTTTTTTGGTTTACAGAGAATACTCTATCTTCTACGCTTGTTTGAAATCGTGGAAACGTGACCTTTCCTGACCCATGACCGCGTAAGTAAAAGCCTGGGTCGATACCTCGGTAGACGTCATTTAATTAATTCAACTTTGCAACAATTTGAATAAAAACTTACAATTTTTACTAATATGACTTTTTCCTTTACTAACAGCTCATAAACTGTGTATATTATCTAAAAATCGATGTTGTTGTGATAGAAAGGTGCCATGGAGAATAATGCATTAATGAGATGACGTCGACCGAGGTATCGACCCAGGCTTTTACTTACGCGGTCATGGGTCAGGAAAGGTCACGTTTCCACGATTTCAAACAAGCGTAGAAGATAGAGTATTCTCTGTAAACCAAAAATTTCTTCGCAGGAGTACTCAAAACCTTTCTGAGATTCATAGCTATGAAAATTGCAGGAAGGATCATATGCACTTTAATATTTATGCTAGGTTATTGATTACAGTTATCACTATTTACCGCCATTCATCCGCTAGACCAATCAAAATCAATGTGTAATTCGAGTACACGCAAAAAAAAACTAAGAAACTTAGAAATCTACGCTACCATCTACCTCTATCAATCTATTCTACCTCGTACAAGCAATCCAGGAGACCAAAGTAAGATCACTATAATTACTTAGAATGTATATATTGATTAGCTATCGTGATTATCTATGTTAGAAGCGTGCAGATTACAATTGATTTCTATGCCAGCATTTAGTTTGGACACGCACAATAGGTTAATTATGCTTTACTTCATTCTTAATTCAAACCTACACTATCGAAATCAACAACACGATCAACAATATAAAATCTACAAGAAATCCACATCGAATCAACTTCTATTACAACATCGATCAATTCAATCCTGGATTCAAGAAAATCTACTATTGTGAACACTTCAAGAACTGTGATAATTAAACTTTGTATGATTGTTGAGAGTTAGCGTTTGAATGCCTTTGGATTGTTTGTAATGAAATCTACACTGGCATAGTACCTGACAAACTAAAAATTGCCAAAGTCATGCCTGTTTTCAAAAGTGAGGATTGTCATGTATTTTCCAACTTTAGACCAATTTCTATTTTATACCTTGTCTATCAAAAATACTTATATAAGAGATTCCTTGATTTTCTAAATAAGCATAATATTTTGTTCAATCATCAATACGGATTTAGGAAAAATCATTCAACTTTTATGGCCATTGTAGAACTGGTTGACAACATATCCCAAGCTTTTGAAAGTAATAAATTTACTATTGGTTTATTCATAGGCCTCAAAAAAGCATTTGACACTGTTATATAACCATACAATACTACTTGATAAATTAGCCTTTTATGGATTTCGAGGAATAGCTCATTTATGGCTCACAAGTTACCTCAAAAATAGATCTATCCTAGCTAAACTTCAAAATAAGTTTATTCGTGTTATATGTGATGTTCCTATAAGAGAGCATATCACTCCATACTATATTAAACTTAATGTATTTAAACTTCCTGACATAGTTAAAATGAATACATGTCTTTTCATTTATGAATGTATGACCGAAAGCCGCAAAAGCTGTTCAATTAATATGAAATATGTCTCAGAACAACATTCTTACCAAACAAGAAGCTCTACAAATCAATTTTTTTACATTGAACGATATCGGTTAAATTTGAGAAAAAAATTTCCGCACAGTAATAGGTCTTTATTATTGGAATAACTTACATCTTCGAATTAAAAGCATTCATTCCAGAAAACAACTAAAAAAAGCAATTTTTTCTCACTACCTTTCCCAATATTGATATTTATTATGCATTATTTTGGCAGAAATGTTCCTTTTAATTTTTCTAGTAATAATTATCACAGATTTAAGGGTATCGTATTTAGGTAACTATTTGATGCCCTTACACCAATGATTAATGTTGAGTGTGAGGTATCGTTTTTCCTAGTGTAGTATGTGTGTATTTTATTGTCTGTTATTTAATGTTATATTGCATAAATTTGTAAATCATGGTGTAAAATAAACTCAAATCAAAAATAGATATCACATCGCCCAGAATGAATGGACATATCTGATCACCAAGGGCTAATTTGCATACGAAAGTGATCAATCAAGCGCGCGGGTAATTCAAACATTAGATCAGATTTACAGAAGAATGGACCAATTTAGAGCGATGTATCCCTCATGTGGCCATTTTTTTCGGCACTCAAATTTAAAAAGTATTAGAATTGCCATCGGCAAAAGTGCCATCGGCAAAAGTGAGATAAGAAATCAAAGAAGCATGTTACAATTTATTACGGCGGTTAAAGCACGCTAAGTAGTATCCGTTTTACGTCAAATATTGGCTAAATTTGACTAAATTTTGACTGAAGCCAAAGTTTGGGATGTTATTTCTCAGTCTGAAATAAAAAAAATTTACAATTGCCAGCTGCAAATAGAAGATGTTTCTCTATATTCAGTAAAAACTTGAGAATCGTCTTTAAATTTGCGTCCAAAGTTGTATCGGTTTTGACTTTTCCCCCGTAATGAAGTGTTTGGAAAACAGTTCCTCATTGCTATTCAACAACAATGGTGAAGTCCGTACGCGCTGAGAGCTAAACTCCGCCTCCTGTGACTGCAATAAGTCCCAATGGACTTCATATGTACAATTGTCAGGTCAAATCAAGCGGCAAATTCAAATTCGATGTATGAATTTGGATGCGTTGGTATCCCAGTAAAGTTGGATCCGTAAACTCTTGCCGAACATTAGCGGGACGGCTCTTAAAACATTTTTATTAACGGCGCTTGTGGTTTTAAAGTCAGTTGTAAAGTTGTAATAAACAGACAGACGGTCGGTATCGATGTGTGAATCAATGTAAAGTTGGACTGATGTGTAAACTTTTGAGCATTAGCGAGCACCGAACATTAGCGAGCACCGAACATTAGCGAGCACCGAACATTAGCGGGACTGCTCTTAAAACATTTTTATTAACGGCACTTGTGGTTTTAAAGTCAGTTTTAAAGTCAGTTTTAAAGTTGTAATAAACAGACAGACGGTGTATCGATCGATGTGTGACATCAAGGTAAAGTTTTGCGGAGCATTAGCAGGACTGCTCTTGAAAAGTTTTTATTATTAAACGGCGCTTCTGGTTTTAAAGTCAGTTTTAACACAGACGACAGTTCTTGAAAGTCGCAATAAACATGCAGACAGACGGTATTATCAATGTGTGAAATCAAAGTAAAGTTTTGCCGAGCACCAGCAGGACAACCAAGTCAAGTCGAATCAAGCGTTTAACTTAGCGTTCTGTTAGCGTTCTTACCGAAACTTATTCTTACACCAAGAGTTTTGAATTGAGGGCCAATTGTTTAACTTAGCTTAACTTAACTTACCGAAACTGATTCTTACACCACGAGTTTTGAATTGAGCGCCGATTGTTTAACTTAGCGTTCTGTTTAGCGTTCTTTCCGAAACTTATTCTTTCACCAATAGTTTGAGAAAGGTGCAGTTTTAGTCATTAGATACATATTATATATATAGTATATAGTATATTATATACTCTATATTAGTGCTATGACTAAACTACATATATCTAATATATCTAATTGAAACACTCTCCCCTTAGAGGTACCCTTCTAATGTATCTAATGTATCTATTATATACGTTTATATATATAATAGCACTCATTAGATATCTATTAGCATGCACTAGTATTAGATATCTAACATCTATTACGAGTATAATATCTCCCCTTAGAGGTACTTTCTAATGTATCTAATGTATCTATATATTATATACGTTTATATATATAATAGCACTCATTAGATATCTATTAGCACTAGTATTAGATATCTAACATCTATTACGAGTATAATATCTCCCCTTAGAGGTACCTTCTAATGTATCTAATGTATCTATTATATACGTTTAGATATATAATAGCACTCATTAGATATCTATTAGCACTAGTATTAGATATCTAACATCTATTACGAGTATAATATCTCCCCTTAGAGGTACCTTCTAATGTATCTAATGTATCTATTATATACGTTTAGATATATAATAGCACTCATTAGATATCTATTAGCACTATAGTATTAGATATCTAACATCTATTATGAGTATAATATCTCCCCTTAGAGGTACCTTCTAATGTATCTAATGTATCTATTATATACGTTTAGATATATAATAGCACTCATTAGATATCTATTAGCACTAGTATTAGATATCTAACATCTATTACGAGTATAATATCTCCCCTTAGAGGTACCTTCTAATGTATCTAATGTATCTATTATATACGTTTAGATATATAATAGCACTCATTAGATATCTATTAGCACTAGTATTAGATGTCTAGGTATGTATAATGGGCTGGAAGACACATTATTAATAGAGGTTTATATGTTTCTATATTTTTTATTAGCACTCTCAATAATTATTTGAGAATGACATCAAACGCTCACTGTAATGTTTATATGTACAAGTCATTGGGCATGAAAATCTTCATCTGAGTGGTTGTTGATAAAGCAATGAATATATCTATTTACATGTGTACATTATGAAATATAGTCCAATCATCATAAAAAAATATAATCATAAACATAAGTCATAACATGACTATGAATTAGAAAATGTTCCATAACTAAACACTTAAAGATTGTACTCTTCTTGGCTGAGCTTAATCTTTTTTTAAATGTTTTTTGCATCATCATCAAGTTCGTCAAATGGCCGTTTTCTGAACGTGAAGGATGGCTTCTTTCCAGTTTGATTTCGTTCAGCTACATGTACATCCCCGAATCCAAGTCGTTCTAGCTTTTTCAAAAAGAAAACCGCTGTTGATACAGGGTACTTGTTGCCGTTGCTTGTGCTGGTGTCCTTGAGGGGTCTTTGTAGCTTCGCCTGTGCAACAATTGATGCGCTTAAATGTTTCCCTTGTTTAGTGTCTTTGTGTGTTAGCGCACGGATTATTTTATGGCTGTCCGTGTCAAAGTTTTCGAGACTTTGATCATCACTACCTTGGTTTTGAAGAAATGTATCTGGAGATTCTTGTTCGACATTGAGACATACTTCTTTTGGCATTAATTCAAATTTCTGTGTGATGAAATGATTCATCAAAGCTTTTGCTTTAAGAATGGATGCCTTGGAGATTCTTGTGCACCATTGAGTATGTTCGCCTTCAGTGTCATCATCGCTGTTGCCATCCAAATTATCTTGAACAGCAATGTCAATGGCTTGTTCTAAGGCATGGATTACCATTGCAATTCTCGTGACTTGGTCCCTGGCCTTAGAAAGAATGCCTCTTCTATTCTCGTCAAGTTGTATCGCCTTCTTTCGGTCGATCAGTTCGTCGTAATATTTAACAAACTCTTCAAGAGCCTGTTCGTCGAAGGAATACATTTGCTCATTGCAATGATTGTTCTTGATATGTCGGAGAATTTGGGTGAAGCTCGGAATATCACTGTCCATGGGAACCTTCATGTCACGGTAATAAACATCGATTTCGGGCGGGCAGTCGAACAACTGGCGATCGTTGAAGCCGTCCGTGTCATCCATCTGTAACATCTCAACGACATAAGAGGGCTGTATGAAGCCACACATATTAAAACATGTGCTGTCCATTTTACCAGACGAGCTCTTAAAAGACCTTGACCAAGCTCCTCCACCATTGAGTGATAGTAGCGTTTTCCTATCTAGTGATGAATTTGATGGCTTGTAGACATCCAATTGGTTGTACAAAGTTTTCATTTCGTCGTAAATGGCAAGACACTGGTTGTTGTTTTTCATCATCACGTCGTGGAGCTTTTCAAACGAAAAGTGTTCAACAAGGCGCTGAGGAATGTGCCTTTCTTTATCTGTCTCGTCATCTGCGTCGTTGTCTTCTTCTCCTTCTTTTTTTTCAATGTTTTGCACGGCCTTGGCTAGCCGTTTTGCCGCAGAGGACTTGCCTTCTCCTTTACGCGCGACCACGATGGTCCATAGAATAGACGGTTCACTCCATTCTTCGTTTATGCGCACCGACGAGTTGATTCCCATAAAGGAGGCTGCCACAGTTAAAAGTGGGAAGAAGATGAACTCTTTTGGCACTCCAATGGAATTCGAATGACCTTCGATGACACGATTCAAATTGTTGCTGCACACGTTCTGCCACTGAAAGCGAGAACCTTGAGCCAGCTTAATGCGTTCGGCGGCAACAAGTAGAGAATTCATATTTGCTTACTTAGATGCTTACTTGATGATCGAGAAATACCATAGTTATGGAAATACTTAGGAGATCGAGAAAATTGCGAGAGCTCTTGTCACGTTTATGATGTGTAAGTGACTGAGTGCTCTTAGGCTTAGCTCTTTCGTTTTGAATTAATTGTATGGTTTCAATAGGCAGACTGAAGACAATAAAATGTGTGAAGTGAGGGCATGTAAGCACATTGATTATCAGAGAGTTCGCACTTAACAATAAATTGCGGCAGCTAACAATCAATAGGTGATAACTTTAACGTTCATTGTCCTTGAGGTAACTTGGCACGTTTGATCTAGGCAAATCAAGGAGCTAGTTTCGTTAAAAAAAAGCTTCAACGTAGTAATAGTATGGTGTAGTTCACCTTTTAGTTAGTTTCTTAATCAGTGGCCAGTAAAGTTAAGTTAAGTTAAGTTAAGTTAAGTTACCGCGCTTTAAAATGGTCATCGTTTTTAAAAAACTTCGAAAACAACGAGTTACTCTCTGTCAATGGAAACTATGAGAACTATGGATAAGAACTACCGTGGATATTGCGATTACGTTGGATCTGCAAAGAAGGATGTGATTGGTAGTGAGAGGAAATCGTTATTTAGGTTGATCAACGGCGAAGTGTTTTATCCATTGAGGAGATGGCCACCATGCATTAGATTGTTATTTTGGTCCAAGCCTTTGACGGATAAAGGAACTTTTAAGATAACGCTATTTCTTCTTGGTAACGGATGCCCGCCAGAACTCATAGCGAAGTGGGTTTTGACTTCACAGTATTGGGCAACAGAGAAGATGGTTGTCTTATTTAAAAGGGAAAGACAATTGCAATGGATTGTTGCAAATATAGAACGGAAAGAAAGTTAATGGTTTTATTTTGATATTCACTATAACTTATATGTTTGTTTGAATGGCGAAAAAAGACCACATGAATGACAACTTGGACGATGAATAGATCGAGTTTGGCACGTAATAACTTTCAAGCACAGTGACTTTTGCCGACTGGAAATCATTGACAATACGTGATTAAAATCTATTGTTTAGCAGAAATCATTCCTGCAACTCGATCCGGAGATTAGTGAGGCATATTTGAATGCGGGAAAAGACGGAAAGTATCGTTCGCTTAAAATGGTAGAAAAAGGAAGACTGTTGAACTACATCCAGTTGAGAGCATTATGTTTTGGTGTTGACCAATTTGGAGACCTTGTGCCCAGCAGATGGAAGCTTGTAGCAAGATACATTGTTGAAAATTCGAAGACCTTTGACAATCTTGATAGGTTCTGCATTGGTGAGCAGACATCAACTATTTTCAACCCAACAGAAAAGGAATGCCGTCTGGTGTTTGAAATTTTGGAAAAGATTTATGGAAGCCTGATCGAATACGCAAGACACGAAGGAGAGAAGCTATCCTGTTCAAGTGGAAAAGATGCTTATAGCCGTTAGTTTTAATTCCACCAGTTCGTTTTTGTTGTAAGGTGCGAATAACAGTAAGAAACCAGCCATCCTTTGCTCACGTATATACAACGAGAGGAACTATAATAGCAGCTGTTTTTCATGGAGTGTGCAAAACATGCGAGACAAAATACTATTACAGTTATAAAGAAACAAAGTCGGCCGATGGAAATAGCGCGTGGTTTTTCTTTCCACCCACAGACAACAGCGCCGAGTACTTCCAAATATCATCTCAAACTGTGTTCGAAAAAAGGCTTCTAAAAGAAATTTCAGCAAATGTTGAAATTGCGGCCGATTCGTTTGAGGCAAGAGCAAAAGTTTACAACGAGGTCAATAGAGAAAGCGATACAGCTCGGTTGTCAAATCTTTCCAACGCCTTTAAAAGAAAAGCAGAGACGAACAGTTTGATGGATGCGTGGGAGTTGAACGAGCAAAGATTAGAGGAAAGCTATTTTTATTGGAAACTAGTTTTGTCCTACTGGGAAGATGGAACATTAGCTGAAACAGACTTGTATGCTCAAAGATGTCCATCAACTCAAGCATGTTAAGGCCTGGTTCAGGGGTCAAATTTCGGGTAAAAACTGTTTTCCTTATTTCAGCACAGCCGAGTATGGTACGTACGCCAAGTTTCTCACGATAATAGGTATCGCCATTCTTGACGACATTAAGTGGTTTATGTGTAGTAAAACGTGCCACGTGATCTGTCACGTGACTTAGAACAGGAAATCAGTAAATCAAAAACGCGGCTCCGAGTTTAAAACAGCTAGGATGATGAGTGGATATATGTTTAGTTAAGGTTGAAGCCTTTTACCTAAATCAGCTTAGAAAGGATGACTACAATGTTTCATTGACGGGTAATTAAGGCGGAAATATGCAAAATAGGTCACGTGACTTTTTGTACCCTTAATATCTCCTTAACTTTACATGATAGTCATGTTTTCTAAGCGTGGTCTGAAACACTGCGATAGGAGTAATGTTTTAGCAGGGTTACTTTATATTCATATGTTATCGTCGCAGCCGCATTTTACTTAAACGATTTCATATAATTATGACATCATCGATCACGTGATACGACAACCATCCACGTAACAAATTTAAGGAAGTTGATATTAGTATTATAGTGTAATTAGATTTTGTTTAAACTGTTATTTCTGTCAGAAAACATTTTTTAACGTAAATCTATTTTCCGTTAAATGAACCAGGCCTTAACATGCTTGAGAAGTCAACGAAGGGATATTGAAATGCTATGCGAGAAAGCATTCAAAAATGTCCGCGAAAGAAAGCAGCACAAATGGATTCATCATGCTTGCGAGAAGAAAGGTTGTAAGGAAGGATACGTCACCATCGATGGAGTTGATAAGAAGAATGAAATGCGCTCTTCCCAAATCAAAATTGGCAGTACCAAATGGAATGGCTAATATAATACAGTGTTGTCCGAACACACCATTACTAAGTGGTAAGCACAACAAGCCGTCGCGGTTATGCAAAGAACACGAAGACGCAGTGAATGAAAGAAACGACGAAAAAATGAGATTAGGAAGTTTGGATCAGCATATTTACTTGCCGAAAGACTGTTCCAGCTCTTACGTGGAAGACAACGACGATGAAAGTGTTCTAGTAGGCTGTAAGCAGAAAAAGAACATTAACAGATTTTATGATCGCACTGCAGGACTATTAGCGGCTGTTAGGCCCTGTGGCATCATAGCATGTTTTGATGAAATGTTTACTTGTGAATCACCTAGTCAAGTTTTTTATTTTATTTTCAATAGTTTTGGTCAAAATGCAGAGAGTTTTGCAAGACTTAAGTTTTTAGGGTATGACAGGAAATGTGACTTTCATCCTTTCATGAGAAAGTTATCGAAAAGGGGAAACAAGGGTGCAACATTGCTGTTAAAGGAAGTTAAGTTTTTGTTAGATAAGTTCCATTGTTTAAAGCACACAGAGGCAGTTTGCATGCCCTTAGAAAATCCCAAGTGTGTTTATCACCCAGACTTGCCGGCATTCAAGGAGATCCATGGAACAAATACAGAATGTCGTGCTGAACAGGCATTCAGGTGGTTGGGAGCATTTAAGAATATTTGTAAAAAGATGAAGATGCATAAGTATTGTTTTTTTCTATGGGTTGTCATTGACGCCCACAATAAGCGTGTTGAAAGAGAAATATGTAGAAATAAAATAAAATAATGGTGTTCAATGTGAATATTTGTAAATAGATAAGAAGAACTTGTGTATATATAAATTACGAAAGGGAAAGAATAAAGTGATTGATTTTTTAAACAGTGACTTAAATGGTGTGTTGGGACCATATGTGCATATTGTAGCATATTCTTAATCATATCAGTTTATTGCTTAATACCTAGACAAGGCTGTCAGATCTTTTAAGAACGAGGCATGACTATTTAGCAATGTCAACGAGGCAATATATCTTTGACTGATCTTTAAAGACCGAGGTAATTGTACTCTTTGTTGATATGTCATGATGTAAGCCTTACTTTGAGAACGACGAAACTCATAGTTGATCGCTTGGAGATTATCGCTTGGCTTTACAAGAAGTCAGTTGATATGTCATGATGTAAGCCTTCTAATTCATAGTTGAACATTTGTTTGACTTTAAAAGCCGTTCGTTGATGCGATATGATGTCGGCCTTAGACATTTTGAGAACGACGAAACTCATACAGTTAATTTGCTTGTAGTTGATTTGCTTGTTGAACTGATTTGTAAGAACGAGGTAATATGTACTAGACTCATGTTGAACAAATTTGTTATTATGTCTATAGATGCTAGATATCTAATACTATTGCTAATATATATCTAATGAGTGCTATTATATATATAAACGTATATATTATATACATTAGATACATTAGAAGGTACCTACCTCTAAGGGGAGATATTATACTCATAATAATAGATGTTAGATATCTAATACTAGATATCTATACGTATACTATTTATAATCTCCCCCACTCCAAAATACTCTCCTATGTCCCTGTGTAGATATCTAACTAGAACAGTTATATATCTAATATATATACTAGATATTTTATTGTTGTAGATATCTAATTAGAACAGTTATATATCTAAAATGTATAATAGATACAGTAGATATCTAACTATTATATATTGGATCTAAATATCTAATGACTAAAACTGCACCTTTATGAATAGTTTTGAATTGAGCGCCGATTGTTTAACTTAGCGTTCTGTTAGCGTTCTGTTAGCGTTCTTACCGAAACTTATTCTTACACCAAGATCGAGTTTTGAATTGATCGCTGATTGTTTAACTTAGCGTTCTGTTAGCGTTCTTACCGAAACTGATTCTTTCACCAAGAGTTTTGAATTGAGCGCCGATTGTTTAACTTAGCGTTCTGTTAGCATTCTTCCCGAAACTTATTCTTACACCAACAGTTTTGAATTGAGCGCCGATTTTTTAACTTAGCGTTCTGTTAGCGTTCTTCCCGAAACTTATTTTTTGAATTGAGCGCTGATTGTTTAACTTAGCTAGCGTTCTGTTAGCGTTCTTACCGAAACTGATTCTTTCACCAAGAGTTTTGAATTGAGCGCTGATTGTTTAACTTAGCGTTCTTACCGAAGTAGACGGTAAAGATTTTTTAAAATTGAACTAGAAGCTCTTGGCCGAGTCAGTTTTGTGAAACAAAAGCATAACATAAAACCGCGAGGGTTATCAAAGCTGCAATGCCCCTTTCAAACGATTACGTTCAAATCGCATTACAAACAAGTTTGAACACAGATTCCACATGCTTTAAGATTGAAAGTTCAGATCAAAATGAAACTCGCGGTCGATAAGCTTTTATGTGGATTAAATAATGATACTTAGAGTTGGTTCTAATTAATGCTTCTGCATGTTCCTCTTCAAATCTAGACTCCAAAAACAGCTCATAGAGAATTACTAATTTCATTATATTTATTTTCCCTTATATCCATCTTCTCTTCTAAATCTTGTATTTGCATCTCCCCATCTCCCTCCCCAAGATACCAGTGTGTAGTTTCATCGTCATTTAGTGCTTAGTATTATTGATGTCAAGTGTGATAATATACAATTGTGTCGTATGTTATATATATATTTCTTCATGTTTCCTTTCTTTTTTTTGTTTTTTTGTTTTGTTTTTCGTTATCTAGTTCGACCCATATTATACTGTCTATAAAAATATATTTCGGGATACCAGACTCGATTAGTTTTCTTCTAAGCTACTTCTGGTATCCCAATACTCTAACTATGGCAATCACATTTATTAATTACACTCCATGTAAATACAGAGTATGAATAAAGACTTGTTGTTGTTATTGATAACTCTCTGGAGAATTTGCTTTGCGTTAAGTGACGTAAATAACTTCACGTGACTGCTTGGACAAATCAAAAATAGTTTTTCACGGTCTATTGTGTAAGGGCAGCTCATTTGAATATGTCCATGAAACAAAGGTCATTCTGCGCGATGATGTGTTCAAATCGATGGTACTCAATCTAATTGCAAACTAATTAAATGTGGTGTACCTAAGATCCATATTAGGCCCGCTTCTTTTCCCGTTATTTATATAAATGATATTTGCTATTCTTCAAGATCCTTATCATTTATACTTTTTGCGGACGATACGATACTAACATATTCTTCAGTGGCCATCATATTCAATCACTTTTCAATTTTATGAACCATGAACTTGAGAAAGTTCTTAATAATAATAATAATGTGTGAACTTCTAGAGCGCCATAATCCTAAAAAGTTCTATGGCGCTTTACAATTTATAAGCTTAAAATAATATAAATACAACTTTATGATTTACAATTTATGATATAAAAACTCTACTAATTTATAATATTATAAAAAAATATGAATAATGTAAAAATGTTATTAACTTCAGACTAATAGTAGTAGACAATATCAATTAAAAATGATTAAAAACTCGATTAAATATAAATGTCTTTAAACTAGATTTAAAATTGACTAACGATGAACTTAATCTAATATGAAGTGGTAGTTCATTCCACAGTCTTGGTGCAGCGACTGAAAAAGCTCTATCGCCATAACTCTTAAGATTGCAAGTAGTAACTTTCAAAAGACACTTAGAGGACGACCTAATCATACGAACAGGAATATAAATATCTAACATATCTCTGATATAAAGAGGAGCCTGGTTATTAAGTGCTTTATATGTAAGAAAAAAGATTAAAAAAATAATTATTTATTCTACTGGCAACCAGTGAAGTTGCTTAAGGACTGGGGTAATATGGTCATATTTGCGCTTGCCCACAACAAGACGTGCTGCGCAGTTCTGCACAAGTTGCAATTTCTGAATAAGATATTTGGGCAGGCCATAGAGTAGTGAATTGCAATTATCTAATTTACATGTGACAAACGCATGTACTAATGTCTTGATATTATCATCAGATAGGTACTTTCTAATGGTTTAATGCTAATAAACTCTCTCTTCACCCAGATAAAACTAAACTGATATATATTCTTCCATCCCGGTAAAAAAAAAGTTAATCTCGATGATCTTAATATTCAGATTGATGGGTGTAAAATTAACAGGACTCCACAGACTAAATTCCTAGGTATTATCATTCACCAACACCTATCCTGGACTGCTCATATTCAAACTATTACTTCCAAAATTTCTAAAACAATTGGGATTATATCCAAATCTCGACAATTCTTTTTGAAAAGTCACTCTCTCTGTTTTATATAGCTCGCTTGTTTTGCTATACTTACAATACTGCACTTTAATCTGGGCAGCAACCTATAAGTCACACCTACAACCATTATTACTTTGTCAAAAAAACGTTGCTCGTATTATAACTCACTCTCCTCCACTCGCACATTCTAATAGTTAAATATTCTAACTATATTTGATATTTAAAACTATCAAGTGTGTTGCTTTGTTTTTCAACATGTTAATAATGTTCTACCTCAACCTATATCCTTATTATTTGATCTAAATATTACAATTCACCATCATAATACCAGACAGAAATACGATCTTCATTTTACTTTTCATAAATACTCATTTTCAATTCGATCACAAGGTCCTAAAATATGGAATTCAATTCCATTAGCACTTCGTAACTCTATGAAAATCTATAATTATAAAACTATATTAAAGAATTATTACCTCTCTCTCTAAGTGATTATTAGTAAGTAAATATATCTTAATTAATTGATATCTGACTCGCATTTATTCTTTAATTTATTCTATCAACCAAATTTATAGTAATATTCACTTTGTATATGGAAACTATGTAATTTGCTAAATTTATCTATCCTTCTAATAACAATAATTTCTGACTACATTTGTAAATTTACTTCTGACCCGACACTACTACCAAATAAGCCTCTGGCTTCGGCTATGTAAAAAAACACTAATGTAAAACTGAGGGATATCATAAATAAAATCTATACATGTGAAGAGGATATATCATGTGAGGGCTTGCAGGAAAGCTAATCTCCCCAAGGACATCGGCCTCATTACGTTCTACATGAAGATACGACCCCTGTTGGAGTACGCATCGCCTGGCTGGGAGACCTTCCTCAATATCTTGAAGAGAATCTCCAGAGAGTCCAAGATAGATGCCTCGGCATTATCGGCTAAGAAAGTGTATATGAATTAAACATATTTATTTTATTTTATTTTAGTCTTCTCTAAGTCATTTTGTGCAATTAAAACTAAAATTGGAGAGCGCAAACGTGATTCTTTTTCGTGTCAATGTCAGGATCATCGTGCGACAATTTTTATACCGTTAAAGTTGCTTATAAATCACATGCGTGACGTCAGTTGATTTTCACATCTATATACTACAACATACAGTGCGTTTTTGTCTAATTTTCATTCTAACTATGTCTTACTAGAGGGGCCTTGCCATCTGTCATATTTTTTCTCAAGGAAACCTTGCCGTCGGCTATAGTTTTACCATAGTTAATAGAGTGGAATGGTTAGGAAACCCGGCAAACTTCAAAAGGGCTAACAAAGGCGCTGCGATTTAGGTTGGAAGGGGTAAGACAAAAGATTGTGCACGATCATAGTTCATTAGCGTTCCCTGAACGACTGAACTCACACGTTTCTATTGGCTGATTGATTAACATGTTGGAATTTCTATTGTGTTTTGTGCACGGTAGTGGTTGAAAAAAGCTAACAAAGACATATAACAAAGAAGGTCCCTGAATTTCCTAACCATTCCACTCTATTAACTATGGTGCAACGTTTATGAATATAAATGTGCAAATCAACTGACGTCACGCATGTGATTAACAATATCTTTAACAGCATACTGAATTGTCGCATGATCCGTTCCTGACGTACTTAGACACGAAAAAGAATAATGTTCACTCCAAATTTATTTTTAACTGCACAAAATGACATAGAGAAGACTAAAATGTAATAAAATAAATTAACAATTTTAAATTCATATACACTTTAACTAGGAACGATCGAGTTTAAACGGATCGTGAATTCTGGGTCTCACCCCTGCAGACGATTCATAGGCAATGCAGTAAATCACAACCACAATCTTCGAGCGAAATCTATGAGTATTAATTTCAGAGTACCTATGTCTTATACTGATAGGCATAAGCGGTCACTTATTCCAAGATTACCCTAGGATTAGTGTTCGAATTTCAAACAGTCCTTGTCAACATCATCTAAATAGTTTTATTGTTATTCAAATGTTTTAAACTTTTAAATTGTTCTATTGTAGTCAACTTTATATATCATCATCACTACGTAATTCCAATTTATAAAATTTATAGACTTTGTAAATCCATTGTAGTTTTTTTACTTAAGATTGATAAATAAAATATTATTATTACACATAGTGACGTCAGTGGCATTTGCCGCAGGCATACCGGTTCTACCGCCGTCAATCCGCACGCAGGTATCGCGCGCCGACATGGATGGTAAAAAATTGTTATGAGGCGGCATAGTTTGTCAACCTTCAAATAAATAAATGAATAAATAAAATAATCCTCGAAGAGCCCCGATCTCGTACCAGGCGAGCCACCTTAACTATGTCATGTACCGTCTGAAAATCAGGCTTCCGCTTTTGTCGATCCTCAGTTCCAGTTTCCTCCGGCATTTATCATGAAAGTGAGGCGGTTTCTATCAAATATTCAAGATGGCGCCGGATGTCGGTCGAAGTCGAGTTCGGTGTTTGAAAACCTTGTTGTAGAGGAAGAATTTTGGGCCAGAATGAAATGGAATGAGTGGGAGACCACAAGGCCGTGTTAGGCAATCACGCAGAGAGCGTTCTCAGCGTAGCAAAGGCCGAGATAATTCTGTAGATTCAGTTAGCAGTACACGAAGTGAAAGAGAAAGAGATCGAAATGGGCGGAATTCGCGTCGTCGAGTGGAAAGACGAGACGAAAGGCCTCGTAAAACGGAGGATAAAGCTCGAGACCATCAAGACAGGGACTCTAGCCGTGCTGGGAATGCAGATAAGCGAGAAGAAAAGGCAAGAAGGACGGAGAAACCCGCAGCACGGGAGCGAAACGATGGTCGAGAGAGGGAACCATCGCGCGAGCTAAGCCGAGATAGCCACAGCACTGGAAAAGCTTCAAATAGTATGTAAACAACCCCTATATAGTATAGATTTGCTAAGTATTTGTATCCAGTTAAGGATCCTGTGAGGTGGAGTATTTGTTGGTTGTTTGTCATCCGTTTGATAGTTTTCGGTGTTATTTTGAAAGACGCAATATTTGTATTTTATTGTGTTATCGCGCACGCTACGTCAGCACGTGTGCGCAGGAAAAACTGACAAAAAAAAACTGGTTTTGTTTTATTGGTGTTATATTGCTAAGCGTTTTAATGCTAAGAGCCTTGATATCAATAAATTCTCTGAGTCTTGAGATTTAAATTAAATGGCGACTCTTTAAGTAGTCTCGTTTATTAATTTTTCTATTTGTTACATGACATTTTTTTGAATGAGTCAATTTTAGCTTCTTAAAATACTAACAATCTGTAAAGTGGTCATTGCTCAACAGACCGTTTCGCACAAATGCAATTTTTAGCCAAACTGGGGAACAAAACAGAAGAAAGTTTGTGTTGATTTGTCCTCCAGTTTGGCTGCATTCCCTTGCTTCACAGGGGGTCCAGACGGATGGTGAGATGAAGTTGAAAACAGTGTTAGTGTGTTCCAATCATAGGCAAACCACAATAATGAAGTGAAAACTATAGTAAAACATGCTTACATATTGTTTGTGAAGTGAAAACAAGAATAAAACTTGTTTTATTAATAAAGTACTTTTTGTTAATTTGTCATTTTTTTACCCTCCCTCCCCCCTCCTCCCTATTTTTAAGACTGCTCAATTCAAATTCAAACTATAATGGATAACAAGGTCGGCAACTTCAAGCCAGTCTGGTGGCAAAACAGAAAACAAAATTGTCAATATCGGAAACTAAATAAAACTCAAACAAAATTACTTGAGGGAGAACAGCGATTTCATTGTTTCCGTTTCTCCCCATGTAGGGTCTGCGACTCGGAGCCCAAAACCATGTCCGTGATGTCACTTCCAAATTTTTGGTAATTAGCTATTTATGCATAACGAAGTCAAAACAAGATGGCGATTGAAATGAGATTTCGAAGTGTAAAGTCCGTCGCAGAGAAAATTTCTCTCAAATTTGGAATCCCATCTCTCAAATGTGAACAGCTTATGTTTTATGTAACTTTATTCGTGGGAAAGATGTGTTTGTGAGCCTTCCAACAGGCTCAGGAAGGTCACTGATATTTTCAACTTCAAACCAACTCGCGGCCAGGTTCGGGCTTTTGGAAGAAAAATGCATTTGTCATTGAAGTTACTCTGCTTGTTGCCCTCATGAAGGATCAAGTGAAGCGCTTACATAGTCATGGATTTAAGGTGAATATTTGAGCAGGGATTTTAATTGTCTGAACAGAGATTTTAACCGATTCCTTCATTCAGCTCCATCAGTACAAACAAAACTGTCAAAACTCCAAAAGCAAAAAAAATTAAAAGCAGTCTAAAACTTGAATATTGATTAATAAATGTAATTTATAGTTAAGCTCGGTACGAACCACTATATTCTTGGCAGGGAGAGAGGATATTCTTGGCCGCGAGTTGGTTTGAAGGGGCCGCCAGTTGAAAATATCGGTGACCTTCCTGAGCCTGTTGGAAGGCTCACAAACACATCTTTCCCATGAATAAAGTTACATAAAACATTAAGGTTACCGGATACCTTCAGGGTGTGTTTCCAGTCTAAATTATGTAGCGCCTCGATGAAACATCATAGATAAATGATCCATGTATCATTTTAAAGCTTATAAAATTGGATACAAGAATACATAAAAAGTTTTGAGTTTTTTGAAAATCTTGAATTTTCCGTGATCCCGTTTCTCCGATCTAGTGAGATGGCTTTCAGAAGCTCCAACTCGGAAAATATTTTAAAGTTTTAAATGTTTGCTTTGTCGCATTTTCACTTCACAAACAATATGTAAATATGTTTTACTATAGATTTAACTTCATTATTGTGGTTTGCCTATGCTCCAATGTTTGTGTTTTTCACAGGCAGCCCAGCACAGGGCTAAAAAAAAGAAGTAATAGTTGCATTATGCGACTAGTTATGAAAATTTGGTCGGAAGATCGCAATTTTTAGTCACTAATAACAGAATCCAGCGGCCTTACGACAAAAAACTGTGCCTGTGATATATTTTTTAATGAGACCTCTTTAAAATAATGTCTGAGCAAAGGTTTGTGTCACTTTGTTAAATGGAGATAAAAAAGGAAGGTATAAAACACTGCATGATTTTGCTGAAAAATTATAAAATCTCATTGAAGCATAACCCCCAAGACTGTTCTGTATCTGTTTATTTTCTTGGTAATACTTGTTTGCTTTACACCAAGATTACTGTTGGGTATTTTATTCATTTATTTGTATGTAAAGTAGTCACCAAATTTGCAACTACCGGAAAAGTTTCAGTCGTAAAAAGCAACAAATTATTAGATTTCACAGAAATCTATTAAATGTGCGAAAGTAATGCAGTTACATGTTAATTCAAATAAAGATTATCTACCTCATCAAAGTTGTATTTTTGATTGTCCTGTGCACTCCTGGGTTGATCTTAGTGACTTACGCAAAATTTCCAATGCACCTTTCTGTAATAGAAAATGTTCCATTACAGTTGGGATCGATGAATTGGAGAACTAGTGAAAGTTGCTAAAATCACCCCAGGATTGCACAGGACAATCAAAAACAAAACTTTGATGTGGTAGATAATCTTTATTTGAATAACTATCGATTTTGTACATTTTGTAATTTTTTGTGAAATCTTGTAATGAGTTTCTTTAAATACTGGTATGTGTTATCACTCTCTTTTAATTCTCATTTTGCCTCTATTTATGCTGCAAGCTTAACAGAATATATTACATTAAATCTACAAAAGCGTTCTTATTTAACAATGGTAAAAAATAACATAACATAACTAAAATCCTTATTCCATAATCATACATTGTACATTAGGCTTTAACACATTATTCCTGAATAATTTTGGGAATTTTAGAGACCAAAAAGAATTTTAGAAAATCTCAGGAATTTAGAAGAAAATAAAAAAAATTGAGAATTTTAGAGGAATTTTGACTTTTCAGGCGTCACTTTTACATATAAATATCTAAATTTGGCCTCAAAACACAACAGCAGCCAGTACAATACAATAAATCTCCAATAAATCTGTTGTTTGCTACAACACGTGAGTCTACTGTACAACTAGTCAGCGGTTATTACTACAAAAGATACTGCAGTACAATTTACTATGCAATTTTTTGAGAATTTTTGGGAATTTTAGGGGAAAAGTCGAGAATTTTAGACTTTCTTGGAAGAATTTTAGAGCTTTTTTGGAGAAGTTCCGGAAAGAATTTTAGGCCATTTTTCGGGAATAATGTGTTAAAGCCTATTGTACATGCACTACATAACCAACATTATGTAACATGCCAAAACAAACATTACATCAATATTATTGCATAACCATGCAGGCATTGAATTCATACCATTGCCCCCTCTCAAATCTGCACGACCCGGGCAGATTCAAATCAATCTCTTAATCCTTTTAGCTTCTAATCTAATCAAAAAAATTTCATCTGTTCATTTGCATCCTTGTAACTGTTTTCTGTGTCCTTGCTTTCTTGAGACTGTTCATATTCCTTTACATTTCGTACAATGACACATGTTAACTATAATCTGTTATGTCTGTACTCAATTATTATAATTTCACTAAAGTCTTTATAAATGTCTTCATGCCACTAGTAGACTTATCCTCTTTTGTCGTCTTGTATGATGCTGGCATCATCTTAATCATCATCATCTGTGTTCATCTCATCTGCTGCGATCATCATCGTTTGCTGTGGTCATCTCGTCTGCTGTGTTCATTGTCTGCAAACAGACTGGATGTACCAGGAGATGAAGCACACACATCACCAACAGGGGTTTCAATAGAAGGCGGCAACTGGTGATAAATCACCAGTTACTTTGCTTCTTACCACCGGCTACTTCACACGATCATTGTGTTTTTTTGTTAAGTGTTGAGTAAAGTTTACTAGGTGAACCACTGCCTCTAATGTCAGGACCGCCAGTTGCCTAAACACCAAACAGCGTGGATGCACCAGAAGATGATCTTTTGACCCTAAATAAATAAATAAACTCACTTTACCATACCTTTAGTTATGGACTGGTTTTTAAAACTAGTCTTGATCTCCTCAAGTTCACGTTTTACTACCACAAAATTAGTCTCCATTTGTGTTTGCTCAAGTGTATTCTCCACTTTCGCTCCAAGATCATGATGAGTTTGTTCCAACCCATCCATCTGTGAATCCAAAATTTTAAATTGCTCTTCTATACACATGAACATTCTTCCATTTTCTCCCTTTTGGATGTTCAGTTGCTGGCAAAACTGTTTTCTTTCTCTCTCCGCTCTCAACATCATATGTTAACCTTTATTTCTTCCAGCATCTCAGCTATTTTCTCTTGCAGCTTATCTCCATTAGCTGAAGTCTGCCTGGTATCCTGCTGAGGGCTATGACTTCTCTGCTCATTTTCTCGCTGCACATTGTCGAGATGCAATTGAATTTTGCCAATTTTTTCATCAAATTTTGAATCAGTGCTCGACCTTAACTTTTTTAATCACTGGTCCTGGGACTAGTAGAGCTGAAAATTGACTAGTCCAGAGAAAATTCCTGGTATACCAATATATTTTGCTGATCTCTAAGCCTTTCATGATACATGCATGAGTGAACAAGTCAAAACAAAGATGGCGGTGCCCAGTCCTCGCCTCAGCCTTGTTCAGTTTTCTCGGCCTTTTCACGATTGTTTTCGGAATGTTTGCGAAGAAACGCATTCAAACAACAATCAAAGGACAACATGTTTTTGTTTTTATCTTCTATTAAACATTACAAATTATAGAATAGTTACTAGTCCTGTGACTAGTGGCTCTATTTTTTTACTAGTCCAGAAGCATTTCTTACTAGTCCAGGACTAGTGGACTACCGCTAAGGTCGAGCACTGTGAATACATCCTTCGTATTTCCATCTTCTGGCTTTCAATCACATTCAATAAATTGTTGAGATGGCGAGTAAATTCTTGCTTTTCATCTTCTGCCTTAACAATATAATTCTTGATTCCCTTTAAAGTTTCACTTACTCGTTGTTCAAACTTGTGATCATTATCCCAATTCCTTGCAAAGCCAATAGCGTCTCCATAAATCGGTTCCTCCATAATAGAACCTCTAAACTCACCATCCGGTTGAATCATTTGTTCAATTTCACTCCGCCGAGCGCATTGTCTTGTCTCCATCCAAGAGAAAATACATAAATCAAGTATCCAAATCCTTGGGAAACAAACCTTGCTCTGCTACCAAATGTTGTGTGTTATCACTCTTTTTTAATTCTCATTTTGCCTCTATTTATGCAGCAAGCTTAACAGAATAATTTACATAAAATCTACAAAAAGCATTCTAAGTTAACAATGGTAAATAATAACATTACATAACTAAAATGGTACTTCACAAACCTCATTCCATAATTATACATACATGCATTATGTAACCAACATTATGTAACATGCCAAAACAAATATTACATTGAATGCATAATCATAACAATACAATACAGAGCTTGGGCTGCCTGTGGTTAAGTTAATTTTTCTATAAACCAAGTCGCAAGTAAAATAGTTATAAATTGTTTTTAGATGTCTTAAATTGGTATTGCATGTATTTGTGCAGGTCTAGATCGTCATAGCAGTTTAGCCGATGACTCTCGCTTGTCCAATATCATCAAAAGGATTACAAGAGAGACTGACCGTGATCGGCGTGTTACTGCAGCACGGCAACTAGAAGAGTTCTTTAATAACCCAGAAAACAACCAGGTATTGATCTAATATTACTAAAAAGGTTGATGGAAGAATAACATTTTTTTTTACTTTCAAAATATGTAAGGTAAAAACAAAGTGTGGTTTATATGTGAGGAAATACGGTTACGTAGCTGACATTTAAACCAAATTATTCAAAACAAATTTCACTTAATCTTTTATTGTTTTTTTAAATTAAGTGAGGGGTTTCTTTCCATCACATGTGATGCAGTATCATTATATTGTAGTTAAGTACATCAGGAAATGTTTGTAAATACCTTATTTTCTTTATTTTTCAGTTGATTCTTAAGAATGAAGACAGCGTTCTTGCTGCCTTAGAGGATATTTTGTACGAAAGGTGAGTAAAAATTTTTTTTTATTTTCTAGCCAACCAGTGGTTATGTCCATATAAGTATGTACCATTTTTTTTTTTTTTTTTTTTTTTTTTTTTTCCAGTATTACAATTTGATTTTACAAAAATGGATAACATATACAAGGAGTACATAACGTAAATAACAAAAAAAGAAATTTGACAAAGATACATCAAACAGAAATTTAGGGGCTGTTACGTACTGTTTACATAAATAAATAAACTTATATTACCTATTCAGATGGTTTTTGGGTGGTAAGCAATTTCCTTTGATAAGGGGTCAATTACAATTAATTACCATGCTACATGTAAGTTAACTTCGTGAGCTGTGATTGGATAGTTTGCTGTCCATGACATCCTGTACAGACTGCAAATTGAAGCAAAGCTGGTTTTGAATACTTTTGAACCGTATAATAAACATATTAAAGTGCATATAAGCCCTAGCCAGTTATCTTTGATTTTGATTGTACATGAAGTGAATAGTCCAACGATAGAATATTTCTTGATTTGGGTGTTATGTCTACGAGATATGAAGGTTTATATTTCCAATATGCTAATGATGTGATGTCATCACCAGGGATATTTGGCCCTTTTGCGAGTTAACTGGCATTTTATTTCATTTGGAAGTGGGTCAATTTGACCATTATTGTTAAAGCGGGAATGCCGCAATGGTGCAGCCTGGCTCGTTCCCTGCATCACTGACATCACTTATTATACAAAAGCATGCTGGTAGAGACAAATTACCTATTTTAAAATTCTAAGTTATATTTGAAGCTTATCAAAGTGATTCTACAACAAAAATATTCTAAATAATTATTAGAAAATAGCTTAATTCACAAGCACAATGAAATTCAGTAAATGTCGGTGATGAAATCACATCATTGGCATATTGGAAATATAAACCTTTATATCTCGTTGATGCAACACTCAAATCAAGAAATATTCTGCCGTTGGACTATCCACTTCATGTACAGTAGCCTGAATTTCAGCCGTCTCCTCTGGTCGAACCAGAAGAGATGGCTGAAATTCAGGCTACATGTACAGTCGATATCAGAGATAACTGGCTAGGGCTTATAATTTTTTATACACTTTAAACTCACTTGCTTGGTCCATACTACATGTACAAGTTATGGACCCTTGCTTTCCCTCTTTTTATGGCCCATGGACTTCACACATGGGTTATGAAGCAGGGACAGAACTTAGTCCAAAATGTACAATTCAGACCTCACACTTGTGCAGGGCTGGAAATAACTGGCAGACATCGGACTATACATGTAAAAATGCATCGGACATATGTCTGACCAGATTTGGCAAGTGTCTGATCAATTTCTTTTTCATGTCCAAGCCAAAAAAAATGACTAAGCTCTAACCAAAACATAAAATAATTGAATCCTTAGTATTGTTTCGGTTTTCTTCTAAAAGTCTCCTAGGTTATTATTGTGAACTTAGAAAAGACAGTTGTTTGAAAATCACCCTATAATGCATTGCAAACCATTTTTTATTACGTCATGTATTCCCCAGTGGGAATGGTGGCACATGCCAGTCGATGTAACAATAAGTCCATAGTCCAAGTACTAGTTCCAAATCAAGTGATTGACATGATGTGTACCCTATTTGTATGCAAATGACATTATACTAATTAATATCCAATCAAATTTGATATGTGTCTGACCAATTTTGATATATGTCTGATGAAAAGAAAGGTTTGGAAGGCCACATGTCCTGCCAAGTAAGAACAATTGAAGGGTTGAGCATGAAAACGGCCTATGTGACTTTTTAGTGATTTTTTTCAAATCGTCAAATTCGCCTGAAAACTTCTATACAACCAGTTTAACAACTGTTTATTTCTGTTTTGGCATTTATATTGTGATTACACCGGTAAAAACCTAAAATTCTTCACGTAGAAACAGTCAATGTTTGCTTGACAACGATGCTTTCGTCTCCATGGGACTCTAAAATTATGCATATCTAGTACTGGTTTGTATTTGGTTGAGCAGTTACACTGTTATTCTCCTGTTTACCGGGATTTTCACTTTCTCTTGATCGAAGACTTAACCCGATCTTGTTCCGTAATGCGTCTGTGCTGTAGAGTTTTAGTTTATGGCTGGACTTTGTCACTTTGAAGTAGGCAGATTTCATGTTTAAAACTATTGCACAGAAAAACGAAAGATTGTTCACAGCTGTGATAATCACATTAGTAGAAGTGCTCAACCGAACACGAACTACATGTAGTACTAGATATGCATAATTTTATAGTCATTTCTATGTGAAGAATTTTAGGTTTTTACCGGTGTAATCGCGATATAAATGCCAAAACAGTAATAAACAGGTGTTAAACTCAGTGGTTGTATAGAAGTTTTCAGGCAAATTTGATGATTTTGAAAAAAATAACTAAAAAGTCACATGTATACTTTTTTTAGGTTGTTTTCATACTCACCTCTTCAATTATTCCCAGGCCTGCTGGTGTAATAAAAGTATGTTAGTAGTACTAGCAATAATATAGATGAATGTTTTGTGTTTCTTCATCAGGGGTCTGTCTGACGTCAAGGAACATTTAGTTCAATGTCTAGGGATCTTTGGAGGATTACTGGGCTATGAAGCCAGAAGGTATTATTTAATAGTTGAATTAGGACATGGCACATACCATAAATACCCACACCATATAGGCCACACTTTTTGGAGAAAATTGGGGGTATGGCTTAAATGTATATGTGTATCGTGTATCATATCGTGTATATCATATTTTATCATGAACACTCGTCCCTGGCCCCTCCTTCAAGATCTAAGATGGCCTAGCTCAGACTTGTGCATATATTTAAAGAATGAGGTTCTTAAAAAGCTTGTCAGTTAATGGGGGGACTAAAAGAACAAGAATTCTGGAGTGATGTAAAGACAAAAAACATTAAAATATATGGTACAGGTTAAATTTGATATTACCGTATTTCCTCGCATATAAGCCACACCTTTTTCAACCTTTCAGATTTTGAAAGTAACTAAAATTGCCTCAAAGTTGGGGGTGCGACTTATATGTGAGTTAAAAAAAAAACTGTTTGGAATGACCTTAAACAAAGCCATATGAACAATATACATGTAAATGACACATTATTCACAGAACACGAGTGTCAGCAAGATTCCTACTCAGGTTCCTCTCATTCGATTTCCAAAGAAAAGTAGCTGTCCATTTGTTTGTCATCTTCTCTGCTAACTCCTTGAATGGTTCGCAGCATCCTTCATATAAGCTGCACCCTGCATATAATCCGCACCCCCACTTTAGGCTTGCGATCTTATCTTGAGATCAATTTGAAAACATTACGGAAATATACCGCTTATAAACTGCACCCCAACTTTAGCGAACTTAAAGAAACATGTTACTTTACTTATGGTTACACTACAGCTTTAGAAGACATTTCGATATACAATGTATGATACAAGGACAATTACGACTGAACAAGGTTTAGATCTTAAATCTACAACGTATGTGAGCAAGCGTGTAAATGAAAATGTCTCGGATATTTTGTAATGCACTCACTATTAACAATATCCACTTGGGAATTACTATTTACTAGAATGCTGCCTTATGTTTTCAAGAAATGCTATGATTCTGCAAGATTGCACTTCAATTGAATTCTCTCAGCTGTGCAGACATGTCTGTCTGGATTTTGACACGACAACACTGGGGTGCGGGAACTGAGTTTTTATTGCATTGTAGTCCCTTAACACACCACACAGCTTCTCAACTTTACCTTCAAAGTGAAATATTTACTAAATGAAATACTCTTGAGTTCTTTCTATTAATTTAAATCCATTTTCAAAGGTGTGGAAGTCACGTCTTTCAAATTGCCGCGGTGCATAATGTGTGAAGTTTTCCGCGAACTGATTTGAATATCAATTAGCTTCGCGTAATGTTTGCAATGCCGCTTTGAAATCGGACTAAAATTTAGCTATAGACAAATTAAATGTTCTGGATGATTTTTATTTTACTTCGTGAACAGTTTTGCACATTCTGCAAAAAGTGCTGGAGTCTCTCAAATCTCTCAAATCAAAACGGCGAGATGTGAAGTTTTGGATTTGTTGACAATATTATAATTTTCTACATGTCGTGACTCGTGAGATTGCACAAACAACTTCTTTATACCCAAAGCATTTGGATATGTGATCAACTTCTTGAATCTGAATATTTCTCCAGGATTCGTTGAATTTTAGTCTTTCAATAAGCACATTAAAGAATGAGACAATATTAATTAAACACAAACTGGATTGTGAAGGAATGTTACGAGAAGAAAACATAACAAAGTTGTCAGGGCTCATTTTTGGATATCTCACGCGAACTTAAATCTGAAAAAGCCCATGTACAAGCCGCACCCGGACTTTAGGGAGAAAAAAAATACTCTTAGTCAAAATAAAATTGAAAAAACCCTATGGCTTATAGGTGGTATTTTACGGTATGTTATATTTTTCAAAGGCCGATTTTGTTAGCAGTGCATATATATGCACAAATAAATTGAAGAAACTGGACACAAATTAGTGTACCGAGAGGGACTGGGTTGGCGATTAGTCATACATTAAATGATGTGGCGCATTGCGTTAGGCGACTGGATCATATTTGAGTACCTGAAGTTAAGCCTGATTGTTTGAGGTAAGGTGGATGGGGTGATGGTAAGTGGAATAGCAAGATGTCAGGGGGGACAAGAAAAAAAAGAGAGATGGGAATGGGAAGGGAGGGCGAGAAATTAGAAGGAAGGGTGGGTCGTCAAATATATTTTGTAGGGGTGGGGTGAGTGAATTTTTTTCTCTTTGAAACCCCTCCCCCCAAAAATAATAATAAAAAAAATAATAATAAAAAAAAAAAAAAAACCTTTTTTGATAATCCCCCAAAATAAGAAAATGCCTTTTTAGAATCTTGGAGATTTCACAAATTAACCTAGTTCGATTTAAATTAACCTACATGTAGTTTGGTTTTAATTAACCTAGTTTGATTTAAATTAAACTAATATCAAGTTTAACCTGTAACATCCGCTTAGGGTAGGAGTCGGCTAGTAGAGGTTTGGCTGTATTTTAGCTATTCAAATTTCATTGTTTTGTGACTGTGGTTTTGTTTTTCATATTTAGATTCTTTCAGTGGATCTTCAACAAGCTGGACTCTTCTGCCTCTGACGACATAAAGATTTTATTACTCAATGCACTGGCAAAGGTACTAGGATTATTCAGTTATCATGGTTCT
The DNA here is from genome assembly GCA_030867875.1 of Actinernus sp. WN-2022. NCBI lineage: Eukaryota > Metazoa > Cnidaria > Anthozoa > Actiniaria > Actinernidae > Actinernus > Actinernus sp. WN-2022. The sequence continues at coordinate 101,286,564 of JAOWCC010001634.1, forward strand.
AATCACACACATACCACAACAGGGCTCCAAATTAAACAAAAGTTCTGGTTGCATTTTGTAACTAGTTACGAAAATTTGGTTGCAAGTTCGCAGTCTTTAGTCGCAAAAAAAACAACAGAATCCAGCAATAATAATAATTATAATAATGGTTTACTCAGTGACATATCCATGATTAAGTGGCTCTTCATCCACTGATGGGCCTACAGTTTAATGTTCTTATCCGAGAAGATGTAAAGGTCTAAACATTTGCAGCTTGAGAACGAGATTGTTTCACAAAGGCAGCACCTTCTACTCAGTTATTTTCAGACACTGAGTGTTGGTCCGGCTGGGGTTTGAACCCACGACCAGTGCCGCATGACAGACCGGAGCTGAACCACTGAGCTATAAACCGGGAGGCGGTGGGATAAAAAAAAGTGGGTTTTTCAAAGAATACCAGAATGGTATGAGTCAATAGGGTGAACACAATTTCAGCTCTTTGAAAAACACATGAGTTTGAATTAATTTTAAACTGCACAAGAAAACTGTATGATTACCTGTTAATAATGTAAAAATACACAAAATATTACAAGAGCGAAGCATTTGTCAGTCTTGAACACACACACACTGCAAGATAATATTGAAAACTTTTCACTGAAATCACAATCAATGTTCTTCAGTTTTCCCACTTTTTCGTAGGCTTTCTTTATCAAATATCACCCATCATGTACAATATTTTGTAAATCTGTATTTCTATATCCTATGTATAACTTTTAGTAGTATCATGGTAAATATTAATAAGATGATGGTATTCAGTGCGAGGGTACATTAAATTTATATCAAATTCTGCAAAATTGTTGGTTTTGAGATACTTTATGAAAACTGTAATTTGCACTGGTGTTAAAGATTTCTGCACTGGTATTACTTTTTTCATTGTTATTACACTTGAATTGCATGCCTCTTGCATGTAGCCAATCAGAATCTTTAAATTTGTTCATGTATGTTATTTGTTAGGTTGCAGTATCATCACTAATAACATCCCACTCTTTTTACAGACAGTTCAAGTAGATGGAAGTCAGCAGTGTTTCAGAGAAGTAGTAGTGGTAGGTTGACAGCTATATAACAAATAGATCTGATTTTGTTCTGTATCTGCCATCTTATTGATGAACAGATCACATCAAAGCATGACAAGAACAAAGAAGTATGCCGTGAGATGCAGTTTAGTGCTGTGACTGTTGTTATTGTTAAGTTTTTATGTCATTTGAAAGACAACTAAAATTTGAAAGACATGTTTATTATAGGATGTACTCATGTTAAGGTGCCTACAATATGTATGCATTGCTTCCCTGCTAGCAGAAATCTCTTTCTTCCCACAGTGAGAGAGAGAAAGGGACAAGATGTCTATTGTTTGTGCATGGAAAACACAACACATCACTTACACTATTTGAGCTCACGTTAGTTGAATGACATCGTGTTTCAAAGTCACATGGAGGATTGTGGCAGGGTTGCTAGGTAACCCAATGCATGCATGACAAAGAAAGCACACTACACCGGCAGAGATCTCTTCCCTTTCTCTCTCTCATGCCTTGGAAAGGAAATGTAAACATCTCACTATGAACAGTACTAACTTTAAATTCTTTAACTTCTAGAATAACTGCTATTAAACTAAAGACTGTAAATATTTACTTCCTTTGCACACTCATGATCATCTACAATAATAAAAAAAACTATGATTTTTGATGGATTGTAAATTTGTTTTTACAACAACTGCTCAGTTTTTTGTGATTGGAAATAAGAGGAGATTACACAGATTGTGTCATTGCTTGTGCCACGGATTACATGATAGCATGTGCTAGAATCACTTTTCTCTCACAATTGCCATCGTTTTCAAAGCTCTTCCGCTTGACCATTTCTCGTTTGTCGTTAACATTTTTTTTACGATAGTTTACTGTGGTATATCCTTATTTACCAAGTTTTGCATCATTGAATGGTGAAAATTGCTGTGGCATCACTTGGCTAGAGCCTCGTGAAATCCACAACAACTGTGGCCATGCGATCATGCAAAGCATGGTAAATAAGAGGACATACCATTGGTAAACTATCTTCAATTTGTTAAATCTCTAGGTACATACACGTAAAGTACAAATTATTTAATTACCGTAATCATTATAGTGATAATTTGTTAGTGTTAATGTTACATGTGACCTCTCACAGGAAAACGTACACTAACGGATATCCGTTAAATGGGCCAGACCATTCATCACCCGTTAGGTATCCATTAAAACGGTTTGAGAAATCGTTAGAAGCGTTAGAACAACCGTTAGAAATTTTGTCCATGCCGTTAGAACGGTTTGAGAAAGCGCTAGAAGCATTAGAACAAGCATTAGAAATTCTGTCCATGCCGTTTGACTAATATATTCATCCGTTAGATAAAAAATTTCATCCGTTAGATAAAAACCTTCATCCGTTACATCCAAACCTTCATCCGTTTGATCAAAACATTCATCCGTTAGATCAAAACCTTCATCCGTTAGATCGATCAAAACATTCATCCATTGGGCGTTTAAATAGTTCGACGATCACCGTTGGTTTTGGCGATCATCTGTTAGCTACATGCATACAAGTCACACAACGAGTTTAGAAACTCGGATTATGCACGATCGCCTTTATATGCTTTTCCGAACGCTATAAAAAACGAGATACATGCCGACATTCCATTTTTCGCATCATGTGGAAACTGTTCAGCTACGTAAATGAAGTGAAAATTTTCAAACCGTTTGATTCCTTAAGCATCTCGATTTCTAAAAGACAATGTTATCTGTAGATAATTTTTTGTGCGATCTCAATGCAAAACAAACACTGCAGAGCATTGATTATTCAAATCAGCTCGCGGAAAATGTCACACTTCTCTGTCGCGGAATTCAAGACTTGGACCTCCTCACCTTTGAAAACCGATCCACATTAAATAAAAAGAACTACAGAATATTCTATTTAGTAGACGTTTATCATTTACCAGTAAAGTTGAGAAGCTTTGTGGTGATTTAAACTACAATGCAATAAAATCTCACTTCCGGCGAAGTTCGTGGCATTCTTGTTGTGTCAAAAACCAGACAATCAGTCTTCACGGCTGAAAGCACATGTCAACAGAGAATCCAAAAAGCTAAAGCTGACTTCTTCAATTGAAAATATACGCAATTACTTCAACAAAAATTCTGAAGGACTGACGGATCTGAGTTTTAAACTACAGAAGCTAAAGTTGATCAGATGAACGGAAAACACCAAACCAATGCTGGGACGGTGTTTCGTAACGCAATCCTGTCTTTTGGTGACAGAATGCACAAATGTTTTGGTTTACCATAGAGTCAAGATCATCCGCTAGAACGTTTTGTTAAACCGTTAGATAGCCAAGATCATCCGTTAGAACGTTTTGATAAACCGTTAGATAGCCAAGACCATCCGTTAGAATGTTTTGATAAACGTTAGATAGTTAAGACCATCCGTTAAAGCCGTTAGCTTGCCCGTTAGAACGCTTTGGTAAACCGTTAGAAATTTTAGCTTGCCCGTTAGAGCCGTTAGCTTGTCCGTTAGAACGTTTTGGTAAACCATTAGAAATGTTAGCTTGCCCGTTAGAGCCATTAACTAAACCGTTTGAACGCTCTGTAAAAGCGTTTGCTATCCGTTCGTTAGCCGTTAATTTTTGCCCGTTTAACGGATATCCGTTAGTGTACGTTTTCCTGTGAGAGGTCACAAATGTCTTTGAGGGCCATATGTTCTAAAGATGACTTTGTGGTTAATATGAGCACTTAACCACTTACACGGTTGGAAATTCAGATGGAGTGGTTCAATCCACTGGAATGTTTTCGGAAAGGAAGGAATGCCTCTTTTTTCCATTCCACCCGAAATAACAGAAAAATTGTGTACTATTTGCACCAGTCTCCTTTCATGTCCCTTCCAAAAACTTTCCAGTGGAATGGACCATACCATTTGAATACTCAACCAAAATACACTGGTTTTTCCATGCAAATGATAAGCACTACAGATTACAACATGGTTTTAATTACTTAAAGACCCTGTGTCTGAGCCCATGGTGCTTTGCGCCAATGTTATGATTAGTTTGTTTATCAACGGCCGCATAAATTAAAGGCCAGCTTTTTGTCGAACTGAAACGCTCGATTGTTGATAAGTTTCAGAAAAGAAGTACACATACACTTTGGATAACGAATTTCATAATTTCTACCGGATTAAAAACCCAATCGAGCCCACAAATTTCCGCCTGATGCTTTGAATATGATTTGAACAGTATTCGGCAGGAAGCCAGTTGTACTGCCTTTAGATTCTAATTCGGTTTACGAGTGCGACTTTTCACAACTCTACAAGCAAACACATACTCTTGCTACCTTGTTTTTATGTCTCCAGTATTCAGCTGTATTTGAAGATCTCTCCTTTCCTTGCGAATGATATATTTTGAGTGCAAAATGAAATGTTGTACTCACACTCGAGTCAAACCCACGTGAAGTAACAGTGGCCATAGTTAGGATGAAAAACATTAGACATATAGCATTCTTCACAAAGGATGCCAATCAAACCATTTAACTTACAAATAACTATATATTTTTTACAAAATAATGTTGCTTTGTAAGCCTCATTAATGACCATGAATAGACAGATATTTTTTGCTGAAATGGACATGAAGTTTCAATTTTATAAAGACAAAAACATTATGCATATTAGCATCGAAAGGGCAAAGGTACCGGGCAAAAATACATCAGCAATTCATAGTAGTCCAAACAACCTTTATTCAATTGGTTGGCTAAATCTCCTAAATCTACAATTATTCCTCAACCATCTCCCCACAATAAATCATCACTTTATAGATGGTTGGCTCTTTACCATTTCAGCTGAATATAATTATTGTCATTAATGGCCGAATAGTTGAATTTTAAGATAAGCGTATCTTCCGACCTCATTTTAAAATCCTACATCTTTATGTCTGTAAAATGAAAAAATAACAGTTGTTTGACAAAATACTTTTGCCAATGTCCTGTCTCACGGGATGACCCTGACCCACGGGATGCAAGATGCGCAGAACGGCACTCGCGCTGACATTAGTAGGCACCGTCCTCAAAACAAAATGGTGGCAGGTGTACTGGATATACCATTCCGTTTGGCATGTTTCATCCCAAACATTTTTTTCGTGCAAGTGGTAAGCACTCTATGTCTTTCCCTTGGTATTGAACTTTATTCATTTGCCAATGCACAGGCAGGGAGGGGAGATTAATTAAGCCCAGGCTTTCGCAGTATCCTTAATGTAATCCTAAGGGTTGTTCTGCTCTTTGAATGATATTATGAATTAATCTTGTTTATCTTGATTCTAGAACATCATGGGCTCTCTGCAGAATTTCCTTGAGAATGTTGATTCACCAGGTACATGTTCAGACTATTCAATGTTTCTTAAAGCACAAATTGTCACTGTTTACTAATGCTGCGTGCTTCTGTCTGCCATAGATCTCCTGCGTGCTGTACTGGGTGTCATCATGCCCATTGCAACAAACTACCCTCATGCATTTGCTGGCCATTTTAGAGTGAGTAATCTACCGTACGGAAAGAGATGGTGACTGTACATTTAACCACAATTCCTTGTGAACCCAACAAAACCCAAATAATACATATAAATCACCTGTTCTCTTAAATATCATTGTCTTGGTAACAGCATTTGTACTTGGTCACTTTATTACCGTTTTCAATTTAATTAAGTCTAGGTGGTCAAAGCTTTGTATGACACTAGACAGTCTAGACTCTACATTTGATTGACGGATGGCTGAATGCAATTTTCCAAACGAGCCCACAGTAGTTCACAAGACACTTTAATATTTTAATATGTAATTATTGATAAAGTACCAGTGAATATTTTTTTCTAAAAAGTGATATTGTCTCATGTGAAGATATAAATGATATCTTCACACATAAAGATAACACTTTTAAAAATATGACTGGCTTTCAAAGATTTCTAACCTTTTTAGTAAGAGATTGAAACTGGTATTTCATCAATAATTATATATTAAACAGAACATTACATGGCTGCTTGGAGATACAAATTTTATCTTCTCGTGTTGATGAAATATCTTACTCGTTCGCTGCGTGTAATATCCTCTATATCTTAGCCTGCAGAAATTGCTTGAATTAGGCTCAAAATATTATCCACTGTGACTGAATCAATGTTACTGCATAATAAATTATGAACACTTGATTCTTACATTAATATTTTCTTGTCCAGTATTACGTACTGTTTAAAACACGAACAGCAGTGTTTTATCAAGTTTAAAAATTCGAGGGCGAAGGCCGATAATTTTTAGACTTGATAAAACACGTGCTGTGAGTGTTTTAAATGGCTTCAAAAACGCTTTAAGAATGCAATGAAAGAAAGACGCACATCTCAAGGGAATAGTTACTTAATGAACCATTGAACCTTTGTATTCACAATGCCATGCAAAATATCGAGTAATCACCGCCTGCAATTACTGACGAACATCTCAAGGGAATGACATGAAGAAATTACCATACTATGTTGTTTGAAGCGGCGTTTCGCAATGCACTTGAAGGATTTGGTGTTGTGGCTTACCTCGATAAAGTTCAAGACTTGGAACTAAAAGGCGATGTGACTGACATGACGGCAGACTCTAAATTTTGGACTCCGGCACAAAATCTGTTAGTTTAATGCACGTTTTTATTATTTTACGGCTTTGAGTTTGGTTTCATAATTTGAACTAAACAGTGGCTCGGTAAACAAGTAATGGTAGTTGGATAACTTCATTTTAAAAATATTATCTGTGTATCTCGGTAGTCTGCTGATATTAGTAAATTTAGTGCAAAATTATCTAGGTACCTTATGTTCGTGTACTTTTTTCTATCTTTGGGTCTCTATCAGTGAATTCTTAATTAGGATGAAACTTTATATAAAATTTCATGTTCATTAGTATTCTTTATATAAAACGTTCATCCTAATTAGCAATTCAATGAGAAAGCTGAAACATCAATAGAAATTCCATTGTCTCAATCATTAACCCCGTTTCCCCCTGGGACAAAATTCAAATCCCTCCGCGGGCCTTTTAGAATGATGAGATTTTATCAGGTATAAAGGAGCATGCACGTGACTGATTTGCTTCATCTGATTGGACAAAATGCTCATTAATTATTCATGAGTTTTTGAACTCTGTTTCATAGTCGAGAGTAAATTTAATTTAGGCAAGGTTAAACATCCCGGCATTATGTACATTGTAGTATGCAGTACAGGTTTGTTTTACATGTACAGGAGAACACTGTTATAACGAAGTGTTAAGGGACCAGAACAATAGGTTTGTTATATTGAGGATTGGTTATAAACCACTCCCAGTTATAACGCTTTTCCAGCAAAAAAAAATTGTCAGGATGAAAAACCATGTTCATTATATTGGGGACTTAATCTTAACACGTCAACAACTTGACAAAAACTCAATCAGTCATCTCTCTGTTGCCAACTCTGTTGTTACACCCACCCTCTCTGTCAAGAATCTTGGAGTCTGGATGGACCCAAGGCTGTCTCTTGAGACATAAATTAATAACGTGTAAATCATCATTTTATTATTTACATAACATTAGAAATATTAGGAAATTTTTAACCATTGAGTCTAGCACTATCCTTGTCCATGCATTTATTTCATGTCGCCTTGACTACTGTAACAGTTTATGGTATGGTCTTCCTGCTTACCAAATAGCAAAACTTCAAAGAGTTCAAAATGCTGCCGCTAGAATCATATGTAAGGTTTCCCGTTTTGCACATATTACTCCGGTTCTCATTAGTTTACACTGGCTTCCAGTCAAAACTAGAATAATCTTTAAGATACTTACTATCACTTACAAAGCTATCCATGGTATGTGCCCTTCATATATTTCTCAATTAATTAAAGTCAGAGGCCGCTCTTTTTATAACACTAGATCTAATAATGAGCTACTGCTGATTGTACCGTCCTTTAAATCACTGTCTACTACTGGCGATAGGTCATTTACTTCAGCCGCACCTTTTCTATGGAATAAATTACCTGCTAGTATTAGGGAAATCAAATCCTATGACTATTTCAAGAAGCAGCTCAAGCCTTACTTATTCAGAGAAGTCTAGCCTTTAGCTACTATTTACGACTAGTTTTATTATCGCTATTATCGACTAAACTTTATCATTACTCGTAGTAATAGCATTTTATTGGACTGTTATTCTTAATTAATTAGTTAATTATTAGTTTGTTAGTGAATTTTTTAAAGTAGAGACTTTGTAAAAGCGCATCTGAACATTTTCCATATGCTAATTTGCGCTATATAAGTGCATTATTATTATAATTAACTGGGTTCATTATCACTGTAATACAGTAAACAAATAGGACAATGTGTTTTTTCTAGGACACAGTTGATATCCTTGTTGGCTGGCATATTGACACATCCCAACAAGACTCTCTTACCAAGCACACTTCAGGTATGTTGTACAAGTACATGTACTTACTGAACTATATCTTATTATTACCATTTACATCAAAGTGCGACCCTGGAAGCTTCAAGTCTCATCTGTACAATTCAATTTAGCTGACTGTCAACCAAATGTGGAGTCTTGTCTTCAACAAAGATTTCAAATGCGTGCTGCCTAGACGTCATTATTTCTGGACAGTACACATTCGATTGATGGTTGGCTAAATCAAATTGTACAGACAAGACTTGTAACTTCCAGGGTCGTACTTCAACGAAGATGGTAATAAGATCTGTGGAGTTTCAGCCATCCTTCTGCCTTGAATGAAAAAGTCTACATGACTAGTTGTATGTGCATGTGTAAGATATGCATGACTGTGTAATTGTGTGCTGTCTTTTGTATTTTTCCTTTTAAGTAACATCTTGTTTTTCTCCCCTTTCTTGTACCTTTCTTGTATTATCTTAATATGTTGCTGCCCAGATTTAATAGTTTAGCTCCATAAAGTTATTCTGGGCAAGGTATACTAAATATAGTTGTAATCTTTTTTTCTAATTATGAAATATATGGTATGAAATAAAGTATGTTGTTGTTGTTGTTATTGTTGTTGTTGTAAGATATAAGGTTAGCTGGGTTCATTTAAATTCATCACCCTCTTGCATGTATCCCTGCCCCCTCCCCCAAACAGTTCCTGAGTACTCCCCCATGACAAACAGTTCCTGAGTACTCCCCCATGACAAACAGTTCCTGAGTACTCCCCCATGACAAACAGTTCCTGAGTACTCCCCCATGACAAACAGTTCCTGAGTACTCCCCATGACAAAGAGTTCCTGAGTACTTCCCCATGACAAACAGTTCCTGAGTACTCCCCCATGACAAAGAGTTCCTGAGTACTTCCCCATGACATACTTCCCCATGACAAACAGTTCCTGAGTACTCCCCCATGACAAACAGTTCCTGAGTACTCCCCCATGACAAACAGTTCCTGAGTACTCCCCCATGACAAACAGTTCCTGAATACTCCCCCATGACAAACAATTCCTGAGTACTCCCCCATGACATATACAAACAGTTCCTGAGTACTCCCCTAGGACAAACAGTTCCTGAGTACTTCCCCTTGACAAATAGTTCATGAATACTCCCCTATGACAAACAGTTCCTGAGTACTCCCCTATGACAAACAGTTCCTGAGTACTCCCTATGATACACATCTACAGAAATGGACACTCAATACTGCTAGTGTAAGACATTTTTTACAGTTATATTTGTACAGGATATTATTTATCAAACTCTGTGGGCACAAACAACCATAAAAACGGCATGAGTTCAATAGTTTAAATTTTTTTCAATGCAGGCGATTGAATTTTGGTAGGTGGGTGTAGAATCGTAAAAGGAATATAACCTGATAATTTGTGACCTCACAGGAAAACGTACACTAACAGATATCCGTTAAACGGGCCAGACCATTCGTCATCCATTTGGTATCCATTTAAACGGTTTGAGAAATTGTTAGAAGCATTAGAACAACTGTTAGAAATTTTGTCCATGCCGTTTGAACGGTTTGAGAAAGTGTTAGAAGCATTATAACAACTGTTAGAAATTTTGATCATGCCGTTTGACTAATGTATTTATCCGTTAGATAAAAAATTCCATCCGTTAGATCAAAACATTCATCCGTTACATCAAAACCTTCATCCGTTGGATCGATCAAAACATTCATGCACTCTTGTTGTGTCAAAAACCAGACAATCAGTCTTCACGGCGGAAAGCGCATATCAACAGAGAATCTTTATGTTTTCAGCTTTAGCTTTTTGGAGATGCACGCAATTACTTCAATAAAAATTCAGAAGGACTGACGGATCTGAGTTTGAAACTACAGAAGCTAAAGTTGATCAGATGAACGGAAAACACCAAACCAGCGCTGGGATGGTGTTTCGTAACGCAATCCTGTTAGGTGGCAGAATGCACAAATGTTTTTGGTAAACCGTTCGATAGCCAAGAGCATCCGTTAGATAGCCAAGATCATCCGTTAGAACGTTTTGATAAACCGTTAGATAGCCAAGACCATCCGTTAGAACGTTTTGATAATCGTTAGATAGTTAAGACCATCCGTTAGAATGTTTTGATAATCATTAGATAGTCAAGACCATCCGTTAGAATGTTTTGATAATCGTTAGATAGTCAAGGCCATCCGTTAGAACATTTTGATAATCGTTAGATAGTCAAGACCACGTTGGTGGCGAAAATCGTATGTTTTTAGAATTTTGATATTTTTTGGTCCATAACCGACTGGAAATCGAAGTCATATTTTTGACAACGTCATCCTTATTTAGGTATGACACCTGACGTCACTAAATGTGACGTCATAGCAACAGTCATTCCTCTATAACTTTGGCTGTAATCCTTGTAGAATGTTCAAATTTGCACCAAATGAATGTGTGTCATGAAGGCCTTTTGATGGGGTAGTCTGGGAATTTCACCAGAAAAAGAGGCATTGCTTATGACGTCACAATGGCGTCATCGTACTAACATAAAACACCTAAGATATGTAGTTTCATTTTGTTACCAATTCACCAATATTCAATTTCTTCAAATTCAGACTATAAGTAAAGAAATGGTGTTAATTTCAATTATTTGGACATGTTTAATGATGCCGTTTTTTGATGTTCTTTGTGCCCGCCATGAAATGAAATGAAAACTTTTGAGACTCTGTACACAAAGTTTTTGAAAGATTGAACCTTAATATTTTTTTATAAGGATATTATTTTGCTGATAATTTGTCATGTACAGTATTGTATGTTCTTTTCCAGATTGCCTGGTTAAGCTACACCCCTACTGGGCTTCAGACATTGCATTCTCTCTCACCCTTCTTGGACAGTTCCTTGAGGATATGGAGGCTTATGCAGAGGTTGGTATGCAGTGCATACATCTCCCTTGTTGCCAGCTGCTTTTGGATTGTTCTTTGCTAAAGCTTTTTGGGAAGGCATATTACTATGGCAACCCCCTGCCTTGTTTCAAGCTCATGTTTATACTCACATGTTACAAAAAGTGGTTATGTTAATTTAAATCAATCCTCTGATTGGTTGAAATCTGGGCCCACCTTTCGTAAAACCAAAACCAAAGTAACGATAGAGCTAATTACTGGAGCAAGTAAAAACACAATGAGCCAATCATGAATTAAAATAGAATTTCACAATTTGTTTTACGTGAACCAATCATGATAAAAAGTAAATACAATTGTGGATAACTCTCAGACGCTAAAATAAGAATTTCCTGATAGAACAATTAAAACAATGATTGGTTTTAGTTTAGAACTTGATGGGCTGATAATTACAAAACATTTTTCACAGACAATGAAAAAGCTGAGCAAACAAAAAACCAAGCAATAACTTATTACTTTTGACACTCAATTGAAAACTGGCTTCAAATTTTCCTTAAAAGAGAAGCAACACAAAATAATGACTAACACTAAAACAATGCACCTACTGTATCATTGTAAACCATGCATGAAAAATAATACAATGTACTCTATACAGGGCTTCTGACAGGTTGCCAAAAAAAAAAATCAAAATTGTGCGGGATTTTGGATGTACATTGTGCGGGGAAAAACGTTGATTGTGCGGGAAATTGTGCGGGATTGCACAATATTTTAAGAAATTTCAACAGGCTAAAAAAAAAATCTTGTTCATTTAAAAGCTAGTTCGTTCTGACGTTCGAGCAGAAGGTAAAGAAAAGCTCTCGAGTCTGTGAATACTTTCACGCTTATCGTTTCTGTACACATTTCTCACAGAAAATTGACCCCAAAATGCCCAGATCGCTTTAATTTGAAGGAACAGATATCAGAGAAGGCATTCCTTTGATTGATTTCTTTCAAACTCGCAAAATCGACCCAAAAACAGACCTCAAATGTGATAGTTTTGTTTACACTCCGCTCGAGAGCGAAATGATCATAGAAGCACGAAAATCACTTAATTAGTATTGTTATTTATGCAGTTGCGTCTCCATCCCTCCCACCTCCCTGTTCAGACAAATGATTTACATACACATGCATAGTATACAAAAATTAACTAATAAGTAAACCAGTCTTATTTTAAGAAAACAATGAACGTTCTTTTCAGATGGCAATTCATAAAAAAGATGTACGATCATATCAAGCCATCAGTATGGTAATCGCCGTTGTGATCATTCAAGCGTTACATACCCACGTGCAGTCATCTTGCAATTTTTCACGCTTTTCTTTTTCAGGATAAAGTTTTGTTGTCGCCAATGAGCTCTAGCTAGTTTGAACTTCCTTTTGTGTCAGGCAAATTAATAAAATCACAAACAATTTTGGTGAGAAAAGTATAATAGAAACTAGAGCCCAGGCTGGCGCACAGCCATGGATTGAACGCCTTGTTTTTTTTTTCATCTGCTCGAGCCGTTCGAACAAAACAAAGGATTTCTCGACGTGTTTTGGAAGGTAAATGGGGTGAAAATGGCCTAAAATGTTTCCAAAAATCACAGTAAACAAGAGGAATGCCTGTTTTAATTAAAATTTTCAACAGATTGTGCAGGATTTTGCAGATTTTTAGGAATTGTGCGGGATTGTGCGGGTTTGACCAAATTGTGCGGATCCGCAACCGTGCAACCTGTCAGAAGCCCTGTCTATTTAGCAAATTTCCACTGGTTTTCCGTGGTGTGGACTCTTATTTACCACGATTTACGTCATCACATGGTCAAAATTTGTTGTGGACTCACGAGGCGGAGCCAATTTGTTTTTTACAACAATATTAGAAAATGTACAAGGAAGTTTCGTTACAAAGCGTGACAGCTTTGAAAGAGCCAGCGTTGTCTATAACTTTCTTGCGTCAGCACCGTTGTCTGGACTCTCATTTACCACCGTACTTCAACCAATCAGATTGCGAGATTACTGGCAGTTGTGGTAAAAACTCAATTCCATTGGACATTCATCAAAGCTGACTAAAACACCTTAGATAATGAACTATTAAAGTTTACGAACCTGAAAAACGTTTAAATCAAGCAAACTGCACAGCTATAAAAATGGCTATCAGTTTCAACGACCATTGCATAGGCTCTTCATTTCCTAAAATTCCCCAGACCCCACCCTACTGGAATTCACATGCAGCATCCCCTCATGGCGGCATTGCCTCCTGTTTCACTCATTTGTTTTGATTCTATCAGGAGCTAAATATGTTGGCTACCAAGCTTATGTCAAGACAGGGAGTACCACTCCCTTACACATCTCTACCAAAACTGACTGCCCTTGTCAGGTAAGGAACTCATGTACATGGGCTGGGGAAAAGTGTATTTTATGATCCAACAGACACGTGATGGGCAACTGTCGGGCAGTAGTTTTGAGGTGTCGGCTTGAATACTGTTGGGTGACAGTTGGTGAAGAGTTGGTCAACTGTCGGCTAAAAAACTGAATTAAATTGTGTGTAGAATCAAAATCTGTCTTCAACAGTGATAATCTATCATCCATGGTTGCCCGCTGTTTATCTTATGTAGAACTTCAACTTGTATTCAAGTCCTTTTTTTCAATTCATTTTTATTTCAGTAGTATTTTTCACCCAGCACCAATTTTACAATGTATACTATGCTAAGAAGGAGAATAAGGAATGATAACTTATAGTGGTAGGAGGCCTCGAGAAACCTATTAAGGCCTATTGAGGAGAACCTCTTACGTGTCGGTTATTGATAAAGTGTTGCCTGTTAGTTGCCCAACACGTGCTGTATATTGTACGGGCTGTTCACCTGTTCAAACAATGATGGGACAGTCTTGAACGATACCTTGCAATCAGTGCAAGAGAAACTTTCTCTTAAACAAAAGACAACAATAACTACTCAGATTAGCACTGTATACTTTCCAGGTAAACTTGAGAAAATGTGAGACAATCTCGATGAAGGTTGGCAAAGATTTGATCTTCACTTCTTCACCTAACCACACCAGTATTGCACAAAAATCACCCTTCATCTGACAGATGCCATAAAATAATTATTGTTTATCTCTAGAGTTTTCACTACCGTATTGAATGGCATTGGCCCTTACTTTTCCCCATCCAAGAGCTCTTCAATCACAGCCCCATACCTCATGGATGTGAGTATAATTATTATACATGGGTTTTACGTAAAACAGGACGGAGAGTTCATGGTTTGTACAATCTGGAAAAGCCCTTGAATTTAACTGGTGCTCATGTAAAGCGGATAAATAGTTCCTGGAAAAACTGCTGTTACTATGTCTGCATTGGTGGGGAAGATAAACACTGGTATAGTCAACTTAAAGTCAAAGGGCTAACACACGAAATATCGGCTGCTACGTGCTTTCCATGGCAGTTAGCATTCCTTAATCGACTTTCAGGTGATTATACCAGGGTCGCAAGGCCTTGAATTTTGAATTTCTTAGAAAGCATATTTTCCAGAAAGATAGTCACATAATTTTATAATACTTGTTAAAGGGATAACCAAGTACAAAACACCGAGGGCATGCGACTGTCCACTCCTTAGCCATTTACGCACTTGTTATTGAAATCCCTCCCTTATATATTTACAACTCATCAACCTGACAAAAATAATGATTCTTTGTTGGGTTTTCACCACCATCTTGTAGGTACTTCATATATGGTCTCCTGTAATGTGCTCTTGTCTCAGTCAAAACTATCCAAAACTATCCACATCATCACTATCCATACATAACGGTCCAAGACTATCCATTGATATCCATTGTTACCCATCACTCTCCATGCCTATCCATTACTATCCTTTGCTATTCTTTCCTATCCATTGCTATCCTTTGGAATCCATTGTTATCCAGTGCTATCCTCTGCTATCCTCTGCTATCCATTGCTATCCTCTGCTATCCATTGAGTAGCCATTGCTATCCTTTGCTATCCATTGCCATTTACTGCTATCCTTTGCTATACATTAACATTTTGTGGCAAAATGCTGCAGCAGTGGTAAACTACGTGTATTAAAGTCTAAGACAATGTGAAACTAATTAAATTAGAGTTCTATTAACACAGATTTGCTTATAAAAAAGGTGTGGAGTCATTTTTGTTAACAACATAAATTCATGAATATTAATGAAACTATATGAATATTAATTAGAACACCGCTCTGGTGAAAAAGTCTGGGGAGAACACTGCCTATACGCTTGCACTGTAAAATAAATAGTTTTTATTGCGATTTCAGTTAATTTCAGGACTGTCAGTGCAAACATCATTTTGAGACCATAAGTATTTTGTACTCGGGTATCGCTTTAAATAATTTAGTTATATGGTTTTATGTTAGCTGACATTCATAATGGTGTCTAGCAGCCTTGTCGTGTACTGTAAGGGCTTGTTTGTTGGAATAAGAATAGCTGGAATAATATGTATACTTGTGTTCATCTGGGATCTATTCTTCTTCTGGAATACTTGGAATGCATTCTGTGTATTCTGCTCCTGGAGGCAGAGCAACCAGAATATTCTTATTCCGGAATTATAATATTTCGGAATATCCCAAACGAACGTGCCCTACATGTACATGTATTAAAGTATTAGTTCTCAAAAATTAAGATATGTTCTTGAAAAGCTCTTGAATTTTAGTTTGATAAAGCTGAATGAACCATGAAGGAGAGCTTTGTGAGTTTTCCTAGATGCAGGCTACTGCATGTTTACTTATAAACATATCCAGTCGTACTACACACTTTAAACTGTCTAAGACATACAGTATACAAGTCATATGTATTTAACAATTATTCACCGAAGTGGAGGTGAATAGTGGTGGATATTTACCGAGCTGCTTCTGTGACACTATGCACCAACACTGAGGTATATAATTGTTTAAGTACCACACTGCAGGGCCGGGTTGTTCAAAGCCCGATTAGATGAACTCTGCACAGAACCTATTGGTTGTCATGGAAATTATCCCTGGATTAGCACTAATCGGGCTTTGAACAACCCGGCCCAGGTGAATAGCCAGCACCAAATAGTTATTTTATTTTCTGTCATATGGACAAACACTTGCGCGAAGTGATCACTGCTTTGCTCAAAGGTGAATATGAAATCATATCCACTGTTTGAGTAGCCAATCAGAGCGTGCAAAAAGAGATATTCACTGGTGTGGTATATACTAAACATGTATGTCCCATGTTTACTTTACAGATAACCCAGAGAGTAATACAGTGCATCACCATGTCAGCATTTAACTTTTACCATGAAAAGTTATTCATTGCAGGTTTGTGGTAGTCATGCATCTCGTGTACCCTTGAATTTGTGGCATCAATGTTTTATACCATATCTTGTTCACTGTTGACAGTGTGTTGAAGGGGTGAGTGGAAGGACAACATCAGATAACTTGTGATCTAGTGCCAAGTTCTCCCTTAAAAACAAAGAACATAATTAAGGAGAATTAAGAACTTGATCAGTAGTCCCTAAGCTTAAAGTGCAAGTATCGGCATAAAACAAGATGAACCCAAATTCTATTTGTGATATACTTCAGTTGTCTAACTTAGTTTTCTTTGAGAGGCAGGAGCAGAAATTAAACTAGAATAAACACTACCCGAATTGCGGGATTGATTCATCTTGTGATGTCACAATGAAAACATACAGGATTTTATTGTAGTAGTTTTCTCTAGGGAGGGAGTTGTCCGATTCGTCTTATGACGTCACAGGATCCATGAAAAGTAACCAAAACAAGAGGCCCTGAGTGGCCTTAACTTGGGCCATCTATAGCATGTACTGCATGGAGTTCTAGCATAATTTTGTGTCAACATGGTTGTGCTAGAGTAGCCAGAGAATTGGTTCTCTACTGATGCTCTTGTCTGTCAAATGTAAATGTGCAAATGCCCCACGTATTCCGGGGGGGGGGGGGGTTGGGTTAGGTTGGGTTAGGTTAGGTTAGGTTAGGTTAGGGTATGCCTGGGGAGGTGGGGGTGGAAATGATAGAGCCATAATACACACACAACACACACATACATACATGCTGTGCATGTACATGTACATTTCAGCCACAATTTCCCTCAATTCTGTAGTTTAATATTACTTTCTTTTCAATATTATTGTTCCTTGAGTGTCGTTAGAATTACAAAAAAAACTTGGTATGGGTGTTGTTGATTGAAGTGCAATGGTTATTTGAGTAGTCTTCACGATATTGAGTCACTCAAATTTGATGCATTGTAATTATATCAGGTGCAGTACAACTATGAGAAATCAAGCAATTTAGAACAACAAATTCCACATAATGTTGCTATTCACTGTGAATAGTTAGGTAATGTCATTCTACATGTGAAATAAAGTCATCTATTTGTAATTCTCAATTATTAACAAACCAGTGGAGATGGCTGACATTCAGGCTAAATTCTCAATACAATATTTTTGATTGAGGTCATAAACTACAGACCACCATTTTCTAGTATTAGTGAGCTGCCACTGTGCTAGTGCTCATTTTCTACATCTTGAAGGAGACTGAAACTTATAATGGCAGGCCACAAATAAACATGCAATGTCCACTCTTTTTATATCATTGGGGTCGCAGCAAGATTAATTTTCATTCCCAAGTAATTCGTAAAAGTACTCATACTCCTGATCATGACCGAGTGAAAGTGACAATGCTGACGTCAAGAACTGAGGAACAACAACAACTTACAATTACATTTATTTTCTCATAAGATGATGGAAATGTTTACGAGTAATAAGGCATAATAAGAAATACAATGATGAGAAGGTAGGTCCTTAAGATAACCTTAGGGTTATCTTAAGCCAGGACCACCTCAGATGGAAAACACTGAAACAAGATCTAGCTTACATGGATATATAATGGTACCAAGAAAGGGGAAGGGAAAGGGAAAGAAAGAGTGCCACTTGCATGTAAGTATACTCTCAGTTCTGGACCAAATTTAGTTATGTTATAAACTTGCAATAATGATAAATACACTACTCTATACATAATATCATTATGTCAGTTCT
The DNA here is from genome assembly GCA_030867875.1 of Actinernus sp. WN-2022. Lineage (NCBI taxonomy): Eukaryota > Metazoa > Cnidaria > Anthozoa > Actiniaria > Actinernidae > Actinernus > Actinernus sp. WN-2022. The sequence continues at coordinate 101,304,969 of JAOWCC010001634.1, forward strand.
AAAAAAAACATTAAATAATAATCAAATACAAAGAGGTACAGGCCAGATGTAAATAGACCCGGGAAATAGAACAAAATAAAACCAGTGTCAATAACACGCCACAGATAAATATGCGATTTCCACATCAGAGTCATTTATCGTTCGTTCAAAAAAATCTTCATTTCTGATTACTACTTCAGTTTATGCTCACTCACTGCATGCTGGATTTTCGTTCCCGAATTTATAAACATTTAAATACATGTGCATGGGGGGCGAAACGACTGTAATTCTTTTAAAAGGCCCCTGTCACTGTCAGTCAGAGAACTGAGAAATCTGGTTATTTCTACTACACTTTCGAGAGGTTAATAACAATAAATAACAACACAACGACAGTCAATTGCAATTGGTATACAGGTTATCATGTTCAGATTAGCGGCTACTTACATTTAGAAGCTGTTGTCTTTTTATATACTAATATAGTCGGTGTTGATCGCAGAGCGGACTAGCTGTCAGTACTTGTCACGTCTCACGAGTGTATCTTAAAGCATGTCGCATAATATGTGATAAATTCCCGTCCAAAGCCCGTGAAACACCTCTCAGCTTTAGAAAAGACAAAAATCTTGGTATTGCACTTGAAGGAACCTTTGGTTTACACAAAAAAAAACAGCTGATATTAAAGGTTTTGCTAAGTCAAAACTCCCACTCGCCGCCATCTTGAAAAACCTGAAAATGTTGTTCACTGTCACATGGCTGGCGCAACGTACGTGTCACGTGACCAGTCGAAATCTGATTGGTTGACGGCACCAACCAGTGACAAGAAAAATAAAATAAATAAATGCTTGCGAAACTTGACTCGTGCCTCGGCCGAAGGCCTGGCCCGAGTAATTAGGGATTAAATGCCAGAAATGTTACAAAATTTGCAAGATTAATAACTTTTTGTGAGAAACAAACACAATAGTATAACATAATTTTTTCTTCTTTGACATGATACTTGCACTTTAAGCAATGTGGGGACATTGTATGTATTTATCTTATTCTAACATACATTGTAGCACTTGGTTAATTCTACTTATTTTTAAACAATGTCATCCTCTTCAGCCAACGATTGCCTGTCCTCAATGAGCAACTGGCTACAGATGTATTTCTCCTGTTGCTGTGATCAAACTGCTTCCTTCATCACCCAGCAGCTGCAAAACTGTCCCACAGCCACATACAGTCACCAACTGTCTGCCCTGCTCTTTTTAGAAAAGGTAAAAAGAGATTTCTCAATCAAAAAGGGTCTTTCAATTTCAAAACACATCAGTGTTTTGGAAATTTTATACTATCTGTCAATGGCCTACTAAGCTAGGATTAGATCAATTGGACAATAATTTAGTGGGGCAGTAACAAAGGTAATTCAATGCTTTTTGTGGAAACCTTAAACGGAAGGAAACCCAGAGCAATTATTGGACAAGAGTCCTTCCTGCCTTGTTGAAAACGTATCAGACTTTTATCCAAAATGATCGGTCATAGTCCATTTCCAACAACAATCTGAATCCCTGTACATTGCAAGTGAATAACCTGGGCCGGGTTGTTCAAAACCCGATTAGTGTTAATCCTGGATTAACTCTGCACAGAACCTATTGGTTGTCATGGAAATTAACCCTGGATTAGCACTAATCGGGCTTTGAACAACCCGGCCCAGGACAACTTCACATAAATCATAGTGAACGTGGCCTTAGTGCCTTTGGCTATCTGCTTAAGCTACAGTATGATATCATTTGCAACATTTTCATATCTGATTCAGTAAAATTCAATTATGTTTTTCATTGATAAAGGACTGATTTTTATAGAGGATGACAGATTCATACTGTGGTAAATAGTTCTTTTTACAACAACTGCCCAGTTTCTCGTTTTCTGATTGGTTGATTGTCATTGGAAATAAGAGGACATACCATGGTAGCTTACACAATCGCTCACACAAGAGTCTTGGCATTGCTTGCTTCACTATTTTTTGTTTGTTGTTGTAAAAAACAAATGTACTATAGTATGTCCTTATTTACCAAGTTTTTCATAATCTCATGGTCAAAACTTGTTGCGAATTCCCTCGGCTAGTGCCTTGTGAATTGAGCCTCTTGAAATCCATGTCAATTTTGACCTTGCAATGATGCACAATATGGTAAATAGGAGGACACTCTAAACCCTTAGGTAACCCCAACCCTAAGGTAATCCCAACCCTAAGGTAACCCCAACCGCTAGGGTACCCCAACCCTAACCTAACCCTAAGGTAACCCCATGGTAAACTATTGTAAATTTGTTCAATACTTTCACAATGTTTTTGTAGTTGATTACCAAAGTTGGCACTTCAATGCCTGTTACCTTCATACAACATCTGTTACACCCACAATCTCCTGTAATGAAGCTAAGGCTCTCCTCGGATGAAGCGGTAAGTATATAAAGAACTTCTATTTTTATTTTAACTGTTTTGGTGATTATTAATTTCAAGTTTTGTTGTTGATTATGTAACTTAAAAAGAACTGAACATTGTAGCATGTACCACAGATGAAAATTGTTCAACTTACTGTATAATTACCATCATCTTGTATTCAACTTACATCTGATTCATGTATTTTTGACTTATGTGTACAGTACAGCCGTAAAATAATGCACGCGCAAGAACTTCTTTTTGCGTCCGCAAGCCAACAGGTTCTTGCGTGCCGCATGCGCTTGAAATTACTGAACTAACGCAAGAACTTAAGACCCGCAAGAAGTTCTTTCCGCAAGAAGATCAACCCGCAAGAAGTTCATTCCGCAAGAAGATCAACCCGCAAGAAGATCAACCCGCAAGAAATATACTTTAAGAAGACCCGCAAGAATGCTGAAGAACACGCAAGACGTGGCATATGAGAACATGTTTGTGTTTTATGTGAGATCGCTAATAAGAAACGGAACCTTTGAGAACCATGAAAGTTTACTAATATCTTAAACTTTTTGAGAGATTAAGCACCGCGTTCTACGGCAAACGGGAAACGTCAGCCCGCCGTCAAAATACGAAATAAATATATAAGAAAAGTGGAAAAGAATTCCAACGTTCACAACAAACGCGGATCTACTCGACCTTACGTAAAAACTGAAAATGTCAAGCAGCAAACGCGCGAAATTGTGGTCATGTTTTCCTTTCTGCCGTTCGCGGGAAGGAGCTAATAGAGAGATTAAGCATCGCGTACTTGTATACCCGCAGACTTGAATATTTTATTAACTCGTCACAAAGAAGCTGAAATCAAAACTCCAGAAGATTCAGTACGATCTCATGCAAATTTTGCAAATTACCGTGTATTAATCAGACAACAAATTAAAATATCCAAAAAGCTTATTCACCAGTGTATCGATTTGACAGAATAGACTCAAACCAGTTTTCACATCAGGTAGAAACTATTCAGATCCGTAAGTAAAATGAAACTTTCAAAACATTTGGTTTGGTAGGAAGACATTTTAGTGCGATCTCAAAGCAAAACAAACACTGCGGAGCTCATTGATTATTCAAATCAGTTCACGGAAAATGTCACACATTCAAGACTCAGACTTTGAAAACGGAGCCACATTAGATAAAAAAATAAACTCCAGAATATTTATTTGGTAGAATTAATCATTTTCCAGTAAAGCTGAGAAGCTTGTGTTGCATTTTCAACTACAACGCAATAAAATCACATTTTCCTCAAAGTTCGCGGTACTCTTGATCTAATGTGTCAAAAACCAGACAATCAGTCTCCACGGCTGAAACGCATGTGAACTCGGAGAATTGTTGTATCACCGAAAAGCTGGCTTCTTGAATTGAAAACATATGCAATAGATGACTTTTAAAAATACTGAATGATTGACGGATCTATTGATCTACAAAAGCTAAAGTTTATCAGATGAAATAAAAACACCGAACTAACGATAGGACCCCGGATAGGACGGTGTTTAGTAACGCAATCCCACGCAACCTTTCTTTTGGTGACCCTTCGATAATTATTAATTTGGTCAATGGTGAGCCATTCATTATAACGTTTTGGTAGCCATTCGATAGTCAAGACCATCAAGGAACATTCATTATGGATTTGAAGACTGATAGCTTCAAAAGCTTAGTTTAATACCGCCGTTTCATTGCTACACGATCACGATAGCGTGAGACGTACATTCCCGCCGCGCCAAATTTTTGCCGCTCATCGTGATTTGCAGTCTAAAATACTATCAGTAAATGAATATCCTGGAACTCGCGGTATCTCAAACAATTTTTCCCTTCCCTTGAGTGTATCAATATTTATTCTACTTGCCTGCTAAAACAGCCGAGTGCTTGAGTTACATATATTTGCTTTTCGATTATCGTACTCTAGAAAACCTTTAGATTAAAGAGGGAAATAAAAGGCGAACGTCGATATCTGAAGTTAGAAATAAACATAAATCTTAGCGTACGAAAACAGCCGCGTCTTCCCGAGCTCAAAGAAGCGACCAGTTCTTGCGTTAAGACTTCAACTTCTTGCGTTTCATCTTCTTGCGGATAAGCTCAAAATATTTAGTTCTTGCGCTTCAGCCTGAACTTCTTGCGGTTCAGTAGTTCTTGCGTCTAAAGTGCAAAAAGTTGGTTTAGGCCTTCTTGCGGCAGCTTGCGTGTTCTTGCGTCGCAAGAAGTTACTTGCGCCACTTCTTGCGCGTGCATTATTTTACGGCTGTACTGTATGTATCTCAGTGCCTTGGTAGACTTATCAATACAATAATGAAGTCTATCACTTTTCCTTGCAGATTCTTTCGACTGTCATGAAGATCTACCAGGGTTTCTTAGGTATTCATGATGTTGAGCTGATGGAATCAGCATACAGGTAAAGTACTGTTACTTATGACAGCTTGCATATGTAGTGTTCAATAGTATTATTATTATAAAGCACAGGCAAAAGTGGCAAGTACAAGCTTTATTAAACTGTTCAATTTTTTTTTGAAAATAATCCCTCTTTCCCAGACAGCTTTAAATAGTCTAGTTAAAGTGTGCGCGAGCCCAATTTTTAATCATTAATATTGATTCTACATGTATCTGTTCAAGTGAATAGTTGAATAGTAGAATATTTCATATTAGTATATACCACACCAGTGAATATCACTTTTCGTGTGCTCTGATTGGCTACTCAAACAGTGAAAGGGTATGATTTCATATTCACCTCCGAGCAAAGCAGCGATCATCTTGCGCAAGTTTTTGTCCATTTGACAGAAAAGAAAATAACTATTTGGTGCTGGCTATTCACCTGGAGTGTGGTATATACTAAAACAATTATTCACCTCAGTGTTGGTGAATAGTGGTGAATATTTACCTCGCCGAAGCGGCTCGGTAAATATCCACCACTATTCACCTCCACTTCGGTAAATAATTGTTAATTATTCCCTGAAGTCCCTGAAACCAGGGAGGTGGGAGAAGATGGAGATGAAACTGAATACATGACTGTAAATGGAGCGCTCTGATTGGCTGAGAGTCACTTTGGTCAGAATCCATGTTCCGTACACTTCAGTGTTAAATGGTCTTTTGTTTCAAACCATGAAAAGATATCATGCTAAGTAAGCAACGTCAGGATAACATCATGGATGAATGCCAAGCATCAGCAGAGTGAGAATGACCACACATGAAAAAAGACAAACTTCAAAAATGTGTTCAATACTACTAACAGCAGTTTTTAAGCGACAATATGTTTGAATGGACTAGTCCCAGCAGCACTGTCAAGAAGCTAAGGCAAACTACCTGATGTAGCTTCAAAATAAGAACTTTATGCTCTGTGCTGACTCTAGTTGTGGAAGTCTGTGAAAGCAAAGGGCAAGTTATGAAACGCAGTTCCATACCACAATTATTATAATATTAATTTTATGTTTGTCAATGTACTCAGAAATGGTATGTTCGATTGCTCTGTTATAAAGGCTCACCTTGATCTTAATTATGACAATTCGATAGACTACAATTATATAAAGTTTATATTTTCTTGTTATGATTGTTTTTGGTGGAACTTATCTGGCTAAAGGTGGACTTCTTTGATGCACTTGACAACACAGGGGACAATTGTAGCTGTGAAAGGTGCAAACACTTTTTCATCATATTCGCAGTCACTTCATTGAATTACATGGTTATCTCGTTAAAATCTAAAACAGACCAATCTTTGGTCAAAAAATTATGAAATCCTTGAATTCTGAGCACACATTCTCAGTTTCCAAGTCATTAACTTCACAATCGCACTCCCCAGAAACCTCCTCGGCAGTACGGTGAGGTACAAGTCCGTAGCCATACCATGCAATACAGTTGATGGTTACCATGACAACACTGAAAAAAAGCATGACTGGAACAAAAATCCAATTAATGCTGATCGGAAGTGAAACGAAAATGGAAGCATGGAAATACTTTAGTTTATGCAGTTTCATATCCATCTCCTCCCACCTTCCTGCTGAAACACACACCAGCAACCCTTTTGCAGTGACAGGTCCAGGCCCACAACCTCCATATTATTATTACCACCATCATATCCATGCATCTGAGCATAGTTAATAGAGTGGAATGGTTATGAAACCCAGCTACCTTCTTTGTTATATGTCTTTGTTAGCTTTTTTCAACCATTGCCGTGTACGAAACACAACAGAAATTCCAATGTATTAATCAATCAGCCAATATAAACGTGTGGGTTCAGTCGTTCAGGCGACGCTAATAAACTATGACCGTGCAGAATCTTTTGTCTTACCCCCTTCCAACATAAATCGCAACATTGCTGACAACAGTGAAAATATCCACCTCTGAAATTCTTGCATGCAATGTTGCTGGACATTTTAATGTTGTAGCGCACAGCTGGTAACGCAGGTCTTTATACAGATTTCACTGTTACAGTGAGGTCTACATAAAGATTCGCTGCAAGGGCTTGATTTTTACAAGACTTGCCAAAATACATAACTTATAAAAATGCACAGCAGTATTAAGCTGGTTAGCCAACTAATAACCTATGAAGTGTTTGTCATGTTTTTGTTTGATGATAAATCTGTAATGTGTTGCAATATTTCAGCATTGCAGTGTCAGAACTCACAGAGCAGTTTCAAAAGCTCAAAACGGCAGCTGAGTCCTACTCTCCCCAAGAAGCAGACAACCTGTCTCCTGGTTCTGATGCTACCACCACTTCTGCCTCACATGTAAACCTAGAGATGGAGACGGCAGCCATGGCAGAGGAGAAACCTGCATCAGAAAACAGAGATGATGAAACATTGGGTATTCATCCAGTAGAAACCATCCTTATCTTTGACTTGTGTGCTCTGTCCGAGATTGCAACCTCTAAATCTGCTGTTCTTGGGGTAAGTAATTAGGTAGTTCATTAAACTTTTTACATGCACCCCTTATAGTGTATATTGATAATAACTGATGATTGCAGGTTATGCTGTGGCAATATTGATAATAACTGATGATAGCAGGAGGTTATGCTGTGGCAATATTGATAATAACTGATGATAGCAGGAGGTTATGCTGTGGCAATATTGATAATAACTGATGATAGCAGGAGGTTATACTGAGGCAATATTATTAATAACTGATGATAGCAGGAGGTTATACTGAGGCAATATTAATAATAACTGATGATAGCAGGAGGTTATACTGAGGCAATATTAATAATAACTGATGATAGCAGGAAGTTATACTGAGGCAATATTAATAATAACTGATGATAGCAGGAGGTTATACTGAGGCAATATTGCTAATAACTGATGATAGCAGGAGGTTATACTGAGGCAATATTAATAATAACTGATGATAGCAGGAGGTTATACTGAGGCAATATTAATAATAACTGATGATAGCAGGAGGTTATACTGAGGTAATATTAATAATAAGTGATGATAGCAGGAGGTTATGCTGAGGCAATATTAATAATAACTGATGATAGCAGGAGGTTATACTGAGGCAATATTAATAATAACTGATGATAGCAGGAGGTTATACTGAGGTAATATTAATAATAACTGATGATAGCAGGAAGTTATACTGAGGCAATATTAATAATAACTGATGATAGCAGGAGGTTATACTGAGGCAATATTAATAATAACTGATGATAGCAGGAGGTTATACTGAGGCATTATTAATAATAACTGATGATAGCAGGAGGTTATACTGAGGCAATATTAATAATAACTGATGATAGCAGGAGGTTATACTGAGGTAATATTAATAATAACTGATGATAGCAGGAGGTTATACTGAGGCAATATTACCTGCTAACTGATGATAGCAGGTTGCTACACTTAATGTTGTTATAGTTAAAAATAACAAAGCACTGTTATTTTGTAGCTGTGGAAGTTGTCTCCCACCTTGTTTGAGCTCCTCACTCAGTACCTCAGCCCATGTGAGTGGAGGGTTGCATCGTGCTATCCTGCTGTCCAGTACACCATCCTCCATGCTCTCTATACTCATTGTCAAAGGTAAAGTGTTTTATATTTTATACCAGCTTTCATTTGGTAATTTTTTGTTAAGAGGCCCCAATGAGTTGAGGAGTACCATAGAATTCCAAAAGTAACAAGGCACTTGTCATTATACAGAAGGGCTACCGAATGGTCAGTCAAAATTTGGAAGTGCTCGTCATTTTAGGCCTTTGCTCGAATGCTCACAAAAAAGGTTGTGTGCGCTTGAATTGCTTGTGCTTGCTTTTTCTCGAGGTGCTCATTTGGTCTTTTTTTTTTTTTAATAGAACGTTGTTTGCAGCTGTGATAAAATAAAAGTGCTCATGCTCGCCCTAAAACCAAGATGCTCGCCTGCTGACCAATGTTCAAATGTAACATTCGGTAGGCCTTACTGTTGCATTAAGCAGCCTTTTGCCATAATTACTTTCAGGGGTCTCTACATTGTACTGCTGGGTACCTACTGAAAACCTTTGTCAGATTGAAATATTCATTGTAAAACTCTAACTATTAGTTAAAGGGTTGCTACTTTTGGAGAGGTTGTTACTTTTGGAGAAAAGGGGAGTCGCTACTTTCAGAATTTATGATTTATGGTATTTTTGATAGTTGAATCAAGTTGTTGTTGTGAGTTCATTATAAACTTGGAATGTATTATCTGTCGTTATACAGAAGCAACCATTTCCTCTCCACCATCAAAGATATGCCAAGCGTTCCAGCAAATACCACAAGCAGTGACACTGACGTCATTCTGACCATCATGTCCAAAGTACTGGGAAACTCTAGCACTTCAATTGACTCAAGGTACAGGTGTAACCCAGCAGTCATTACAATGGATAGATCAACGTCGTTCCCACAGGACTTTGCACATTATTTTAAGGTTACCATATACCTTTAGGGTACAGATTAAAAGTTGTTGTATACCGTTTAAAATAAGTGTTGTACATGAGCAACCTACATGTATATACATGTACCAACATGATCAATGATAAATTGTCTGTTCGAATTGATCAGACATGCGAATATAACATATCCATCTGAAACTTTGATATTTTGCTTGAAACAATTTGTTTACCATTTTGTTCACTTTTAAGATGCCTTCCACTGATTTTCTCCTTCAAATGACCATAGATTTGGCCACTGAATTGGCTAAACATTTCATGCGTCCTGATTTGAGAATTTTGAATAGAGCATGCATTTTTTATTTAAAAATAAATAAACATTACTATTGATGTCATCTTTTGCACATTCAAATTTGTTAAACACATCTAAAAAATCATTAGTTCTTAAACAAGGACAAACTATAAAAGGGCCAGGTTGAAACACCTTCACCTGTCAATCAGCCTTTGTCAAGTGAAAGCTCTCTGAGTGATCTCTGAATTGGACTACATTATTTTGTAGTTCAAAATTGCCTCGGGCAAGTAAAACTCAAGAAGGACAAGCTGAAATTCTCATTTTTGTCAAGCCCTGAACATGTTTCGTCGAATTAGACCAAAGTTACATTTAAAAAGGTTTTCTATAACCTTAAAGAGAGAAGTATATTATTTTGAAAAGTTTAGTGTACTTGGAAGTATGAGGTTTAAAATTATGTATTTCATATAATTACAATTTGTTTTTTATAGGAAACTTTGCCTTGTGTGGGTCACAGAAGTTTTGGATTTTGCCTTCAAATCTGAGCAAGGCATGCTATGTAAACTGCAGCTGCACTTCAACTTTGACACCCTGGCAAACAGTTTACTACCTTTGAGTAAGTCTTATGGTCTTTATTGAGGTTACTGGTGACCTTAAGGGTACGTTTTGGAAGAAAAAATATTGTGCAATATCTTAAACTCTGTAGAAATACACAAAACTGCTGTCATTTGCACATTATTTGAACGGGTTTGTTGATTGCGTGAATTGTTTTTAAGTTATATATTTTTTTACTTTTCATATCAAAACTAAAGCTGATCATACTTACAAAACACTCTATAAAACAGAAACCAAAAAAAAAAAATTTCAGGCAGTTTGGATAAATCCTTGTTGACTTGTAGCTTTTTAAAGTTCTTTCTGTAGCTCAAAAAAGTTTGCAGAGAAAAAGCCAATTGAAAAAAACCCATGTTTCACGCCCCAATATGTCCAGTCCCGCCTCCTCAACACTTTCTCCAGTAGCTGGTCAGTCAAATCAGATCAGATTTTAATTGGTGTCACTTTCTTTCACTGTGAATTGGAAGTGTTGTGTTGCATTCCGCTCTGGATCGGCCCGGAGAAGTGATCCGATCATGGAGAGAAAGGAATTGAAAAGTATATCAAAATCAGGAATAGTTGTTCAAAAGTCGAGCAAGTTTAGAGAGGCAGGAGGAGAAACAATACCGGCACTACAAAGTGCGGCCATGTCAAAGAAAAGCCTGATGTAACGAAAGCAAATGCTTCAACAGATTGGGTATTCTTTGTTATTTATTGTACGTTTAGCGAAAGTGTTGACTACTTTCTTTTGCTTCTAGAATCAATGTGTTTACAAGGACAAACTATTAGTACTACATGTATGGATGAGACTTTGCAAGTCAGCAGAAATCTGAAGTCTATTTGCCGGGTTTTGATTTGAATGGATTTTCTCACTATTATAGTCACCATTTCCTCAGATATTTTCAAATGACACCCTTGAATGATAAAGTAAGCACATATTAAAATGTTTAGGGGAAAAAGCCAGTAAAATATCAATATTGGAGCTGATTTCAAAGGTTTTATTATTGTGCTAGTTTCGTGGGCATATGTTATGGCTGAGTAATTCTACACTTCACATGACACTCTGTCAATCAAACCTTGCAAATTTACTTCCGGCAAAATAAGAAATCGTGTTTTTTCCCGATGACACCTTTTTTTGTATCTGAAAGATTTGATCAAATACTACATTACAAGCGGGAAAAAGTTTAAAAAAAATATCTGCTTCTGAAGGTCCCCAGTAACCTTAAATGTATAAAAGGGAAGCACTGGGGTCAGTTGTGAAGTAAACACCATAGAGTGCACATCTTGTCTGCACACAGCAAACAGTTATTGTCTTCTATGATTTTGATTATCACAGTTATTCCACCTTATTTCGACTTTATGGTTCCATAAATGACTCCTGGGAAGTAATCTGCATGTGTATTCCTTTGTATTCAGTCACTATCCCTTTATTGCTTCATATGTGACAGTTACATGCACCCACACATAGAATTAAAAATATTTTACCTTCAGTTGTCAATCAACCTTTGTTGAGTGAACATCACTGTGATGCACCTTGAGTGCTCCCTACTGATTGCTTATTGCATGAAATTCAAATCAAACACCCTTGGGGGTGAAAGGGTTAAACAATTTAGAAGTTTCATCATTCTACACCTGTAAGATAATTTCCACTTAACGTATTGTAGAACAGAAAGGTTTACAAATTGTTTCATAAATAGATGTCTCTTTAATTCGTAAATATCTAGGATATATTAAATTACAATTTCATCTATTTTATGTAATAATTATAACGTATAATTAATTTATCTTATTAGTATTAGTATTTATAATAAAAATTATTTGACTGTAAACTTTAACGTTGGTTTGAAGTATAATAAAGACTATTATTATTATTATTATTATAAGTATCTGTAGCAAGTTTAGTCAAGCTTTTTAGAATAGTTATTTCAACCATACTTTCTTTACATCACTGAATTGAAGTTTAGATGAGCATAATAGTCTCTCCTTATTATATTGTCTTTGTCATTCTTTTGAATAAAATGTACTGATTCACAGTTGTTATCCACTTCAGCTTTTGATCCATCTTGTGAACTCTCTATGGAAGTCTGTCAGTGCTTAAAGATCCTGATTGAACTGAAACTGCTCTCAAGAAATTCTCTAAAGAGGTACAGTACAACTTCACAGGGTCCGAAATTAACTTTTTCACATAGGCGGCAACTAGCGATTAGCCAAATTATTTTAGTCACCGAAAGACCAATTGTGGTCACCACATTTCAAGTTTCAAGCGACACACGACAGAGAATATTTGCTGACATGTTTTATTGCCTATAAAATTTATGTAGAATAAATAAAGATACAGAAAAAAAGGGGAAAAACAAACAAACATTGTGAAGACATTAGGTAAGTCGCCACCTGGCGACTAACTCTGAAATTTCACTCAAAATTTAGTCGCATTGGTGCCAAATAAGGCGCAATTTTGGACCCTGCTCCATGCTCAAATATTTCTTAAGAAACTCATCCATCAATTGTGACAGGGTTGCCACGGTCAGGGAAAAGTGAGGGAAAAACAATATTTTTTCTAGGTCAGGGAAAAGTCACAGAATTTTTCATCTGGTCAGGGAAATTCTAACTTCCTTGTTAAAGTCAGGGAAAAGTCAGGGAATTTTCTTTTCAGGATGCCATGACAGTCCCTCATGCTTCAAAGTGTCTGCGAGGGGAGGCTACAGGTAAAACGTAAAGTGTGTACACTTCATTTGAACAGTCTTATTATGGTCAGTGAAAATTGTTTTCTGGTCAGGGAAAAGTCAGGGATCTTTTTCCTGATGGGTGGCAACCCTGTGTGACATATCCCAGTAATTTCTTTCTGCACTTGCGCACATCCAGAGTTAAAAGTGGTGAATTGTATAAAATGCACAAAGGCTATGTGGACAATAGGGTGTTAACGTTAACCCTGTGTCTGTCAAAAAAGGTGATGAAAAAATACCTGTGCAGCCATGACTAATTGCCTGGGCTTTGCAACTTTCATACATCTTGTGTGCTATATGGTTTGTATTCTAGGCAAGAACTTGATCATAAGTTGCTTTAGCCAATCATGCATCATCTTAGTCTACAGTTGTATATACTGTAAAATATTAATGGTGTGAAAACGTGGCATTAATCTTGAAGTTCCTAAACTTACAGGTGTCTACAAGATTGTATAGTGAGGTTGATGGACATCGATGAAGATGTGAGGGAGATATTCCTTAGCCTCGTCAAGACCATACCAACTGATGTCATTACAAGGTAGCAATGCATTTACAGTGCATCTTGTTGTTAACCTATAGCACTTACAGAGGAACCCATCAAGTGTCATTCACATTTGCATAGTTTCTTCTATGGATAAAAGGAGTTGCACAATTCAATTAACCAGCATTTTAGGTACCGACACATTGCCAGTAACCAACGTCTTATGAAACCTATGTATGTGTATGTTTTCATTATCTGTTATTGAAAGCACTGTTGTTTCCCTTCCCCCTATCTCACAGTAGGTTAAGGGTGTGTTTAATAATAAGAATACACAGAATAGCACAACAACAACAACAATATATTTATTTATACTCATAAAGGGTTTACAATATTGTGAAAAAAAAGACGATAAATTAAAATAAGTTTTAAGTATGAGCTAACCTAGAATAACCTGCAGGTTAATCGAGCTTAAAGGTAGCACATATAATTTATTTAAATGTAGTTAATTTGTTGGGCTGTGGACCAAAATAAGAAAAGACACGAAAAGGAACATTGAAGTAGTTACTCATTTATTATAAGGAGAAAAAACGGATTATAGAGAATTATAGACAATGAAGAAACAAACAAGTGTTTGCAAGACAATGACCGGGCAATCAAGTAAAGAGTGATAGAAAAACAGCTTGTGAATACAGTAGAGAGATATAATAGTCTAGTAAGGCTGAGAGAGAGAGATTCTTTAAGTAGTCGTTTGAAACTATTTCAAGTATGATTTTTTATGTTTTTGTCAATAGAATTCCACACAATGGTACCACTACAAGTCGCTTATATTTTGATTTTTCAGCCACTGGAATAGTCAATGTATCCTGAATATCATATGACAGCAACTGTGTTTAGTTTCCAGTTCAAAATGTACCTGAACCAGTGCTTTTCAGAGATTGTTCCATCTATTCTTATTCCAGAATATGGTCAATCAAACACACCCTAAAATTAATCAACAATATTCATTTTTACATACAATTCCATGTAGCTTTGCATCAAGAAATCTTCTGCAAGATAGGGTCAAGGTACAGAAGGAGTGCAGTAATGCAGAGTACAAGAAGTTAACAACAAGCTGTGACGATGTGTGGTGGACTAGGAAGAGTCATGTGATCAAAGCACCCACTGGTACATTCCACTCCTATAACTTCCAGGTCATCATGGCATTCATTCAGTATGGAGTTTTGCCGAGGTAAGATTATTCTCATAACTGTAGGTGTACGACAACAACTTGTTACTATTTCTAGGCCGAAAGTTCTTGTATGGGGATGGTGGGGATGTCCTTAATAATTTATCATTCTTCAGATGTTGCCATGACACTGTCAGCTGAGACATGTTTCCACCAATTGAGACGTTAGATACAGGATGGTTATTTATTCATAATTATGTATGTATCCTCTTGCTGATCTTCTTTCGTGTTGGTTCCTTGGGTTAGGGTATTCAGAAATTCTTGAGAAACTACTTCTGAAATGTCAAAAGTAGTGGCTACTTTAAGTGTGAACTTACACTGTACATGTACTGGTAATGAAAACAACAATAGTTCTTCGCAAATACCTTTTTCAGAATACCTGGAAATTGTGTCCAGAAAACTCTCTAAGGTGCTTCCATTTACATGAACTGACTGATTGGATTGGCCAGTTCTCAAATGGAATGCATCATTCTAAGAACTGGTTTGGGACAGGTTAGCCCTATTCGGTGAGGAGAACTAGCCAGTTCTATCCACAGCACATTCAATTAGGGACTATGATGGCAACATCTAGGATGAGAATAGTCTTAATTACAAAATCCAACATCTGCATGTGTGAAAATGCATGCAGATACAAACAATTTAAAGGGAACTTCCACTGAAAAAATGTTTGCTCTCAAATGCTCCTTATGAAAACCTAAATATATTACTGGACAGCTAGTTTTCTTTGGAAAGTGAAGGAGAGGAGTTTGAGTAGAAATCTTGCTGACACTTGTGTTCTGTGAATTGAATGTGCCATTTCTATTGTTCATATGGCTTTGTTTACGGTCATTGCAAAAAAGGTTTTCTGAAAACACTCACATATAAGCCGCACCCCGAACTTTGTGGCAATTTTTTGTTACTTTCAATATAATTGTACACTAGATGGCACTGAAACTCATTTGAATTTCCCTGGCACTGTCATCTTACAAGACGAGAGAGAGCTATTGTTTTCTAACAATAGCGGCAACCATGTGACATAATAAGATCCAAGATGGCAGCGTCCGGGAAATTCAGATGAGTTTTATGCCCAGGAAAATTGGTCTGTAAACGATGTCTACTGCACAATTTACAAGAATCAAAGACAGTAATATATATGTTGCAGGTATTTTTTTTTTCAGGTAAAAAAAATTCTAACTAGGTAAAAAATTCAACTAGGTAAAAAATTTTCAACTAGGTAATTTTTTTCTACCTAGGATTTTTTTTCTATCAAAGATTCTAAAAAGGGATTTTATTTTTTTGGGATTCATAAAAAAAAAGGTGTTTAGTTTTTTTGGGGGGATTTTAAAAATATAAAAAAAACACCCACCCCTCCCCTACAAAATATATTTCGACAACCCACCCCTCCCCTCTACTTCCACTCCCTTCCCTCCCATTGCCATCTCCATTTTTCCCTTCTCCCCCCTAATACACTGTACCACTTACGGTCACCCATCCACTTACTAACCTCATTTGATCGGGCTTAACTTAGGCCAGGATCACGAGGAACGCCTGGTAGATATTAATCCAGTGGATTATCGCACTGCGCCACAGAAGCGCTTGTTGATTTGAACACCACTGTTTATTCTATAAGTGACTAATCGTCGAACCCAGTCGCTCTCATTATGCGCGCATGCGTACTACTAACAAAATCGGACTTGGAATTAAAATTAACATGGACAACAACACGGGTGAACTCTATTATACAGACAAAGTTTGTGTTGACTCTGCATTCTTTTATGAAAACTGCAGCAACTCAGGTGAAGTAAGAAAGCTAATTCCAGAAAAAAAATATTGTTTATAGATGATCAGTACTTTACGGCTCCAATCGTACTTCGAAACAAACTGTGTCAACCGAACCGACTTTTACAGAGTAACTGAGCTAAAATAAAGGCAAAGGAAAAGCGAAATCACCTCTAACATTGTATCTAGAAAAGACCTATAGAATATCTTAAAGTAACAAGTGCAGAGGATCTTGAAGTAACCCCTCATACTCGTTTAATAGACTCAGCTTTCCAAATGGAATAAAACACTGACTAGAAGAAAATGGTAAGTACGCAAATAAGCAAACTTCTAACTCCTGACAACAAAGAAGTTTGCTAAAAAAACTTTCAATTTCTAATGGGACCTGAAACAACCATTGGGCTGATCAAAGTCAGGACCCAGCTAATCCACACATCGAATTGGAATTTTGCGTGTTGGCTTTTGTGGATGGAGGAAAACTAGAGAAGCCGGAGAAAAACCCTCCGAGCACCCCAATTCAAAGAAATACTACTATTCTCTTGTTCTCTGATCAAAGAATCGCCCACAGAGGATGTCAAACGGCGCAAAAATAGATAAATGATCGAGAACTGCAAAGAACTACAAATCAATGTAACTCAAAAAGTTATCAACATTTCTGCTTCGCTTTGCCGTTTCGATGTGGAACAAGAGCCAAATGAATAACAAGCAGATTTATTAAAGCCACAAACACTCTACTCCAAGCGAACTCATTCCTAACACAATCCAAGCCCTAACCCAACATAACAAACTAACCTGCATGCTCACTAATTTAGGGTTTTTAGGGCTAGATCACTGAACAACACAGAAAAATAATGATTCTTCAATGGTCCTGTGAACTACATTTAATCCAAACCCTGCCCTACATAAAAAAAAAAACTAACCGTCAACAACAGGTGTTTAGTGACTTAGGGTTTTTAGAGCTATTATAGTCACTACATTTGGGTTCTTAGGGCTGGATGACTGAACAACACAGAAAAATAATGATTCTTCAATGGTCCTGTGAACTAATCCAAACCCTGCCCTACATTAAAAAAAACCTAACCATCAACAACAGGTGTTTAGTAACTTAGGGTTTTTAGAGCTATTATAGTCACTACATTTGGGTTCTTAGGGCTAGATCACTGAACAACACAGAAAAATAATGATTCTTCAATGGTCCTGTGAACTACATTTGTAATCCAAACCCTAACCCAACATTTAAATAAACCTAACCCCAGTAAACATAAGTTCCCTTTTTACAATCTTTAAAAAAATTACCTAGATGAATTTTTTTTACCTAGTTTAAAAAAATTACCTAGTTGAAAAAATTTACCTGCAACATATATACCACCTCACTGGTTAGCTCAGCTGGTAGAGCACGGTCTAGAGTGCCGGAGGTCGGGGGTTCGAATCCCGGCCGTGTCCTTGGGCAGGGACGTTTATAAGCCGTTGGCCATGTCTCCTTCTACTTCTAATCAGTATTTGAAGGGGACGTGAAAGAACCTGTTGTACTACTCGAAAAAGAGCAGGGGATTGTCACCCGGTACAGCAGCCTGGCCATTGCACTAACCACACTCAACATTGTAAACTGCGTGGTAGCTATTAGCTCCGCGAAGCAGTCCGAAATAATTCACTGACTGGATATGTCAGTCATATGTAAAGTGCCATGAAATTGTGGTTGATATGGCGCTATATAAATATGGCCATTATTATTATTATTATTATATTGACATCCACGAGGAGCATTTGAGAGCAAACAATTTCTTTCATTGGACGTTACCTTTAAAAACTAAAGAACCAGTGCACCCAGTACAAACCAGCTGGATAAATGAGAAGTGCCATAAGTTTGTTTGTTTCTAATCTACAGCAAAGATGTTCAGAAGGACTGGCTGGTGAGGCTATTCCATACCTGCAACAGAGAGCACAAATACACTGACAGTGAACTGGCTCATGTAAGTACATGTAGAGCATACTAGTGTATTCCAGCTAGGCAATTACTAGCCAGTGTTAGGCTATGAGCACAACATGTTCTTGTAAAGGCCCCTAATCCCATTTCCGTTTTATTTATTTTCAAGTCCTAGACGAAAAGTGAGGATGAATGAAAAAAAAAACATGATTAAAGTCCCAGAAAATTTGTCTCCTGGCTGTACAGTGTGGGGTCTTGGTCGAGTGACATAAGATCAGGCAGAAAACCATTGTTACTGTCAAGCAAGTGAGCATTGGCAAACGAGCAAAGGCAGCTTACTATTTGCGACAAACTTTGAGATTTTGCGGATTATCCTAACCAGTTAAACCAGTTTTGTAACGGAACCAGTAAGGGATGTAATAAGTTATTTCTCCAGTCGTTTTTGGGAAAGGTTGGATTTGTCGGATTGTAATAACTGGTTAAACTGGTTTAGTGACACAACCAGTAAGTGATGTATTGGTTTCATGGGTGTAAACAAAAAGTAAAAAAAGTAAAAGTAAAAAAAACTCAGATCAATCGTTCACCTCTTTATGACTTCCTACATCCAGAAATGAATTTCCTTATAATTTCTAAAATTATACTCATTCTCCTTTTCAAGAGGCTGAATTGGAGATTATAATATTCCCGAAAATCTTCCGGTTACTTGTTGGATCATCATGTCTTTATTCTTTAATTGAATTTGTCACTCTGTGGATCAAACTAGTTGCAAGTGGCACAGAAGCTCATACATTTGCATAATAGTTTAGCACCAAAGAACCTAACTTAAGACAGCTCAAGTATTTTATTGATAACACATCTCTTCTAATACAGGGTTTTCAAGGTCAGGGAAAGTCAGGGAATTTTGAACTTGGTCAGGGAAAAATGGTATTTGACTAGAAGTCAGGGAAAAGTAAGGGGAAAAGTCAGGGAAAATTTAAATTTTGAGAGTATTGTTAGAAGGAAAGGCTGAAGAGAAGTATCAAAGATCAACTTGGTGGAAAGGATGGCTGTAAGGGCTAGTTGGAGGCTGTTGTTATACATGTACAGTATGTGATTTCTTCATGTATTTGGGCAGGGAAAATTGATTCAGAAGTAAAATCAGGGAAAGGTCCAGGGAATTTTGAAGTCTGATCTCTGTGACAACCATGCCAATACAGTTGAGCTATTGGCAAATAAGGAAACCTTGTTGTAGAAACGTGTGAATTTCAGTGTTCCTTTGCTGAGCAAACAGGAAACATTTTCGTTTCTGCATGTTTTGCGTGTGGGCAAATGGAGCAAACATTTTGGGAAACACTGAAATTCACAAATGTTTCTGCAACTAGACTCAAGCAGAAAAGACAAACTAACCAACAACATTTCCTCAACAGTCTAATTGCAGTTTGGCTATTAAGTTTGAAGGCTCCTGAAATTAAAGATACTCTTCAGATAAATATAATAATAAGTTTACAAATAATACCTACATGTATATCTGTCAAGCATGTTTCAGGTCATTTTTTCGATGAATCACAGAGGCAATTATAAACTTTTTTATGATTTAAAAAAAAAAAAAAAATGAAAATATTGATGGCAATTAAAAGGGGGGGCCTTAAATAATTAATAGATTTGCAAGGGCTTTTTTTAATGTTTTTTTTTACTGCTACTGGTCTACTGGGAAGGGGCACTAAAAACAGTTAAAAAGATAGAGGGGCTAAATATATTTTACGCACCCAATTTAAATAATTATCTTCATACTTCTGTCATTAAAATAATGAACTTTCTCATTCTGAAGTTAAACATTCTTAAATACCAGCAAGAAGGGCCAAATGTGAAACTAACAATATGCAGAGTTGTGAATAGCCCACCTTGTCGCTGGTATTTATAAATGTTTAACTTCAGAATGAGGCTAACGCAACATACATGCGTCTGTATTGATTGCACTCAGTGGTAATTTTTGAATACAAAACTGGACTATTCATTGTGTTTTAGTTCAATCGCTGCGAGTCAGTTTTATGGTTCTGGTCCACTTGGGAAGCTGCCCAGTTTTGCATCCTATCACGTCTTCGCACTCCCCTTGGACGGGCAACGGAAACATTTCAAGCAATTGAAGGTATGTAGAAAGTAACCTCAGGTTGTATTTTGTAGTAACTTACAATCAGTTTATTGGTATGAATTGTAGGAATGACTGTATGAATTACTAATTACAAAATAATGTAGCTCTAAACCACCCTAAACCCTTTTTTGAGGTCATTGATGTGTGAACCTGTAGAAAACAAGTCCTTGCAAGGTGTGAATTGTCCTTGAAAAGTCCTTGAACAGAAAGTTCTGAATTTTGTATGAACCATGAAATCAATATAGAAATGCAGTCAGAATAGCCTACTTTCATTATGCTTCACTCTCTGAGAAATGAATCAATTTAGTTTACCCAGGGGCCTCATACTGAAACTTTTGTGCATGACAGGTGAAGTATATATCGAAAGTGGTCTATTGGAGTACCTAGCAGTCCTGACATCATTTCATTTAATAAAGGGGGGACGAGGGCTGAGTCTGTGCCCATTTATCATCATTATAGGTTTATGGAACATTGTTTTTGTTACCTCTATTATAATATTTTAGTTTCTTTTAGTTCAAGGACAATGTATTTAAATAAAAAAAATAACTCATTCTGTCTGTGAATATTATAGGAACCCTGCATCAGTATGCCAGGGAAGCTAGGGCTTCAGACTTTGGGGAAGAACAGACAAAACCCAGGGTGAAAGAGGATCAGTTGCAGGTCGACGAAGACACCGAACCTACTGGTAAGGTCTGGAAATGTATTTTAAAATGCAGGTTGCAATAAAGACAAGAAAATAAGGAAAACAATTGAACATAAAATAGAAAGCTGAAAGAAGTAAGACAAGCAATACTTTATGAGCAATAATAGTACAGACAATGAGAGAACAAACATCAATGTTAAATGTTACAATTAATGTTTTGATGTTTCCAGAAGTACATTATCCTACAAGCAGATCTCTGCAGCAAATACTAGGTATTAATTGGCTGAGCGGGAGGGCCAGGTGGGAAAATATGTTCCCATCCAACCTGACCTAACTCAGTCAATAACTTTTTTTATTGTATGGCATCCCCGTGAGAGGTCCAGATGAAGTCCAATCTTGTAATCTGATTGGTTGCTCATAGGTCTGGATTTTTTCATCTGGACCTCAGGTGAATTTATCTGGACCTCTCGTGAATGTGTTTTCAAGACGACATTCAACCTGAATTATAATATAATAACAAGGGAAAGCTCCCCAAAACTATGGAGAAAATCAAATGACATGGCCTAGGAAATGTCGAGTTTGACAATTTTATCTCTGCTCAACAGCCTCAAAAATAATATAAAACAAAAAAACAAGTACGTCGACTTCAACGTTTGGAGACAGTTTTGCCCATTCATACGGTGGCCCAGAAGGGACAAGGCAACAAACAAAACAATTCTGCAAACAAGAAGCAATTGCACTGCCTCAAAAATATCGCACTGCAAACAAAATATATCGCACTGCAAACAAAATATATCGCACTGCAAACTAAAAATGTATCGCACTGCAAACTAAAAATGTATCGCACTGCAAACTAAAATATATCGCACTGCAAACTAAAAATGTACCGCACTGCAAACTAAAAAATATTGCACTGCAAACTAAAAATGTATCGCACTGCAAACTAAAAAAAATTGCACTGCAAGCTAAAAAAATGTTGCACTGCAAATAGAGCATAAAACCCTTGCGCACGCATGGTGCTTGTCAGCGGTTGTGAACAGCGGGCTCGAAGGTTTCCCGCCAAAACAATCCAAAATGGCGTCCGGAAGTAGCGAACATGATTTTCATGAAGCTTTACCAAATGGTTCAGAAAGGGACTTAATCGAGCATTATTTCCATAAAGGATTTAGGTACAAGGAAATCATACTGATGCTGGAAAAACATCATGAAATAAGCATGAATATAAGAACACTTAAACGAAGGTTAAATGATTACGGGCTCAAGCGTCGTGATGTGCCAGACGAAAATGTTCTGCAGTGCGTCAAGGAAATAATAGTTCGTGAAATAGCAAATGGACCGGATAGCCTGAATGGTTATCGTACTATGTGGCACATTTTGCGTATTAGATATCATATCCATGTTCCTAGACGTATAGTGGAGTCTATTTTACGCGAGGTTGATTCTCGTGGTGTGGAAGATAGGAAACGCCGTTCTTTCCATCGTCGTAGTTACGTTTCACCCGGGCCCAATTTTTGCTGGCACATAGATGGCTATGATAAACTTAAATCATTTGGATTTCCAATCCACGGATGTGTTGATGGTTTCAGCAGGAGAATTTTGTGGCTTGAAGTACAACGGTCAAACAAAAATCCTCAGGTAATTGTTCAGTACTTTTTCAATTATGTTAAAGCTGCACGAGGATGTCCAGTACGTGTGTACACCAACCTTGGAACTGAAAATGGACTTCTTGCTGCTATGCAGTGTTATTTCCGTGCTGATGGATTGGATGAATATGCAGGCATTAATGCTCACAAATATGTCCCAAGTACAAGTAACCAAAGAATCGAATGTTTCTGGTCTTCCTTTAGGAAGCAACGCGCAAGTTGGTGGATAGACTTTTTCAATGACCTTCACGAATCTGACATTCTTGACCTCACTAGTGAGATTCATAAAGAGGCGTTGTGGTTTTGTTTTGCTGATTTGATCCAAAGCGACCTGGACAAAACAAAAGATTACTGGAATATACATCGAATCAGAAAGTCAAAGCATGCCACTGTCTCTGGTGTACCTGATGTGATATATTTTTTGCCAGAGGATTATGGACACGCAGATTGCTTGATTCCTGTCCCTTCACAAAAACTATCAGAAATGAAAGGCAAGTTACAAGCAGCTGAGTCAGTCCAAGAAAACCAAGTGTGGGAAGAGTATTTCCTGTATGTCATGGAGAAAAATGGGCTTTCTCAACCAGCTACTATCCAAGAAGCAGGCAAACTTTTCCAGAAGTTAGTCAAATTTGCCAAACCTAGTGTGCCATAAACATATAGTGACTGTCTAGTATACAGTGAACTGGGATAGACTTTGAAACAAGGGTATACTTGAAAAGTAAAGGGAATACTGCCCCCAAAAAAGGAGATTAATTAGAATATAAAGAAAGCTGAACGTATTTGCATTTGTTGAAATTGAAGCTTTATTTCTTTCAAAATTAGTTGAATTTTCAACATAGTTATTCACTACTTTCTTATCCCAAAATTATACAAACTTGGGCAATACTTGGGGGTGCACTTTACATAAACACGGAAGTTTTTGTATCTCCTATGCCAAGTACCCTCCAAAAAATGACATAATTTTGTGATAAGAAAGAACCGGTAGATGTAGTGAGTACAATGTAAACTAAACAATTAATGCAACATACATAATTTAAACTTATATAGTGTAAATATTTCAAAACAGCTTGTAGACAGCAAACACTTTTCCATGCAAGAATCAAAATGTTGCTTACACATGTCTACTTAAAACGATAACTTAATTCATGTGTTTAACAAGTATTCACTAGTTTCACGATGCAACTATGTTGGCAAGAAACAAGTTTCACAATGTCAAGCCTCACACTGAGCAGTTTCAGAACGAGGAAAACTAAATTTTTATTCTCCTGGGATTCAACATGCTGCTGCATCAAACTAGTGAATTATATGTGATGGACACTTGTCAGATATAATCAGATATAACTAGATGAACGTTAAACTAAGCCAATGATTATAAACCATATATTATATAATTATCATGGCACTGATGGTTAACTCTTTATGGAAACATCCCAAACAATTAAATCAAGCCATCTTCAGAACAAAATGAAATTTTAAGCACAATGCATTTCACGTGCTTATAAGCCTTAGACTGATCCAAATCCTAGGGCATTCCAAAGCCAAAGTCTTGGAATATGTCTTCCATGAGACGAAATGCAAATTCACCACTGTTGCAACTGTTAGAGTATCTACTGTTAACTGGAATTGTAATAGACATTGCACATGTATTTGCCTTAATTCTCCTGCCTCTCTCTGCTACTTCATGTTCAAAACATAGCTTGCCTCTAAAATTTGGGTACCTTGAACCACTGCCAAACTGCAAAACATCACCTAGTGTGAGAACCTTATGCTTTGGACCTGTCTCATCCGTTATCCAGTTATAGCATGGCAGTACATCATACGCCAGCTTTCCTTTGCTAGCACTCTTCAAAAATTGATGCCATTTGTATACAATTTCTATTTCTACTTCAAGCCTTTCAGACTTAGTTGAAGGTGAATAAGAAGGCTCAAAGCAAGCTTTTACTTCTTTAACAGAAACTTCACAATGCACAAAGTGTTTGATACTCTCTTTTGGAAACTGGCATAAAATATCATAAACACCAAAACTGGCAAGACCCTTTCTAAAGCTGAAAATCTCTTCAGCAACACTACTTACAACAATGTGCTTAACACATGCACTCAGAAGCTCATCTTTGTCCTGTAAAGACAAAACAGCTTTATTATAGCCCATATCAAAACGCTCTGGGAGATCACTTACATCCTGCAAAAATGATTCATCATTACAATTGTCAATATTAGTAAGCTGTAGAAGAAATTCACTGTCCCTTGGTACCTCCTCTAGAACTGGCTTTACTGGGATATCAAACAAAAAGTTTGCCAGTGATGGTGTAAAGAAATGAGGCCCAGGGCAACCATTTAAAAGAGCAATGGCAACTAACTTCCCTAACAATTCAAACTTCCCTTGACTTAAGGCATTTAAGTCATGCCTGAAGGTTATGTATGGGTACTTACCACGAACTAGTTCACTAAAATCTGAAAGACTACGAAATAGCTCAGAGAAATATTCTCTCATAACCCCCCCTGTATCAACTGCATCTTCCCCTATAAATTTCACTGTTACATGAGGATGAATATCTTCATCTTCTAAACATTCAAATGTCCTTTGTACAATGTTCTTTCTTGTCATTTCGATCACTGAAAACTTCTCTTTTGGGAAGGTCTTCAAAGTTCCTTCTACTGCTTCAGCAAGTGATGTGGGAGGCGATAGTGCCTTATCATCCAACTTTTGATCTTCTTTGCTTTGCTGTATTGCAAATTGTAGAATTTCTTCATCAAAGTCATCAGGTGTATCTGCAATTGTGTAATAATGAAGTAATGTATTCTGTTTCAAACATTTAAAACACAATATTTAACTTTGTTTTTCCCTATGTACCATACCAGCTACCGGCAGCATCAGTATTCATTATTTACAGTCAAACCAGCCTAGACCCTCACCCATTTGCTCTAGCGGAGTGACTGCAGAATACCCCACCACCATTGTCTTGACCCTTTGTAGAACGTTGCATGTCACAATAGAAGGTATTGTTATTCAAATAAGTGGTGGGTATTCTGCAATCTAGCCCATTTGCCTACCTTGCCAAAAATAGCTTCCAATTTCTTGGTGGGAAATCCAAAACACATTCACGTGGGAAATTGATTTTTAGACGAGCTTTTTAAAAAATATTAACCTCGCAGTCGCACCTGTTTAGCGCTTTGAATAAAAGAATTTTGGCAGGCTACATCTCTAAAATAAAAGCAAACTAGTTATTACCTGGTATTTCAAATAGATCATCGCACGTGTTCAACTCTCTTGGAGGTTTACGACCATCTGGCGCACTGTTAGGAGTCTGAGAACTGTGAGGAGTGGACGAAGTTGAGACACCTGGAAAACAGCTGGAACGTGACTGAGCTGATAATGACCATTGATCGTTACCAGTACCGCTGTATGAATTTGCGTTATCTGATTCTGACCCCGAGTCGCCAAAAAACTCACTGCAAGGAATTAGGTAAAATGTCAGTCGCTTGTAGTCCTTTCCTATGGCATCCTTGTAAGCAGATAATGAAAACAGTTCTTTGGTTCCTGGTATAAAATTTGCTTCTCTGAAGTCTGGATATAGTAACGTGTAGGGTACGGAATCGTCGAATGTTTGGTCAAAGTCTGAGTGCTTTTCCACAGCTTTCAGAATAATATCCTCCTTGCTAGAGGAAGTCTTGACTTGAATTATTTGAGTCTTCCCACGACGAGGCTTAGTTATGCAATCACTCTGGGAAGCAAGACTAACTTTAACTTCTACGTCTTTCTTTACGGAGTTCTTGTGGCAGATATTCAGCTTACTTTGCTTTTTCTTCTTAGACTTTGGGTTAAAATCGTCTTGTCTTGCTTTTTCTCGCTTTCGGTAAAATTCCTCAAACGTCAAAGTATTTATACTATCACTCGAAGACCCAGTGGCCGAAATTCGCCCAACTGTTCCTGATGAGGTCCCCGGTGTATTAGCATTGCTAGAAACAGTGCTGGGGCTTGCAGTCGCAAGTGCACGAGATATTTCTTCTCTCACAGTCTCGCGAATTTCATCCTTCCACCTACTTCCAGACGCCATTTTGGAATAGTTTTGGCGGGAAACCTTCGAGCCCGCTGTTCACAACCGCTGACAAGCACCATGCGTGCGCAAGGGTTTTATGCTCTATTTGGAGTGCAACATTTTTTTAGCTTGCAGTGCAATTTTTTTTAGTTTGCAGTGCGATACATTTTTAGTTTGCAGTGCAATATTTTTTAGTTTGCAGTGCGGTACATTTTTAGTTTGCAGTGCGATATATTTTAGTTTGCAGTGCGATACATTTTTAGTTTGCAGTGCGATACATTTTTAGTTTGCAGTGCGATATATTTTGTTTGCAGTGCGATATTTTTGAGGCAGTGCAATTGCTTCTTGTTTGCAGAATTGTTTTGTTTGTTGCCTTGTCCCTTCTGGGCCACCGTACATTCAAATTGCTCACAACTCTTCGTAAACAAATAAGTAAACATTTGTTACATGAAGGCAAATACTAATTTAAAACTATTTCTGCTTTTATGTTTTTCAGCTAAAATTCAACTCATGACGCTAATACAACCGTGGTACAAATAAATAAAATTATTACGGAAACGAGTAAACGTAGCACACAGTTTCATCAAAGAAAGCAGGTTTTTTTTATTGTATGGGCTAAGAAATTCAGCATTCACATTTGGTAATTGGCTCATAAATTATGAGTATTTACTAATTAATACTTAGAAGTTTGTTTGTATTCTTCTACAGCTCTTTTTGTCAAGTTTTGCAGTGTGCTTTAAATATCGCCAATCGAGTGATTTCAACTTGCCGGTTTTCAACTTTCAAATCTTCCACAAATATGCACATTTTTGTCTCCAGATAATGCTTTCGGGTCCTGATAAAGTTGTCAATGAAATCTAGTGCATCTGAAGTAAAGTACAGGTCAGTTTTCATACATAAAAATGCATTTTTGATGTCGGAAAACAAACTGTTTTGAACGCCACGAGGTTGAACTTCAAGTGAAAGTCATCGACTCTCAGTCTAATTTTAGCTTGATTTCTATTCGCTCTGCCGTTTACCACGCAATGGGTTCCTGGCGCATGCATCAAAGTGAGATTTTATTCATTTTTGCCATATAATAAACACCTTATTGGCCAAGCTTGTTCGGTCCGGATGGGGGAATATTGGTCTTGTTCTTTTTTCGTGTGTGAATGGACCCTCAACCTGCGGGCTTGGTCCATAGAAACACACGAAAAAAGAACTCGACCAATATTCCCCCATCCGGACCTCACGCTTGGTCAATAACCCCTATTTATCATGTGATCACTGACATTTAATGTCAAAACAGCAAGCAAATAATATATTTACTGTTTATACTGTAAAGTTTACTGTTTTGAAGCTGAAAGGTAGGACAACAGAAAAAACATATGGAGTGCTGCATTTTTCTAACAACCCTGGTCCAACTCTTATTTATGTAAAATTATCAATTTCTCATCATTGGAGGTTTAATTATATTGTTTCAGCTGCTGGTCCAAAGCCATATTTGAGTCAGTTGAGGACTTCACTTCTTCTGCAGTTTGTCGAAGCTTTGGAAAAACTGATGTACAATGCTCATGATGGATGTACAGTTGCTCTACCATCTCCTCCAAAGGTAGAACTCATGAAAATATTTTCTCATATAATGGAGAAATGTCTGCACTGCTTATAATACATGCCTACATGTAGAACACAGAGATTCTGCTAGCCTCTTCTATCAGCCAGTACAGAGTACAAAAAGTTTTATCTGTATAGAGCCACATGCAAAGCCAACAGCCTCAGTTTTCCCCCAGTACAGATGGAATTCTTATCTGTAAACATAGGGCCCCTAAGGGCAACTTGTAGATGGTCAGTGAGCTATTTTGTGTTGTGTTATTATGTTATGTTGGCAGAGCCTATATTTGTGTAGTGTGTGATGAGATTAGTTTCACTGAATGCCTGTGTAGCTGTTAAAGGTAACACACAGAGAGCATCAGCCTTGCAGTCTTCGTACATGTATATGTCAGGCATTAGTCTGCTGCCATATGTTCTGCCTGTTTTCAATTCTAAAAACAATCCCACACTATTTTTTTGCAAACCCAGCATGACAGAATGATATAGGAAAGCCATTTATTCAACTGGCCATTTATTCAACTGGCCTTGTCACTATTAATATGTTATTAAAGGTCAAATTGAGATCATGCGAGATTACATTACTAGCGATAAACGGCTGAAATGGCACATTTCCTTCACTTAATTTCAAGTGAGAAGTCTGTAGTTGTAGTAGAACTACTTTAAATAATTTTATTTAAATGCACCTTCCTCTGGTCATCTAGCTAGATGGCCGGTACGAGTTGCATATATAAACGTTGGCCTGGGAAACCGAAATTAACCGGAATCTTATTTTCAAAACCATAAACATAATTTCTATAATGTTGAGCGATTTGAATTGGTGTTATTGTAGTAAATTAGATGGCCCAGTCCATATGAGTCGCCATTTGCGATTTTGTTTATGCTGTTAAGTGCTTCTGTAGTGCACTACAAAGCACTACAAAATAAATCAATACCTGCAGCTCGTTTTGACAGTACAGGTCCGTTAAGCGTTTCTGTACATATACACTACAGAATGCTAGAAAACAAACAGACTCACTGCTACATGTACAATGGACGTTGAATTCAGTTTCATATTGTGGTCACTACAGAGCGTTACAAGCACTACAGAGCGCCACAAGCACTTCAGAACGATATTATAAGCGCTACAGAACGCTATGAGCACTACAGAACGCTACAAGCACTACAGCAACATTTCTTATTTTTGCAAGGGTTCACATACATGTATATCCACTTTTCTAATTTTGCTTTTGTAACTCCTTTCTACAATGTAGTTTCTTTAGTCCTTCTTTCCTTTATTTAGTCCTATTGATTTAATTAGTTTGCTCTCCATACTTTCAGCTGATATGTATTTTGATTGTAAGTTAGACTGGTATCCTTAGGCTAGCTTTCTTGTTTCATTTTTCCCTTTACAATGAGCTATTATCACTTTTTGCAATCTACTCATGGCCAATTCCTTTGTCACATTAATTAATTTAAACTACCCAGCCCAATTAGCTCACCATAGTTATTCTGGGTAGCGATATTACAATTGGCTTATTTAGTAATATTTTATTCTTTTTGCTAAATAATTTATTCTTTTTGTTCTGATAATAATAAACAGAATTTAGAATGTGATCAGGAAGTCACCTTGTACATTTATTGTACTTAAACAAGGCCTTGCACTATGAAAGGCCTCTGCTTGGCACTCTCACACCTTCAGTTGTCACTTAGCCTTTGTAAAGTGAACATCTCTATTCAAACCTCTGCATGCAACATGTGGTGTTCTGCTGAAGTGATCTCTGACTTTTGTTATTGTGCAAAATTCAAATCAAACACTTGAATGTTTAATGTGTAAAATAACACTAACGAGTTTGTAAATGGTTCTAAAACACTATTGACAGGCACAACTGATCATGAGCAACTAGCTTCCTGCTGTTTACTATTTTAGCTTATTTTTAATTTTAGTGTCAGCAATTTAGTATTCTAACATGAGTGGATAATAACTTGCTTACTTACTTCACTGTTCTGAATTTGAATTTCAAATCGCAAAGGTATGAAAAGGGTAGGTGCAATCCCTTTTATAGTGTGAGTCCTTGTTTAACAATCATTTCCTGCTTGCTTGCTCCAGTCTGTGCGGGTGTTCTTCAGGACCAATCGCAGCACATGTCAGGAGTGGTTGACCAGGATACGCCAACCAGCTATGGAGGTTGCCATCAGGTGTGGCTCACCAGCAGTAGCCATATGGCATGGTATGCAAGTTCTTCAGGATCTCCAGTCTTCAGGAAAGTTAAAGGTGGGTTTCAGTACATAAAAAAGTAAACAATTTTCCATGTTTCTTAGCTAAGATGAGCTAGTACACAAACACATTCATACTGACAGTATGCAGACTGTACAGTGGCCAGGAATAGCATATGAGGCTCTAAGCAAACCAATTCAACATTCTTTTGAACAATGGTCAACATTGTGTTCATTGATGTTCAGTTGATCTGTGGTGAAACCATGCCAACATTCAACACCTACAACAATGAATTAATAGAGATGGTTTATAGTGCATGTTCAAGGAATGTTTGATAGGAAACAAATGATAGAATACACACTATGCATAACTCGCGCGGTCACAACACGAAAAAGAGGCCAGTAGGTCCTCTGGAATGTTGAAGTTGAAATGCTAGCAGGAAGTGTGAAACGTGTTGAACATGATTGTTTAGTTGAAAAATGTTTCTTTATAGTACAACCAGCCAGGCGCATAGCAAATTAACGGCATTGTTTCACTGAACATTCCTTCAGTGCATTTCACAATCTCCCCGGGCGCTTCAATTTCAACATTCCAGAGGACCTACTGGCCTCGTTGACATGCTAGTTACCAGGACTTATGCATAGGGTCTATTCAAACTTGCATTGAACACATGTACAACACCATCAAACATCACTGAACATCCAACTCCATCAAATATCTTTGAACATCCTGAACATCCATCAAACATCACAGAACATCACTGAACATTGAACTCCATCAAATATCACTGAACAATGCTGAACATCACTGAACATCCAACTCTGTCAAACATCACTGAGCATCCAACTCCATCAAACATAATTGAACATCCAACTCCATCAAACATCACTGAACATCATTGAACATCCAATTCTACCAAACAACACTGAAGAATACTGAACATCAGTAAACATCCAACTCCATCACATGTCACTGAACATCCAACTCCATCACACGTCACTGAACATCCAACTCCATCACATGTCACTGAACATCCAACTCCATCACATGTCACTGAACATCCAACTCCTTCAACCAAACAATGTTGAACTTGGTGGTCAAACCATGCCAACATTCAATACCTACATGTACAACAATAAATTAATAGAGATGATTTATAGTGCCTGTTCAAGGGAGGTTTGATAGGAACCAAATGATAGAATTCGAACTTGCATTGAACACCATACAACACTATCAAATGTCACTGAACATCCAACTCCATCAAATATGTGACCTCTCACAGGAAAACGTACACTAACGGATATCCGTTAAATGGGCAAAAATTAACAGCTAACTAACGGATAGCAAACGCTTTTACAGAGCGTTCAAACGGTTTAGTTAACGGTTCTAACGGGCAAGCTATAATTTCTAACGGTTTACCAAAGCGTTCTAACGGGCAAGCCAACGGTTCTAACGGGCAAGCTAAAATTTCTAACGGTTTACCAAAGCGTTCTAACGGGCAAGCCAACGGCTCTAACGGGCAAGCTATAATTTCTAACGGTTTACCAAAGCGTTCTAACGGGCAAGCTAACGTTTCTAACGGTTTACCTGAACGTTCTAACGGATGGTCTCAACTATCTAACGTTTATCAAAACGTTCTAACGGATGATCTTAGCTATCAAACGGTTATTAAAACGTTCTAACGGATGGTCTTGGCTATATCTAACGGTTTACAAAACGTTCTAATGGATCAGGTCTTGACCATCACTAAAAATAATTATGGTTAGCTAAACATTCTGTCATTGTTTTTTTTACAGCAGGCTTGCACTTGATTTTGATTGTTCGTCGGATAATATGGCGTCTCAGGCTTTGTTTCAGGTGATCGAAGGGTCGCCAAATGAAAGGATTGCGTTACTAAACACCACCATCCTGCTAGTTCGGTATTTATATTTCACCTGATAAACTTTACCTCTTAATAGATTCGTCACCGTCAATCTTCAGTATTTTGTTGACATCAAGAAGCTACAATGATTTGCACGAAGACGGATTGTCTGGTTTTTGACACACAACACCGGCGGAGTGCCGTGAACTTCTTAGTAAGTTTAATACCGCTTCTCAGCTTTACCAGTTTGCCGCTGCAAAGGTGACTACATATCGGAGTTCTCACGCCAAAATAATCCATTTTCGGAGTCTTTGTTTCTTTTGGTAATAAAATATCTGTGTGATCCGGGATTAGAATCCGATCTTGGATTCTCCCAAAGAAACGCAGCCGCTGCATGTCATGTCTTCGATTCAATGATAATTTGCATATTATCACACTTTGTTTACAACTGGTCTTACAGTTAATTTCACAAAACTTTGGCCACTTTGGTTGAGAAGTAGCCTGGAGAGCTTGATTTGGTTATTTTAGCAAGCATTCAAGCATTTACTCGCGATCGCAGTGAGTTAGTTGGAGAAGAAACAGGAATCCTCGGTGCAATTTCTTGTTTTGAAGTCTAAAAAAAAGTGACTCGTGTGCGGGAAGTGGACTAATTAAACAAAAATCTGTCACTCACTTGTCTCTCATTTGATCATTTGCCAACAAATGTCTCGCCATGTTGAGCATGTGTGAACCTTTCTCCGCGTTCGTTTATGTATGTCGGCTGGCGGGCCAAACCGCAATTCATCGGCAAACTTAAATTAGTTTCAACCTTGATGTTGAGAGCCTTTGATGTCTTCTACCGTCGTGAAACTCAGAGTAGACCAAGAAACAGTTGGTGTCTTGTATCTCTCATAATTCTGAGAAAGACTTTAACTTGAGCCGACATTTCTATGATTTAGCGCGTAGTGCAAAGGAAAATCTAGCTGAAAAGTTTTTTCCTCACGCAGTTACCTCGCGCACAAATGATGTATTTGAAACCACATATTTAATTCAATCTCGAGCGACACGTACATGTAAAGAATAAGCTCGTGAAGGTAAGTATTCACGCAACCCTCTCCCCCGCTCACTTCCTGTTTTGATCTAACGCCGTATAAAACGGGTGAATGTTTCGATCTAACGGCAGTAACGGGTGAATCTTTTGATATAACGGATGAACGTTCTGATCTAACGGATGGCAGTAACGGATGAATGTTTTGATCTAACGGATGAACGTTCTGATCTAACGGATGAATGTTTTGATCTAACGGCATGGACACAATTTCTAACGGTTGTTCTAACGCTTCTAACGCTTTCTCAAACCGTTCTAACGGCATGAATAAAATTTCTAACGGTTGTTCTAACTCTTCTAACGCTTTCTCAAACCGTTCTAACGGCATGGACAAAATTTCTAACGGTTATTCTAACGCTTTCTCAAACCGTTCTAACGGCATGAATAAAATTTCTAACGGTTGTTCTAACGCTTCTAACGATTTCTCAAACCGTTTTAACGGATACCTAACGGGTGACGAACGGTCTGGCCCGTTTAATGGATATCCGTTAGTGTACGTTTTCCTGTGAGAGGTCACATATATTTGAACATCCTGAACATCCATCAAACATAACAGAACATCACTGAACATCCAACTCCATCAAACATCACTGAACATCCAACTCCATCAAACATCACTGAACAACCAACTCCATCAAACATCACTGAACATCCAACTCCATCACACGTCACTGAACATCCAACTCCATCACACGTCACTGAACATCCAACTCCATCACACGTCACTGAACATCCAACTCCATCACACGTCACTGAACATCCAACTCCATCACACGTCACTGAACATCCAACTCCATCACACATCACTGAACATCCAACTCCATCACACATCACTGAACATCCAACTCCATCAAACATCACTGAACATCCAACTGTATCAAACATCACTGAACATCCAACTCCATCAAACATTACTGAACATCCAACTCCATCAAACGTCACTGAACATCCAACTCCATCAAACATCACTGAACACATCCAACTCCTTCAACCAAACAATGTTGAACATGGTGGTCAAACCATTCCAACATGAAATGAAAAATGGCCAAAACATTTTAAATTAAGATTATATATTAAAAAAAAAAATGTATTTGAGATACATAAAAAAAATCAGTCCTACATAATATATATATAAATGTTTACTTAACAAATGTTTACCCAATCCTACATAAATTATATTATATAAAATGTTTACTTAATTTTTTTTTACCAAATCCTACATAAATTATACATAAATGTTCACTAAAAAGCTGACAAAGGAGTACACTGCTTATTTGAGTGCTGTTTGACATATTTTTACTGTTGTAGGGTGCAGAATTTGAGCACACAGTGCTATTACTATCTAAAGCCCTGTGTCAGGTAAAGAGTCCACAAGCCATCACTGGTCTCATGGCCTGGTGTGCAAAGGTTGCAGATTACAAGATGCCCTGGATGAACGGCACTGTGCTGAAGGCCAAGGGATGGTAAGGAACAGTTAAAATAATGTGGGTTGACCATTTCATGAGATTCTTAGAGAAAGTTATATACTTTGAGGTTATATGGCATAAATACTTACTCAGTGTTCATTCTGGGCTGTGCCCTTGTGGCATAATTAGTGCAAAAGTATTTACAAATAAGTTATGCTCTAATGTGTAATGTTTAGTCATTCTTATTGAAAATGAAACAATTTAACAATTGATTAATAGACAATTATTTAATTGATGAAAATAGTAGCAGACCATTGACTTATGATTTAGTGTCTTGTCTTTTTGTTTATAAATGTCATTCTAATCACTGTTAATTTACGTTTGTAAATAATACATGCATAATCTCTCTCAATGAGCTTTGCACTTGGAGAAAATATTGAGAAAAAAAAAAGTTTAAATAAAAAAATAAAAAGTATTTACAAAATGCATTCCCAGAGAAGACACAAAATAACAGCCAGACTGGGTCCAAATTGTTTTAAGCAAAAACATACTGACTTTAGGCTTTTTTATAGTGGAGCTCCTGCAATGGGCCTTAATTCGGTCCATGTGAGCAGAGCACCATATAACACATAGCGAGCAATCAAAAACATTGCTACCTTTTTGTCCATAAGACTGCCCATCACACGCCACCCTCAGCTATCCCACCTCTACTATTCGTAGCATTTTTTCTCCAAGCAAAATCAATTTGTGTCGCGATAGCTCAACCAACAGCGCATGCTCTCAACTTAAGAGTTCCCAATTCGCATGGTTGTGGGTTTGAGGTCACAACCAAGAATTTTGTTTGTTTGTTTTACTCCAGATATCATTTAATTTAGCTCTTCTTTCCTTATTCTGATATTTTTCTCAACAAAAACTAAACTACTGCTACATCTGGTCTTGGACCACTTGCTTGTAACAATTGAGCTCTACCCGTAGGCTTTCCTGGGTACCTATACATGTGTATATTAGCCTTAAAATATATTTGGCTTAAGTGAATAAGTTGACCATAAAATTAATATGCCTGACCAATAGAATGTTATATTTGTCAATAACCTATTTGTGGAGTTGAAATATACCCTGATATTACGTTCGTTGACATTATCTGATCCAAGAAGAGAACAGTTCCTGAGATAATGTCCAAGGACAAATACCAGGGCATATTTCGACACTGCAATGTAGGTTATTGTTGTTATCATCCCTCAAATACTATTTTCTTTGACACATGCATTTCATACATGTATGCTCACAGAGGGTGTATTCACTGATAATTATTTCCCGCTCACATGATGCTTAAATGATAATATTATTTTGTTGTCACATTGTTGGGACTGTTAATGACACTGCATTCAATGGAACCTCTGCATTTTAGTTTTGGTGTGTCATCTTGTTTCAGGTATGAAAATGCTGCAGAAGAATACAAAGCTACTTTTGAGCAGGCTTTACCCAGCATTAATGGCCAAACAGTTCACGAGGATGATAAAACAAAGAACAACACAGGATGCTCTCCAATGACAGCAGAATTTATAGTCAATGAGGTTTGGTTATTTATTTAATAATATGATAACCTTACCATCATGGCCATCCATTTTCTACACACCCACTCATTGTGTAGGCCTTTTCCAGGCTATTTTTATCAGAGAAATAGAAAATGGGATTTTAGACTTTGACAAGCCAAGTGCTTTAACCTTGAGATCTGAGTGTACAAATGTGTAGACTGCGAGCAAATCTCTATTTTTCTTAGTCGCTGTCTGTCTTTGTATTTTTGTCAGAGTGAAGATTTGGGGAACATTTTTCACCCGTCTCCCATCACCCTGGGGATAATTTGGCTCACCTCCAACTTTTGCTCGGCCACTAATAGAATGATACTGATAAAGAAAAATAAAGAGACTGGTTGCATTCTAACAAGATGTTTTAACTATACTAAGATGTTTTTTTCTTATTTTACTGAGGGTGTATAATTTTGTTTGGGAAAATCCAACTGATCCAGATTTCATGGATTTCCAGTTCTCAAAAAAAAAAAGTACTGTTTATCCAAAAAGGGATTTGTTGTTTTAGCAACTGTGTGATTTTGAGTTTTTATTAGTCTAATGTCATATGCATGACCATGCATTACTAATAAATACTGCTGTTCATTAAAACATTTTACTTATCCATTTTAAGATATCCCCCCCCCCCCCAAAAAAAAAAAAAAACAACAACAACAACACAAAGATTACAAATCCAAGTAATCCAGATTGGGATTAATCTACAAAATATTTCTCAGATGTGGCTATCTTGGATTCAAAATCCCATTGTTGGATTTCCCCAAAAGAATCCTTTACTGTATAATTGTGAAATCCAGATTATTTTTTCCCCAAACAATTAAAGACCCTGAGTATTATTGTATTCTCTTGATGACCAGGTTGTAGATTGCTACACTAAGTTGTCTGACTGGAGTGAAGTGGAAAAGTGGCAGAAACAAGTAAGCAGTGGCAGAAAGCATATCCAGGATGGAAACCTGCAACAAGCTATGAGGCTTCACGTGGACATGAACTATGTGAGGTATGTGTTTGAAACCTTGTGGATAAAAGAGCTGTTCTAGTGTGGTATGCCAGTACTGTCAGTGTATGGAGTACTATTTTCTAGCTGTTAAAACTAGTGTTCACCTGCATTGAAAGAAAAGTTAAACTGTAGATTTTGTCAACTAAAAGTTGATATAAAAGTGCTAATTACATGTACTATAGGCTAGGAAGTAGCAGCTGACATTATGGAGTTAGCATTCCCTCTTACAAAGTGGTAAAGCCCTGGGCCGGGTTGTTCAAAGCCCGATTAGTGTTAATCCTGGATTAACTCTACACAGAACCTATTGGTTGTCATGGAAATTATCCCTGGATTAGCACTAATCAGGCTTTGAACAACCGGGCCCTAAAGATCAGCTGTACCCCACAGCATGTCAGCTAGTGCACTCAAACATTTTTTGACAATTGCAGGGCATGTCAGTGGTAGGTGTGAAAATATATAGAATGTTACAGCTATGAATTACAGTACTTATAACATAGAGGGCAAAATTAACCAACTCTGATTGGCTAATGACAGAGGGCTTTTTTCTTAATTGAGGGCGGTATTACTTGTACGCGATTGGTTGATAAGTTGCCTGGCGATAGGCTTGGCACTGTCAAAGTTTGTCGAGAATTTTAGTTTGCTTTCAGCTCGAGTGTACTAACGTGTTCGAAAAAGCAAACAAATAAGGATTTCTCAAGCATTTAATGACAACAAAAAGTTTATATGTGAGTTCACTAATCTGTTAAGTGTTATTCTACAACTTTCTGAATGATTTTTTAAGTGAATACTGTGGTATTTATTAATTTTACTCGGCCCCATGCAATTAACTATACTGATCAAAACTAACATCACCTGCAATAATAATATTAGGTTTGTGTTTACTTTGCATGTGCTTCTGAGTAAACACAAAGCAAATGCAGGGTTTGTTTTGGGTTTGTTTTGTATGTGTTTTGAGTGCACACAAATTAGTAGCTGTAAATTAGTACTGTACTTTGTAAAAATAACTTTAAATTTATTAACGTTCCTTTAAAAGAGCCTTAAGCAAATTTGAAGACAAAGACTTCCAAGCTGCCCAAGACCATCTCCAATTAATCCCTTGCACCTGCTTGAACTCCATCACCGACAGCCTCAAGAAGTCAGCATGGTCCCTGCATCCTCAAGAGATGGAGATGAGCTTCACTCCACTGTGGGACATGGGTAAGACCTTGGTTGCTGCTGAACTGTGTCTGACACAAGCTGGTGTGCTGTATTCAATGTCGAGTGGAAAGGGGAAGGACAGCAACACCAAGGATGGAAAGATAGTGTAAGTTGAGTCAGTTAAGAGAGGAATATGCAGAAACTACACTTAAAATAAGGTTGGAAAATTGCATATATTTAATGTGAATATTGAAATGTTATAATCATGTATAATTTTCAATAAAATGACCTATAACATTAAACAATTTAAAGACCCAATACATTGAAAATCTTGTGTTCAGAAATGCTATCATGCACTCTGAATACCCCTCTGACAGTCGCAGTTGTTTATTGCCACACCCTTTTTATCACTTTTCCATGGGCATCGTTAGAAGCTGGGTACCAGTAACCCTGTACTTTGGAAATGGTACCCTGATCTTCAAGCAAAAGTGGGAGCCAGGGTGGCACAGTGGTTAAGCGCCTTGCCTCTTACCTCTGTGGCCCAGGTTTGATCTCCGGATGCGGTGCCATATGTGAGTTGAGTTTGTTGGTATCCCGCCCTTGCTCTGAGGGTTTTACTCCAGGTTCTCCAGTTTTCCTCCCTCCACAGAAACCAACATGCTAAATTCCAATTCTATCTGTGGTTGAGCTGGGTCCTGACCGCCTCCTGGTTAGCTCAGTTGTTAAAGTGCAAGTAGTGCCATAAAACAACATGAACTCTTTTTGCCCCAAATTCTATTTCTGATATGCTTCAGTTGTCTAACTTAGTTTTCTTTGAGAGGCAGGAGCAGAAATTAAACTAGAACAAGAGGTCCTGAGTGGCCTTAACTCGGGCCACTTTTACATGGAGTTCTAGCATATTTTTGTGTCATACATGGTTTGTGCTAGGGGAGCAGGATAATTGATTCACTACTCATGCTTGTGATAATTTACATTGCAATCACATGGTTGTACTAGATAGCAAACAAATCGTAATTCATATATTTAAAGGCACTTGTATGAGATTGGTAGTGTTATTAACAAAACCTGTTTGTAAATGCTATTTTCCACCTTCTTCCAATTCTTTAAAACCAGGGTCATAAATCATAGGGAACTGAAAAAGGGGTGGTTATAGGGGAGAAAGGGTCAAAATATTTCATACTCATTGTCCAGGGAGGGTTATATTTTTTAGACTTTTTGATTTCATTCTCTACCCCCTCCCCCCCTTGCATCTCCCCTGCAAATTTTTGACTAGTCCCTGATGTTTAATAAAATATTGTGTGCGTTGATTTCATGTATGTACACCACTTGGAAAATAACTATTTAAAGAGGGTAACACAGAGAAATGTGTGGCCCTCCTACCCTGCGAGCAGAGGTTTCTCATCTCTTTGCCTTTCCTCCGAGTAGCATGGAACCTCTTGAGACCTGTATTCTGATTGCACCCATAATACTATACTTCTATGTTTTTTGTACTGCACTTTCTAATGGGCTAGGGTGTTTTCTATTGTTGCGTAGGCCAATACTATCGCTTGTTTCGAGAAGTTCCACCCGACCCCTTTCCTGCCGCCGAGAGAAACCTCTGCCCACGAAACGATTACATGCGTCACGGTATCTCGATTAAAAACAAGACGGTAGACATTATATTGTAGATTTCAGATTGTCCATTTCCTATTGTTAACGGCAAGGGAAGGCGAAGTGGTGAAAATTAAATGCATTTCCTTCTTCGAGGGTTTAAATCAAAGCTTTCTTTAGGATAATTTAAGGTAGATTTATTGAACGGTTATTTCAAGGTCTTCTGTGCAGTTCAGCAAGCCGGAGTTTGAAGCCCGTTCGTATCAATCGTTGGCAAACAAAAAACTGTGTGACGACATAAAAAGAAACGGCTGCGAACGATGCTGTGGGCAGAGCCATAATTTATACTCTCCAGTTCTAGTTTTATGACAGTTCAGTTCCTAGTTACGCAGTTTCACGATTCAGTCATTTCAAGTTCGAATTACAATCACCATTACACTTAATAAAATTTTAAAAATAGGGACACGTAAGATTTGTGTGCGTATATAATTATAAACACAATTTCAACCTCACCAGTTATGATTTCCGTTCGCGTTCGAAGACAAGGGTCAATCACTGTTCACTTCCAGCTTTTGCAACTCTTGAGTTGAAGTCTTTGTAAAGCTCGGCATTGGTTGACTGGTTTAGTCAAGACTTCCCAGTTGTATAATCTCAAAAGTATTTCAGGAGAGGACTTGGCAGAAAGCAGCCAACATTGCAAACAATCAAAATCCCTCATTTGACCTCCTCACAGTGCGTGGTGACAAGGAAGACCGTTTCAACTGGCCCGAGTAATAAACGCTACCTGAATTGTGGGATTGATTCATCTTGTGATGTCACAATGAAAACCTATGGGATTTTATTGTAGTCGTTTTCTCTAGGGAGGGAGTTGATTGTTCATCTTATGACGTCACAGGATCCATGAAAATAAGTAACCAAAATTAGGGATTAAATGCCAGAAATGTTACAAAATTTGCAAGATTTATACCTTTTCGTGAGAAACAAACACAATAGTACAGTATTTTTTTTTTACACGATACTTGCACTTTAAGCTCCGGTCTGTTGAGTGGGAGGTTGAGGGTTCAAACCACGGCCGGACCAACACTCAGGGTCTTAAAATAACTGAGTAGTAGGTCCTGCCTTTGTGAAACAACTGCAAATGGTTAGGCCTTCACATCTTCTCGGATAAGGATGTAAAATCGTACATTGAAATGTAGGTCCACTGATGGCAGCAGGCCTAGAAGGGACCTTGAGTCATATTGTTTGTACTCCTGTGATCAGGCTCTGATTAGGCTCTGATCTGAATGTCTCAAATCAAATCAAATCAAATCAAATCAAATGACTTTGATCAGCCTCTATGGTTGTTTCAGGTCTCGTTAGAAATTCAGAGTCTCTCGTTCATCAGGCCTGATATACCTGCCTCAGCATAAGCACCCTCCTCCAGAATTATTGAAACCCCTTCCTTTCTGTTACAAGCTTAAATAAAACTGGAGGATGCTTGAAAAGTGATAGTGTGCATGGAAAGAAACAGGAGCATGACCAGCGTTGTTAAAACAGTGTACATGTACATGATTGTATGGGTGACCAGAAAAGTACATCCTCTTGTCACTTACCAGTTAATTGCAATTATTAATTATAAACAGGCAAGCTGTGAAAGAATGCATTCATCAGAGTGCGTCCTTGGCAGAAGGAGCTCTCCGTGTGGGTAGTCTGGAGTGGCCCCCCCTGGTATCACCACCCCACATTCTTCATCTTCAGTGTGCATCAGTTGCTGAGCAAGCTGTGCAGGCATTGACACAACAGGTAATTTAGCTTCTAGTAGATTATGTCATTAGTGTAACCTCTGCTAAGCCAGAATTAATTATAAGCAATAGCATGACAT
Source organism: Actinernus sp. WN-2022 (assembly GCA_030867875.1). Lineage (NCBI taxonomy): Eukaryota > Metazoa > Cnidaria > Anthozoa > Actiniaria > Actinernidae > Actinernus > Actinernus sp. WN-2022. The sequence goes on from JAOWCC010001634.1 coordinate 101,346,956, forward strand.
GAGGGGAAATTGGTGATTAAATTTCCCCAAGAGCTAAGGGAGGATTTGTGCTAGGCTCGAGGGGAAATTTAATCACTAATACCCCGAAATGTCATGCTATCACTTCATAATAGTATTTATCACTGAGGAACGGAACAAATCTCTGCGAAGTTTAGTTTTCTCAGCCTAAACTAAAGACGTTGCAGTTGAGTTGCTTTTGAAAATGTGTTGTTATAATAATGCTTGATTGAGCACCATTGATTGAATGACCCTGGCTAATTCCCCTGGAGACGTGTTGTTTTTGAGAAGAATAACACTAAAATACAATGTAATTATGTGGTTGACTAGATATTGAAAGAGCATTGCATGGAGTTTAATTACGTCACATTTATGGTCTTAAGTATCCCACATGGAAGAAGCGGGTTTGAGAAATGACTTGAGCCATAAAATTAGTAGGGTACAGGGTTTAACAGGCATTGCATCATAATCCGGTGTGTCAATTGAAAAGCATTACGTTTTCCCTGGTGCTTCTCTTCCTTTTATAGGGTGTCGAGTTCCCTTCATTGTTACAGGGTGATGGCACTTTCACAGCAGATCCAACAAGACATGACTGTGCAGTATTAAATCAAGCACTGCGTTTTACTTCACATTTGGCCCACCTGAGCTCTTTACAGGGAAAGCCCAAAGGACTGATCAGTGAGGAGCTTTCATTTCTTCAGTTAGAGACAGCTAAACTTGCAAGGAAGCATGAGAACTACTCCTTGGCACAGCGATTGCTGCTTGCACAACTCCTAAAGCTTGGGGTTGTGCTACAGCCAGAGATTGAGCCTAACGGACAGAACAATCTACTTGGATCTCTTGTACGAGGTCTGACAAGTGTGTCCACAGCAAAGACTGCTTCTAGGCTCAGCCTTTTAAAGGTGCAACGAGAGAGTGCCAAGCTTGCATATGCAATTGGACATGCTCAGGATGCAGTTGGCATACTCTCTGGAAGTATTTTAGAGTTTTCGCAGGTTGGAGAAACGAATCAGGCTGTCACGGATTTGAACTCTAGGTCACTCATAACACTTGCAAAGTGGCTTCTCAGTGACCGCAAATTATTAACCTCGGCAACAAAGACAACCAGCAATGTAACTCCCCTTGTAGCTAAGATAAGCTCATTGTGTGATACCGAAGAAGAATTCCTAGGCTATGGCCAAAGCACCTTAATTGGTGCCCAGGAAGACAGTCCAGAGAGAGACTCGATTTACCATGGTGAGCTTGTGTGGAGTGTTGGTGTTACAGGTGTTGGCGAGGGTGTGGATGATGCAGAGTCTGTGTGTGGTCAGCTGCTACATCTCAGTACCATGCAAGCACCTAACTTGGACAAGGCATGGTTCAACTTGGCTGGATGGTGTTACCGCTGGGGAAGAAAGACAGTTGAGCAAGCTAGGTAAGCGATGGAGATATGTTCAGTTTGCCACAGCAATCCTGGAACTACTTTTGTAAGGTTAAAGGAAAATTAGAATTACCATATACAGTATACTGATATTATAATTAATTAATAATTATACATGTATTATGAAAGTCTGAACTGATGTGTCCATTGCATGTTTAAGGTCTTCAAAATAATAATATTGGAGGGCTGTGTGCAACAATGTAGATGAGTCCTGATCACGTTCTAAATTATCTCCCTTAGAAATCAAAGAATTTGAAGGAGGGAGTCACTTACGCCATTGTTGCATACATCACTTCAATTATTTAGGGTGCAATATGTCATCAAGCCAATTTTTCACTTTTCAGCATTGGACATAGTCCATCTGTTTTGCTCCCAGAGAATGTTATTGGTGAAATTGACTAATGTTATCCTCTAATGCTTGAGGCATTTTTCCCTGTTATCCTTTTATTCAATAACAGTCTTGCTATTGGGTATAACTGACTTGTTAGCTGATAACATTTAGGCGAACTGTCTGTCAAAGATAACCTTGACACTGATTGGTTTTAATGCCTGATAACAGCCAATAACACCTAACACCACTTAGTCCCAATTATATCAGTAACATTGACTCTCTTAAGATCCAGTTGAAGACCTATCTTTTAAGAAAGCATTTGATCGTCATTTTTGAACTTTTTAATATTTTGAACTTTTTAAATATATTTTTCTTTCAATACGGATTTACATTATGGATTTGTATGTCAGTCGTAGTACTTCTGTTTGGTCGCCTTAATTGGTTGTACTACATATGCTGCGACTGGCATATAAATCCTATTATCAGTCATTATTATATTTAATTTGTAGCACTATAATAGCATATATATAATATCTGTTTGGTCGCCTTAATTGGTTGTACTACATATGCTGCGACTGGCATATAAATCCTATTATCAGTCATTATTATATTTAATTTGTAGCACTATAATAGCATATATATAATATCTGTTTGGTCGCCTTAATTGGTTGTACTACATATGCTGCGACTGGCATATAAATCCTATTATCAGTCATTATTATATTTAATTCGTAGCACTATAATAGCATATATATAATATCTGTTTGGTCGCCTTAATTGGTTGTACTACATATGCTGCGACTGGCATATAAATCCTATTATCAGTCATTATTATATTTAATTTGTAGCACTATAATAGCATATATATAATATCTGTTTGGTCGCCTTAATTGGTTGTACTACATATGCTGCGACTGGCATATAAATCCTATTATCAGTCATTATTATATTTAATTCGTAGCACTATAATAGCATATATATAATATCTGTTTGGTCGCCTTAATTGGTTGTACTACATATGCTGCGACTGGCATATAAATCCTATTATCAGTCATTATTATATTTAATTTGTAGCACTATAATAGCATATATATAATATCTGTTTGGTCGCCTTAATTGGTTGTACTACATATGCTGCGACTGGCATATAAATCCTATTATCAGTCATTATTATATTTAATTCGTAGCACTATAATAGCATATATATAATATCTGTTTGGTCGCCTTAATTGGTTGTACTACATATGCTGCGACTGGCATATAAATCCTATTATCAGTCATTATTATATTTAATTCGTAGCACTATAATAGCATATATATAATATCTGTTTGGTCGCCTTAATTGGTTGTACTACATATGCTGCGACTGGCATATAAATCCTATTATCAGTCATTATTATATTTAATTTGTAGCACTATAATAGCATATATATAATATCTGTTTGGTCGCCTTAATTGGTTGTACTACATATGCTGCGACTGGCATATAAATCCTATTATCAGTCATTATTATATTTAATTCGTAGCACTATAATAGCATATATATAATATCTGTTTGGTCGCCTTAATTGGTTGTACTACATATGCTGCGACTGGCATATAAATCCTATTATCAGTCATTATTATATTTAATTCGTAGCACTATAATAGCATATATATAATATCTGTTTGGTCGCCTTAATTGGTTGTACTACATATGCTGCGACTGGCATATAAATCCTATTATCAGTCATTATTATATTTAATTCGTAGCACTATAATAGCATATATATAATATCTGTTTGGTCGCCTTAATTGGTTGTACTACATATGCTGCGACTGGCATATAAATCCTATTATCAGTCATTATTATATTTAATTTGTAGCACTATAATAGCATATATATAATATCTGTTTGGTCGCCTTAATTGGTTGTACTACATATGCTGCGACTGGCATATAAATCCTATTATCAGTCATTATTATATTTAATTCGTAGCACTATAATAGCATATATATAATATCTGTTTGGTCGCCTTAATTGGTTGTACTACATATGCTGCGACTGGCATATAAATCCTATTATCAGTCATTATTATATTTAATTCGTAGCACTATAATAGCATATATATAATATCTGTTTGGTCGCCTTAATTGGTTGTACTACATATGCTGCGACTGGCATATAAATCCTATTATCAGTCATTATTATATTTAATTCGTAGCACTATAATAGCATATATATAATATCTGTTTGGTCGCCTTAATTGGTTGTACTACATATGCTGCGACTGGCATATAAATCCTATTATCAGTCATTATTATATTTAATTCGTAGCACTATAATAGCATATACGGTATATAATATCTGTTTGGTCGCCTTAATTGGTTGTACTACATATGCTGCGACTGGCATATAAATCCTATTATCAGTCATTATTATATTTAATTCGTAGCACTATAATAGCATATATTTTATCCGTTTTAAACTTTTACCTTTTTAGGCTGCTTGTGTGTACATACAAATATTTACTCTCCTTTAACTTAATGTAAAGCGCTTTTGAATATCTTACATAATTTAAGTGCTATATAAATTTATACATTATTATTATTATTATATTGAACAAGTACCAATTAAATTGATTAGATTGATTTCCATGAGTTACAGATGACGAAGATCAGTTGATTGTTTTTGTTTGAACCACTCAACAGCACAATGGGAAACGTGGAGTTGCTGCTGGGAGAAAGAGACAGAGCATTACAAAACATTCCCAAGGTACAGACAGTTTTGTTTGTATTATCATTGTGTGTGTCTGCCTAAAATGAGTGATGGCACTGTATAATTATACAGAACTTGATGCGAAGGAGAAAATAATGTAGTTTAAATAAGGGAAGTCTTTCCAAAAGAGTGTGTTTCTCCAGGATTCACAATTACATATATAACACAATTTTTGAGTAAGATGACATTCCTGTTTTGTAAGTGGGCTTCAACTTAACTTCTAAAATCCACTAGAAAAATATCAGGAGGGTACTGACAAAATGAAATGGTACATGTACCTACTCATATTCTATATGTTCACAATATCACTTAAAGTCATTAGAAGTACAGCACATTTACATGTATTTAATATAAGAATGTATTTTCCTGCTCCTTAATTAACTGACAATAGACACATACGTGCGATAGGAGGTCCTGATAGATAACCGCACACACAAGTTATTGTACATGTACTTATGCTGTACTTCAATCTACATGTACACACTTAATGTAACATAGAGCGGATTTCAATTGAGTGTCGGAAGTGTTTTGGTTTTGCATTTACTAAGCTCTCCTATTGGCTGAGAAAGTAAACCAACCAATCAGAATCCAAAGTAAAACCAAATGCAAATTGGTTTTGGTTTTGCTTTGGTTTGTCATTGGCTCACAGGGAAGCCATTATTTTATGAGTTACTTGTGATTACTCGCTCCTATGATTGGCTGGCTGTGGGTAATTTGTGTTTGGTTTTACTACACTCAACTGAAAACTGCTCTAAGATGCAATCACACAGTCTGTGCTAATGTACTCTGCTGGATATGAGAAACCACAAAAAAAATTCCACAGTATATGTGATAAAAAGTGGAAACGTATTCCCCAGCCCAATGCAGGGGTACTGACTTCTGGGAGGTGAAAGTCTGAAAACTACACAACTCTTTAACATGGTCAGCAAAAACTGACATAAATGAAGTTAATGTTGGAAAGAAACATCAGATTCTATAACTGTTGCAGTCAGGACCATGAATACCTAATTACAATTGACATGTCCTGAGCTTATAATTTTTTATACTCAATTTTCCACCAAAACATCACTGTCCATATGTGGAATGTATTCTCAGGGATACCAACATACTTTTTTCAGATAGGTCTGAAGTTCATCTCATTTCTATTTTCCTTTCATCCAAAGAGAAATATCATTTATATAATTTACACCATCTTCATGCGTTTAGTATGTATTGGGAACGAATTAGGCTTATAAACTCTTGTAAATGTGACAATTGTTTGAGGTTTTCAGACTCCATTTAGTCCCAGTTATATTGAACAATTTACTTTTGAATATTTGTGAGTTTGGGGTCCCTGATTTTACTCTAAATCTCAATTCACCTCATTGGTGGAGCTGTGTAAATGGAATTTCTAATAATTATTCTATTACTATTTTAGGTTGCATCAGAAGAGGAAATCGATGCAGTGTTATCTGAGTTGGGTCAGGCACATTCTGCGTCTAGTCTTGCACATGAGGAGGATATAGGGGATGATGACCAGGTGATGACACACGTGCAAGAAATAAGAATTGTCTAATTGACAGCCTGACTACTGGCTGGTGTTGTTGTTCAATGTGTATTGAATATTTTATGAATTTAGAGTTGTGTCAATGAGTTATAGAGGTTTGTATTTCAAAAATGCTAATAAAAATTATTGTGACATCAATCCAGCAATTTACTCTCGTTTCTTTTTCCTTCTGAATGAAACTATTCTCTGATTTAGACAAAATATTTGGTAAAATCACTGGAAAAACTACAACCAGGGCCATAGCTGCCTTTAAGCCATTAAGCCAGAGCTTAACAGGATTTTTTTTTTTTTTTGCTGTAGTAGATTGTTGCAGATTGTTTTCACTTTTATTAGAAACTCAACTCTAACCCTTGAGTGAGCACAGCGAATATGCTACATGTATCTACTGCATCGAAAACACTGGAAATAGCATTTCAGAGCTTGTAATAAAAAAAAAATCAGATCCCCTAGAAGCTTGCGCCTTCAGCACTTGTTTGGCTTGTATCTTTGGGGCTTAAAGTGCCTATAACCCTTTTGTAATTTTTATTGCTTACGAACCTCCGAAGAGTTTTGAGTACTTCTGTGAAGAAAGTTTTGGTTTTGAGTGAATACTCTATGTTCTACGCTTGTTTGAAATCGTATAAATGTGACCTTTCCTGATCCATGACCGCATAAGCAAAAGCCTGGGTCGATACCTGTATTTACGTCATCTTGACGTCATATAATTAATTCAGCTTTGCAAACATTTCAATAAATACTTAACATGTTGACTAAAATGACTTTTTTCTTTACTAACAACTCACAAACTGTGTATATTTTCTATGCATCGATGTTGTTGTGATAGAAAGGCGTCATGGAGAATAATGCATTAACGAGGTGACGTACATACAGGTTTCGACCCAGGCTTTTACTTACGCGGTCATGGGCCAGGAAAGGTCACAAAAGGTCACATTTACACGATTTCAAACAAGCGTAGAACATAAAGTATTCACTGTAAACCAAAACTTTATTCACAGAAGTACTCAAAACTTTTCGGAGGTTCATAAGCTATCAAAATTGCAAAAGGGTGATAGGCACTTTAAAGGGAAAAATGGCTGCATGGCTATGCTCCTGCAAATATAACATCAATGTTTATAAAAAGTACTACCAGCATGTTTTTCTATGATAAATGATGCATGGATTAATGTCACATTCATTAGCATTTTGGAAATATAAACCTCTATAACTCATAGCTGCAAATCTATAAATATTCTACCATTTAACTATTCACTTGATGTATAATCGATGTTAATGATAAAAAATAAACCTTAGAGGCACTTTAAGGATCCTTATTGATTTCTAACTTTTCAATAGCAAGGCTAGGATTGAATTAATTGTGGTTGGACAACCATCACTGTTGCTAAATATACAGAAATTAGAATACTTGAATGGTTTTGAATATTGATCATGTAGTCATGTCCTCTCTTTCTCTCCATTCTAGTTCTATGACAATGGCATGGACATTACTAGCAGGCTGTTACTACAGGTATGCCCCCCTCTACAGGATGCAAATCCTAACTGTCTGGAAGCTCTGCTGGCGGTATGGAAGGGAGTCAGGGACAGGCTGTTCAAGCACTATCACTATGCAGCCAAAGCATACTTCATGTATTTGAAGATTGGAAATAAGGTATGTGGATGTTCACTCTTACACGTGGATAATATCTTTCATAGCATACCACTCATTCAGCTGAGCACTTATTGGTCACTCAGTGGATCAACCAATCAAGGTTGACCACAGTTGATCAATGTCAACCATAGTCAAACACCATAATTCACTATCAAGCATGGTCATACATGTATGTAGTTAAAGATGGTCACCATAGACGATGATAAATCTGTGTTTACCACAAATTCAGTAAATTGAGTAAAAGATGGCCAATAACCTTGAAGAGTGAAAATAAAACCTTATTAGCAATAACAGTGGTTATGTTAGGTTAATATTTATTTTTAGTGAGAGGTTAGGGGTCAGGGTATATAATTGTAGGGGGTAGGTATTTGTTACTGTTAGCAGTCCAGAGTTGGGAATTCAACAAATCAGTAGCATTTAGTGTTATCAAACTCATAATTCATGAAGGAAAAACAAAAGATATCAAGGTGCGATAAGTGATCTGTAAATCTGACACAGATTTCCTCCTGATTTGCATAAACTTTTGCTTCGATTTTCTTGGCCGAAATAGAGCATATCACCAAAATAACTGAAAAACATGACTCTGTACATCTAGACGTTTGATAAGCCATATCATAATGTCTTCGTGCTTTATTGGATTTACAAACTCTTGCTTCCAGCTTGAGGTTGTAAATCTGATAAATCATCATTTTACTATTTAACTCATGTGTACAAAATAGCAGGATTATACTAATACAAATATTAATGATAATAACATTTACTTACAGTTTTGAACAAGTTAGTTTACAAATATAAGTACACAATTGAGTAAGTGCCGCCCTAAATAGCAGAGCTAATCGAGAGGATGACCCTTTTAAGCTTTTTTTTTTTAAAGAAGAGAATGCGATCAAGTTTAAACACAGTTTTTTTTTTTTTATAAAATAGAATTTCTCTAGTAGGAAAATAACACGTACATATAATCAGTTAGTGTGAGTATAGTTATCTATTAAATGACTGAAGAGAAGGTTACGGAAAGAGGAGAGAGAGTTTACATCTCTAATGTTCAAAGGAAGTGAATTCCATGTTTAGGTCCAATAATTTTAAGCGATCGTAATCCATATTGAGTCGTTGTAACAGATTCCAAATATAGATTCTTCTTCTTAGATTGACGGGTACTATAGGAGTGTACACAGGAGACATATTTAAAAGTATTTTCAAAAGAAATAAAGCATGGATACTCTTTCTGTATCTATTACATAAACTCCATTTATTGTTGTTTTGTAATAAAAGTGTGCTATGATCATCATTTGTCTCTTCTAAGTTTGGGACTGGTGAACCAGAGGGTGTGCAAAACCAGAAGAGTATCAACAAAAGCAATGATGATGGTAATGTGACGGCTACTTTGAGACTGCTAAGACTTCTGGTGAAACATGCAGGAGAACTAAGGAATGTGCTGGAAGAAGGACTTGCACATACACCAACTAAGCCATGGAAAGGTAATTAATACGTTTATCATGTACATGGTGCGGCACATGGCCTTGGAAAACCATGTACAAACGTCGTGATGGGCCATACATGTTTGATGTGGGTGGGCTGGGAAAAGCTGTCTGCTTAATTTGTTCTTGTTTTTTGTGGTTATGTGATAAAAAACCTATTAACTGAGTTAGGTCAGGATGGACAGGAAACTACTTGTGTCTCAGTCATTCTGTGCAGACCTCCAATATTATTTCCTGGGGCTAAAGTGAACAATCTGCACTGTAAAATAGTGGTCGGTAAGTGGTTGGTTCATGTCAGTGGTCGGTAACTGGTTGGTAAGTGGTCGGTAAGCTGTTGACTTGATCGCTACGTGTTTGCCTTTTCTTCACTGGACCAAATTACCATTTAAGAACACTTAATACCTTCTTACGATAGTTTCACAACATCTTAGTGTGCTTTTCCAACGTTCTGGGAACAGTAACCCCTTCGTATTATTGATAGTTTTTCACGATCGATCACGAGCGTTAACCCAACACCATTTTGTTTTGACCGCATGGCATCACTGGTTACCAGTCCTTGGGTTGACAAAAGCGAAAAACGAAATGGCGGCTGTGAAACGTAACGTGGTCGAGTCGTTAGATGTTAGTACTTGGACTTGGATGTCCAAAACCTGAAAGAAACTTAAATGAAAGCAATCCTGAAGTAGTCTGGTCGAGGAAAACATCAACTTTATTGGCAAACTATTTGGCAAACTTAGAGGACTCCCACTCCCAGAACTTGGACATGGAACCCTTGGACATTAAAAAACTCAAATCACAGCAATCCTGAAGTGGTTGGTAAGTGGTTGGTAGGTGGTCGGTAAGTGGTCTGCCCGACCACTTTTTTACAGTGCAGATTGTTCACTTTAGCCATTTTCCTGTCCAGCCCTGCCACTCAGTCAATAAGTACATACATTTTCGTAGTACATGTAGCATCTTCAATGTAACATATTTCTTATAAGAAAAATGAATGTTGGCGTTGAACATAGACTGTGTACAAAGTGAGGGCTATTAATTTTGATAACATAGCACAGTAAAATAATATTCATTTGCTTGAGTGTTGGCATGTTAACATAAGGCCTTGGCCATGGGTTTTAATCCTAAGGTAGCTGCTACATGTACCAATAGTTGCAAGTTTTACAAGTACTCCATGTTAATGACAAAAATATTATATTTTCCTGCTTACAGACATCATTCCTCAGCTGTTCTCTCGCCTCAATCATCCTGAGACCTATGTCAGGCAGAGTGTGTCCGACCTGCTGTGCCGCGTAGGAACAGATGCTCCTCACCTCATCGTGTACCCAGCTGTTGTAGGTGCTGCAACTTCTATGCCCCAGTTTCTGAACAAGACCAGTGAAAGTGAAGGTAATAGAGATTAACAGATGCCACAGACTTATTCTGTGGTGATTGTCTGAACGTTGACCCACAGTAACATTTGTATACAATTGCAAGTTTGGTGCTGTTCGATCTAGTTCAATTCAGATTTGTCCTGATGTGCAAGGTGAAATTCCTATTTGATGACATTTCAGGTCAGATGTGAACCCAGTTGAAATATATTCATTATTTAGGCTTTTAACAGCTCTTTTCATTTTGTGAAGAAATGACATCGAAGACCAAGAAACCCATTGTGCCATAACATCATGTTTTCATAAATTCCATGAAAATCTCAAATCCCAACATGGATGTTTGATTGTTAGGCCTTAATATTCCTCTGTTGGTTACTGGAGACCCAGAGAAGCCATCCAGCCAAAGTGACAGCCAGTCAGCTTCTGTCTCCCAGCCATCAAATGACAGGCCAAGCAAGCCAGAAAATGACAACTCCATGCAAAGCTGCTACAGAACAATTGTAGAGTCACTACAGTCCTTCAATCCAAAGCTTGTTACAGAGCTGCAGGGTTTCATACAAGAATTACGGCGAATAACACTATTGTGGGAGGAGCTTTGGCTTGGCTCACTTATCCAAACGCATCAAGATGTGGTGCGTCGTCAGCAACAGCTGGAGGAGGAGATCAAGAGAGTGCATAGCAATGTGACACTTAAGGACTATCAGAAGACAGCACTGATTAAGGAGAAGCATATAGCTATTATGAAACCTGTAAGTACACAGTGTAACCTTTGTTTCTTTGCTCTTCTTCTTGAAAGTTTATTTTATGTGTTGTGTTATTCTGAGGCATTCCATTTTCAACAAAAGCCCAAATAAAAAATATATTTTTGAACAACATTATTGTTGTTGAAAGAACAAAAAAACACTCTGAAATATGTTGTTTCCACGAAAAGACCACACAGATCTTTAAAAATGTACCAGTAGTTTTGGTACAAAGGCACAATGTTTTATCTGGAAGCCAATTTCATGTAATTACATGTACATCATCCTTGACCAACCAATCATGGGCAAAACAAAAAATGAAAAACAAAGCACTGCTAAATCTATACAATATGTTGTGTAATGTTTGGTTTGACTCGTAGTGTTATGTTTATTTGCTGCTGGCTGCCTGTGTTGCTAAATGGCTAGATGGGAATCCAAGATGGGCCATCCCTTCATGTAGGACGACACGAATTGCTATCAAATTGTATTCTATTGTATTGTATTGTGTTGCGTTCTATTGTTGCATTGAATTGTATTGTGTTGTATTCTATTGTATTTTTGGTAAAAATTTGTGTCGTCCTACATAAAGGGATTGCCCCAAGATGGCATGGGTTCGGTAATTCACGGAGTGAATGCTGCAAAGAAGAAGTACACTATTTTCATTAATATCGAACTATCTACAACATAGTAAGCGATTTTCCAATGCATAAATGGCAGAGGAAACCATCTAAACTACAGTTCTCAAGTATTGTCGGGTTCGCTAATTCACGGAGTTGAGTGTGACCATTTAATACTGAGAAAATGCTGCAAAGAAGAAGAGACAAATATAATGAGTACACTATTTTCATCAATATCCGACTGTCTGCCATAAATGGCAGAGGAAACCATCTAAACTGCAGTTCTCAAGTAGTGTCGGTAAGTGGTCGGTGCAGATTGTTCACTTTAGCCTTAAGGCAGGGTGGAAATGTTTACAGTGTCTGCTACAACTGCTATCAAAAGGTGGTTGTATATGAATGAACAAGTTTTTAATCTAGTTTTTATAGTTGCATTCTATTGTATTGCTCCTGCCCCTATATTGCCTTTAGTTACCATAAGTTAGTATTAGCATGACATACAAAGTCATGTACGCTGCAAATGTTCTTGCGAGACTTGGTGTCCTCAATGGAAGTGGTTATTGTGTGTTGTACATGTCAGGGTTTAACTTCTAAATCCGCTAGCAAATGTCTGCGAGTAGGATATTTTTCCACTAGCAAGGATCAGGAGGATACTGGTAAAATAAAATGGTACATACTCGTGTTCTATACATGCACAGTATCACTTAATTCATTAGAAGTTCGTTAATACAATAATTTATTTTATATAATTTACACCACCACTACACTAGATGCTTCGTTCTTTTAATTGTGCACTGGGTAAGAATTGGGCTTATAAACTCTTGTAAATATGCAACAATTATTAGAGGTTTTCAGACTTTAAGTTATGATTTTGCAAGCATTCATTTCTAGCCCTGCATAAACCCTTTGGTAGTACAAAGTTACCAACTGATAGGCAAAACTGCCTTGTGCACGGAGTTGGTGTATGCAAGCGTAAAATAAAATTCGAATGCTATGTTTTATTATTTTTCTCAGAATCTAAACATCCTATAACCCAATTAAGGACTTTATAGAAAAAAACACGTCTGTCTACATGTAGCTGCACAGAAAAACGATCCAAAAACTTTCGTAAAATAATGGTTTTATTTGGAAAAAACGACTTTGTTCTAATTCTGTTGGAAAAAGATAATAATTTCCACCCATTTTTACTTCACATCACAATGAATTTTGATCATTTTAAGAAATATCGGAGAAGAGAATTTACATAATTATGTACTTTGAGGTGAAATGCACTTGAAATTCGCCACGAAATGGTGTGGTTTTCTTGTACTTTTACTTCAAAAGAAATATCAGTGAAAAACTAGCGTTAGAAAATAATCAGTGGGCGAAAAAATACTCATTCCAAGCTTTCATTGCACACAGCCTTTTTGCCTTCAATCCCGCAAATTGCACACATTTTCTATTGTGCCATCACACACTTTTTTCATTGCACCAATCACACACTTTTTCCATTGTGCCGATTGCACACTTTTTCCATCGTGCCAATCACACCCTTCGCGCCTGGGTTAGTAGAAATTATTGTAATCATCTGACCACAGGCAGCTCATGAAGCTAATGATTTTTACAAGGAATGTATGGGAATTTAATACAAATCTAAAGCTCTATTAAGATCAGTGATGTTATGAAATCTTACCCGTGCATTGTGAAGTTGTTCCTTTTCATCACTGTTGTGTTATTTTGGGTTTGGTCACTTCTGGATTTTTTCCCTCCCTACATACATGTAGAAAAGAGAGAACGCATGAAACAGCATTAGCTAAGTGTGATGAGTTTTTGAGGCCTTGTAATTCTTCAAAAATCTAAACTTTCAGCATTTTACCTCCAGGTACTTTTACCTCCAGGCAGTCATTTAATTGACCCACTGGTTATTTCCTTGCTTTGTAAGAAGTCAAATTCAACGATTTATGCAGCTAACCAAGCATGCACAGAGCTGTGGTTCCATCAGCTTCGCCTTTGTTTAATGGTAACTGCTTTCCTTTGGGAGCAGTGATGAATGAGTGCGAAAGAAATCCAACACCACCTCGTGTACTTCAGGGAGATTTGGGGAATGGATGTTTTAAATCTGTTTAATCGACCAGCCTGAAAAAAGTAAAGAAACAAAACTTGATTTACATATTAAAGACTGCAAGCCCATTCGACCACTGTGAGAGTTCTTCAAAGTTGGAAGTTGTAAACAGCTCAATTAAGTCTTGTGACATCACAGACAATTTACCTGGCAACCCCTTTCAGTGAGTTGATCTTTTGCATGTACGACATAATCTTTCTTGGTATCTAGTGTGCTGGAGTATGAAAGTCATTGAATTATGAATTAAGACGGTTGATCTATGCACATTTTAAGGCTGATTTCCATTGGATCACTATCATGATAGCGAAATTTACATAAAGCAATAATAGAATTTCTGACAAAGCTGAAAGAAAGACAGACTGGCTAACAACATTCATTTGTTGAATATACATTCAGGTCATAATGCTGTCATTGAGCACTCATATTTAAGTGATGAATAGTTTCGCATCTGTAAATTTATTTCTTGGTAAAGTAATATACACGATTTGCACAAATGGAGATGTGCATGTCGGAAGGCGTGATTAGTGCAATGAAAATTCACTCTAAAATTGAGAGCTTTTGTTGTGCGGTTTCCACGTTTTTTTGTTGTGAGCAGTTTATATTTTTATTCTCTGTGCCACATTCTTCCCTCTTTTGAAGATAAAGATCCACATTCGAGAAACTAAATAAAATTAAGGTCAGAGTGGTGGGAATTTAATAAAATGCAATTAAATAACGACCAAGTTACAGCAATTCTAAAACACATTTTGGTGCGAGGCCAAACCCCCTTACCTATTATTGTGACAGTTTACTGTAAGCTGAGTTGAACAGGTTTGCCGAACAGTTCTTCTTTCCATCCAGATTGTGTTTGCCCTTGAACAACTTCAGAAGATCACCAATCAACCATCCACAACTCCTCATGAGCAGTGGTTCCACCGATCATACAGCTCTGTGATAGAAAAAGCACTGGGGGCTCTAAGGAATCCCGTAAACCCTGGAGACCATCGAGGTAGCTGGGAACCATTCAAGCAGGTAATTAGCAACAGGCCCTGGTCATATAACCTTTTTAGCCTGTCAATCAAAACAAATTGGCGCTAGAACAACATGGATGCCAGAAATGGAAAGAGCAAGCCAAAATTAGTAAAAAGCCCAAGTTTTAGGTTCATATCTTTAAAACTGAAGGAATGGCATTTTTTTGAAACTCTATAATTTAGCTTAATTTAACAGAGTTTGTGGGGCTTTTTTTGCTGACTGGCAAGCCTTGACAGGCATTTTCACAAATGGTATACAATTTATAGATGCAAGTGATGGAGTCCAAATTGTGATCAAGTCACACACATTAATGATGTAACTGTGACGTCAGTCAACCCCACTTTTTTAATTTACATTTTGAGCCATTGCTCGAAATCTAATTGAATATTATTTTTCAAACAACAGGAAAATGTTTGTATAGGAAATAAAATGGTTTCTAGTGCAATTCAGGATCAATTCGAACGAGTGAGTTTTCAAAGAGTATCAAAATTGCACAAGCCTGCAGGCGAGTGCAGTTTGAGCTCTTTGAAAACTCACGAGTTTGAATTTACCAAGAACCATATGACCACGATTTATTGTTAATCATTATACTCAACGAATTTACTTGAATCTTCGGAAATATCGTAAAAATGAAGCACTGTTGAAATACATAATGTTACAGCATCTGAAATGTTAATGTTTAGTACTCTAATATGAATTTACAGGGTTAGACATGCTTTTGCTGTAACCACAGTGCAACATACAGTCAGTTAAAACCATCCGGAAATGTTAGGAATTTTTCGGAAAATCTTTGGAAACAAATTCCTTTACCAAAACATGACTGTGAACAACTTTATGTAATTCAATTACAATGTAGAGCTTTTGTTTTTGATGTATAGATGGTCAACTTCCTGATTTTGAGTGCAATTACAACCAAACAGTGCAATTTGTGATAAATTTCACTCCTCTCAGCCGATCAGAATCAAGAAATTTTGTTGAGTATTTGATTAAAACTTATAACACACATGCACAATGCAAACATTATTCAAATCCCTTGGCAGGAAGTTGGCAAAAATTGTGGGCCATGAATTGCTAATTATTTTTATGAAATTTGACAAAGTTGAAAACACACTTGTACCTTGTACAAGTGCCTAACTTGATGAGTTCTTCATAAGCTGCCAGTGTTTCAGACATCCTAACACTCATTTTATTTTAAATGTTAATTACTGTTATACTATTTTTCGTAAAGTGAGTGTAAATGAAGAAGTTATTGTATTTTATTGGCCTTAAACAATTAAATGTTACATCAATGTTCAAAACATCCAAAAAAAATTGTGTCTTTGTATTTTTCATCTAAGCTGTTACAAACACTGCAAGCAAGGTCACAGAAGAAATCTGCATACAGTCTAGTTATGGATGCTATCAGTCCTGCCCTGGCCAAGATGAGGAACACTGCCATCCACATGCCAGGGCAAACCCACTTTACAGGAGAGGTAATTACAGTGCGACGACTGAAACTGAGGCCACTTACATAACGAGAACTAAACACAAAATCAAGTGAAGCATTCCAAAGTATAAATCGTAACATATCCATGCAATTTTCTTCATACAAAAGACTTTGTCTTCAGAACTAGTCCACAAGATTTGCCTTTTACCAGATTGAAACTCGAGCAAGTTGAAATGCTATTGTCTTTTACTGGACACTGATTGGCTCAAAAGTTGAAATGCTATTGTCTTTTACTGGACACTGATTGGCTCAAAAGTTGAAATGCTTTGTTTGCATTCTGCCCAGTTTCAGTAGTTGTGCTGTAAGTGCTGGACAATATTTGTAATATAATATAAACTAAGGGAGCAATCCTAAGAACAGGTGATTTCATTGGCTGAAAATGTCGAGCTCATTTTTGTTTTTTTAAATAAAAGCACACTTGCACAGGAGAAATGTGTACAATGTATATCAAATGTTACATGGGTCACGTCAGGCAAAAAGGGCCAGGACAACATTCAAGTTAAATAATTCCTACAACGGTGTTCCTAAAAATAGGTTGAAGATTGTATTGTATTCTTGATGAGAAGTGCTACATTTCATTCCTAACAATAAATGTCAGTTTCAAGAAATTGACAACAAAAATCTGGGGTGAAATTTATGTGATTTTGATGCAAGGGCCTGATTACAAATATGACCACAAAAATCAGGAATCCTGTCAGAGGGGATGATTTTGATGTATGACATTCATTTATACCTCAGCTGGCATTAAAGAGTAAAAAAATTAATATGATGAACAAGATGATCACGTTTTGGCCAAAAAAATCTTTTCTGCAGCCATTCTACTCCCCATAGCTCATAATATGATTTTAGCAATAGTACAGGTTACACCTTGAAATGATCGTCTGACGATAAGGAATGATTTGTGCCTGCGAAAATTGTGATCACACCCTCATGTAAAAATATTGTAAATTTCGTCTTGTTAGTATCACAACAGGGTACAATTTCAAAATACATTTCAATATTATGTCGTCTGGGCCCTTTTTGCCTGAACCGTCCCGTATTATAAAACAAACTAAAGACATGGTTTTCCAGGGTTCCCATGGTCTGGGAAAAGTCAGAGTAAAACAAAAGTCAGGCAATTTAGGAATTGGTATCCTAAATTTCAATGAAAAATTGGGGAATTTTTATTTCAGGCTTCACATACTTATTTCTTTGGGTTGTTTTGGGCTGTTCTGTTCAATAATAATGGTTGAGTATTTGGAAATAATGTGAGCATATGCTGGAGGTCAGTGAACATCAGGAAAAGGTTTTCCTACAAAAGTGTGGGAACTCTGTGTTCGTATGTCCTTTAAAAATACACTTTCAAGGTCTTGTAAAGCTGGAAATTGCACTAATGTTTCATTCCACAGTTTTTCAAGACCTTGATGTGGTGGAGTTGTTCTAATTAGCTAGTTCCAGAACTTAGTTTATTTTCTCTACATCCAGCTTCTCTAAAATGTGACATGATTTCGAGTGCAATCAGAACCATGATGACTGAATAATCTCAGTGCATTTCCTTATAAACAACTCATTAGATATTCAACTGATCTAACGAGATTTGATTGGCTGGTACTTGACAGCACATTACTGTATACTTTGTGTACTTCTCTACGCTTGCTTAACGCATCCAAAGAGAAATGAAATATATCTATTACACATGTTTTTTGTATAGTTTGATTGATACTGGCTACACTAATTACTTGTATGATTTCTAGATTGTGTCAATCAGCTCCGTGATTGGTGAGGTCAACATCCTACCTACCAAAACCAAACCCAAGAAACTGGTCTTCATAGGCTCTGATGGACAAAGGTAGGCATTTTAGCTGACTGGCTAATTGGCTAATTCAGAAACGAGTAGGGGACTGGGACAGAGTGTGGAAAGTTAATCTGATAAAGAATTAACTCTTCCACAAGAAATATCACATTGAAATTAGTAAGTTTGCTAAGTTTTGGGGACATTTCATTGGATATTTACCATGTGGTGAGCTTTCAAAAATCACAAAAATAAGAGACATTTCAATGGATTGGAGTCCACACTTGGCACCAGATCCATACTTATTTCTAAAGTGGCCAATAATGACAATTTTCTGAAACTTGAACATCAAAGCACTCCTAGATTTTCTAATTAACTTTAAATTGACGATTTTCTTTTTTAAATAGAGGAATTACGTTAGCTTTTTTCCATTCGCTAGGATGGAATGTGATTGCAGGTAATGGGTGGCCGAGATCATCAACCGTAGCCTGGCTGACGAAATATTCGTTGAATAATTCAGCTTTTCTTTTTGAATCAAATATAGATTCAGTTCCCTCTTGAATAACTGGTATAGATATAAAAAAATTATGAGATTTGTTATTAAAAACTGATTTAATAAGACTCCACCATTTTTTTGGGCCTAATGATGAATCTGATAATTGGCTATTTAGTTTATGATAATACAAGGTTTTTGCATCTCGAATCAATGACGTGGTATGATTTCTCTGTTTTTTATACCTTTGCCAAGACAAACTTGTCATTTTTTTAGAATGGGATTTTAAAAGTCTGTTTCGTTTGCGAATTGCGTTTCTTACTTTAGAAACCATCCAAGGCTTATCACGTGGGCGTATGACTACTGTCTTACGAGGAATATGTTTTTCAATTATAGAACGAAAGCAATTGAACCATTTCTCGTACACGTCATCAATGTGTACACCATCCGTGACACATTCCTCCCAGCTAATATTCAGTAGGTCTTCGTTCAAAGTGTTACTATTAATATTTGAAAAATTCCATATTTGTCTCTTAAAAGCCTTTTGCTTATCAAACGAAAGACAATTTTCCATAAATGTATGAATGGTCGTAATTCAAAGGTGGACTGTACGTGCCAGAATCAAAAAAATAGCGGGACAATTGGTAATAGTAAGATCTAGTAAAGTAGCACCGCCTTTGGTCACATGGGTTGGTTCATTAATCACCTGAAAAAGGCTATTACATTCTAGTTACTGGTAAAACCGTATGCCAAAGGCGCTACTACCTATTAAATTGTCAGAGTCAAAGTGAGCATTTAAATCACCAATAATTACGATAACTGTGTGAGAATTTTGCTGAATTTGATCTAGCATACTTTGTAAAGAATCAAGGAAGACCGTGGTTTCTTCTAACGAGTTATTTGGAGGTCTATAACACACTCCGCACAACATGACGAATTTATGTATCTTAATTTCAACCCAAAGTAGTTCAATGTTGTCTTTTTCTAAATCATTACGTCTCTTAATAATAAGTGATTGTGCTGCATATAAAGCAACACCTCCTCCTCGCATATTTCTTCGGTCTTTCCTCATTATAGGATAATAGCCTGCAATGCACAATGCATCATTAGAAGTTTTACCATCTAGCCAGGTTTCCGAAACTGCAAATAAATCAAGTTTTCGATCCAAAATAAAGGAGGAGATTTCATCAAATTTATCTTCAATAGCTAGACTTCTAGCGTTAATATGTTCTATTATAAAAGATGACATTTTGGGACCAGGATTTACTTCAACATCTCCTGCCAGCAGGAGTATGACTTTTAAAATAGCAATAACAATACATAAATTTAAACCAAGTACTAGCCATGATAATGACATTACGAATCTTGAAGACTTAATGGTTATGTTATTAAACAACCCGATAGCTGCTCTATAAACAGTGAGGCTAACCCCCATCTAATAAATAAACCGACTTACCTTTCTGCACAGTTACTCCAGTACCAAAGACCATTAACATTCGGAGCGAAACTAAAAAAATTGAATTCAAAGTGCGAGAACTTAACTTAATGGTTCCAGCCCGCTGCCCCAGACAATAAACAACAACAATATATGTGGGGTAAGGGGATGAGGATGAAGTACTCCAGGAAAAGTAGTAAATAGAAACTAACACAACACCCCTGAGGGTCCTAATCCCCCAGGGCCCTAGCTCCTGGGGTAGCAATACCCATGCATTGTCTCAACTGTCAAGGGGTAGTAATCCCCATGGGACAGTGAACATTGTCTAAACTGTCAAGGGGTAGTAATCCCCATGGGACAGTGAAACGGACATTACATTGAGTCTATGGAGGAAAGGGTGACCAAAGGAGCACTTCA
The DNA here is from genome assembly GCA_030867875.1 of Actinernus sp. WN-2022. NCBI lineage: Eukaryota > Metazoa > Cnidaria > Anthozoa > Actiniaria > Actinernidae > Actinernus > Actinernus sp. WN-2022. The sequence continues at coordinate 101,367,560 of JAOWCC010001634.1, forward strand.
TCCCGTATCCCAATTTATTTAAATCCTAGTATCAACTCATATTACATACAGAACTATGCTCATGTGTAATACATGATGTACATGTAAATAATAATGTTTGTAAATAGAATGTTCTCAATAAATGTTCTGCTATCACAAACTGTCCATATCGTTTCCTTCTTAAAAAAATAATAATAATATATATTACAAGTAATCACAGAACGTCAATGGTGTAAGCTAGTATGGACTCTAGTACTTGCTCTACGTGAGCTAACTGATGTTTAACTGCAAGAGGGAGTAGAGGTGGGAGCAGGAGCAAAGGGGAGGGTGGGTGTGGGAACCTTTTCCTTCAGAAGCTGCCAAGAGGAAAACTGACTGGCAGCGTGCAGAGATACGAGGTAACACGAACTGGCAGCTTGGCCGTGATTGGTTGAAGGAATGACAGCCATGTGCGCTGACAAATATGATTGGTTACCAGGGAGCTGATGCGCGATGGAGGGGAACCGAGAACGAACTTTGACTGGGAAGCTGTTTCCCACCTCTATTCAACTTGTATATACACAACGGGCTGCGGTTGGTCATTAACTACAATTTATGCAAGCATAAATTTGCTTTAATGGTTCCAGCCCGCTGCCCCAGACAATAAACAACAACAATATATGTGGGGTAAGGGGATGAGGATGAAGTACTCCAGGAAAAGTAGTAAATAGAAACTAACACAACACCCCTGAGGGTCCTAATCCCCCAGGGCCCTAGCTCCTGGGGTAGCAATACCCATGCATTGTCTCAACTGTCAAGGGGTAGTAATCCCCATGGGACAGTGAACATTGTCTAAACTGTCAAGGGGTAGTAATCCCCATGGGACAGTGAAACGGACATTACATTGAGTCTATGGAGGAAAGGGTGACCAAAGGAGCACTTCATCCCCACAAAATACATTGGAAATGTATTACCCCATAGACGAAAGAGTGAGATTATAGTTGAGCAGCTAATTTTGCAGATACTTCTGATATGACCGATGGGGAAACCTTGATGTATCGTTCGAAGCAATCAGATGACCATCTACCCAATACTTTGATGAGCCAAGGGGGAATGTTTACCGATGCTGCAGTAGTTGCTGCCCCAATACGATAGCTGTGACCAGCGTAGTTTGCAGAATCTATGCCTGCCTGAGACAATAGTGTTCTAGTCTCAGATGTGATATCTACTTTCGTTAAGAATTTTCCAGAATGGAAACGAAACAAGGGCCCCGGGGAGTTGTTAGTTGTTGCCAGATACTTTTGCATAGCAGAAACTGGGCACACTGCTAATTTAGTTTTGCCAATAATGATTGTATGACCGGAACGAAAGGGGTCCGTTTTGGATGCCTTCACGAAAACTGACATATGATCAGGATTTTTGTCACTGGGAGAGAATTTGATGTCCCCTCGAGTGAGGTGAATGTCGCGTGAGAAACGTGAATTACATGTAAGCTCACCAAGCCTTAGGAAGCCGAAGAAGGCTAGCGTAATTGCTGACCAAATCATTAGCGAGTCATGCCGAGTGGTACTTTTTATCAAAAGTTGGAAATAAAAAAGTTGCAAATGGTGTATGGTTATAGGGAGGCGTACCTTATGGGTGTCTCCTTGTGAACGTTTTATCCCTCGCAGTACTAATTGTAGTCGCAAAAATTTTGTGAAGTCGAGCGGGAACCCTTTACGAATGTGTAGATGTCGTATAGCGGCTAGGTAGTTTTTTATAGAATTGTGTTTGATAGATTTGGCTAAATAAACTGCAAATAGTATCAAGGTTTCCTCGTCTGCGGGAAACAGTGATACAGAGTGCAATGGTCTATATAGTGTGCAAAATTTTTTGAACTGTTTTTCACCAGAGCTGTAGGTTTGTCTCGTGGAGGAGGCAAGGGATAAGGCAATATACATCTCTGCATCTGTACTTAAAGTTCCAAGAGAGCTGAAGGAATGACTGCTGGATACATGTCTGCCTGTGGCACTAATGCATGGAATCTTGCCATCTGAAACTGGGAAAGAGAGTCTGAAATTTCGTTTTTTACACCCTCGATATGCATGGCTCTGACATAAATATTATGCTCTAGGGTGAGAAGTGTGAACTTTCTTAGCAGGTCCATGATCCGAGGAATGTGCGACCGCTTAGAATTGATGATGTTGACAACCGATTCGTTATCACAGTGCAACATGATCCGCCTATTTGCAAGGTAATCTGCCCATACGTGGCAAGCAACAACAATTGCATAAAACTCCTGCCATGCAATGCTGATGCCTGGTTGGCCTAACTGTTGGGAACACAGCCAGTGGCCTTGAAACCATTTGAATTGGAAAATACCACCATAACCTAGGGTACCCGAGGCATCGGTGTATAAATCAAGTGAATCTGTATCCTCCCAGACGGAGGATAGGAAAAGGCTTGCACCATTCCAGCGAGCCACAAACTGTTGCCACATAACCAGATCCTTGAAAAAACCGGAGCTCAGCTTAATGCGGTGGTGTGGTTTGGTAACATTCCGTGTTAGGTGAATCATTCTTTGCAAAAAGGGCCTCCCGGGTGGAACCACTTTGCATGCAAAATTGAGTGTGCCTATTAAGGATTGTAGCTCTTTTAGTGTGCAACGTTTTTTATGTTCAAAAGATGCTAAGGCTACTTGGATACGCTCTACTTTGTCTGGCGGGAGGCGGGCCTCCATTCTAGTGGAATCTAAAACAATGCCTAAGAACTCAATGACTGAAGTGGGTCCACAAGTTTTGTTGGCTGCTACAGGAATGCCTAGATTCTTAAAGGTTGTTAGCATACTAGACAAACTTACCCTACAGAGCTGATCAGCTTGGAACGAGGCACAGGGGGGCTCGATTAAGAGAAAATCGTCTAACATATGGCACACAAAAGAAATATGGCAAACCTGAGCCAGAATCCATTCAACTGCATTGGATAGCTGGTTGAACAGAAATGGTGCACTCCGTAGGCCGAATGGCAATACCTTATCAAAGTAAAATTTTCCATTCCAACACATACCCAGTAAAGGGTAGTCGTTGGGGCTTACAGGAATTAGCCTAAAGGCTGACTCGATGTCAGTCTTAGCGAGGAAACAGCCTTTTCCGAAATGCTTTATACCTTCGATCGCGTCGTCAATGGTAATGTAGTGAAGGCTAAAGTCCTCCTTCGGAATAGAATAATTGATACTAGTGACCCCCGACTTTGGGTAGGAGAGGTGGAAAATAGTTCTAAATTTACCAGAATTCTTTTTAGGAACCAGGCCTATAGGTGACACATGAAAGTTTTCAAAAGGTGGCTCATTGTAAGGCCCTGCGGTACGACCAAGTGCAACTTCAGTAGCTAAGTTTGCTGAAACAATTTCTGGGTGTTCAAAGGCTGTGGGTAAATTTTTGCAAAATCTAGCAACATGTGGACCTGAATAACCTATAGATGCCCCATACGTTAGATTGTGGCAAATAACGGAAACAAAATTTTGGTCCGGATGATCTTTAAGTGCTTCGGCTAACCTAGGAACCTTGATAGGAGTTGGAAGAAATGGATAGCACACATCACTGCCTGTGGCGACCTGAGGCAGAGGGGCTGGGTGTACTGGAAGTGAGTGCTTTGGTGTATTTAGGACTTCTGGGGTCTTGGCATAGAATTCCCGGGTGGGGGCCTCCACAGGAGTTACATTCATGCTTGAATCTGCATGATTCCCTGTTGCAGGAACCGACTCTATTGTAGTTGTGGCAAGTACCTCCCCTAACGGGCCCCAGGTGGGTACTATTGTAATTGGGTCCATTGGAAAAAAGGGGGTACTCCTCCTTCAAAACTGAGGGGGCAACGGTGAATACCATTAACCAAAGCTGGGAGTCGATTATTGCCCAGTTAACAGCCTGGTTGAGGGCAGCCTTTTGCCGGAACTTGTAGTCGTAAATACACCAACCTAATCCCCGATGGAACTGAGCAGCATATCTAATTAGACTTAAATATTGGAGGAATTCCTGCGCTCGAGTGGGGAATTTCTCAATGAAGATACCCATGTAGGAGGTAAATGCAGTGGTCCACTGCTCTATAGTAGTAATAGACGTTTTGGATGCCTTCTTCACTCGGATGACCGAGTTTTCCAGTGATAATGAGAGCGGTTCATCCCGCTGTTCGTGGATCGTAGCCAAGTTCTTGGTAAGTAATTTAGACAACTCAAAAAACTCACCCTGCTGAATGTCCTTCACGTAGCTTGCCGGTACTTCGGCAAAGGGGTTGCTGGTTGCTGCGTGTATACCCAGTGGATTTATTCCCGCTACTTGTTGCACGGCGAGCATGTTTTCCGGAATCGGAATGGCCGCGCTGGGGAGTTGACCTCGTGGTTCCAGGTCTAGAGTCGCTTGAGGTAAACCAGAAGACATTGCTTGGATCGCAGCGCGGGCAGCGCTATTTGCTACTTCTTGTAACGATTCCTGAATTATGGAGGTGACCAGAGACTTGATTTGTACGATCTGTGGGTGGGAAAATGTTTGTACGTTGACATTGTCCGTGATCGAAGACGAAGGAATTTGAGCTGCGATTTCGCCGATTTCTGCTACGCTCGTCTCGGCCTGTTGGTGATTCCCCGACGATGGTGACTGGGCTTTTAGCCTAGCAATAAGTGTATCACGCCGACCAGTTGTTTGTAGCTGTCGGTTAGCACAGAGCTCCCTCAATTGCGTAACGTAGAGAGAATCAAGGTTGGTGTCGTCAACTACGTCCGAGTTTTCGCTTCTGGCGGGGATGCTTCTGCTGCGTGGTCGTCGAGTCGCCGGCATTGCGAAACCAAACAAATCTTGTTGAAACTAAGAACAAGGCTGTCTCTGAACACAGAACAAGGTGGAATCCTTTCTGGCTGAGGAGAATAAACTTATTTATCTTCTTTGCGAAATGAACCTTTTCCTTCAGAAGCTGCCAAGAGGAAAACTGACTGGCAGCGTGCAGAGATACGAGGTAACACGAACTGGCAGCTTGGCCGTGATTGGTTGAAGGAATGACAGCCATGTGCGCTGACAAATATGATTGGTTACCAGGGAGCTGATGCGCGATGGAGGGGAACCGAGAACGAACTTTGACTGGGAAGCTGTTTCCCACCTCTATTCAACTTGTATATACACAACGGGCTGCGGTTGGTCATTAACTACAATTTATGCAAGCATAAATTTGCTTCTAAAAGAAACGACAACAGATGAATATAGTTAGCCAAATAGACTGCCATGAGGAACATGAGAATATCAAAGTCAAAATCTAGGCTATAGGCGTTGTAAGGCCATAAGGCATTGTGCACTTCACTAGTAGTTCACTGGTAGTTCATTTTTAGTAGTTCACTTGCCTTTCACTTAGACCGTGATTTGATGTTATTAAATGCAATCACCTACCTGTGTATGAGCCTTCTGACCTACAGTATTTTGATAATAAGCACATCAGCCGACCAGCATAAAAAGCTATTAAACTAGCATTCATTTACATGTACATGTATATGTATTATTACAATAAACAGTGTGAAACATGACTGTGCTCTGATTGGTTGATATAGCCTCCTTATTTTGCTAATTATTGTACAAAACATAGATTTCATATTGCCGTGGGTCTGTTCTCATGGGTCTGCTTGCCCTTGAAGAGAACATTACAGTCATGCCACTTGACTGCATCTTATGTCATACTCCTTGTTGTCCTTGCATTTTGACATCATGTGCTCATCTATAAGAGGACAGACTCACAGTCAAAAGATAATTATCGTATTTGTTATAGAGTATACCATAACAACCCCATATCTTGTCATACAGGCACACATACCTGTTCAAAGGACTTGAGGATCTTCATCTGGATGAGCGAATCATGCAGTTTCTGTCCATATGTAACAACATGTTCACTAGGGCCGATAGGTAGGATGCACTTTGTGTAATGAAATATTTATCTTGATTATTATAATAACAATGTCACAAGGGTTTCATTCTGGCCTTTACTTGTTACAGTCACCGATGCCCTCTGTTCTGTGCACGTCACTATTCAGTGACACCTTTGGGTCCAAGATCAGGCCTCATTCAATGGGTGGATGGTGCAATACCTGTCTTTGCTCTGTACAAGCGGTGGCAGCAGAGAGAGGCAGCTACCCATGCTCTTCTGAAATCTGCACAGGTTAGGCATTACAGATAGAGTGGTTTTCAATCGATTGTCATAAAACCAAAGCCAAAACCAACATAACCACAGAGACAGTTATGGGCTCTCTGAACCGTGAGCCAATCACACAAACTGAAGTAATTTGTGATTCGTTTTACTTGAACCAATCATGAGGAAAAGTAAATTCAATCATGGATAACTCTTGCTAAAAGAAAAATTAATTGCCTGATGGGCCAAAATAATTTTGGTTTTAGTTTAGAACTTGATTGGCTGATAATTACAAAATATATTAACAGCCAACAGAAAAGCTAGTCAAATGCAAAACCAAAGCAATCACCAAATGTCCTTAACCAAAACGAGTAGGAGACTAGGTACTAGCTTGTCGCGCGGGGCTTGGGCAACGCGTTTGGGTAGACAGGACTTGTCTGTCTGTCTGTTGTCTTTAAACATGGCGACGAGTGTTTGAATGTGTTCCAAGAGTTTAAGGAGAAATCATACCAAAGCCGGTAAATTGCACCAGGAATGTCCTCTTCAGCTAAAGAAACATGAAAACATTGAGAAGATTACTCACTCGCTGCACTCGCCGGCATGTTGACGACAGACAGACAGACAAGTCCTGTCTACCCAAATGCGTTGTCCAGGCCCCGCGCGACAAGCTAGTACCAAGTCTCCTACTCGTTTTGGTTAAGGTCAATTGAAATTATGTTCAACACTCAATTGAAAATGCTCTATACTGATTAATAATTTATTGTCAGTGAGTTTGAAAACCTTTTTACCATAATTATGTAACACAGCAAGGCTTTGGTTGTGACTGTACTGCAAGGGTGTGATATAGATTTGACAAGAGCACAATCCTTCATATTTCACATGTAACGGTTTTCTATTGTTCAAGCTTGCAAAGTATTAATCCTGATTGGCATTCTTTAACAAGTTTACTTTACAACAGTCGACCATTGTATATTGTGGTAAATCTTTTTAACTTTGACTGTATATTCTCTATTTTACATATTTGTACAATGTATCATTCACAAGTGCTGGGTTCCCTTTTCCCCTTGAAATTGGGACTCATTGGAGTGGCGTCAGTAGACAAATGAAAGCTGATTCATTCTATTTTCGTTTTAGGGTTCCAACCAGCCTTCTCCACCACCTATGAAGCCCAGTGAGCTGTTCTACAGTAAAATGGGTCCTGCTCTTAAAGAAAAGGTAATAATTAGTGCCAATTTACTATTACAATATATTTATCTTGTTTGAGATACCTGTACATTGTAACTGTATATCACATGGCTCAAAAGCTCAGGTGGTAGCCAGACATGAACAGTTGTGAACTCGTGGGTTCAAATCCCAGCCACATCCTTGGGAAGGAACATAAAAGCCATTGGCCTTGTTGCCCAGTACTTTCTCTTCATAAGTGGGCGACTTTAAAGAACCTGTTGTGCTATTCGTGAAGAGCACCTCATCGTCTACTACTACATGTATGTCCTTTGGAGGAGACATGCCTATTAGGGGACTTGGAGCCCTGTTTCTTGTTCTCCTGTGGCAGCTGCCTGTCACAAAATAATGTTATAAACCTAAATAATATTTGTGAAGGGTGTCCATATTAAATCCATAATTATTACGGTACTAGACTTAAATAGTGATGATGGAAGTCAGCTGCTACTACGGTGAGGACGGTCATGTTTTTTTAGAGCTCAACGAGGACTTGACTTATTCGCTTCATAATACATCCAGTACTTAATTTTTTCTCCTAAATAATGGCTGATAAAAATTTTCTAACTGCTAAAGATTTGAAAACTTTATGGACTAAGGAATTTCTACCTAGTATTCACCACGAAGTTAAAGCAGAAATCAACGCCATTAGCATCAGCATCAACCAACTCACACAGAAGTGTAATGATATCGAGCAGTCACAGAACTTTCTTTCTGCTAAATATGACAAGATCCTTGAGGCCATCCATGAGACCAAAAAGCAATCTACTGTTACAGAAAGCAGGGTAAGCGAACTTGAGCAAGCGACATCAAATATCCAAGGCGTCAATTTCGACCTCGAGTGCAAGATGGACGATCTACAACAATACCTTAGAAGAGATTGTTTGGAAATCACAGGAATACCCGTCTTACCTAATGATAACCCCAGACGACTGGTCCAAGAATTAGCTAATCTTATTGGGGTAGATGTGGACAATAACAATATTTCTACTGCGCACAGACTCCCGCCGACTAAAAATGTCCAAGATCGCCTGATAGTGAAATTTACACAACGAGACAAAAGAGAGGAAATATACAAGAAGCGAGGCGTGCTCAAAAGCAAAACAATCAAGAACCTTCCCTCTGTAGATGAAGAGCTGGGAGCAAGTATTAACAACCGCAATGCAAGAATCTATATTAATGAAAGCCTCACTTCATACAGAAAACGCCTCTTTGGTCGTATTCATACGTACAAGAAAGACCATAATTTTAAATATGTTTGGACAGTGAATGGCGGAATCATGCTGCGAGAGTCTGATACTTCTCGTCCGTTGTCCTTCAAAACCCATGATGAGTTTGAAAACTTTCTTGAGAGCCAGGCACAGTATTAATTAGAACTGAACTTATGAACATTATAATATTTCTTCATTTATGTACATCGGTATACAGCACTTGACCCACAAGTGCACAACAGATCAACATTAACATGGCTGATAATCAAGTAAGTAATTTCCCATTCTATACATTAACAGATAAGGAATTTAATGCTATGACTGGCAACTGGTCTTTTAAACTTAACTCAGATTTTGATTTATATAGTTTACTTTGTAATCCGGACAAATTCGATGAAAGTGATCCGGATTTAATGTTGTCTATGCCTAACTCCGACTACTATTCAACCTCTAAATTAAACAAGGCACTTGTTAGAGCTGGACCAAAATCTCTAACAATGTTACACTGCAATGTAAGGAGTCTACAAAAAAACCTAAATCTTCTAGAGGATATATTATACTCTTTAAATGTTAAACCTGACATCCTAGCATTAAACAGAGACCAAATTAAGTGAAAACTCAGTAACTAATATTGACATCCCATCTTACAACTTTTTTCACACCGAATCACTAACACATGCTGGCGGTGCAGGTATCTACGTGTCTAATAATTTAAAAACTATTCCTAGACCTGATATTAAATTTGATATGGAATTAGTGGAATCATGCTGGTTGCAAATTGACCCTGGTAACAACAAATCACACATTATTGTTGGATGCATATATAGGCACCCAACTTCTAACCTCACAGAATTTACTAATCAACTAGAAAAAATATTTAAAACACTAAACCTTAATAAGTATCAAGTCTACATTTTAGGTGATATGAACATTGATTTTCTGAAATACAACATGCATTCTCAAACTGAAGAGTATTTAGACATGCTCTACACTAATACTTTTCTTCCTATTATCACTAAACCAACAAGATTGACTGATCATACCTCAACATTAATTGACCATATCTATACAAATTCTCCAATTTCCCAAATTACTGCTGGTATTGCAACTATTGGTATATCTGATCATTTGCCAGTATTCTGTATAATTGATACCCAAGTAAAAAAAAAGATAATGGTAAACTGTATTTTAGAGACTATTCCAAATTTAATAGTGAACTATTCTTACATGATATCAACTTAATTAACTGGGATGACATCCTTGTACCAAATATAAACATAAATGATAAAGCCACAGATGCAATTAACACAATAAAAAAAATAGTCAATAAACACGCTCCAATGAAACAAGTTTCCCGATCAAAGAAAAAACAACTAACAAAGCCTTGGATTACAAATGGTATCTTAAAATCAATAAAAAGGAAACAAAAAATGTACCATACACATTTCCTTAGTAAAAACCCATGTAAAATTAATGAATACAAGCAATATGCTAACATGCTCATTCACCTAAAAAGTAAAAGCAAAAAAGATTACTACAATATCCATTTTTCAAAATGTAAGGACAACCTAAAATCAACTTGGAAACTTATTGGTACTTTGATTAAACGGAAGACTAAGGGTCAAACCTACCCTACGAGGATCATACAAGGAAATAGTGTTTTTACTAAACAAACAGACATTGCTGAGAAATTTAATATTTTTTTTATTAATGTAGGCCCAACTCTAGCTAACACAATTAATACTAATAATATTAACCCCATTCAGTATATCACTCACTCACCATCCTCAAGCTTTTTCCTCTCACCTGTTACTGAATCTCAAGTTTTTACAATGTTTGCTACCTTGAACGAAAATAAAACATCCATTGATATCCCAAATAAACTTATTAAGCTTGCAAGTGAACCCCTATCAATCATATTCACAAAAATATACAATGAGTCATTATCAACAGGAATAGTACCTGATATTTTTAAAATATCTAGGATAACTCCCATATTTAAGAGTGGTATTGTGACAGAGCTAGGCAATTATAGGCCAATAGCCATTCTCTCTCCCTTTAGTAAAGTGTTAGAAAGACTTGTGTATAACCAATTAATTTTTTTTCTGGAAAAACAAAAAATATTATATAATTATCAGTTTGGATTCAGAAAAGGACACTCAACCGAACAAGCAATTTTAGAAATCATAGAAAACCTAAAAACAGCCATAGATGAAAAACAAATAACCTGTGGAATTTTCCTCGATTTTTCTAAAGCTTTTGACACGATCAACCATGACATACTACTTGCAAAAATCAACAAATATGGAATTCGGGGAGTCCCACATGAATGGTTCTCTAGTTACTTAAACAATAGAAAACAGTACGTGAAAATTGGTAATACTGAATCTAGTTTGAAAAACGTAATATGTGGTGTTCCACAGGGGTCTACTCTAGGACCTCTACTTTTCCTTTTATATATAAACGATTTGCCAAACTCATCAAAAAAGTTTTCATTTAGAATCTTTGCTGATGACACCAATTTATTTTATTCATCCAATAACTTAAGTGAACTGGAAACAGTTATTAATGATGAGCTCACCCATGTACTCAACTACTGTGCAGCCAATAAATTATCAATTAATTTTAAAAAGACAAATTACATGCTAATAACATCTCCAAGGAATAAGCCACATATAAATATAACAACCTGCAAAATAGAACAAAAAACATATATCAAATACTTAGGTGTATATATAGATGTCAGAGCACCTAAATTGGGATCACCAAATAAAACATGTCAACAATAAATTAGCAAAAAATATAGGAATTATCCGTAAATTAAGACATTATGTCAATTTAAATACACTTAAACAACTCTATTATACCCTAAGTTGTATACCCTTATTTAAACTATGGATTAATGAGTTGGGGTACTGCTTACCAATCTAGGCTAAAAAAAAATTACCTCCAAACAAAATATATGTATTCGTTGTATCTTCTTTGCAAACAAAAGAGAAAGTGTTAACCCTTATTATGAAATCTTACAAATCCTAAAACTAAGTAATATTTTTAAGTTTAAAATTTCATCTCTTGTACACAGAATTCAAAATGATAAAATAAATACTCCAGTTGTACTCCTTAACTTTATTACATCTGCCTCTGAAGTCCATTCCTATAATACAAGATATGCAGCAAATCAAAACTTATACAGACCAGCTGCCAGAACAAATTACGGTCTATTTACATTTAAAGCTATGGCTTCCAAGATATGGGAAAAAATACATTATTATCTCAAATGTTTACCTCAAAGTAGTTTTAAGAAAAAATATAAATTATTCTTACTTGATAATCAGACCTGACATATATACACCAATGAGAATGTTATGTACCGTATTTGACCGCGTATAAGCCGCGGGGTATTTTCGTTTTCATTTTGGAAAAAAGTAAAAAATTTCTCCTTGAAGTCCGGGTGCGGCTTATAAGCGGGCTTTTTCAGATTTAAGTTCGAGTAAAATAAAATAATTAGCCAAAATTTGCCATCAAATGAATCATGTTATTTGATCTGAACGTACGCTTCACTGCCTTCTAAAGACCTGTTCCCTAAGACGGAAATCCGTGTTAATCCGTAAGCTTTTGTCTAAGGACATTGTTCCATAAGACAGAATGCTTATTTCTTTGAGTTTGTTTGATTTGACTTCCGATACTCTGACATTTTGATGTTCCAGAGAAATTTTCCCACGAGACTATGCAGTACCGGGAGACAGAAACCGACATGACTCGCAAGAATGGTGCAATCTCGTCTACCTCGGGTGTTTTAATTGCTTTACAGTAGAATAGTTTTAAGATCCTAACAATCTAAAAAACATAACTTTTAAAACATTTTATAAAACTTCTTCAACAGAGACATGTTTTGAATATTCTACCAAGCTTAACCGAGCAGGATCAAGTGAGAATTCTGAATCTACGTCAATTCACGACGTCAACAAATGCACAAGAGATGTAAATTAGCATATTACGATCGGCTCACATTTGCGCGCTCAGTAAGCCAAACATCCATTTAGATGTTTTTGAAACTTCCCCGAGCCTTTTTTGGACCATGTATATCTATCTTAAACCACGTATAAAACCGATGAAAATGATTATTATAGTATAACAGGTAAGCATTTTCCTTGAACATTCTTTGTAAATTTAGATAGTTTGAATTACACTTTAGCAAAAAGTCACGTAGAATTTCACATGTCGAACTGAAGTCGCACTTTATACTATAAATCAACTTGATACCACAACAGCGATAGCTGTTACAGCGATAACTGTTACAAATCTAAAGTGTCAGAATAAACTTTGTTTTGAATTCGACACGGCGATTTTATTTTAACAACATTTGTATTTTAGATAAAAAGAATCAGTTGTTTGAAGTTTTGAGAGAAACTCAGATAATATTTTTTGCTGTGACGTTCTAAACTCGGGGTGCGCCTTATACGCGGTATATTTCATTTAAGTTTTCAATTTGAACTTGAGGTTAGATTGAAATCAAAAAGTGGGGTGCGGCTTATACGCAGGGTGCGGCTTGTACGCGGTCAAATACGGTAGTAATATATATTAAGTCTATTTACTGTCTATTTCATATAATGTACATGTAATATGTATATATATATATAACTGAAACCTGTATTTTCTTTTTATTTTCTTCTTATTTTCCTTAATTTCCTTACTATATGAAGAGTCTGATATCATTTTCGGTAAACCTGTCCTCGTATATTTATTCTGATGGTAGTGGCTAACTCGAAAGCTTCAATGCTACTTTGGCCACTACACACAATTCCTGTAAACCATATATAGTACTTTTGTTAATTTTCTTTTCTCGCAGTAAACCTATGTCAAAATTTCATACCTATATGTACCTGTAAATAGTGTAAAATAAAGAACCTTGAACCTTCTCCACAGCGGTTAGCATACCTTAATTGATTTTCAGTTGATTATACCAGTGTTTATCTTCCCCGCCAATGCAGATCAACACTAGTTTTAACAGGAATAACAGGAACTAGTCACGTAAAATAGTGTCAGACTAAAATAAAGTTTAGGTGGATGCCAGTCACCTGATTCAATTCTTATCAGACAAAGGTTGTGTGATAAAACATGATGAATTCACAAACCTGTCAAGACTTGAATTAATATCATTCAGTGATGAACAATAGTATTTACAGCAAACATTTTTGAACTAATGAAACATGTGGCATGTCATTCCATAATTAAGTATGATTGGCAAAGTACATAATAGAAATGGTATATGTGGATGCCGAAAGGATCCAACTCAGGCAGCATTTGTAGAAAAGGTAACCAATGGTGGATGATTTGTGGAAAAGGTAACTAATGGTGGATAAAGGTGTGGAAAAGTAACCAATGGTGGATAAGGTGTAGAAATTGTAACCAATTTTACTGGTAGATGAAATGTGGAAAAGGTAATCATGGCAACGGTGGATGAGGTGTGGAAAAGCTAACCAATGGTGGATGAGGTGTAGAAAAGATAACCATAGCAATGGTGGATCAGGTGTGGAAAAGGTAACCAATGGCAATGGTGGATAAGGTGTAGAAAAAGTAACCATGGCAATGGTGGATCAGGTGTGGAAAAGGTAACCAATGGTGGATAAGGTGTAGGAAAGATAACCATGGCAATGGTGGATAAGGTGTAGAAAAGGTAACCATGGCAATGGTGGATCAGGTGTGGAAAAGGTAACCAATGGTGGATGAGGTGTAGAAAAGATAACCATGGCAATGGTGGATCAGGTGTAGAAAAGATACTGGTTTATAGGGAGGACCCTTTAGCTTGCAGATTCTGAAATGAATTGCAGCATTGTGTGATCTTTCGACTTAATGCTGATAGCTTTATTTCCATGGTGCCAGCTTTGAAAGCAATAATTATTAATTAAATTAGTCTATGCTTTTAGGGTATATCTGACCTCAAGGAGACTGGACGAAGAGATTGGCCATTGTATATCATGAGACAGGTGCTGGAAGAACTGATAGGAGAGACTCCTAGTGACCTTCTTGCAAAGTATGTTTTTTGTGAACACATTTCTTTTTCCCCCAGATAATTCCTGCGCAGACAGGTACATTGTAATGCAAATAAATGATTTAATCTTCAACTGTGTTGTCTTTGTTTGGATAGAGAGCTTTGGTGCTCCAGTACTGGGTCGCTAGAATGGTGGCACATGACTAAGACATATGCACGCTCAACAGCTGTCATGTCCATGATTGGTTACATCATTGGACTAGGTGACAGACACTTGGATAACATGTTGATTGACTTCACTACAGGAGAGGTAAATAGTGTTGCACTTATGGTGGGAAGGAATACTCAATTATTAGTGAAAATAAGCTGTAATATATTTTACACGTGTACATGTCCATCAACCACGTTTTAACATGGTATATATAATGATTCCCAGTGAATCTTTATATACATTGTATACCCTCACCACAACAGTGAAATCAGTATAAAGGCCCTAGGCTTTTTTGGGTGTAAAAGGTAGTTATGTGATTTATTATACCCCTTGTTATTGGTCATTCGGTTCATGAATAGTTTATGAGTTTTGAAGTTAACATCAAAATAGTAGTGGTGAGCTATATAAGCCGTTAAGAGGCTTCAATGCTTATGCTGTCTTGAGTTTTACCCAATCGACATACACGAATCTCTCAGTGGGCAAGAAATTGATGGTTATCTTCTGAAGAATATTACATGAATTATGAATCAGTAACTTGATGTTTTTGCTCACAGGTGGTACACATTGACTACAATGTGTGTTTTGAGAAGGGTAAAGGTCTGCGTGTACCAGAGAAGGTGCCGTTCAGGATGACACCCAACCTGGAGACAGCCCTGGGTGTAACTGGAGTAGAGGTGAATTACAGCTACACGTAGAGAATGGGTGTGCGATTGACGTACAAGTCGAGGAGGGATGTTTCCTTGAGTCTTGTTGTCAGTGTTATAGAGCAGTTTCTGATTGACTGTTGTAAAACCAAAACCAAAGTAATTTCATGGCCAATCACTGGAGCAAGTAAAAATACTGTGAGCCAGTCATAAACTAATTAAATGTAATTTGTGGTTGGTGTTACTTGAACTAAGAAACGTTAAACACAAGCATGCTGAAATGAAAATTGATTACATGATGGAACAAAACAATGTTTGGTTTTAGTTTAGAACTTGATTGGCTGATAATTACAAAACATTTCTCGCAGCCAATGAAAAAACCTAAGCAAATGCAAAACTAAAGCAATCACTTACTACTTTTCACACTCAATGGTATGACTTTGAAAGACCTACTACTGATGTACTGGTGGACACCCAGAATGCATAGCTTTTTTTCAGTTTTCAGGATCTCATAACATTCATGTAGTCGATGGACATGTGATTTATTTAGGAGACAGTGGCGATTTTAACTGATTTTAGTTGATTTTTAATCAGTCACTTTTTGTGATAATGAGCAATGCCATTCAATACGTATTTTAAAAGTGCAGGCCTGAGTTCCTTGAAGCCCAATTAATTAATCCTGGATTACATTTTCACAGATTATTTTGGTTCTGTTGGTAAAAGGTGTGTTTGCTTATTCTAGGATTACAAGTACTACTTAATCCTCATCAAAGAATAAGTTTTTAATCTCAAATCAGTAGTTCACAAGTCACCAAGTCAAACTAAAGATTACTCTTATTCCTGGATTAGGTTAATCGGGCTTTCAGGAACTGGGCCTCAATGTTTTTAAAAGTAGTACTGAATGAAATCAAATTATTTGCAGGGAATGTTCCGTTTGTCCTGTGAACAAGTCCTCAAGATCTTAAAGCAGGGCCGTGAGACACTCCTTACTCTGTTGGAGGCTTTTGTCTATGACCCTCTTGTAGACTGGACGACTGCCAATGATAATGCTTTTGCCTCTGCTTTCTATGGGGGCGGGGCACCTAATATGACAGACAGCAAGGTGGACAAGAAGGAGATGGAGAGGGGTGTTACCCAGAGTTTGTTCTCCTCCAGGGTTGCAGAGATGAAAGTAACCTGGACTGCAAACAGGTAAATGAGAGGGAGCACCAAATTATGTACCTGTAGGCTAAGTTGCATTGTGTATGTACTCCGTGTTCGCAGGGAGGTGGAAGAAGAAGGAGACTCAACTCGAAGCTCTGTTAATACCCAAATAAGCGCCTATGATTGGCTAATAGCTTGCTAGCGCTTTCTGCAGACTCCGTTGCACTCTGGTGATAAACGATCCTATTGTTTAAAAGAGAAATATCCCACGTGCTGCATGGGTTGTCATGGTTTTACCAAAATATTTCGAAGAAAAGCATGAAGGAGCTGATCGTCATTTTGAACAACTCTAGTTAAATGTCACAAGAACGGAGCTTGAGTCTGTTGACAAATCTGTGTTTTTATCTTATCGATCTACATGTACCTTAAATAAGGATACCGTATTTGACACAGGATTAAAGGATACCCAGATAAGGCTCAAGCCTCAGAATTGTCTCAAAAATCATACCTGATTCCACCTGATTCTGTATTAATTTTACAGTGTTTGATTCTTGTTCGAACAAGAACCACGATCGAGGCATGCATTTTGTGTTTATAAACTGTAGGTAACCGTGGTACCGATTTCTCTCGATCTACTGGTCTTTGAAGACTCAAGTGTGTTTCATTGTGATATTTATACGTTCCAAAATGTACCTGAAGCATTTGAAATAGTTTTGGACCTCTAAAAGCAGCCGGCATTTTGTGTACCGATTTCTCAGAGTTGATCTACCATTTGAATACTCAAGTGTGACATTTACATGTGTTAAACAGGCACTGGAGAACTCGAAATAGTTTTGGACCTCTTAAAGCAACCAAAATCGCCATGTCTCGATCGCATTTCTTGTTCGAACAGCATTTTGTGTTAATAAAATGTGTTACCGATTTCTCTTGAACAACTGGCCTTTGAAGACTCAAGTGTGTTTCATTATGATATTTGTACGTTCTAAAATGTATTTGCAGCATTTGAAATAGTTTTGGACCTAAAAGCAGTCGAAATCGGTATAAATATCTAGATTCTTGTTCGAACAAGAGTTTGTGATTGTGGTACTGATTTCTCTTGCACTGTCCCCTGCCATTTTCGTTGTGAACTCTGTAAACACTGGTACATTGTTATGACAAATAGCATGTATAAATTATTAAACCAGCTTTATTCAATTATCACCAGAGCGCAACAGAGTCTGACTTGTTAAATTTATGCTAATTTTCAAGTTGCGTCTACTTCTTCTTCCACCTCCCTGGTGTACGGTAATTAATGTAAAAGAAAGTTTACTGTGGTTGACTTAACATGCATGAAGAATTGTTATCAGTTCCACTTTGCATTACTCTGTCATTGTTATTTGAAGGACTAGGAGAAATAAAGTCATGAAATGTATATCTGATTTTTTACACCCATCACCTCGGAATTATTACATGCATAACCATTTGCATTGAACAATGTACTATAAGTATGTAACCCTGCTAAAATAATAGCTGATGTTACAGTGGCATCTACAAATAGCAGTTTCAGCGGTATTGACCTGAACACCTCACTTCAATGTAATGGAGCACTTTTGAAGCCGTAATTCTTGCTTGACACCAACACACAGTTTGAATAGCACTTCATTACATTGAAGTGAGGCGTTTGGGTCAATACTTCCTAAACTGCTATTTGTAAATGCCACTGTAATATCAACTATTGCCTAACCCTTTACTCTGTACATTCAAGCCCAATTAAACGGACACCATACAACATACTGTATAGACCATAAAAAATATCCACATTAACAGGGTGTCCATTATCCGCAAATGTATAGGCTTTGGGTCAGTCTGGACCCAAAACACACTTGTCTGTACTAATGTAGTGTCACTATTAAGTGGGTGTCTGTAAAGCTGGGGTTGACTGTATTTTATTTCTTTATTATCAGTAGTTGGATATTGGTATTAAAAACAATATTGAAACTAGAGAGAGGATAATTATATAGGTTTGAAAGTTACAGCAATGGCATAAAGTGAAGTAATTTTACAGCATGAGTTGACAATAGTGCTTCTTATTCAGTCAAGTTATTCCTCTCAGTAAATGAGCATGAGGTCCCTATTGTAAATTGTTGACCAAGTTTTCCCCCTGTTTTATGACCCAAGAAAGACATATACAGGCTATAAGAAGGGGAGGGAAATGAGGATCACTAACTTATCATACAAACCAAGCAAGCGACTTTAATAAGATGTTTATTATGATTATGGCTCAAATTTATACAAAACCAGCTTTGCTTAAATCTTGAGGTACATATGGGAGGTTATGGACTGCAGACTGATGAGGTTAACTAGCAGTGCAAAAATAATGGTACAGCTTATGTCTTACCATCACCAGGGCTCCAAATAATAATAAAAAGTTATAGTTGCAAAATTGCCACTAGTATAAAAAGTTCGCAATTTGTAGTTGCTAGAAAACATAATGCAACCTTACATCTTAAAACTGCGGCTATGATGTATTTTAAAATGAGAGTGCTTTAAAATGGCATCTGAGCAAAGGAAAAAAAAAATGGAAAATGAAGGTACATGTAGTTTGTGCATCATTTGCTGTTGAACATTTTATTGCTTTATATATTCATTTATTTAGGCGAAAACTAGTTACCAAATTTGCAACTGCCAGAAAAGTTTTAGTCGTGTTAGTTATAGCAATTTAGTAGCATTTGTGACTGTATTAGGTAGAACTTTGTTATTTCATATCTATCCTAAATGCATGCACATTGCCATTCCATACTTATCTTTATGAAGTGTTTGAACAAGAGGTGTGGGTTACTTACAGCTCTATTTCCTGTTATCTTTATTGTGCAGAGATGAGATGCTTGCCAGTCTGAACTCTCTTACTGATCATGTGGATGGTTACACTACAGCTGTCAAACATCTTAAGTCAATGGATCTCACTCTGGATCAGCTCAAAGATCAGCAGGAGACTCTACAGTCAGCTGTGAACAACACCAACCACCCACTACATTCCTTACAGGCCAAGTAAGTCATATATATGTATGGTACATTAAGTAACTTCTTTGAATGCAATCTGGTGGTCTTCAGGGCTGTCATCAGAAGCTCGCTACTGACAATTATTGCCAGCAACTATGATGATGATCCCTGGCTACTTAATGTCAAACGTAAAGCCAGAGTTGTAGCTTATGGTACAAAACGACTATCTATTTTTTCACAATTGCCCAGCAGCCTTAAAACTTAATGCCATGCAGCCCTGGAACTTGATTGTGTGAAGGTCAGTCTGACTGGCAAGAAGATGAGCAGTTGTGTGATGCAACAGATACAGCATCAATATTATTGGTTCTAATACCCTATTGAGAAACCTGATCTGATGAGAAAGGTTAAAGGAAAAAGGCATGGGGCATACTTTTAAAACATAATAGAGGAGCTCCTGCATGAGAGACCCTGCACGAGGAGAGAACCATACACATAGCAAGCGATCAAACAAATTGCTGTACATGCGTCTATCCGACTGAATTCCAAGTCCCTTACCCCACTGTGTATGCACCCCA
Source organism: Actinernus sp. WN-2022 (assembly GCA_030867875.1). Taxonomy (NCBI): domain Eukaryota; kingdom Metazoa; phylum Cnidaria; class Anthozoa; order Actiniaria; family Actinernidae; genus Actinernus; species Actinernus sp. WN-2022. The sequence continues at coordinate 101,387,629 of JAOWCC010001634.1, forward strand.
CCTCTAATATTTGTAGCAATTTTCCCCATCCACATTGTTGATTATGCCTTGATAGCTCAGGCAGCAGAGCACACACTTAGCATTCATGAGGTCGGGGGTTCAAGTTTCAAAGAGGACACTTTTTCCTCTTTTTCCTCTTTTTCTTACTGGACAACATTTGTTTTAGCTATCCTTTCCTTGTTCTAGTATTTCTCTTTCTTACCAAATTGTCATTTTAATACGGTAATAACCCAAAAAATATCACAGCATATCAAAACAATCAATCGAAAAACTTGCTTCAACCCCTCTGTTCGAAATATCTCTCAGCTACATGTAGTCAATAAACCACAATTCCTAGAAATCAGGCACGCTACTGTGATCAGCAATAATTGGAGCTCCACCTATAGGCTTGCCTATATACATGTATATAATATATGTGTGTGCCTTGAATTCTAACCCCATTGTTTGCTCCCTCCTTTACAGGTTTGATGAGCAGATCAAACGACAAGCTGACCGTGATGCTGTCCTTAAATCCATCAAAGAAAAACTTTCAGAGTGCAAACACTGGCAGTCAGAGCATCAGGTCAGCTTGTCTTGCCTCCCTGTGTTACAAGACTACATGCTATAGTGCTATAATATTTATTGTTGTTGTTGATCGACTGTCGTAAAACCAACATAATTACATTCTGAGCCAAGTGAAAACGCAATGAGCCAATCACGAACTGAAGTAATTCATGATTGGTTTTACTTGAACCAATCACTGGGAATTAAATAAACATAACCATTACTAAAACAAAAATTGATTGTGTTTGGTTTTAATTTGGAAAATATATTTCTCTTTGGATGAAAGGAAAAGCGAAATGAGTTCCTTATCCAAAAGACGATGTTGGTATCCTTGTGGATACATTCCATGTATGGAGAGTATAATTTTGTCGGGAACTTAATTGAGTATATAAAGACATGTCAGTTGTAATTAGGTATTCGTAGTCCTGAATGCAACAGTTTTTGATGTTTCTTTCCACCGTTAACATTTATTTTATGACATACTCTTTATTTTATATTCATTCTTCACCCCTTTTCCTTTCATCCTTCATTTTTCATCCTTTAAATCTTTGTCATTCATTCTCTATTTAAAGTGTATATGACACAAATTCGTTTTTCTTCTGATTTTGCTAGTTCGATATGTATAAAGAACGGTTTTAAAATTAAAATCTGATGAAAATCTTTCGGAAGCATTTTTTTTCCTTCAAAACATGTGCCCTTTGGCTTCAAAAGTGTCTCAAGGAGCGCGCGGTAAAAATGTCATGTGTGATGTCATGTTGTTTGCAGTATGTTGTTTGCAGTATGTTGTTTGCAATATGGCGAACAACAACAGAAAAGCAGTACAAAGAGAAGGTAGATATTATAATTTGACATACTCGTTTCTGAATCGCTGGACATTTTTTGGTTATTTATTCCTGGATTTAACCAAAGGAAAGAAATCTACGAGCGAGTTGCAAACAACGTGTCGTCACAACGCGAATTCCCAACCCAGTCTCCCGACCAATTCTAAGGCTGCAGTGCGGTGTATTTCGGGCACTAAAAAACATACGTAATTTGTTTTTTCTTTATTTTTAATTAGGTATCCTTTTCTTATACATATCAATGATGGGGAAAATGCAACAAAAAAAGAAATTCATGTCATGTACACTTTGACAAATAGAAGATAGTTGGCCATGTTCCCCAAAAAATAATGCATGCTCAGGTCTTAAAAAACTACGGATGCATTAGCAGGACGTGAGTGCATCCAAGACCTCAAAAGTGCTTTATTTTTTAAAGGACATAGGAACACATATATTTGACAATTAACTTATCATTTCTAGGTATCTTTGGAAATGATCCACAGTCAACAGTTGTCTGTTTTGGTTGCTGAGATCCTAAAGCCATTAGATGTTGGTAGGTGGACTAGTTTGAAAAAAAAAATGCTTCAACATATTTATTGCATTCGTTGTTATGTACATGACTGTATCTCATGCAGATTTTGTATTTTGTAGGCCCACCAAGCTTTGCTCCAGCCATCAAATTTCTTGAAGGGGCAGGGCAAGGCAATATCATTAGTCAGGTGTGTGTGACGGGAGGTTATTTAAGAAATGGAAAGCATTTTCTGTGTTTCCATAGAGTTATAGAAACACGAGTGAGAGTTTGGGAGAACGAGTAGTGGCAATAGGAACACAATCCAGAAGGGCGAGTGTTTCCACTGCTAAAGTATTTCAGCTTGTAACTCTATGGGAAAAAGGAAAAACGTTTTATATTTCCTTTATAAAATAAACGAGTAAAAATACAGAAAAACCCTTTAGAGTTATAGAAACAGGGATTTCAGCCTATCCAAAAGTGTGTCTACGAATCTCTTTTATTGATAACCATGCAGTACTCAACAGATCCATTCTTATACGAACCATTAATATGTTGTTATGCTTTGTAGTGTGAACAGCTTGAGACGGAGTTCTCAGGTCTGCTCTACCAGAGGCGAGCCATGCAGCGCTCCTGCCTGGACCTGATCCACACTTATGCCACAGTGACATCACAGTTCCCTGCAGATTACGTGCAGCATAACAGGACGTATGAATGGCTGTCCTGGCTACAGCACCTTGTGGATAACTCTTCCACAATATCGTAAGTGTACATGTACACTTTGTTCTGTCAAGCAATTTGCTAACCAAATACATTGATTGTGTCAAGGAGGCATGGCTGAATGGTGAGTGGTTCTCACAACTTGGATCCCTGAGTTCCAATCCCTCTGCACTAGATTACATGTACGTTCGTAAATAGCCATGTCTCTTCATCAACATGTATTTCAGCAAGGGCCACATTAGCTTAAGATGCAATAAGCTCATTGTATAAATTAATACTCTTTTTATGATTATTAAGACATAGGTTAGCAAGTAACAAATAATTGCTAATTTGTGAACAAGGACACTTTTCTGTATTACAACCTAAGGACACTAATATTGGGTGTTCTATTACATTTATTTATAACTGAGACCTTTTCCTTGCACAGCTGTCAGTCCGTCCTCCGTCGGTTTGAAGAGACCCGTACCAGGCCAGCAAAGTCCGATGATCCACTGTCAATAGCTTCTGTGACTGCCCTAATGTCCATGGAAGTCAAACTGCAGAGTAACCTAACAGAACAAAATTCCAAACTCATCAAGGTATGTCACACATGTGTATATACACTGTAGATCTATACTAATTAACTTGCTTTACTTGCATAGTTTATTCTTGATAGACCCATTACATAGATGGGTCTATCTGTCTTTTGAGTAGAATATAAAAATGGCTAAAGTGTTCTATCATACATAATATCTTTAAGATACCATTCATGATGATGGTAAAGTGTTCAGGAAAGGGAAAAAATGCTGCAACTTCAACCTATTTTACATGTTTTGCAAGTTATGTTTAATAATATTTTAGGTGACAACTTTGAATAGTCATGTCAGTTTGATGAAAAATAGTCATCAATAGTATGTTGTTGAAATCATAAAGTTGTTTGATTACCAATATGTGATTTTTGTGGTTGTTGCTAGTTCTGTGAGCGTCGCAAGCAGGAAAGTGTAGAAACAGCTTTTCTCAGTAAGGCTGTCAGTGAGGCTTTCTCCAATCTAAAGCAACACATCGCAGGTATGGCTTTTCTTTACTTGTTGTCACCTGTTGTAAAACAAATAGCAGAGAAACATGAATACTTTCAGAAGATTTGCCCCACCCCGATAAAGGGTTGTTTGGCCCCACAAATAGCTAAGCCTAAAGAATGGGAACCCCTTTAGAAAATCAAGTGAGAATCATTAAAGTGCATATAAGCCCAAATTAGTTATACTTGCTATCGATTGTACATGAAGTGAATAGTCCAATAGTAGAATATTTCTAGATTTGGGTGTTACGTCTACGAGATATTTAACAATTAGACCCGAAGCCCGAATGGGCTATGAGTCAATAGCCCATGAGGCGCAGCCGAATGGGCTATTTAACTCGTAACCCATGAGGGCGAGAGGTCTAATTGTTTTAGTATAAACTAACTAGTCGGACAGTAGAAAATAATAGAAAGAAACAAATTGAAGTTGAAAAAACATTATTTTGTGAAAATACGTGCGGTTTTTCTCTACCATGGGTTATCACAAATAGACCTATAGTAGGGTAGCCAATCAGAATGCAGGATTTGTAATAGTCCACTAGTTGGTTTATACTAAATAGGTTTATATTTCCAATATGCTAATGATGTGATGTCATCACCAACATCACTTATTATACAAAAGCATGCTGGTACATGTAGATACAAATATTATTACTTATTTTTAAATTCTAAGTTATTTGTAGCTTATCAAAGTGATTTAATTTACAAAAACAATTCTAAATTAGAAAATAGCTTAATTTGCAAGCACAAAGAAATTCAGCAAATGTCAGTGATGACATCACATCATTGGCATATTGGAAATATAAACCTTTGTATCTCCTAGATGCAACACCAAAATCAAGAAATATTCTACCGTTGGACTATTCATTTCATGTATAATTGATAGGAAGTATAACTAATTTGGGCTTATATGCACTTTAAGTGGTTGCACACAAGCCTGAAAAGTGAAGATGCCACTGTTGTATCATACTTGAGCTAAACACGGAGTCATTGTTATTGAATGTGTGCATATACCATCTGAAGATTCTGTTTTTGTTAGACATTTAATGTGAATCCTTTTTTCTCAGTTGTTAACATTTAAGTAGTAACCCCCCCCTCTCCAAAAAAAGAAGATAGAATGCTTTAAATGTATAACTTTTGTGCTTATTTCAAAGCATTCTAAAATATAATTATGAAAACAAACACCCAAGCTTAGGTCATCTATTTAATGCTCTGTGCTTTAAGAGTGTCAACAGTATATCCATCAAATAATCTGCCTAAAATGTCAGGAATGTTGGGAATGTCATCACCATCGAATATAATCTGAATTCCTAATCCTATTTTAGAGGATGACTTTTGTTGCCCTTTATTGTTTTCCCTCAGAAAACCAGTCTAGTGCAGTGTACAGTTTGGCATCAGTGATCATCATAGCCCTATGTGCACTGAGTAAACGATGTCTGGTGATGGAGAATACTGCTAAAGGTAAAACCACCAGACTGAAGCAATTTCTAAATATACAGTGAGATCATGAGGTTGAAAACAGACTGAGGTAAAGCTGATGTTTTTTCTACTCTGTCTCACTGTATTTAGAAACTCACTTTTAAAACTAGCTCCACTGGCTTCTCAAACGCCACTTTAATCATAAAATTAGCAATCAAAAAGAATTGAAATGCAAGCTGTATTTTGGAACGATTTCTAAATACTAGTCATGGTCAGGATTTCTGTCGTGATGACCTGATGGCACATTAGTAAGTGTGAGAAACGTTACTCTGCATGGCATACGTGTAAATGTCACCAACATTTAATGCAATACTTAATTTTGTACGTCAGTATTAGCAAATCTTAATTTGTAACTTCATTTGTGACAATACGCGTGTCCTTAATTGATTTTCAAATGCCACCTAAGTTAAGGTAATCAGTATTGCTTTCATAATTGTTTTCTTGGTCTATTTACAACCGAGTTCAGTATTACTTGCATAGAGCAATGATTGTCTCAAATACTTATAACACCACTTATGCACGTAACACTGAAATCGGTTGTAAGAATAACTTGCCAAATATGTAATGCATTTAATTTCGTCATTACATAGTTGCTGCAGGCAGGCTGTCAGACTTGACATCAAGAGAAGGTGATTGGTTTCTTGAGGAACTCTGTTCTATGAGTGGTAATGTGACCCAGCTGCTATCCCTCATAAAGGATCATCCAGTGGTAAGATGTAGCTAAAGGGTGGTAGTGCTATGATTGCAAACATTTAATTGTTTGGCTAGAAACTTGAACTTCAGAAATTGGCTAAAATTTAAGTGGTATTACTCCAGAGGTCAAAATTTGATTGCAGAAACTTGAACTTCAGAAATTGGCTAAACTTAAGTAGTATTACCCTGCCCCGCCCCAAACACACACACACAAACATTCCAATAGATCAATATTGATTACAGAAATTTGTTCGATCAGGAAATTGAACTTCCGAAATTTGCTAAAATGTCAGTAGTATTCCCCCTCAGATAAATATTTGATTTTAGAAACTTGTTTGATCAGAAACTTGAACTTCAGAAATTAGCTAAACTTAAGTAGTATTACCCCCCCCCCCCCCCCCCAACACACACAAACATTCCAATAGATCAATATTGATTACAGAAATTTGTTCGATCAGAAACTTGAACTTCAGAAATTAGCTAAACTTAAGTAGTATTACCCCCTCAACACACACAAACACTCCAATAGATCAATATTGATTACAGATATTTGTTCGATCAGGAACTTGAATTTCCGAAATTTGCTAAAATGTCAGTAGTATTCTCCCTCAGATAAATATTTGATTTTAGAAACTTGTTTGATCAGAAACTTGAACTTCAGAAATTAGCTAAACTTAAGTAGTATTACCCCCCCCCCCCCCCCAACACACACAAACATTCCAATAGATCAATATTGATTACAGAAATTTGTTCGATCAGAATCTTGAACTTCAGAAATTAGCTAAACTTAAGTAGTATTACCCCCCTCAACACACACAAACACTCCAATAGATCAATATTGATTACAGATATTTGTTCGATCAGGAACTTGAACTTCCGAAATTTGCTAAAATGTCAGTAGTATTCTCCCTCAAATAAATATTTGATTTTAGAAACTTGTTTGATCAGAAACTTGAACTTCAGAAATTAGCTAAACTAAATTAAGATTTGATTACGGAAGTGCGTTTCATAAGAAACTTGAACTTCGGAAATTTGCTAACATTTAGGTTATATTACCCCCTCCCCCAACAGAGACCAAGAATTGATTGCAGAAATTTGTTTGATTCTTGCAAGAACGTATCTAGGGTTCTTTATGGTTTAACTATACAAATATTTCTTGCTCATTTTATTAATAACACTTTATTGTTATAGGTTGAAAAGGCCTAACTGGTTTATCTAGGCCTTGCAAGTTTTCGGATGTTTAAATTTCAGTTCAGTTAACACTAGATGGGAAATGATGAAAACCTAAACTCTTCTTTTACTGCTCAAACACAGTTTCATGCAACCACATTTTTCATTGATGAGTTACTTTTACTACAAAGGCCAAAAAATGTAAGAATTCATTGGAAGCTCAGCAGGTCCAAGTCTGAACTCCGAATTGATTTTGTTTTGGTTAGGATGTTGAACAGGACAAGAAAATCCTACTGGTGGAGGTGAACGATGCTATGAAGGCTGTCATTGCAGTCCACAGAGTCTTTATTGCTCTACAGGTAAACAGCATCAACATCTTAAAGGACACTGTCAACCCCCCAAATGATACATTTTCTCACGACAAAAATAACTACTCAGATTAACAGAACTTCCTGGAGTATACTGGAGACAATTTGAGACAATTATGATGGATGGCAAAAATTTGAATGGATGAAATACTGCATTCGGGATTGTCTCCCGACACAGCCTGGTATTCTGAGGTACTAACAATTACTCATGATTGTACTGTAAACTGCACGGCAGCACATTGCGCCACAATAGCAGTCTGTATCACAATAATAACCTTGTAAAGCGCATTTAAATATATCCATATAGAATTTGCGCTATTTAAATGAACACCTTTTTTCTCATTGTAACAAAATCAAGTTTCTAGAATAATCTTCTGTAATCCACTTTAATTTTTAACATCCTTTATCCAAAATGTTTGAAAAGCACATCAGGACATTCATATGGTATTTCTCTTCTATCTCAGGGTGTTAATGTTGTAGTTTTGTTTTAAAGAAACTTGGAGGTATCAATTCGCTTGACAGTGTCCTTTGATACTCTCTCGAGAGGAGTGTGCCTACCAAACGTGCATATTGCATAGTAAAAGGCTGACAAGTTGATAATAAGAGTTTTCTTACATTAGAGTGAGATATACCTGATGTAAAACTGATATTACTCCATACTAGCATATGATGAGACTGTCGAAGGTATTGGGATAATTATTGTAGTTATTGATGTCATTGACTTTGCATTTCTGTAGGAATTGATGACCAACTTCAGGACTATAATAGTTCCCGAGGCTGTGAAAAGCCTCTTGTCTGATGATCCAAGTGTAATCACCATGGTAGGGAATCTGCAGCTTCTCACTTGTGGAGAGGAAATAAATGTGTTAAAAGAAGCAATAGAGAATGAACTCAACGGGAAAGGAGAACCACAGGTAACTTAATAATGAAGATCCCAATAATAGTATACATGTGTAGTTGAGGCTTGTTTTCATTCATGAGTCGGTGGTACCTCTGAACATCACACTAGAGTGGTCTTGGCTTTATCGTTGTCTTTGCATTTCTTTCTCTTAAATGATGTCACAACCAAAACCTATTTACTAAAACCTATGTACTAAAAGAGTGTTCGTGGCTGGCTCTTGGATAAGCAGGAGACATGCTGAATAATGGACACTCATCATCATCATCATCATCATCATCATCATCATGTTTTATTTGACTCAATAATAAGTTTACAATTTGGAAATATACTTATGAATTGACATTTACGATGTGAATATTTGAACGTATAATATTAACTAATATAATTATTTTATTGAGTTCGGGTCATCCTAATAGCATGAACTAATCGAGAGGATGACCCTCAATACTTATATTTAAAGGGAGAATATATTAAAGTAAGTTTGTATTTCTTCAGTAATAGTATTATAATCTAATAAATATTATAAAATCAAGACTAGTCAAAGGAATAATTATCTAAAACAGAGCGTTTAATATTTTTACGAAAGGAGACGAGAGAGGTTATGTTTCTTGTATCAGAAGGTAAAGAATTCCAAAGTTTTGAACCAGTATATTGAAGAGAACGTAATCCATAGTGAGTAGTTTTAACAGCTTTTAAATATATATCATTACTTAGAGATTGACGGGTAGGATAGGAGTGAACATTGGATACGTACTTAAAATAGTCACTAAAGCTACTAGGTGTTAGATTATGAGACCACTGAAAAAGAAATGAAAGAATTTGAAGATTAATAACATCGTTAAACTTAAAGTGCCCCTACGATCAAGTTTTGACATATCAATTTTTTCTCATATTCGTAAAGTAGAGTGGCTATATTATTACCAGTTCAAACCGTTTTTCGATACGACGACGGGAAGTCTTATTTTTTGAACTCCGAATCTTGAATTTTACATCCGCCATTACGCGAACCCGCTCCTGTGGGCGAGGAATGCCTGGTCATTTTTTAGCGTACGTGACGTCATACACTTAAGTTATCGTATACCTTCAGGGTACTGTTCCGGATAAAATTAAGTAGCGTCTCGAATATTCGTCGTATTTAGATAAATTATACCTCATTTAAAGCCTATAAAATTGGCTACAACGATATACCTAAGGTTTGTAATTTTGATAAAAGTGCGATTTTTAAATAAACTTCTTTTCCGAACAAGCGAGTTGGTTTTTAAGAGCTCCAACTCCACGGCAATTTAATAAATTTAAGATCTGTTTGCTTTTCTGGACTCCCACAGACCTTGTTTACAAAACTGTGTCGGCGATTGTGGAAATTCGAAGCCGTTCTGAAGATATTTTGGTCTTCGTGAAACTGCTAACGCGAATCCAAATATAGATGCGGGAATCGCTCTCAGCGCCTCTCTTTTAAAAATTAAAAAAAACGCCGACACAGGTTTTTTAGCTGATATAAATTGCGAACAATCTGTGAAAATTTGAAGTAATTCGCACAAATTCGCGTCGAGTTGGAGCTTTTTTCAAACTATGTTTAGAACGAAAATAGAAAGTCAAGAAAACGCTCTGAAATTAGCCGGCCGGCGAGACTGATTCTTTCAACCAGTGACTGGGAAATCTTCCCACAACAACACGTGTGGCTACTTTTCCCATACAAACCTTCACGCGAACTAACATATGTAGTAAGAAAGTGTACCATTTTCCCGCTTTGAAAAGCAAACAAAACGTTTTGAATAGAGTTTGTGCATTGTACAGGACTGTAGCAATTTAACGAACCACAAAGCTGGCATTTCGCTACATGAATAATTCAAGCCTTTAGTCGAGTACCAAGAATACGGTTTGTAATTCTCTTCAAGCCTCATGCAAGGATGGTTTGTGTACGTTTTGAGGACAGAAGCTTCTCCATAATTGTTTGTATCACATGGAATAGCCGGTAAGACCGTACTAGTATAGATTGACCGAAAAATAAGCGGCTACGTTTGCTGAGAACATACATGTAGTTTATCATAAATAACTCATATTGCTGTTTCCTATAAACAGATAAACATATCGATGTAGTATGCCTTTTAATTTACTGCTAATTTTATTTTCAAGACAATAAACCACAGAAGAAACCACCAATATTATTTCATGAAGTACCTTGTTTCAGTTGTTTGTGTGTCAAACAGAAAGTTTGGTTCTGTGATAGCCACTGTAAAAGCTGCAGATCAGTCAGTTTCAATACATTGTTTTAGTCTCTAGTAAATTCTTATCATTCACGATTTCATGTTAGACAAGAGAGCGATTTAATTTTATAGCAATTACATTGTATTTTAGAATGTAGATTCGCCGGAAAATCTATTGCCGGGACACAGATCTGACAGATAATTCTCGATCTCTCTCATTTACGAACTAGCAATTATCCGGGTTTCACTGTAAACAATGAACAAACTTAGGACTTATATAAACTGCTGATCATTACCTTAGTGATTTCTCCGCTGAATTCTCCCTGTAGCCCGGATCCAGTAACAGCACAACCTGAAAGCCGAACCAGGGAAAATACCCTGGGGAAAAATTACCCCCAAAAGATAAGAAACCTCTGCTAGCTAGCACTACTTACTGGCAGGCCACTTCCCAAGCGATTTTAGCGACTATTCATCGTCCAGCTTTCAACTCGGTCGCCAGCGGCTCTATTTCCCCCTAAATCATCAACATCCGGCAATAAATTTAAACAGAAAGACACATTACTATGTTCTGAAGAATCTGATGCAGATTTTAGGTCGTTATTTACTAAACCACAGCAAAATTCGCAGTGTGAGTTTGTTGACAACATAAGAAGAAATGTATGGGTTCGAAGCAACTTGAGAACGATGCGTTAAGTGTATGACGTCACATACGCTAAAAAATGACTAGGCATTCCTCGCCCACGGGAACGGATTCGAGTAATGGCGGACGTGATTTTGACGGTAAACTCTCTTTAAAATGTGTGGTCTAATTGGCCCCATTCAAAAAAAATTCACTGATTTGGATATTTCTGCCACTGTTTGTTCTTATGGAATACAAAAAAGTGGCAAAAGAAATGGTCAAATTTCGTCGTAGTGGCACTTTAAGCATGTTGAGTGATTTAAAGAGAGGTTCAGAGTGGGATCTAGGTTCTGAAAAAGTTATAATTCTTACAGCTTTTTTCTGGATTATAGAAATAGGCTTTAGGTAACTATGGTATGTAAGACCCCAGGCTTGAACACCATAAGTTAGAAATGGATAAACTAGAGCATAATAAAGCATAACAAGGATATCAGTATTGACAAAATGTCTAACCTTAGACAAAATGCCAATAGTTTTTGATAACTTTAAGCATAGTTCATTAATGTGACATTTCCAGTTAAGATTAGAATCAAATGAAATTCCTAAATATTTTACAGAAGAAACTTGTTTAATAATGCTATTATCAATTCTGATATTAAAAGACTGAGTAGGCTTATGTTGATTAGAATGGAATAATATAAAATTAGTTTTTTGTAGACTAAGAGCTAATCTATTAGTTTTCATCCAGTCAGCAACTGCCCTTAATTCATTATTTATGAATTGTTGGAGGTGTTCAAGATTTTTAGAAGAATAATAGATATTAGTATCATCAGCAAATAAATTAAATTTAAGCAAACTTGAAGCATTTGGTAGGTCATTAATGTATAACAAAAATAACAATGGGCCTAACACGGAACCTGAGGCACTCCACAATTAATTGGTAAAGGAACAGAATTATGGCCATTAACAGTTACATATTGTTCTCTATTAGAAAGATAAGACAAAAACCAGTCATTAATAATGCCTCTTATACCATAGTGATTCATTTTAGATAATAAAATTGAATGATTAACAGTGTCAAAAGCTTTTTTCAAATCAATAAATATTCCACATCCATATTCATTGCTATCAATTGAATTTCGTATTAATTCAGTTATACTAATAAGAGCATGAGATGTTGAACACTTCTCTCTGAACCCAAACTGAAGGGAATAGAGAATACTGTGTTGTTCAAGATATTTATAAAGACGTTGATGCATTAATTTCTCAAAATTTTTACTAAAGACAGATAGAACTGATATAGGCCTATAATTGTCCTTTTCCAGTCTTGATCCTTTTTTGAAAATAGGAGTAACTTTAGCTATTTTTAATTTACTTGGAAAGATTCCAGAGGTAAAGGAATCATTGATTAATAGTGTTAATAGTTTAGAAATATGATCATTAAGAATTTTTAATAAGGGAATTGGAATACTATTTGGCCCAACAGATTTACTATTATCCATTTTAGAAATAATTAGTGAAACTTCTAGTGGAACTACAGGTGATAAAAAAAATGACTGTGGATAATTACCTTTAAGGTAAAATGAGGCACTATATTTTTATCAGTTGATTTACCAATGTTGACGAAAAACTTATTGAAGATATTTGCTATGACATATGGATTGTCAATGGATTTATTATTTTCCAATAATGTAGGAACAGAGCTAATTTTGCATTTACTAATATTAATAATTGATCGGATACCTGACAAGTTCAGCTTCACTGAAAAGATTCTCTAAAACACACAGGTGCCGTACATGTACAAATTCCCAGAATTGGCTGGCTGCATGTGTACACAACGTAGTATGTTTTTTCCCTTTTCATTTCTTAACAGGCCGCCAACCTCCAGGGTTTAGATGGGAAAATGGCGCAGTTACACAAACAGTTTGATGCAATTCTACAGGCTGGAATTGGCAAAGGCAAGTGTCCTTTTGTAGGAAAATGTTGTTCTTCAAGTAACCATTATAGTTAACTTTGTTGATACCCAAATAAAAATGTCTAAAATGGATTTACACGTATTTATGTGGCTGTCAAAAGCCTATTCACCCACGTAAAATAGTTATAGGGTAAAATTAAAAAGGATGAGTTATATGATAAAAACATTGTGATGTTCGATGCAGAAGTTACAAGTTGGGTCATTTCTTGAATGCTGTTGAGTAAAAGACCCGAGACACGGCTGCTATGTTTAACACTGTTGTGGCTCTCACAGGTGAGGATTCAAGTTCCAAAATGACTGCAGGACAGATGTTGCTTACTGGCTTTAACGGGCTGTTCACAAAGGTCGAGAGTGAACTGGGTAACATGGTTTCAGCACTGACAAAGATCAGCAGCTCAACAGTGGGCCAGACATGTGATATCATCCAAAATGCCAAGAAACTGAAGGTAGTGCTCTGGGACATGTAGTGGTTTCAATAACTAGGAGGCACTAAAGAAATAAATTGGCTGATTGAACAAGGGAGCTAAAGATAACTGACCCTCTAAGGGGTGGCAAATGTAGGTGGCAAAATCTTCAAAGTAGACAAACTCGTTGGCCGTCTGTGCCTATTGAAACCACTGGACCCATGTATTGTTAATCTTACCATGCTTCTGTGGATGCCATTAAATCAATAATACAATTCCTATGAAATCCTACTTTCAATTTATTAAAGGCAGCATTTTAGTGGTTTAGTACAACTCGATGTTTTTTTGGAAAATTTAACTTTCCAGAGGATTGTTTAATTCACACTGTATGGCAGTGGTTTTGTGCATGTATTGCATCACATTTTTTTATTGAATGACAATGACTACATTGGTTTGGGGTGCAATAAAATGTGAATTTTCTTCCAGATGGATAACTTTGTAGATGCAACAGCTATTCTTTTTTTAGTTAAACTTAATTGAATGAAGTTCCTGCTGGCTTGATGGTTTGGTAACACTTCATCTTAAACACAGGATGCCTGCAGCAGAGAAAACGAGCAGCTCTGCAGCAATGTGTTCTTCATTAAGCGTCTGGAGGTTATGGCGTTCTTCTTCAAGTCAAGCAAGCTTCTAGCAGACAATCTTAAAGGTATGTTTTGTACTTTACCACATATATTTTATAATTGTATCCCGTTACCCTCTCATTTACACCTTTAATTAAGAGTCACACTGTCACACTGTACACATGGGTTCCCTGATTCTTTTGGAAAGTTTAGAAGTATTTAACAATTATTCACTGAAGTGGAGGCGAATAGTTGTGGATATTTACGAGCCGCTTCGGCAAGGTAAATATCCACCACTATTCATCTTCACTGAGGTGAATGATTGTTTTAGTATATACCACACTGCAGGTGAATAGCAAACACCAAATAGTTATTTTATTTTCTGTCAAATGGACAAAAACTTGCGCAAGATGATCACTGCTTCGCTTGGAGGTGAATATGAAATCATATTCACTGTTTGAGTAGCCAATAAGAGCGTGCGAAAAGTGATATTCACTGGTGTGGTATATACTAAATGTATTTATTATTCAGTAAGCCATAAAATGCTGGGTTTTATTATATAGACTACAGTGTTTTACAAGGATTTACACCAATGAGAAGTCTATCTGAACACGTACAAATACGATAATTTTATGTGTATTGATATCGCCTCTCAGCCAGTCTAACTTGTGAAAACGCTGTGACATAGGCCTAGTAGTACGCACGCACTGACTGGCTAAAAAGCCATGTTTTATGATAATATATAACATGGCTAAGGCGTCTTTTATTTGTTAAATAAAGTTGATCCAGGGATATCTTGTTTATTAGAATTGTTTATAAAATAATTAGAATAATACCTGGACGCTTGGAGAGATAGAATTTATCTAATTTAAATTAAATTATTTAGAATGTGATGTAAAGTGGTAAGCTGTAGTGCTAAGTGTGCACGCCCTACGAGGGAGAATCTCTGACCCAAGTGGGACTCGAACCCAACGACTTCCAGGTTACATGTCTGGCGCTCTACCAACTGAGCTATCAAGTCAGATGCGAGCAATTGTGGGTATTGGTGCGTTTTATGGGGTCACGGCGATTATATATGTATATGTAGTTATGATATAAAATCATGTTCACTAGTAAGTGTAAAGAATGTGATGTAAAGTGGTAAGCTGTATTCCAGGTTACATGTCTGGCGCTCTACCAACTGAGCTATCAAGTCAGATGAGAGCAATCGTGGGTATTGGTGCGTTTTATGGGGTCACAGCGATTATATATGTATATGTAGTTATGATATAAAATCATGTTCACTAGTAAGTGTAAAGAATGTGATGTAAAAGTGGTAAGCTGTAGTGCTAAGTGTGCACGCCCTACGAGGGAAAGAGGAAAAATATCTGACCCAAGTGGGACTCGAACCCAACGACTTCCAGGTTACATGTCTGGCGCTCTACCAACTGAGCTATCAAGTCAGATGAGAGCAATTGTGGGTATTGGTGCGTTTTATGGGGTCACGGCGATTATATATGTATACGTAGTTATGATGTAAAATCATGTTTGCCGCGTAGCATCTTTACGTTACATCACATTCTTTACACTTACTAGTGCTAGTGCTACGCGGCAAACATGATTTTATATCATAACTACATATATTAAATTATTTAATTTGATTTTTGACATCAAGTTGACTACTGAGGAAGCCTAAATTCACATAAGCCCTTAATGGTTTCTTTTTAGGCTTCCTCGCCATTAACCTTTATATATATTTACTTTGTATTATCTACTTTGTAACTTCTATTAGTGGCGAATAAAATACAATACAATACAATACAATACTCCAAGATAAAAACCATATTGACGCACACCCATCTAATATCCTCTTTATCTACGTTTTATTGGTTTTATAAGTTGCTCCATTCAGGTGAAGTTTCCAACTCCTGTCTGATAGTCTGCACTGATGTATTTTATGTATGGGTGGTTATAGTCATATCACTTACTATGTTAATCCACTATCTTCCTGAAGCTGCTAAAGAAGGCCCAGAGAGCAATGCGATCCCGCCACTTGGTGTCAAAGCTAGCAACTCGAGCAAGTATACAGATAGTGACCAGAATGATTCTTCAGCTGGAGAAACACCATACAACTGGAATGCAGACGTTTGCTACAGTGAAGATGACCTGGCTGTGCACATAAGACACTTCATAGCAGAAAGTGTACAGCAGAGGATCCTGGGACTGCCCTCACAGGCCCTGGGAACTGTGGTCCTGAAGTATGCAAATGTTCTTTGCAATGGGGTAAACTTAAGTGACAAAGATTCTGTGCCTGCCCTGGAAGACACTTGCAAGAAGGTACAATATTTTAAGTAGTTACCCAATCAGCAATGATACTTTATGTAATGCGCCTATAAAAGTTATATCCGAGGGGGTGGGCAAGTGGTTGGAATTTGACATTTTCGCCCAAAAAATAAGGATATGAATATTTGGAAAAAATATGAGCATGCACTGGTGGGCAGTGCAAAATTCCTTCTTGGTGAAGGAAAAGTCGGAGATTTTTCCCCCTGCAAATATGTGGGAATCCTGATTATTTTATAGGACACACATGGCGAATCCTCTTTTATTTGTTAATGTCTCACGTTCAAATAGTGAGGAACGATTGTCATCAGTTTCTAAAAAGAATTGTGTTTGATGACTAAAGAACTAGAATGGGAATTTGTTAGTTAGGAGCACCAAGGGTTTGGTAGCCTTGTGTTTTAGCACCTAACAACTGCATGCATGTATCATCAACAAAACTAAAAACCTCCCCAAAACGTTCGTGTTTCCGTCACACGAAAACGAGATCGACCAGTTAGGAGCATGCGCAGTATAACATGTACTACACCAGTATTAATGTGGACATGACAACAAAAAGACAATAGTGAATTACACAACACAGTAACTCCACGTAGTCGCACACATTTTTGCCGTTGTCTGAAAAAATACAATGTGAAAACCCTATGTTCATTTCATGGAGAATATGAATGTCAAAATTAAAGTAAATCACTCTGTCTTCTGTTCATCATTAACGGAACTCTGTGCTTATTGTATTTTTCAAAGAGAACTTGTTTGGTACAATGTAGATTGTAACTGTAACAGTAATTGATTTATGATGTTATTGCTGTTTTTCCATTCAGGTAGTCGATCTAAACATCAAGAGAGGTATCTTCAAGCACAAACAGTTAACACACATCAGCAGCCTCGCCAGTGCATACGATGTGGCCTGGAGGAAGCACGACTTTGCAAGGTAACATTGAAAGTATATTATTAAGTTTGTTTGTCACTGTTAAAGGGCCATGTCATGATGTTGTCCATGTATGGAATCAGTGTTTGATCTTCAACAAGAGGCTGCGTGCAGCCTTAACTCAGGCTGTATACATGGCATGTATATTAGTTGTTTGGAGAGTTGAAATATAATAGGTGGTTTATTATTGTAACAGTTACATATTTAGTGTATGCAAAACATAGTTCATTTTCATGTGACGTCATAAAAAATTCTAAAATCTAAACTATAAGATCGAGACATATTCTTAGTATTCTTCGAAACTTTTATGTCGATATGGTGATCTGTTTTTGAGTTTCAGTATTTTGAATTTTGTGATGCGGCAGCTTGGCGTGTTTCTTGTATGTCATGAAAATCCATGTATTTCAGCCAATTTAAAATGTTAGGCTTGATTAAACCGTTTAAAACATCGTCAATGATTTTACATGTACATCGAGTCACAAAGCCATGTGCAAGAATGTTGATATGCCCACAGGAGTGGAATTCACTTAACCATTCACTATGTTTCACTTGTGTAGCCTGTGAGACAGACAGCCGTACACAGCCGATGTGCTCAGTTGTTTACTAGATCATGGATTGTTGGGTCAAATTTGTTGTTTAAAGCCAACCATAACTGCACCATATACATAGGAATAAATATTTCGTGACTGATATATCACAATACAGGGAGAACACCTGGTACAATAACGAAACACAAGTCGCTTAAAATGGTCGAATTCTGCCCAGAAGTGCTGACTCGATCGGCCTGGCTCGAAACCCAATCCTGACAAGCGTCAGCAAATCAATTGACCCGTCTGGGTCCCGAGAGGTGTCGAATCTGATTGGGTTGACTCTATCACGTGTTGAGTCAAACTCGCGACAAACAAATAAATAAACACTTGGCGATTCTTGACTCGGCCTACCCACAGGCAGCCCAAGTAATGAGTGGCTGTTGGAGCGGTTTTCAATTGAGTGTCATAAAACTAAAGTAATTACGACCCCACAAGCGGCAACACTTCAATACTGTCATGAATATATAAAGATTATTCATTGATTGATTACCGAGTCAATCACGGGAGCAAGTAAAAACACGGAGCTAATCACGAGGAAAAGTAAACACAATTTATATCGATAACTCTTGCTAAAACGAAAATTGATGGGTTATGGACAATGTTTGATTTTAGTTTAGAACTTGATTGGATGGTCAGGGCTGAAAATTGCGACCTACATGGTTGCAAATGCAACTAGAATGTTTTGTTTTGCAAGTAGAAGTTTTCATCCAGTCGCAAAATTGAATCACAAATATAATGAAAAACAGATATGTTTCTCTTGTTTAAGAATGAGATTTTTCATAATATCGCTCAAAATCCTACCTTACATTTCTATTGTTCATTCGCGAGCAAAACAGGCCGCCATTAGCAGGGCTCGAAATTAAGAAAAAAAGGAAGCGTAATTTTACGCCCAGCTTAAAAAAATTAGGCGTAATTCTCCAAAATTTAGGCGTAAATAATTGTGCATTAGTAGCTGAAATTTGTATGTCATAGGAAAAGGGTTGTTTTTTTATGTTGCAAATCATTTGCTTTTTTGTAATAAACATTCGACTTTAAACTCATTGAGTTCAATATCGCTTTTTTAAACAAGGCTGCGTGGCAGCCTTTTTACCATGCGGTCACGCAAAGTTTCGCAGGAAGCCATGCAAGTGTTTAAGTGTAACGTACATGTCTAGGCTGAGCTAGGCTGTTAAAACAGATCTATCGTACCGGCTTTGAGACAAATAGAGCGGCAAGCAGAGACGATTTCTCTCATCTTTCTACAAAAAATTGTTTGCATTTTACTACCATTTGTAAGCAAGCGTTTAGTGTAAACTTTGTTGTCTGTTGTTTCAAGTTTGAAACGCATAGTTTACTAATTACGCGGCGACGTTTGGCGTATGAAGTCTGAACTTTTAACCGCAAAATGTCAAAGTTTGACAGCTCCTGTAATGTAAACTATTTTCCCGCGTTCTAGGCGTAAAATGCCTAAGTGGAAAACGTTAGGCGTAAAACGAGAAAATCTAGGCGTATTTACGCCCATATCGGGCGCAATTTCGAGCCCTGATTAGAGCGGTGGTATGTTAAAAAGAAGTATCACAGCCGTAGTATTTTATGGTGACACTGCTGAACTATCCAGCTGTGATATTATTTTCTGTTCAAACTGCATTGCCGGTGCAGTTTTTATTTTGCGACTAAATTTTCGTAACTAGTCACGAGTTTTTTGCGACTAAAATGTTCTGTTTTGCGACAAAAAAAATTCTCTAGTCTCAAAAATTCGACCAGACTTTTTTAAATTTCCAGCCCTGATGGTAATTACAAAACATTTTCACAGCCAATAGAAATGCCAAGCAAATGTAAAACCAAAGTAATCACTTGTTACCTTCAACACTTAATCAATAACTGCTCTAATTGGCTACAAACTATTACAGTTTCCTCCCTCAATGCTTGGTTGAATTGAAATGCAATATTTTCCTTGAAATCTCGAACTACAAACAGTTTGTCAGTTAGTTGTGCATATTTTGCATTGTTTGTCACTGTTAAATGGGATATGTCATGGTGTTGTACATGTATGGAATGGATGTTCGATGTTCAATTAGTGGCTGTTAATTGGCTACAAACAGTAAACATCTCCTCCCTTAATGCCGGATTGAAATGCAATCGTTTCCTTGAAGTTTATTAGTCCTTAATTTGGCATATTTGCTTTGATTTTAATCATCCCACATGTGCCTGAGGTTCGTCAGTTCGTATGTAAATTGCTGAAAATAACTGTGTCCGACCAGGACTGGACCTTTAAAGATACTGTATTACCAAGAACGTCAGCAAGTTGACCCAGTTCTGAGAACACCAGTGGCTGTGGGTAGTTAAACCAGCATGCAGTGATGAATTTCAAGCTTGGCTCAAAGTATTGTCTTATGACCTTAGCATATGTTACTTATGTGTATGTTTGTATAGGCGCCTTGATAACAACATCAACCTGTACAAAGGAGTGGTTCAAAGAGTACAACTGCAGCTGGCACGATTCCAGGTTTGTCAGTTATGGAGTTGGTTAACTGTACTACTTTTGCCAATGAAATATGTGTTAAACAAACATGGTATATCAATAAAACAAGCTACTTGTGTCAACAGTAGTGGAAACTTAGTCGCCAATCTCTATGAAAGATGTTGCGGGTATATGTATTTTGTGATTATCTAAAAACATAAAGCATGGCCTTAACCCCAACCAATAACACACCTAGGTATGAAAGAGTTGCAAGTTCCTTCTCTTCAGTTAACTGACAACAGATACATACATTTGGGAAGATATCCTGACAGATATCCGCACACACAGTTTTTATTATACTTATCATACTTCATACTATATTTCACATGAGATGCAATCACACACTGTGCTAATGTACTCTGCTGGATACGAAAAACCACAAAACTCCACAGTATATGTGGTAAAAAGTGGAAACGTATACCCCATCCCAATGCATGAGTACTGACTTCTGGTGGGTAAAAGTCTGAAATCTGCCACAAATCTGTAACATCGTCAGCAAAAACTGATGTAAATTAAAGTAAAATGGTGGTAAAAAAAACGTCTTGCTAGTCAGGACCACGAATACCTTATTACAACTGACAAGGCCTTCTATACCCCCACCACAACTCTATTGTCAATATATGGGATGTATCCACAGGGATACACCTATATAACCTTTTGAGAAGGAACTCATTTCTCTTCCTCTCATCCTGATCGACATCGGGATGTTGTCCAGTTTTCCCCTAGTTTGTCATCTTCTTATATGTACATCCATACCTCATACCTTATGTTTGTGTATGTCTAGTGGCTTTACGAGGAAGACCTTCTACGTTGTCCAATGCGTGGAAACAACATGATTAGTCCTGCAAGAGCTGCCATCATGGCAGATATGAGAAAGGTAAGTGACTACAAGGGATCTGTGTAGTTTCAAGCATGTTGGTGTTTTCCTCCCTCCGTAAAAATCAACCGTGAGTCGAGTGTAATGTGTCCAAAACAGTTAAAGTAGGGGGGAGTGTGTGAGGAGTAAAAGCAGGCCCCCGCCAGCTTTAAGCTGTGATACTCAGCCTGCTATAAAAAAAAAAGATTCATTTATTTATTTATTTATTTATTTATGGGACTAAGGATTGTGATTATAAAGACAATATTTGGTAATTGAAACAATAAGTGACAACAACTGCAATGGAAATCCAAGGGATGCTTTGGAAATTAGTACAGGGAGTAAAAAAAACGACTAATACGTACGGTACAATTCCGGACCTGTATTCTGATTGGACCATTACACCTTAGTTCTGTTGTTTTTGTACTGCTCGTTCTAAAGGTTAGAGTGTTTTGTATTGTTGGGTAAGCCAATACTGTGCCTCGTTTTGAGCGGTACTATCTGGCTCTCAAAAATGGACCCAATTCATACACCCTACGTAACTTTTCATGGACGCACTTGGGGTAAACAAAATAACTAAAGGAAGCAAGGCCACAGTGAATGTCAAAGTTCTAAGGAATTGTATAATGATGACATTATTAGTCATGGATACATTCAGATAAGTTCTTCTTTGCACGTCATTGTTTTGTAGCGGGTGCAAGCTCTTGTTCAGCTAGGGCCAGCAGTCAAGGCAGTGGAAGATAAGATTGCATCTCAGCAATCCAGCATTGAACAGCGTCTGAAGTGGGCTGCTGGGGCTAATCCAGGTCTGAACCCAGTATTGCAGGAGTTTGAGAAGACTGTTAATGACAGGAAGCAACTGCTGCAGGTGAGTTAGCTCAAGTAAACGTAAATAAGTTGTTTTCTTCTGTACTTGTATTCCAGTTACTAATTAAAATATGTTTGTAAGAGTTCAATACCGAGAACGGAGGCAATAAGCCATATACGGCCCGAGGGATGTATATGGCTTATTGCCAACGTTCGAGGTATTTAAGTGTCTTATTTCATACTTGACGAGGTTTTCGCAAACTTTTCATTGATGTAGCTCTTTTTAGGTAGATTTTGGGCGAGTACCAAGACGGAGAAAAGGTTCTAAATCATTATAGGGATATTTAGTAAGTTTGGCTGAAGCCAAGGTGAATGAATTCCTTGGAGAAAATAATAAAACAAATTCCTTAATGCAAGCGCAATTCAGTGTATAAGCTAGAAACAACAAAATATCGTTGAATTGTATTGAATTGCTCGTTATAAATGCAAGGGATGTATGAGAAAAGTTCCCGGGATGTATCTGGATACATCTCGGAAACTTTTCTCATACATCCCTTGCATTTATAATAACGCTAAGTATGGAAAATAAAGCCTCATGAATAACAAAGAAAACCGTGTCAAGTATGAAATAAGAACATATACACACTTTGGATCAAATTGTTACAAAGAGACACTTTGGATCAAATTGTTACAAAGTTCAAAAAGAAAGGAGTACTGGTTGAACATAAATAATGATTGTTACGTAGCCATAAGTTTTCCAGATACAACGCACGCTCTCATTGGTTTCCCGTGTGGGATACAATTCAAATGTATCCTGCCACGTGATCGCATCGTGACAGAAGATGGTGTGATGTGTCGTACGTGCCACTGGCTAGCTAAAGGCCGGAAAATTAATATTTGTTTACCAAAACTCAGGCAAAAGGAAATCTATAATTGTTGCTAATGACAATTCACTTTATGACTGGCCCTAAGGGAAGCATTGAGTTTTGTTTCCCCGAGATCCTAGATGTTCCCCGAGACGGACAAGTGTTTAATATTTTACTGCACGTTGTTCTTGTCATTAGGTTGAGGCTAAGCACTCTTCAGATATCGGTACTCTTTCCAATGCCCTTCTTCACTTTGAACTTCTTCGTGCCCAGTCTTCCGAGGTAACATCTTTGGATAACACCCTCGTGGCCCTGGTAAAGAAGTAAGTATCTGTCGCATATGCCCAGCTAGTTTATGTGTAGTCAGTCTAATTATTAAGTGTCAGGTTTAAAGGTTTTTTGAATGTGATGTACAACCTTTTCTTAAAGATTGTACATCATCTGTTGTCTTAAAGGTTGCACAGGCAATACAATGAGTGTAGTTAAATACTCCTATCTAGGTGCACCGCCCCTCTCTCTAGGGTTCACTGGTAAACAATTAGAGAGAGAAAAGCAAGGAGAGAAAAAGTAATTGAGGTTCATTCAGGGAGGGGTGGTGCAAGACAGTGGATAACCGGCTGACAAAACGTTTAACTTGGCTGTCACTTTTCTACTTTTAACTATTCATTTATACAGTATTTGCTCGCAGTAATGACACACGTTAAAGTGCCACTACAACGAAAATTTACCATTTCGATTTGCCACTTTTTCAGTGTCAATCAGTATTAGAAATCTCCGAAATAGTAGAAGATATTCCCAAAAATTGGGGAGAGTTTACCGGTAAAATCCTGTCCGCCATTATCAGTATTCAGCGGAAGTGATGTCATACACTTAACACGACAACCTCGTGGCGCGAAATAGTGTGCATAAAAAAATACCCAACCTAGCAAAGATAAATATAACTTTCTTCTTATGTACGTGAAGACGTTTTTAGTAGAAATATGCCTCCAGGCGTTGTGTTGTGCAGGCGAGCGTTAAGTGTATGACATCACTTCCGCTGAATAAACTTTTGTTTAAAGCTGAACAAGGGAACGGCCTCCGGTAATGGCGGACGTTTAGATTCAATATTCGGAGCTAAAAAATAGGACGTTGTATCGAAAAACAATTTAAAATGGTAATAATATATCAACTCTACTTTATGAATATGCAAAACCATTGATATGTCCAAATTTGATCGTAGTGGCACTTTAAGCTATTATGTTCTTCATACAGTCCTTAAAAGTCATTGAATCCAAAAGTGTCCCCTTGAAAAGTCATTGAATTCTAGGAAAAGCTCTTAAAAGCCCTTGAATTTCTTAGTTGCCTTGTTAGCTAATGTAACAGTCGACGTCTAGCAGAGTCCTTGTAAAGCCCTTGAAAAGTCCCTGACTAGCTGTACCAACTATAAACGTACATGTATGACAGGGGTTTCGAAAAGTGTCCACATTATTCAACTGAAAGTCTTTTTAAATTGGTTTAAAGGTTGGAAGAGAATTCTTCTCAACTGGAAAAGGCCTTGGAGAAGCTGAAGACAACTAGTGAGATAACGTTACGGTTACGAATTACCTGCCCACCCGAGACACCTATCACCCTGGAGTGGATGAAAGTAAAGCTTGAATCTGTAGGGCAGGATATCTCTTCACACAAATCCAGAAAAGTGCAGGCTGTTAATGGTGTTGCAGGGAAGAGGGTATGTTTTGGGGTGTTTTATTTTCATAAATCCTTCTTGGTCGCACCTCGGTATGCTGATTATGTAAGGATTTGAGTTTGAATCAAAAAATATTTTTTTTTTAGTAAAAATGAACTCGTTTGTGGCTTGAAAGGTTGCATATAGGTTCACTTCAATAACCAATGAAATGCGCTTGTGATCCCATAAGAAAGGCTTTACTGGATGGCAAACACAGTTTTGAAAAGATCGATTGGAGGTGGAAAATATCATTTACATAATAACACTACCGATCTCATACAAGTGCCTTTAAATCAATAAGGTCAGATCTTTTTTCGCCCAGTACAACTACGTGATTTCATTCCTGTAAAAGTCCCATTGCATGTCTATCATCCCATATTTATAATTATTCAAATCATATAGTATATTTTTGTGCTCGTTTGACTTGTTTATTTCAGGACTCTCTCAAGTCTCATGCAAGTGCTCTAAGGGTGGTTATGGTGGCCCATCAACAACTTGTAGGAGAAGTCAAGTCCTTACTTACCACCGTGGCTAAGGTAATGAAGTTTGCATTTTGCCATGTGCATGCCTGACTTCTTATTGATGCACAGATGACGAGAACAAAGAAGTACGCCACGATACACAGTCGAGTGATTGTTGTTCTCATCCCGTTTTGAGACCATCTGCATGTACATGTAGAAAAATGATATCTATTTTTTTGGAAAAGAAAAGGAAAGGTGTTCATTTATATAACGCAAGTTCTATATGGATATATTCAAATGCGCTCCACAACGGTATTTTGTGTGATACGGACTGCTATTGTGGCGCAATATGCTGTTGGGAGACGATCGCCTACTGTTAAAATAACACTACAGGTTATGCCACGCCCCCTCTTATAGATTAGAAGAGGAAGGAGACAAGGCCAATGGCTTTTACATGCCCGGGATTCAAACCCGCGACCTACTGCACTCTAGACCGTGCTCTACCAACTGAGCTAACCAGTGAACCCACGACCTGCCGCACTCTAGACCGTGCTCTACCAACTGAGCTAACCAGTGAACCCGCAACCTCCTGCACTCTAGACCGTGCTCTACCAACTGAGCTAACCAGTGAACCCGCAACCTCCTGCACTCTAGACTGTGCTCTACCAACTGAGCTAACCAGTGAACCCGCAACCTCCTGCACTCTAGACCGTGCTCTACCAACTGAGCTAACCAGTGAACCCGCAACCTCCTGCACTCTAGGCCGTGCTCTACCAACTGAGCTAACCAGTGAACCCACGACCTGCCGAACTCTAGACTGTGCTCTACCAACTGAGCTAATCCGTGAGATGGTTAAATTATTTTGTTTATACAATAATCGGCAAAAAAGGATAGAAAATGATTTTGTGCAAAAATGTACCATGATCTGAGTCCAATAACACTTTGCTATCTGGGCAATCAGACCATTCTATTCGCACTACTGTTTATTCTATAAGTTCCCATCCATCCAGGCACCTCCTATGAGTGAAATAATGTCATTAAAGTGTGGTCATTTATGATATTCAGGATGAGGAGGCAGCAGAATCTAAAGCTGCCAAGCTGTTCATAACCACCTACAACAGTCTGTCAGAGGAGTGTGCACAACTTGTCAAAAGTGTTCACAATGGTGGGTACAGAACCAATTTAGTCCCTGTTCTGTAGTGTTTGTACCTTATTGATTCGTTTTATTAAAGTACTATCAAAAGGTTTGCATAATTCTGTGCCCAGATGCCATGAAATGTAAAAGTAAGCCCTGGTAGTGTTGGTTTCTCAAGTACTTCAGGGTTACCACGGTCAGGAAAAAGTCGGGAAAACAAAACAAATCAAGGTCAGGGAATTACCCTATATCATTATGACGTCACGGCTTGTTTATGAGGAGGACAGAATCGACTTGAACAATAGAATTTTGAACTAAATCTGCTCTGCTGAGGAAAATTTAACTTCGAATTGTCTGGTTTCCAGATATCAGCCGTATCAATGTTTATCCCACAATATTTACCGTATTTGGTGGCTGTTACCGCTATTCTACGTTCTACAGAATGCATTTGATAGCGATTTCCTTTGTGTTGTTGCTGTTTTGTCCCCCTCCCACGACCGTGATCCTTAGCGTTTAAACAATAGATTGTTTTGATTTGACGTCAATGATATAGGGCAATTGTCAGGGAATTTAGGATTGGGTCCGGGAAATCCCTAATTTCAGTGAAAAGTCAGGGAAGTTTATTTTCAGGCTTCACATACTAATTTCTTTGGGTTGTTTTGTGCTGTTCTGTTCAATGTTTATGTCTCAAAATAACGATAGAATATTTCGAAAAATATGAGCGTGAATCGGAGGTCAGTGAAAAGTGCTTCTTGGTCAGTGAAAAGTCAGAGAATTTTTTCCTGCAAATGTGTGGGAACCCTTTACTTTGAATCATATTGAGCTATCTGAACAAACGCGATAACAACATGAGTTTTAAGTCATACAGGTAATTATAAGTCAGCTCATCGCATAAAGAGAACATTTACTTTGAGTTGTTCAGTTCATATGTGAATGTGTATATTTATATGTATAACTACTGCCGTTTGTCTTTTAAAGTCAATTTGAGAAGCATGTATGCCACATCTATATGTTCTAGTTACAATATGAGCGACTGAATTGTATCGGACAATGGCAAGCCGTTAGTCGAGTTTACAGGGGTATCGGGTTTACAGGGGTATCGGGTTTACAGGGGTAACCATGTGACCTGGATGCTGCGTTTAGATTGGTTAGCACCCTTATGAATTATTAATGAATATTATAAGTACATGTATGTTCACCTGATGCCCCCCCCCCCAAAAAAAATGAATTCGAGGGTAACAAAAAATATCTGACTATCAAGGATACCTATTACAAATTAAACTTAGATTGCAGGATATTGAATACCAACATTGGGTAAGCGATGTCTTCAGTGACCAAAGAAAAAATCCCCTCCATGACAACAAACTTAGAACATAGATCATTTAAAACTAGTTACGACCTAGAAACATACCTCGAGGCTATCGCTAATATCAAGCGTAGGACTGCTCTAACCAAACTTAGAATAAGCAACCACTGCCTACGAATTGAAAGAGCAAGATACACTTGGCCTTATACGAAACGCGAAGAAAGAATATGGCCAACATGTAACAAAAGTATAGAAGACGAGTTCCATTTTATTGTTAATTGTGAAACATACGATATGATAAGAAAATATTTATGTCGCACATTGAAACCACAAAAAAATGCAACACAAGATTTATGTCCGATGAAAAATTGTTTAACATGATCATTAATCTGCCCATGGAAGTAGCTCATTTTGCAGCTAAGTATATTTATGACTGCATGACCCTACAAAGATTTCGAATTGATCTCCAAATTTCCTGTCAGAATTGCGATTCATAACTATTCTCGATCTATTGTCAAGACCGGCTAGCTCTTACTGTATTTGGTTTGTTATATTATTTTAATATATAATTTTCGATGAAATACCAGTGTATATTTCTTTCTAAAAAGTGATATCTTCACACGTGAAGATGTCACTTTTGAAAATACGACTTGCTTTCAAAGATTTCTAGCCTTTTTAGGAAGATATTGAAACTGGTATTTCATCGCTAGTTATAGATTAAACAGAACATTACATGGCTGCTTGGAGATAGAAATTGTATCTTCCCGTGTTGGTGAAATAGCAGATGATATTTCATCAACACTCAAAGATAAAATCCGTATCTCCGCGCGGCCATGTAATATCCTCTATATATTATTATTATTATTATTATTATTAGATTATTAGTGTCAAACCGATGTACCGTTTGTCGTACAAGGTGCTAATAAGTATTTGTTGTTGTTGTTGTAACAGAAAAGGTTTTGAGTTACGCTTTTTTTCTTTTATCCCCCACCAGTCTGTAGCGGTAAACTGGACGGCAGTGACGTAAAGAGTGACAAGAACGGAGGGTTTGATGAAAGCGTCCATGAACTACGGCCCATGACAGAATCTGTTGTAACTCTACTACAGTGGTAAGGCACTGGAGATATTACTGTTCATATTAATGCAACCCATAATTGGGGTTGTCCTGGAGGTTTAGTGGTCATCACTCTTTGATTCTCATCGGCTGCGTTGGCACCTAACCCATTCAAATACCTTTGATTCAGATTTTATCCACGAGAATCGATGTAGAATATAATGCAAATTTGATGGATGGTGCCATAAATCCAACTGAAGAAAATATGGGTCGCGTGATTATGAAAGGTGCTTTAAAGGGGAACTAATGTTGACATTAGTGAACTTGTGAAAGTTGAGTGATGTAGCTTATAAAGCAATGAAGTTACAGACAGTTGAAATTAGAGAGATTTGTATGAGAAAAACAACGGAGGCCTTTATAGCCTCGCTTTCATATTTTTCTGCCTTACAAATGCTTATAGCTCAACAGCAATTTTCCACATTGCTCCAAAACTCAAAACAATTACTAGTTATAATGTGATCTTTCATGTGGTAGCATTGGTTTCCCCCTACAGATTTATCTTCCAAATTATGCAAATTAGGAGGTGGCCGGAGGTGGCCATTATGAAAGTCGTGTATGCTTTTGGCTGAGTCAACAAGTTCAAAATGAATAAATCAAATATTTTTGGGTTGCTATGAATACTCTTGGGAATCCGTTAATTGTTCACTTCATCTATTCGTTAGTTATTCTATTGAAATCTTTTGGGATAGTTTAGGATTTATATAGGCCTGATAAAAATGTGGTGCGTCGCATGCGCAATAACATTACTAGTTATCCCACATGTGTTAGACGTGAAAGAAGGTTCAAGCCTACATAGGTATTCTTTTGAAAAGTTGGTAATCTTGTTATGGTAGATGTCCCGATGAATGAATACGAGGGATGTATCCATAAGCGAACCTTTTGCATAAACATTATGTATGATCAGTTACTAATCGTACCTAATGCATAAACATTAAGTATCATTAGTTACTAATCGTACCTAATGTTTATGTATGAAGTTCGATAAATCAGTAGCAGTGATCAGGGCATTTAGAGATTAAATGTCCCTCTCGGAACAATGAAAACCGAGCGAACCGTGATATTACTAAAGTTGTCCCTTCTCCTATATCTACGCTTTTCAATTTCAACTTCGAACATCGCCAATATTCAACCAGAAATACAGCTAATCCATATCAATTGTTATAAATATTCATACTCTCTTCGATCTTAAGGCCCTATAATCTGGAATTCTATACCTTTACTTCTATGCGACTCTCTAAATTTGCAAAACTATAGATGCAATTTAAAACAACACTTTGTAGCACTTTAATATTTCCGCATCCAGCCAACTTAATTTTCTTTCTCCTTTTTCGTGTTCGAGTGCTTGTCTGTTTGAACGCTGTTATATGAATTAATATCAGTAGTATCTTACTATATTGTTTTACATGTTATTTAATTAAATTATGTATTACATCCTTTTTTGTCAGTTCGATCCATATTAAACTGTACTAATTCCTCTTGTAAACCAATCTACACATGTTATAATCATCTGACCATTGCCATATAAACCTCTGGCTTCGTCTTTTCATAAGTAATGTGTTCAAACTGTATTGAATCAAAGTAAAGTAAAGTTAAAAAAAAACTATCTTCAAAGCAGTATTTTTCATCCACTCGAATGTTTGATTTTGTCTGCCGTCATGAGTGTTTATCATTTTGGGGTTGACATCACTCACTTGCTGTTGATTGATGGTCCCTTTTCCTCTTCCTGTAGGGTGCATGACCATTTACTAGCTTTGGCGTCCCCCCTGATGTCAGATGATGCTGGTTCCAATGGAGGAAAAACACCAATTGCTGCTCCACCACCTACATTTGCCTCCGGTATGTCAGAAATGATCCACTGCTCAAAAAAGAAACCCCCGGTTGTTGGAACAAATTGCTGTTAAATTGTTGGCAACGTGGTCTACATTGAAAATTTGTTGGAAAACTAGAAAATATATTTTTGTTTTTGAAATTTACGGGTGCCGCCATCTTTGATGTGATGACGTTTCACGGCGATTTTTATTGTTACACGACAAAAGAGCTATTGTTTTCTGACAATAGGGACCATCTGATTGGCTAAGACAACATGGCCTTTGTTTATTTCGCGCGAAATGCAATTCTAAATATAGCCACATCTACTCCTGTGCTGGGAACAGAACTAATGGGGAAAATGGACGCTCCTGGTAATGGACTCCTGACAAATATGTCGTAATAAAGTTGACTTAGTGGAGTTGTTGGTCTCCCATTTTTCTGCCAAAAGATGGAATTGCAACCAACGTCTTACATTTTGTGCTAAAAGCTTAAATGTTTCTGTAAGTTAGATGCCGCTGCTGTTTTTGGCCCAAGCAACTTAGATACGTGTTACGAATTAGAAATGCTATACTTCTTCTTGTCACTTACATTTGAAGCTTTGCGGCAAGGAAACCCTGCCAACAATCCAACCAACAAGGAAAAAGGTATAATAGAGTCGTCAGCGAGCCCATTGGCACATCAACACCCTGTGACATTACACAGGGATTATGGACATAGCCCTGCTAATAGTGCCTGTTCCACTGCACGACCAGCTGCAGGTATGGTGCACTAGAACGTGAATAAAGGCATTGTGTTGTAGGGCTAGCAAATGGTCAATTCGAGCATTTGCAAGCAGGCGAGCATCTTGTTTTTACAGTGAGCACGAACAATTATATATTACCACTACTGCGAGCAGAAAGCATTTTTACTAGCACGAGCGTTGGAGCACACAATTTTTTTGGGGCAGCATCTGAGGAAAGGCTAAACAGGACGAGCACTTGGAAATTTTGACAGACCATTTGCTAGCCCTTATTGTGAGAAGTATAAATTCAAGATTTCATTGACTACTAAACACTAACTTGAGATAGGACATCACAGAAAAGTCCATTCCATTCCTACTACAATACATTTTCTTTAAAGTGCCTATGAAATGAAAAAATCGTACCCGTTTTTATTTTATTAAATTATAGACTTCCCTTAGCCATTTTGTGCAATTAAAAATCAATTTGGAGAGCACGAACATAATTTTATTTCGTATCGAAGTCAGGCGGAATTGCCAAAATCTGGCGACAATTTTTACGCCGTTAAAGATATGCTAATCACATGCGTGACGTCAATAGGTTTGCGCATTTATATTCGCAAAGCCGACTGCAAGGATTCTATAAAACAAATATGGCCATCTTCAAGGTTTCTCAAAGTATTAAATATTTAAATTGAAAACTGGCCAAAAATGCACTTATTTTGTAGTATTTCTGGGGACGAATATAAATGAGTACATCTTGTGACGTCACGCATGTGATTACCATATCTTTAACGGCGTAAAAATTGTCGCCAGATTTTGCCAATTCCGCCTGACTTCGATACAAAAAAAAAATGTTTGCGCTCTCCATATTTATTTTTATTTGCACAAAATGACTAAGAGAAACCAAGAATTTAATAAAATAAAATAAAAACGGGATCCATTTTTTCATTTATTGGCACTTTAAGATATTGTAACGAAAAAAACCATTCCGGCTCACAATAGGCCTTTTGCATCAATTGATCACACGACGATTTTGCCATAGCAACGCCTTGTGTGGAGGGCAAGCCATTCTAACATTCCTTGACAACAGAGAGAGCGTGGGAGACGCGAACGTGAAACCTCAATACTAAAAGTTCTGCCGGTTCCTTTGTTATTCGTTTTCAGCTCAAATTTATCATAACTATTTAGCTTTAAATCTTAAAGTTCAGTGTTAGAGGATTTTAAGAGCCGTAAGACGATCAGAAATAGCTTTCTGAAGCCAAAACCGAACTGGACTCTGCGAATACTCGCAACATGATGGCGGCCTCAACAGACGGTATAAAGAACTGAGCTGACTTCGGGAATGTACTTTTCTTCCACGCTTTAAATCGTTTTTATGTTCTAGAAAAATTATCTGATGACAGGAGATGTATCTATTTAATACTCTACCATAGCCGAGGAGATGCTAGGAGACGCTGGTGTTGTATAAACTGGAACGCGCTACCACTGTTGTGTGCCACAAATATGCAGTGGTGATTCACGCTATAACGATGGACTTTCCTTTCATCGCAAAAATTCCCCGGTAAAGACATGGGATTAAGGTCTCAGTGGATCACCAAAATACGAAGTAACGAGGGGCTTTATTTCAAGATTACAGACTCTAGTGTTGCTGGTGATTTGAAAAAAAGAGAGAACTTGTCACATAGGAAAACCAGCTAATCAACAACCTATAATATCAGGTTGTTATTCGTACATCAGTTTATAATATCTCTGTAGCCTGTAACGCGTTCAGATACATCATTCTCCTGTCATCACATAATTTTTCTAGAACATAAAGACGATTTAAAGCGTGGAAGAAAAGTACATTCCCGAAGTCAGCTTCTTACCGGCGCCAGCTGTTGTCTCATGTTGCGAGTAACTCGCAGAGTTCGGTTCGGTTTTGGCTTCAGAAAGCTATTTCTGATCGTCTTACGGCTCTTAAAATCCTCTAACACTGAACTTTAAGATTTAAAGCTAAATAGTTATGATAAATTTGAGCTGAAAACGAATAACAAAGGAACCGGCAGAACTTTTAGTATTGAGGTTTCACGTTCGCGTCTCCTACGCTCTCTCTGTTGTCAAGGAATGTTAGAATGGCTTGTCCTCCACACAAGGCGTTGCTATGGGAAAATCGTCACGTGATCAATGGATGCAAAAGGCCTATTGCTAAGTACGTGTTGGTGTTACATTTCTTCCCCCATTTCTTTGACCGTCACAGTACAACAAATAGAATGGGTGTACCAGTACCATATTGTCACCTACCATTGATTGACGTACAAATTTGCCCTGATCAAAAGTGACATTGAGCATTTGTCGCCCCCACACATCATGACACCTTACAAAATAAATTTTTAAATTGTAATTTTAATATGTTATAACTTTCTTTAATCTTAGTTGCCAGTCCAAGGAAATCATCTGTTGCCTCCCTGGCCCGAGATCCAAAAACTGGAAAAGGTAATGACTGCGATCTGTTTTCTTAAAGTACCAAACTTGTGGCAGCAATAAATGATCAAAGTAGTGCAAAGGAACTGAAAACAGGTATGAGAAGATTGAAAGAACATGAATAAAAATGCGATTAACATGGGGAATGTCACATGCCGCCTCTTTGCCAATGACTGTATAGCCTTTTTGTTTCCTTGTCATTACGTTCCTTGCTGTAGCTTAGTTTTGCAATGTGCTTTAATAAATATGCAGCAATACTATACAATAACCATGAAAAACTTTCCACAATCCGTGCTTGATCCTATAAGGAATCAAACCAGATTCTTAGCCTTGTTGAATGTTTTGTTTTTTAAGTACTTTAGTTAACTTATATTATTCATTAATATATCCTTTCTTTACCTATGGCTTACTTGTATGGGGAAATACATACGCTACTACACTTAATAAATTAATCATTATTCAAAAGAAATCATTACGTATTATTACCTTTTCTCAATTTGATGCACATACAAGCCCCCTCTTTACAAAGTTGAATATTTTAAAATTGCAAGATTTGGTTTATTTGCATACTGCTCTTTTCATGTTTGACTTTTACAACAATAATCTTCCAACTATGTTCAAAGATTTTTTCATTCCAATCAAAAAAGTACATACTTATAATACTAGACTAGCCTCTAAATGTACTTATTATACTCCAAAAGTTCGTACAAATTACGGTAAATTCAGCTTACGATACAATGGTGTCACAACCTGGAATTCAATTTGTGAAGACATTAAGATACTACATTCTAGAAAGTTATTTAAATCAAGTCTTACTAAACAGTTTTTGAATCAATATTAGTGCTCTCCTTATCATATTAAATTATACAATATAGATCTTCCTTTCAGCTTGTACGTGTATCTGTCTGATTTAAATGTAAATAGTGACTGACTTATACTTGTATAATGTGTGTGTGTTCATGTTTTCTTGTCTGACCAATAATACTCATATATAATTTACTACATTTTTGGGGTGCCAGACTCGATTAGTTTAATTTAAGCTACTTCTGACATCCCAGCACTCTAATTTTAGCAAACTGGTTTTCACTGTAAATTCCTATTTGTTAAAAGAGTGTGAATAAATTGTTGTTGTTGTTGTTGTTTGATCTGGAGCATGATATCCTTCGTCCACAAAATCAAGTCTCAAAGATATGATTTAAAAAGAACCATTCATAAAGCTTTGTAATTTGTTAGAACACATGCACAGCCTTTGTAGATTGTCTATTGAAAGTATTAAATCTCCACCATAACAAAACAGAAACTTATTTCCAAAGACTTGTTGTCTTCTTCAGCTCTCCAACAGCGCAACATCTACGCCATTAGTGTGTGGCGACGAGTGAAGGTCAAACTGGATGGCCGGGACTTAGACCCAACAAAGAGAATGTCTGTAACAGACCAGGTAATGTCTTATTCACATTATTTAAGAGTGAGATGAAATGATAGCAGTACTTCAATGCTTTGATGTTCATGTCACATTCTAACGGCAATATTCAATGTGATATTTTCTCGCTTCTATCTTTTTACTTGCTTGGGAAGGAGGCATCAGCAAGTGAAATGAATTATGGGTAATGTTCAACAACTGGGCCAGAGGGACAGCTGGACTTCACTGTTTTTAAAGTGCCCATCACCCTTTTGCAATTTTGATAGCTTATGAACCTCCGAAAAGTTTTGAGTACTTCTGTGAAGAAAGTTTTTGTTTAAAGTGAATGACTTTATGTTCTACGCTTGTTTGAAATCGTGTAAATGTGACCTTTCCTGACCCATGACCGCGTAAGTAAAAGCCTGGGTCGAAACCTGGGTAGACGTCATCTTGACGTCATATAATTAATTCGGCTTTGCAATCATTTGAAGAAATACTTAACATGTTGACTAAAATGACTTTTTTCTTTACTAACAACTCAAAAACTGTGTATATTTTCTATGCATCGATGTTGTTGTGATAAAAAGGCGCCATGGAGAATAATGCATTAATGAGATGACGTCTACCCAGGTTTCGACCCAGGCTTTTACTTACGCTGTCATGGGTCAGGAAAGGTCACATTTACACGATTTGAAACCAGCGTAGAACATAAAGTATTCACTTTAAACCAAAACTTTCTTCATAGAAGTACTCAAATCTTTTCGGAGGTTCATAAGCTATCAAAATTGCAAAATGGTGATAGGCACTTTAAGGTCGCATCTCATTGGACTTCACTCAAAAAGAATTCTATTGTTTTAGGGTTACGCTATTGTTTTAGGGTTACGCTATTGTTTTAGGGTTACGCTATTGTTTGGTTAACCAATATAATAATAATAAACTTTATTGACATTTTACAACGCGTAGCGTTCACCAGTCATTACAGGATAAGTTACTAAATTACACTAATAATAGTTTAAAAGTTTTAAAATTTTAAAAATGTGTGGTAAGTACTATGTCAAACACGAATTGGAGTCTTTCATCAGGGGTTCCAAATATTGAGAAAACAAATGAAACCCGAGCGTATTATTCTTTTTTGATGGCAGTGATTTCAACTAGCGTACTAGTAGTGTAGTGGACAAGAGTTAGTACAAGCAGTCGGAAGGGTCGAGGGTCGAGCTCCAGTGGAGGCAGACGTTTTCTTTCTCTGTCATTCTTTATTTCTTTACTTCTTCGCTCCTTACTTGTAGTTTATCAGTATGCAATTAGTTAGTGGTTCATGAATATGATGATTAAGAAATATTGATCACTAGGGTTGGAAATCTGATCAAACACTAGTGCAATTGGAACTGGTGTTTCATTGGATGTCAAGATGCATCCACCTGACGAAGCTTCGAACAAGGGTTTCACCGGGTATCAAGACCCATGCATGTGACCAAATACAGTTCGTCCATTGGATGACTATCTCATGAATTATTAATGAGTTTGAGAAGTTATATTCCTAAGCGATAGCCAGGGGGTTACGAGTAATCATCAATTCTCTCTCTTTAAAACACTAGAACAGGAAGTTCGCGAATAACCCCTCATTTTCTCTAGCACTGGACAAGTAATAAAATCTTTGTCAGCTGTTAATGTTCTCAAAACAGGAAGTTGTTTTAACAACCTCATCAAATAGCATTTTTCGCTGCCTTTCGAATTTGCTGCACTTCATTACAAAATGAAATTCATCCAATAACATTCCAGGTTTCAAACGGTGAAGTCCGCCCCAAGAGGGAGGCTTTTTTATCGTTCAGTTATGTTGATGAAACCCCCTATCTCTCACATTGGCTGCTCTAGTCTTCTCACGTTGTATGTTCTTTTATTGTTAGGTTGATTATGTGATCCGTGAGTCAACCAGTCTGGACAATCTCTGCCAGATGTACGAAGGCTGGACAGCATGGGTATAGAGATGTGTAAAACTCGGCAATGACACAACAGGTCTGTCTGCATTCAACCATCACGCAGAACAGCATTTCATTGGTCAACCACCGTCACCATGGTAACAACACCAGCAGGTTCTTCTGAAGCAACGACATGTACACGTAGCAAGTGGCACGCACCACCAGTCAGAAATTATGTTAAATTGTAAGCATAGTGCGGACATTGCTGGACATTCGTCATGTTGCATATTTAGATAACATCGTTTTAGGTGACATCTGGAAAGTGGTTGATTGTGTAGCAATGGATTTTATGTCGGTCATGCCAGGTTGTGTTGAGCAGCCAGGCTTGTATGGCCCTCCTTGCAGTTATTTAGTGATAGTGCCATGTGGATGCCTTCTTATCAAACTACAGATCGGTTATGTAAAGAAGAGCTAGGTCTCTCAGTGTAAAGTGGATTTGATTTTCTTTAGCATGCTACCTTTCCTCTTCTTCCTTTTTCCAATTTTTTTCCTTTAAACCTTTTATGCTTCCACCGAATCTCGCATCAAACCACCTAGTTGCACTAAGTTATTAATAGTAAAACTCTCATTTTCTGTTTTGCCATTAGTTCATTTTTTGTAAAATTTATGATGAAGACCATTCTGTAATGATAGAAAAATTAAAATCCTCATCGAGTGTTTTGTTTTCATGGCCTCTCCACAGAAGCTCTTTGTCATGCTTAAACGGTCTTGCAAGTTTTCTCCTGCTGTAGCAATAGATAATCCTTGTGACACCAGCGTTTGTGACGTACTAAAATACAGGTGTATTCTATGACTAGCCATTGTACCATGACAGAATAGGAGCTGTCGCTAACCTGATGGTACTGACACCAATAATAGTATGACCTTTTTGTCAAAGTATAGTGTTGAACAAGTGATGTACTAAGAGGTTAAACGGAGTAGCTATACTCGTCATTTTGACTGCTGTATACAAGCAAGCAACACTAAAACACAACAAGACCTTGTGTCCACTTAAAGTGACAGCAACAAAATGAATTTGTTATATTCAAAAGGCTTGGATGCGTTTGTTAATATTCACAGAGCCATCGGCAAGCCAGACGCAGCACAAAGCTGTGCAAAGTGTAATAGATCCTACACTAAACACATGGGAAGACAAAAAGTCTGACCCTTATTGAAAGCACTCGTGATCAAGAGTGCATAGAAGACATCATTAACATCTCGTGGTGTGAAAAACGTTAAGAGGACGTTGGGTCCATTTTAGAGTAGATTTCGTATGAGTGGGCAGGTTACGACGACTTACGGCACTGTACAGCATGCCGTGACATTGAAATGGTTTCCCCATGTTTTTGTTCGTCTGATCCAATCAACTTAAGAGTTGGATACGGCAAAGCAGCAGCACGGTTACGGTAAAGCTAGAGTCTTGTCTCATTTCTTTCCCACTCATACGAAATCTGCTCTAATAAGTGAAGTAACTGTTAAAAGCTGCTGCTTGTGCGTGTTCACCACTTCACTACTACAAGAACATGTAATTTCCGGCAGCATGTGTCTGTTTTTGACTTATTAAAAATTCGTTCTGTACACTTTTCCATATAAACTTTCTAAAAAGCTAATCCAAAAATTCAAATAAAATCGGACCTCGAAATACTCAAATTACACCTGAACTAAATTTAACGTAGTTTTTAGTGATCTTTTGAAAGCTATTGTTAACTATGATGGAATACCTTCCAACTGGGTTTGAAGTGCTCACTAACAAGCAACAGCTGAAGATAACAGTTTTTTCTGCAGCTTTTGAATTTATTGACAATGGGTCAATAAGGGTGCGTTCGATTGACCGTATTCCGGAATAGGAATAGATAGAATAGTCTCTGGAAATGACTGGTTCGGGCATATTTTGCACTGTAAGGTACAAATGCTTGCTGACATATGATATTCAGGATACATTTAGTATTCCAGTGGCTAAAAAATCCCAGTACAAGCGATTTGTAGTGATCATTCTGTGTATTCTTATTCCGGAATACGGTCAATCGAACGCACCCTAATTGTGTTGCTGTAGAAAATGTATTCAATATTTAACTGTGTGTATCTGGTAAAAATGTACACCGTTTACCAGCTAATGTTATGTATCTCGTACTGTTATTCGATATTTTTCTGATTACTCACTGTGTTGAAAGACCTAATGTACATGCTCTATCTGGCCAATCTTGTGGAATCGTTTTTGAAACCCAGTCGGCTTGAAACGTGCTAATTTCATATCGGAATTACTAATTAGTGTTATCTTCTTACATTTGCACGAAAGATGGAGCCTAATCAGAAACTAGTATTGAAGTTTGGAAATGTTTGGGGCATTAAAACCAGTAAACGTTTCCTGTTGTCGGTTAGCCCAAAAGTTAGTAGTCATTCTGTTTTCTTGTTACTGTCGATTTACCATCATGGTGCTTTGGTAGTTTTCGTTGTTTGACTAATATAGAAGTAGCGGTATGTTTAATTAGTGTTTAAAAAGGTGTTGGGATATAATTATGTTGCTTGTGCCGCTCGTGAAAACCAGGCTTTACTGTTCCAGCGATCAAACACATTTAAGAACAACAAAGTCCCAGACGCATTGATCATTAGTAATGTTTGTTTTCATCTCACACCTATGAGTAGAACAAGTACAACAAATGATAAATACTGCTTATGTCGCTAGTGGTTCAGTTACAGTTAATTATGTTCTACAGCCGCATTTGCATCTTCGCGAATAGCATTTGACTCGTATGAACTAAGAAGATTTGCAGTAGTTTTAACTGTCCAAGCAAATGTAGTAAACTGAGCTCAGTTGTCAAAGAAGTAGCATCACTTTGTAGTAATCAGGAGCGTAGCCATGGGGAGGTTTCGAAACAACCCCCCCTCTCACTAAGGAAAAACCCCTCTCCCCGTTTCCCAGCCAAAAGAAAAAGAAAGAGCGAGTGTACTCCTAATGCTGGAAATGCCATTTAGGAGACCTTAGATTTTCAGAATTGCCGCGCAAGCGGTTAGGAACCCACCTACGTCAAACTGTGGCTATGCCCCTGGTAATGACAAATTGAGAGAATTCCAAGAGAAATATTGCTAATAACATGCATGCTGGGCTGCTTAAACTGTTATGGATGCATGTAGATTTAGAATTTGTTGATTACCGGAATGTTAAATTGTTAGCAATTGCTTGAATAAAATCGATGTTTAACTGTTCATTGTTTGATTGATTTCACGGCGGCTTTATACTGGGTCACGGGTACTGTTACTCAAGGCTGGTGGTCCTTGTTCCTCGGCCTCCGCATCAGTGTCTGCTGGTGCTGGCAGTCCTTGTTCCTCGGCCTCCGCATTAGCTGGTGCTGGCGGTCCTTGTCCCTCAGCATCTGCTGGCGGTCCTACTGGTGGTCCTCCTTCCTTGGCCACAGCATGAATTATTGACACTCGAAATCACCAAATTTCGATCAAAACCTTTTCTTGTAACTACATGGTATAGGCCTCCCAACTCACCAGTTGATTATTTTCGACAGTTTGAATTATTTCTTAAGAAAATCGATTGCGAAGACAAAGAGATACATATTTTAGGAGATATGAATTGTGATTTCTTAAACAAACCATTCGATAATCAAGCATCGAACCTTGAATTCCTTCTGGACGCATATCAACTTAATCAGCTCATTCAGAAACCTACAAGGGTAACTAAATCTTCGCAAACATTAATCGATTTATATGTTACTAATGAACAAAACAAGATTAAAGCAACAGGGGTGTACCCGCTCACAATTAGTGACCATTATTTGATATATGCAGTGCGTAAACTAACAAGTAGAGGCGAACCACCGAAATTGATTAGGACAAGAAATTACAAAAAGTACCAGTCATCCAAATTTAAAGCTGACCTAAATAGGGTCCCTTGGGAGACGCTTAATCAATTTGAAAAACCCGATGAGGCATGGTCTAAATGGATTGAAATGTTCAATTCTGTTTTAGAAAAACACGCACCAATAAAAACAAAACGCGTTCGAAACAAACCAGCGCCTTGGATTACCTCAGATCTCAAAAAATTAATGTATAAAAGAGATACTTTGAAAAAGAGAGCTACCAAAACCGCAATGTCCTCTGATTGGAATGAATTTAAGAAAGTCCGTAATAGTGTGAATCAGAGCATTAAAGTAGCAAAGTCTAATTATTATCAAACACAAATCAAAGATAACTCTGATAACCCAAAAGAGATATGGAAATTATTAAATCAACTCACAAGTAAAAAGTCAGACGGTACACTTATAAATGAAATTAAAACAGATGACGGAAT
The DNA here is from genome assembly GCA_030867875.1 of Actinernus sp. WN-2022. NCBI lineage: Eukaryota > Metazoa > Cnidaria > Anthozoa > Actiniaria > Actinernidae > Actinernus > Actinernus sp. WN-2022. The sequence goes on from JAOWCC010001634.1 coordinate 101,428,930, forward strand.
GGTACTAACTGAACCAATAGAAATTGCTGAGCATATGAATGAGTATTTCTCAGAGATCGGTCCTGCACTTGCTGCTGAAAATTGTATGATCTCTGATTCCTACGGGAGCCAGTTTAAATCTTACGTAAATGAGGCAAAGTCTGTCTTTAGTATACAACGGCTTTCAGTAGCTAAAGTTTTGAAACTAATAAAGAAACTTTGCGTTTCTAAAGCAGCTGGCCTGGATAGAATATCCAATAAAGTACTCCGTGACTGTTCTGAAGAGATCTCCGAATCTCTCACAAATTTGTTTAATCTGTCACTTGAAACAAAACAGTTCCCAAGAGAATGGAAGATTGCTCGATTATCACCAATTTTCAAACAAGGCAAAAAAAACGAGGCAGGTAATTACAGACCGATCTCTATTCTCTCAACCATTGCCAGAATATTTGAAAAACTAGTCTGTGGACAGTTTTACAAATATTTACAAGAAAATAATATTCTAAATAAACACCAATCTGGATTTAGACCCATGCACTCAACTGCAACTGCACTTCTTGACCTAACAAATGAGTGGTATATAAACATTGATAAAGGACAATTAAATGGAGTTGTGTTTTTAGATTTTAAAAAAGCTTTTGACACTAGATCATTCCATTCTCCTTGAGAAGTTATCCCTTTATGGGGTAGAGCCCTCCACTCTAAAATGGTTTTCATCCTACTTGTCAAATAGAGGTCAGAAGTGTTTAGTAAATGGTGCATTATCCTCTGAGTGTTTGATAAAATGTGGCGTGCCACAAGGATCTATTCTGGGTCCGTTACTCTTCTTACTCTATATAAATGATCTACCAAATTGTGTTAGCAACTGTAGGCCACGTCTTTACGCCGATGATACAAGTCTCTCTTTTACGGCTCCAGACGTGAGTAAACTGGAGACCGAAATAAATATGGAACTGACATCTGTAAAGAAATGGCTTATTGCTAACAAACTTTCACTCAATCTTCTTAAAACCGAATTTATGATTATAGGTACAAGACAGAGATTGGATTTTGATTATGATATTGAAATCTCATTGAATAATATTTCTGTAAGAAGAGTGAAGGAAACTAAACACCTCGGTGTATATTTAGATGAAAACCTTCGGTGGCACGCACACATTGATAATATTATTAAAAAGGTATCCTCTGGTCTTGGGATATTGAGGAGAGTAAGGCCCTTTGTACCAAGAGATGCTTTAATAAAAGTCTACATGGCACTGATTCTTCCACCCTTAGAATATTGCTCTATTGTTTGGGATAACCTTGGATTGGGTCTTGCCAATAAGTTACAGACTCTCCAAAATCGTGCTGCAAGAATAATAACTAAATCTGATTACACAATTAGGTCAACAGACATTCGTAAGGAATTGTGTTGGGAATCATTAAAAGAAAGAAGGCTAAAAACAAGGGCTATTATGATGTATAAGACAGTAAATAACCTAGCGCCCAGCTATCTTTCTGATCTTTTTATAAAAGAATCCCAACACTGTAGCTATAACTTACGTCATTCAAATGCAAACCTTCATATCCCAAGACCTCGAACAGAAGCACTAAAAAGAAGTTTTTCTTACAGTGGAGCCAAAATTTGGAACTCTTTGCCCAGTTTTACAAAAGAGGCAAACAGTTTAACCATATTTCGAACGGAGCTCCAAAATATTGATATTTGTGGACTCATGGACTGTTTATAATATATTTTTAATGTATATATTTAACATAAGTTTTGTAATTATATTATTAGTCCAAATACTATTAACTTATTGTAACGGTTCTCTTGGAAACCAAGTATAACTTGAAGAGATTCCGTGTTTTAAATAAAGATTCATTCATTCATTCATAAGTGTCTGCTGAGGCTGGCGGTCCTTGTTCATCGGCATCTGCTGGCAGTCCTTGTCCCTCGGCATCATCGGCATCTGCTGGGGCTGGCGGTCCTTGTCCCTCAGCATTATCAGTGTCTACTAGTGCTGGCGGTACTTGTTCTTCAGTGGGGTTATTACCTGGCGTGATAACCCCAGTGGGGTGTGCAGGCGCCCTTCTTCCCCAAATAAGTCCTGTCCCGGCGTTACCGTTGTCCTGTCTCTTTCGTCTCTGTCGACTTGTGGGCGGGGTGAAACCCCAACCTTGTTTTGGGTGGATAGCTGCTCTATCCTCCAGTGGTGATGGTTTGCCCATGATTCTGTTGTGATGAATTACCACTAACTCTCCCGAAGCTTCCTTCCGCAATTCATAATCGACACCGTTGTTCATCCTTCTGATGATAGCCCAGTGCCCAAACCAACGCGTTGATTCTGATTGCCCCTTCTTTGTCCACCCTTTGACCAGGTGTAAGCTCCTATCTTCATCTTGTCACGAGAGATGGCTAACCTCTGATGAACTTCTCCATAGACCTGAGCAGTTACCGGTTCCTGTTTCTCTTCTTGGGTTGTCCACAGTACATCCTGCGGCAAAAGAGGATTTCTACCATGAACAACTTCAAACGGTGAGCACTTGGTGGATGCATTCTCTGCAATCCGTAGGCCAAGTAGAACTTCTGGTAGTAGTTCTGCCCATGACTTCTCAGGAAGTTTACGTTCATTGATGATCGCTTTGAGAACTTGCTTAATGGATCTGATTGAGCGCTCTGCGAACCCATTGCCCTCTGGGTGATAACTGGTAGATCGCCTCTTTATAATGCTAAACCGATCGCATAGTGCCTTCATCGTTGCGCCGTCTACGTTTCTTCCTTGGTCCGACAGCACACTTGTCGGGCACCCGTGTCTAGTGACCCAGCCTTTCCAAAACGTTTTCACCAGTGTCTGCAGTTTGGTCCTTCATTGAACAAAGTTCTTAACATAGTTGTACATGCCTACCCAGTAGAAACGGTTGTTCAACAGTGAATAGGTCTTATCCACCCCGGCAGGGCTTACGGAGTGGAGCTCACCGACCACAAACCGCCGTAAGCTAGCCGGTACAACTGGCCTCCCTGCTTTAGTTAGTACTCCATCTTCCACTTGTAGTTGTCGACTCACCCTTTTGAAGCGCCCCTGCTTGACAGGCTTGCCGTCTTTCACTAAACGCAGGCAAGGCCCTATAACTACATCAAGGTCTTGTTCCTTCACGAGGGTGGTCTTGAAATCGTCTTCTGAAGTGGCCAGCACGTGCTCTTCAAATGGATCATGATCCGACTCTGCGGAGCAGTCCAATATCAATAACTTTATTTAGGCACGCTAGCCTCTACAACTTGTAGCTGATTTCCATGAAGGGCGTGAACAATACAATTAATTAAAACTATAATACAAAAGTCGATGACTACTTAAATGTGCTAAAAACACATATAATGCATAAATATATATAAAGGTATTTAAGATGTGTTAAAAACACATGATACGTATTTACAATAATATGACACAATATACTATAATGTCAACTGCTGATTTAATGGTAGCGTTATTAATTGTTTAAAAGTACGGAAGGAAAGGAATGATGCATGCTAACGGTTAATGGAGGAAGAAATGAGATTGCAGAAGGAATTAAACGATTCGCAGTCCCTTACTTCAGTTGGCAAGGTATTCCATGACTTTGCACCATTGTAACTCCAGCTTTTCTTTAAGAATTCGGTTCTTGGACGAGGCATGACTAGCCTACTAGAAGATCCTCTCAAGTTATAACTGCTAGTTTGATTAATTTTTTGAAATAAATGACAGCCTCGAAGGTGCTAAACCATGGAGTATCTTGAACATAAGTTTTGCCTTCATTTGAGCTCTATGCTCCTGTAATGTCAACCACCCAAGAGCATTTAGGGACGCTTCAGACTGTCCGGCTTCGTTACTGCGTTTCATTATAACTCTGGCGGCTCTATTTTGTAGTTTTTGAAGACGATCCGAAAGGACACTTCCTATCGAGTCCCACACTACACTACAGTAGTCGAAATGCGGCCTAACCAATGCATTATATACTAATATCAATGTTTCGTGATCTACAAACTGTCTTAACCTTTTTATAGCACCAATACCCGATGAGATTTTCTTAGCTATATAATCAATATGACTTTCCCACGTAAGGAACTCGTCGATCTGGACACCAAGCACTTTACAATTATTAACCCTCCTGATTGGTTGGTTCCCAATGGCAATGACTGGTGCCTTTGAAAGATGATTAATATTATATCTAGATCCAATCAGGGTGTATTTAGTTTTTGCTACGTTAAGACTCAGTTTGTTTGCCGAAAGCCATTTTTTAACGTTCCCCAAATCACGATTTATTGCCAGTTCTATTTCCTCTAGAGTTTCACCAGCTGCTGTTAAATTTTTCAGTCTGCATTTTCGTACCTTGGATTCCTGCTGAGGCAGTATGCGTTCCTGATTCCTGCCGAGGCAGTATGCGTTACCATTGGCTTCAGCCGGCTTGTAGATAATGGAGTATTCAAACTGTTCAAGTTCAACCGTCCAGCGCGCAAATTTTTCTCGGGGATCTTTCTGCTTGCGTAACCAGACGAGGGGATTGTGGTCGGTATAGAGTGCGAGAGGGTTCACTCGTAAGTAGACACTCCACTTCCGTGTTGCCTGAATAAGTGCAAATCACTCTTTTTCTGTGGTCGACCATTTTCTTTGACTGACAGACAAAGCCCCTCCCCCCCCCCCCCCCCCCCGTTTCATAGAGAATGTGAACGTAAGAAACGGTTCATCAGTTTTTCGTTCGGCCTGAACGGACTCTGTGCTTATTCTATGTTTAGAAAAACTGAGTAAGAAAAGCAATAAAAAGCGAATAAAAGAAACAAACACAAAATTATTTTTCATATCCCGTCGTCACAGCCGTTGGCTTAAAGTGCCCCAAAACCCTTTTGCAATTTTTATATATATGAATCTTTGAAAGGTTTTGAGTACTTCTGCAAAGAAATTTTTGGCTTACAGAGAATATTCTATGTTCTAGGCTTGTTTGAAATGGTGAAAATGTGACCTGACCCATGACCGCGTAAGCAAAAGCCTGGGTCGATTCCCTATCTTACGTCATCCAATTCATTCGACTTTGCAATAACTTGAATAAATATTTAGCATTTTGTCTAAAATAGCTGTTTTCTTTACTAAAATCTCAGACTGTAATTCTCTATATATCGATGTGTTGTGATAGAAAGGCGTCACGGACAATAATGCATTAATGAGGTGACGTTAGATAGGGAATCGACCCAGGCTTTTTCTTACACGGTAATGGGTCAGGAGAGGTCACATTTTCACCATTTCAAACAAGCCTAGAACATAAGAGTATTCTCTGTAAGCCAAAAAATTCTTCTCAGAACTACTCAAAACCTTTCAAAGTTTCATATATATAAAAATTGCAAAAGGGTTTAGTGGCACTTTAAAGTGACCCTAAGTGGAACATCTAAGAAGAAAGTGACAATGGAGATCGGATAACGGTTTTCCAATGTTAGGTCTACTAAATTATTTGCATACTTGGAATACCCATACACGATTTGCATATTATATCAGATATTGAACGTCGATTGTTAGCGTCAAAGGCGTTCCCAGGCTCTTAACCGTGCTAACACCTTAGTGAGCGTGCAAGCGAGCGAGTGACAAAGTCCCCCACCCCAATAACTCGTTCCTGTGCATGGGCGTATCCACAAGTTAAAAATGAAAATATTTTACTGAGTGTTCATATCTAAAATAATTGTATTTAAATCCCAATAGCTGCAATTCATGCAGGCAAGCTAAGATTATTTCCAGAAAGGTTAACTCCCTGATGCACTAACAACTCGTGTTACATCAAGTAAATATATTTAAAAGTAGTACTAAATACACACTCTCAAATGGCATCTCAGGATTGTGTCACAGTTGATTATTAACTCTGAGTTAATATCATGTCACACAAACATTTACAAAATAAAATTTGCTTTTTTGTCAGCAGAAAACCATTACTGTTAAAGATGATTTCATCATGGGTGTATGGGTTACTGATCTGTTGGCACCTGGTATATGTTGTGGCAATTCAGCAGCTTTCTCTTTATATTTAGCCAAGGCTTAGCAAAATGCCTTGTATTTTTTCTGTTTAATTAAAGGCTGTCGTGTGATAGTTAATTAAGTTCATATCATAGTATGATACAGTCTCATTTGCAGATACTTGGACCATTGTACATGTAGTGTTAAGGCTGACACTCAGTCTTATTGTACATCAAAGTTACAGATCCTCAGTCCAGTATTGGCTGGTATTGCTGACTTTGTTGTATGCTGTGTAACACCCTGTTACCAGATCTCCGATGGAATTCTTCCTGTGATGATAAACCTCTAAACTCCCCTGAAAACAACAATGCCGCATGATTATTTTAGAGTACATTTGCTGGTACTTTAAGACTCTTTAATTTAATTGATTCAATCAGAAGGATAACAACAACGGAGAAACAATGACAGGCCTCTCAATAAATGCAGCTATGAATAAAAAGTAGGCAGCTGTTGATGAAAGTAGCCGGATGGAAATAGGCAACTAGTTGACCGTTTTTGTTGGCTACCAGCCCTTATTCATCTTGACAGCATTGAACTGTGTCATATGTATAAACTATCTGAAATCTGCTCTGACATAAATAATATCTCGAACTTTAAGTAACAACTTAAATTCAAGTTACGATCACCTATTTGAGGATCAGTAGATTAGATTAATGGATAGAAGGACTGAATTAATAAGCAAGCTTAATTAGTAGTTCAGTTCCTATTGCCTGCAGAATGAACCTTTATCACACAACATGGCCATGTTGTGTCCCAGCTGGATCCATTTAAATTTGTCCTCGCACTTCCAAACTTAACGCATGCATATCTCAGACATTACGCTTGAAGTGCAAAAGCTATTAATTATTTGTAGCCAAAATGCCCATCACATTATAATTAAGGTCTATTGGCTCTGTTTAGCCTGCTAATTGCAAAATAATGTTCATATTAAGATTGTTTCTCTAGCTTTTGCTGTTTGCCAATCAAATAAAGCAGCAGTTGCTCACCAGTGATGATGTCATATCTTTTCCTTATTTGGGGTTGCCTCCTAGTGCCAGGCCCCCTCTCTCTTCCCAGCATATCATGGACTGCAGTGTAGCTTGTATCAAAGCTCATCTGTCATAATGTTCAATTAAGTTTCGTTTAGATAATTTTACTAAATTCTTAATTAAGCTACAAATAATACATCTAAACTAGCTGATTCATGTAAATGTACAATCATTATGGTGTCTGTCTATATAATACATATATACATTGTATATACATCCGCGCCGAAGAACACACACAAGCCAAGAAAAACCAAGAAAACTTCAATTACATTTTCCCTGCTCAAACCGCGCCAAAAGACACATTTAACTCACTAGATATTTCATCCGTCAGTATCGAGGCATTATTATCGCGCGATACTGTTTTAATATCGCGCGATAATGTGTTATTTTAAAATACGTATATTACGTAGCTAGACAACATGGCGGCGAACATGCTACGTGATAATGCTCTTCTCCTTTATATGATTCTCTTCCGACAACGAATTTGGCTTGACCTGAAAATAACAGGGATGTATTAGTCGAGAAATACTTTAATCTAAGCCTGAATTATATGGAAATTAATTGCTACAATTAAGTTCGTCTCATGATAAGAGCGGCGTCTGAACTGGGCCTAAGTAATGTACGTATTTTAAAATAATATAACAGCGCGATAATAAAACAGTATCGCGCGATAGTAACACTTTATACACTTAATTGTAGCAATTAATTTCCATATAACTCGGGCTTAGATTAAAGTATTTCTCGACTGATACATCCCTGTTATTTTCAGGTCAAGCCAAATTCGTTGTCGGAAGAGAATCATATAAAGGAGAAGAGCATTATCAAAGCAGTCTCGCGCGATAAATAAAGCAGTCTCGCGCGATAAATAAAGCAGTCTCGCGCGATAAATAAAGCAGTCTCGCGCGATAAATAAAGCAGTCTCGCGCGATAAATAAAGCAGTCTCGCGCGATAAATAAAGCAGTCTCGCGCGATAAATAAAGCAGTCTCGCGCGATAAATAAAGCAGTCTCGCGCGATAAATAAAGCAGTCTCGCGCGATAAATAAAGCAGTCTCGCGCGATAAATAAAGCAGTCTCGCGCGATAAATAAAGCAGTCTCGCGCGATATTCTTTCATAAACTTTGTGTTTGTGGGTGGCCCTTACAGGCTCCGTAGAAATCAGAATAGGAGATTAATTTTCTCATGCAGTCATATAATTTCAAGAACTTCAAAATAGTAAAAACACACAGAAGAAAAGCGAGCAGACAGATAGCCCAAGACCAAGCAGTATCAAACGGTCAACGGTTATTCCACTAGGTCAGAGCATTATGTTCATCTACGTTTTTCGACTTAGCTGCGATATTGATGAAATTGTAACCTGGCAATAGTTTGGATGAGTGGGACTGGTGCTTAAATGCTTTCAAGGGGAGGGGTGGAGTGGGGGTAAAACATATTATATTTAGAAAAAACACGTTTTGAGGGGGGAGGTGCAAATTTTGTTAAACATTTTTTTCGGAAAAACACCGTTCAGAAACCATCGTGGTCAAAGTGTTTTTCAATATATTATTGAACTTTGCCCAAATTTATGCCAAGGCGAATAAAGATAGTCAATTATTTCGTCAAACAGTACGCCATTTTGGTTCTACCTGCCATCCAACGTGGCGGCATAGCAACAGTTGCTAGGAAGTCACGTGATGGTGCAAAACCTCTATAGAATACTCGCGAGTAGCGAGTCAGAACGAGTAGAAATTTGACTCGCGACTCGCGAGTGGATGTTACGTTACTCGCGAGCGGTACTGTATATATATTCAAAAAGGTTGTCACAGATTTAGTATACATTGTGTACCAGTAAGACGATTTTAAAGGACAAATGACATAATTTTAAGGAATAACTCAATGGATTGTGGTTGTAAAGCATAGTTTTCACTGGCAGACAGACAGACAGACAATGTGTATTGGTACAATATACGCAGTAATGCACTGCAGTGAAGGATCCATGATTTTGTGAAAGGGGCGGGGCCACCCGGGTTGAAGGAGTCATAGGGGGGTTAAGTCAGGAGCCCATAACCAGGAGCGTCCATATCTCCTATATAGTTGTCACAGCGTTTTTACAAGTTGGGCTATTTTTAGATAATTTTACCTGCCAATTAGTGGGTTGCACCGTGGCGGAACAAAAGATGCCTCATTAGCTACTTTTGCTATACCAAACAACGTGGCTGCTACGCTTTGTGATTTGATTCCCTTAGGAATAATTGCAACTCAACAATAGCAGGAAACCGTTCTAAAAATAACCCGACTTGTGAAAACGCTGTGACATAGGCCTAGTATGCGGGATGGATGCTCCTAGTTATGGGCTCCTGGTTAAGTGAAGTGAGTCATGGGGGGTTCAGCGAGTCATACATGTACATGTAGGAGGGTTGAGAAAGTCATGGCTGGGTTGAGAAAGTCATAGGGGAGGGGTTGAGTGAGTCATAGGGAGGGATGAGTCATAGGGAGGGATGAGCGAGTCATAGGGAGGGATGAGCGAGTCGTAGGGAGGGATGAGCGAGTCGTAGGGAGGGATGAGCGAGTCGTAGGGGGTTGAGTGAGTCGTAGGGGGGTTGAGTGAGTCGTAGGGGTGTTGAGTGAGTCGTAGGGGAGTTGAGTGAGTTGTAGGGGGATTAGGGAGTCATAGGGTGAGTTGAGTGAGTTATAAAGCACTTGTTCTTTATATTTCACAGCTGTGACTAGAACAAGTACTGCTAATGATCAATGCAGTCTGCATCGTGCATATGTTGCTTGTGCTTTAATTATGCTTAATTTTTGTTGCTATATACAATGTAGTGAAAACCACTCAGAGGCTTAACGTACAAATGTACCTCTGTTGAGTTGTTCTGTCTTGTTGACTGCACCATATCATGACCTGCCATCTGTCTGTGCCATCTCTGATTGTGTTCATGGGATTCATATGTCTGCAGCAAAAGGTAATTAAGTTAATATATAATGATTAGATGCAAATAATAAGAGTACCAAAGTGTGAATTTGTTACAAATTTGCAAAATTTAGATGTAGTATTTTCGGGCCACCGATTTGGAAAGAGCAATATAAAACAACATTACATACCAAAAATGAGGTGTATACAATGAAAAGCGGCCGAGATATGGGCATTGGAATATATAATTTTCTTTCACAAATCACTGTATTTTTGTCCTGGCTTATAAACTTAGGAGCCAGGACAAAAATACAGTGATTTGTTAAAGAAAATTATATATTCCAATGCCCATATCTCGCCCGCTATTCATTTTATACACCTCATTTTTGGTATGTAATGTTCTTTTATCATGTTCTTTCCGAAACTGTGGTCAAATGTTCTTAAAGCAAAAATGTATTATTTAGGACGTCATCACTTCGGTACTCTATTGTGTAGGGAAACATTAGTGTGATAGGACTGTGATTGTGATAGCACAAGTTGCAGTTTCAGACAACAAATCCTGCTGACTTCTTTTGAAGCCTCACACACAAAGAGCTCTAATAAATTAATTGTTTCAAATTGTAGTTAGCTAGTAATTGTGACTTACTGGTCTCACATCATGTGTAATGAAGGTGCCCCTCGTATGTGTAGTCAACCAGTGATCAGGTGTTATGCTGATACTGAAGTGTGAAGTATGTTGTGAAGGATAGGCTGGTGGTCTTCTACTTGGCTGTAACGCCTTACTTCCTGAATAGTTCTAAACAATGATCAACAACAGAACTTATAATCATGACTAAAACAATTCCTGGAATCTGATTTGCTAAGAGCAGCCCAATTTCCAGTAATCAGTAATTTAGTGCAAAGTTGTATATCAGTGCAGGAATTAAGTTGAAATTCAGTGCAGTTTCAGGGTTACTTTAAAGTGATGGCCTATTTTAAAAATGAAAGCAGTTTATTTGGTAGAAACTAAACTTATAATTATATCAGTAGAGTCTAAAACCGCAGAAGAGCCAGAGGTGTACATAGTGGAATTAAACGAATAAACCTCATTAAAACGTTCTCTAGTGTACTGATATTAATGCCAACTACAGAATAATGAATAAGCTCCACATTCAGTGAGTTCATTTTACAACAAGATAATTTTATTGCCACTTTTGGATGTGAAAGTACGGTAATTGAACTTACAATTTTAGAGAACAACAAACAAACTTACTTAGTTTACTTGTCTCAAGGATATCCCGTACTGGCACAAATGGCAACAGCAACAAGCCAAAACCAGGAGATTCAGCTGACAGTTCACTCCAATCCATAGGAAAAACGATGAATTCCAAACCTCTGGCTCTGGTGTGCAGATCGTTTTTAATTCTGCCGAAAGCTATTCAGTTTTCAACAGACGAATGAACCCTTTTCTTAATTTTTGCTTTACCAAAGCGATTGCTTCCAACAAAAGGAACTGAATAAATGTCTTTTTCTTGCAGTTCGAGAACTTTTTTAGCTGGCTAAATCTTCTCTTTTCCTTGAGACCAAGGTTAAGTTTGAATAAACATTTTGTTGAGCAGAGATCAATGAATGACTTGTGTTTGCACTGGAACAGTCGCGCCAGCGCTCAGCTTAATTTATGTGATTTTTTCGCATGCTTCATGTATTGAGAATTTATATTTCATCACCAACAAAAACATTATTTGCTCTTTAATTGTCATGGTTATGTTATAAAAGAAATGGTAAATGCCACAGCTGTGCATCCATCGAGTTATGGATGCACTTGGGAGGTTGCCTAAGCACTCAAGAAGCTAGAGTCTTTCGCATCTTTTGTGCTTAGCAACCTCCCGCATGCGTCCATAACTCGATGGACGCATGCTGCATGTTTACCATTTCTTTAGTAAGTGACTCTTGATCACATTCTAAATTCTCCTTCAATTGATATCTTTAATTGTTTTCAAAGGAAGAATTTAGAATGTGATCAAGAATCACTTATGCCCTTTTTGCACACATCCCTAATCAATTACAGAGTAGTTGTCAAAATGAGGTCAAAACAAATATAGTTGAAAACATAAGAACCCAAAATAAAACTTTGAAGCAAAAAAACATCTACATTATACAAAGATTTAGTTGATCAACACCGTTGACATACATGTATTCTTAGTGCCCTGCTTAACGTCCAACAATGGACATTACGGATGGCTCCCCTTAACATCCACATTGTTGTCCCCCCCCCCCCACCCCCCAAAAAAAGAATGTCCATTAGACATTAAGCATATGGCACATATGTTGATGGTGCCTCACCAAAAAATCTGTCTTTCATCAGTATACTGATCTACGGTTAGATGAAGTCTGACAACATTTAATTTCTATGGAAAATGATGATTGAGTAAAGATAGTTTGGATTCAGTTTAAGCTTGTATCAACACTTTGTGTATCAGATCTATAGAGGAATGCAAATTTACAAACATACATTGTATTTGTTGTAAAATTTGCTATCTTTTACTATCTTTGATGTATGCCCCACCCCTAGCCATTCTTCCCGTTGTTATTTGTTTATTTTTATTCTTGTTCTATACTTGTGTCTTGTCTCAATGTGTGTATACATGTATGTGTGAGACTATAATATGCTACTTGTTCGACTCTACAATGTTAGAAAAATCCTGTGTAACGCTACCTATCCAGAATAATTATATAAAGCTAATCTAGCTAGCAAATACCCTACTTCTGAACAATCATCCTATCATTGTTTATATAATAATTTTGTGGTATTTAAATAAAATTGTTCTTCTTCTTCTTCTTCTCTGTCACATTCCCCACCCCAGAGATTGACTGAGTTGTCAAGTGTCCCATCGTATGCCTGGGGAGGGGTGGGGATATTTGGAATTGATAGACATATTAAGCATGCAGGACTCCAAGAGTGAAGAGTAAAATATTTCTTTGAAAGACGGTCAAGTTAAATGCTGAGCGCTATACATGTAAAGACGTTCGAGTGTATAGGACATGAGTGCAAGAAAAAAATCTTAAAAATACTACCTAGGGACCAGGCAACGAGATGCTAGTTTGATCAGTTCACACTTCTTTCTCGTAAATTATATAATCAATAGTCCAGTTTCGTATTCGAAAATTACTGCTGAATGCAATGACTACAGACGCATGTATGCAGGGTTAGCCTCATTCTGAAGTTAAACATTCATAAACACCAGCAAGAAGGTGGGCTATTCACAACACTGTGTATTGTTGTAGTTTTGCACCTTCTCGTTGGTAATTAAGAATGTTTAACTTCCCGTCAGAATGAGGCTAACCATGCATACATGCGTCTGTAGTCATTGCAAGCAGCGGTAATTTTCGAATACGAAACTGGAGCTAGATTTTATACATTCGGCGAGTGTAATAATTTAATTTTAATTTTATTATTACTTCCATCACAAATTTCTTGCATAATAATACAATACAATATTAAAGTGATGAGGAGTCTAAGGAAAGCAATACTGCTTGAAAAAAATTGACCCCTTTAAAAAGTCGTCGAGTGATATACTGAATTACAATTAGATACAATTTTAACATGCAATCTTATTTGTTGCCTAAAAAAGCAGGTGACTTTTGCTTTACAGTAATTCTGACTATCGTAGGAGATTTAAATCTAAGAATTTGTGGATCCCATATGGAACTTAAGGGTACTTATTAAAGATAATAAATCAAAATCGTGAGAAAATAGAACTAAAACTGTTGATATACAAGAGCTTACACAAACAGCTTTTGTCCACGTATTTACATCAAATCTAATAAGCTCTAGAGAATCCAAACACAGCTCTAGCTAACCACACGAAACGATGTTATAGAATATTATGACTTACCGACTTCATGCTGCTGTTATATGAGGTTCTGGTTGGGCAGACTTCAAAGGTTAATGATGTTCTGTGCATTGGACGGGTGCCTTTAAGGTGAACTGGGGGGAAGGTTTTCGTCCTTCCAGAACGCCGCGAGAAGAAAGGCTCGTCCGCTATAATCGTGATGTATTTAGAGCGATTTGTCAACACAGATGCTGTATCAGCCCCTTGGCCATAACCAAGAGTTCTTTCAGCTGCCGTCGACATGTTGAATCTCGTTCTTTTCACGGCATTCTTTCAGAGGGTTTTGCTTATTGACGAGATGTTTGACCGAGGTGAAAGAAACCTCGTTGGCATAGCAACGGTCGTTATTGGAGACCGGAAGTGATTATGATATCATTGTTGTTTCAAACTGAATTTCCCCAGCTTTTTTTTTTTTAACTAAAGAAACTACAGACGGATTCAACAAGGTCCAAACAAGTAATCAAATATTCATAATTACTCAACCAGATCAATTTACAATACTGCTTCAAGGTCCAAAGCTCTGAAAACATTATTACGAACTACCTTTAAAACAACTGCTAACACAACTGTCTTCAAAACATCGTACAAGGGATAACTAATTTCTGTAAAAAATTGTGTAAGTTGTTACAGAAACTGGTTGTGCATTGTATTTTTAATGCTCAAAAATGTTTTAAATTATGTGGAGCGGTTTTTTAGAAAACCTGAAATTTGTAGATTTTGAGGTTTTGCCATTTTCTACTTTTTTACTCTCGAAAGAAATATTCACGACTTTTTTTTTCTGTTTTTGCTAGCACAATTTAATTTGGCATCAAGATTTAGTAAGAGCTTTGGGGAATACTTTTAAGCAGTTTGGATTCTAATTACTTCTATTAACAGAAAGCTACGGTCATTTCAAGTTTAACGTGAGAAATTCAGAGCCCATATTTTCCGCCAGCTTTTGATAAACTGATTTGCATAGACCAGTTCGCGGTAAATTCCGACATTTTGAAAGGGGTGTAAACATGGCGCGAAATACGGTGTTTGTATTGGAATCGATGGGAATTCCGTAGCCAAATAAAATCCATAAAATCGAATTTCTGAAATATTCTTCAGATACAAACTTAAGATTCCAGGTAAAAGATTAACATATCGAAATTTGATGGATGTAGCTGTGCTGGGAAGCGTGCAATCGTGTTTTTAGTTTTCCATACATTGTCTGTAAATTTGACTCATTTTTACAGACAATGTATGGAAAACTAAAAACACGATTGCACGCTTCCCAGCACAGCTACATCGATCCGTCAAATTTGCATCCCATCCGAACTGAACCCCGGATTTATGTACCGATAAATTCGAAACATCAAGACGACTGGCTTAAAAACAAAGGGACTCCAAAAGCTTTGTGCTGTATTTGAAGGTATTAAAATATAAATGTACATTGCTTACGGATATTTAAACTGTCTGTTAAAAACAAAATGCGGTGTCACAGCTAATACCAAGGCCCAGGGGTAGGGGCATTTGATCGCCTAATACGACGATGGGGTAGGGCATTTGAACAACATTTCAGTTGGCCCAGGGGACGGGAATTTGAACAATCCAAACTCCAAAAATTCAAATGCACGGGGGTTGACCGTGGGGGGATGTTGATGTTTCGAATTGATCGGTACATTAACCGTGGTTCAGTTCGGATGTGACACAGGCTACGAATTCCCATAAAAACACTGTATTTCGTGGCATGTTTGCACCCATTTCAAAATGTCGGAATTTACCGCGAACTGGTCTATTGTGCATGTGTGTTATAAGTTTAAACAGTTCCAGTTGTTTGGAAAAAAAATGTTCGACTAGATTTCGAGTAATGGCTCAAACTGTAAAAAAATGTGGGGTTGACTTAGCTTAAAGTGCACCTATTCCATTTTGAATTTTTTATACATATGAATATTTGAAGGTTTTGGGTACTTTTGTGAAGAAATGTTTTGCTTACATAGAATACTCTATGTTTTATGCTTGTTTGAAATGGTGAAAATTTGACCTTTACTGACCCATGACCGCGTAAGAAAACGCCTTGGTCGATTCTTGATCTTACGTCACCTCATTAATGCATTATTCTCCATGGCGCCTTTCTATCACAACAACATCGATATATAGAGAATATATACACTGTCTGTTAGTTGTTAGTAAAGAAAACAGTTATTTTAGACAAAATGCTAAATATTTATTCAAATTATTGCAAAGTAGAATGGGTTCAGGGGTTCAGTTTGGATGCGACGCAGGCTAATTGTAATGCATGTGATGTAAAGTGGTAAGCTGTAGTGCTAATGCATGTTCGCGCTATAGCTAAACAACATGCACCTCCAAATAACTTCATTTACTGGCATTCGAAAGTAACAAATAAAGAACACGCCGTGACACTTAATTCTAATCGGAATATTTCATGGAACAGAGTTTGCGTTAAAACTTCCAACAGCTTTCGAATTTCCCTAATAAGATTCATGGCATTCTGGTGAATTGAACCCAGCTATGCTGCCAGCTAGGACTTCCCGAACTTGAAATCAATCTTATTTTGGCAAACTAATGCTGGAGTCGCTAGAACTGAAGAAATAAGTTCTATCCCGGAAACGCCCAGGCAGCGAAAAGGTGTGTTCAGTTGAACTCTAGCGGCCTTTTTAGCTGTAACTGCTATCGGGCAACTGTGTCACATTTCTCGCTTCAGCCCTTCAACGAAATCAGAGTTAACAGTAGCGAAGTGCATGTAGGCTTGAGTCGGTCAATCAGTGGCTTGACCTTGTTCATTTCGTCTTGCAGGTCAAGGTTTTCTCTGGCGTGGCTGCCTCAGTCCATATTTACGGTTCTGATTCTGTTTTGGTGGGAATTTATTACCATGTAGATTTACGCCACCTTTTAGCACTAACAGCTAGCTTCGCAAAGTCACCCGCCGTTCAATCCAGGCTATAAATCCAAATTGTTTGGTAAAAATTGAACCAGTGACTACCCAAAGAAGACAGAATGCGTTTAAAATTATATTACTGGTATTCTACTTCCAGATAACATGTATACCCAGAATGCATGCATTTAAATTATTATTACTGGTATTCTACTTCCAGATAACAACAGTTCAAAATGAACTGATAACGTAAGGAAGCAGAATGCGGAGATATATTTGATACACTAGATGATCAATACCACTACTGGAATTGTCTGTTGAATACTGTATTAGATGACCATGTTCCCTTAAAGAAGATGAGGGTGAGAGCAAAAGATGTAGCATACATGACCACAGAATGGAAAAGTGCCATCAGAGCTAAGCGTAAATATGCTAGGAGATTTAATAAGGAACCAACACACGAGAATCGTGAGCTGAAGAATAAATGGAGAAATGAGGCAACAAGACTCAGACGTAAAGCCATAAAACAGTACTGGAATGAGATAGCTGATGCATTAAAGTCGAAACCAAGGGAATTCTATAAAACTTTTAAGCCATTCCTTAATACAAAGGGTAAAGGAACTGATAATAGTGTAATAAATCTTAATCTAAATGATAGGATTGAGAAGGATCAACGGAAGGTTGCAGAACATTTTGCTAATTATTTCGCAAATATGGCAATGGATATTGGAGGAGAAGAAGTGCAAAACCAAACAGAAAACAACTACGATAAGCATACAAGCGTACAAGGCATATGTTCCAACGTAAACAAAGTAGATATTAACCCATTCGAATTTAAAGATGTAACACCAGAGGAGGTTCGAACAGCTCTCATAAAGCTTAATCCTTATAAAAGTACTGGACATGATCAGATTCCTAACAAAATTCTAAAAGAAGCAGCTGACGAACTCGCACCATCATTGACAAAAATCTACAATGAAAGCATAAGGCGAAGTTACTGGCCTTCTGAGTGGAAGAAAGGTGACTGGACACCAGTATTTAAAAAAGACGATCATCAGGAAGATAAGAATTACAGACCCATAACAATCCTAATTACAGTCGACAAGATCTATGAACAGTTACTTAGTACTCAACTCACAGAACAGCTTGATCCTGATCTAAGTCATAATTTAACGGCTTATCGTAAACAACATAGTTGTGAGACAAGTCTGTTGAAACTTGTTGAAAACTGGAAATGGGCTGTTGATAAGAAGAAATTTGTTGGCGTACTATCAACTGATATGAGTAAAGCGTTCGATTCACTCCATCCACCATTATTAATTAGAAAGCTGAAGGCTTATGGATTATCAGATAATACACTGGAACTCTTTCGATCATATTTCAATCAACGTTTGAATAGAGTGAGGCTAGGATCATCTATCACCAGTATGTGGAAAGAAGTCAAACGAGGTTGTCCACAAGGTTCTACCCTAGGTCCCTTGATGTGGAACATCTTTCAGAATGATCTATCATATAACGTTAAAAATTGCAACCTCACTATGTATGCTGACGACCATCAGCTATACACAATAAAAAACTCTATACAAGAGGTTGAAATAACACTTAATAGGGAAGGTGAGGACATATCTAGGTGGTACCAGGATAATTTATTGATGGGAAACTTCGATAAGTACCAGGCTCTAACTATTGGACCATCAAATAAGAACAAGGATATTGAAGTTGTTATCATGGATAGGAAAGTTAACACCTCGTCCGAACTTAAATTATTGGGCGTAATCATAGATGATCAGTTAAATTTTAAAACCCATATCAGTAATGTTTGTAAGAAATCTAGCAAACAAGTGGGCGTTATCATGCGTTTACGTAATATGATACCCACACAGGCTAAGCTAAGATTATACATTTCAGCCATTCTCCCACACCTCACTTATTGTCATACTGTCTGGCATTTTTGCCGGGCATCAGACCGCAGAAAACTAGAGAGAGTGCAGGAACGAGCACTGCGTGCTGTCTACTGCAATAAGACAATGGACTACTTCACATTATTACAAACTGCTGGTCTTCCTACTCTGTATAATAGGAGATTACAAGACATTGGAATTTTAATGTATAAAGTCAAGAACAATTTATGTCCTAAGTATATTCAGGATTTATTCACAACTAGTAATAGTAACTATAACCTAAGAAATGCAGATTTTACAATTCCCAGATTCAACACTGTATCATATGGTAAACATACCATAAGCTACTTAGGACCTATGTTATGGTCAAAACTTAGCACCAGTGTCAGGACATTACCTAGACTTAAGAACTTTCGTAAATGTATTAGGAAAATTGACATCGCTGACCTCCTGACAGATAACTGTGACAATTGCTTTCTATGTTCAAACTAGATTGGTACAATATAAATTTAGTACATATTAATTATCCCATTTTAGCACATATTAATTATTCCATTACTCCGTACATTTTATATAATATATAAGTTTAACTTAGAGTTACAGACGTTTTCCTGCTTACATTGAATTCTTTATTATTGTATATAGGATCATAGCATTTTTAATTAGTATAGCATATTTTACAATCTATATGATAATAGTTAGGATATTATATTATTTATTATTCTTATAGGTATAAATAGTGTCCCCAATTAGTAGACTGTATAGTCAGCTATGTTCATATTGACACTTAAATAAAGTTTATTATTTATTTATTATTTATTTATTATTATTATTATTACTACTATTCTACTTCCAGATGACAACAGTTCAAAATGAACTGACTACCCAAGGAAGACAGAATGCGTTTAAATTATATTACTGGTATTCTACTTCCAGATAACAACAGTTCAAAATAAACTGACTACCCAAGAAAGACAGAATGCGTTTAAACCATGATTTATATTACTGGTATTCTACTTCCACAGGCAACAGTTCAAAATGAACTGACTACCCAAGAAAGACAGAATGAGTTATTATATAAATTAAGACATGATATTACTGGTAATCTACTTCCAGATAACAACACATTATTCAATATGAACTGGCTACCAAAGGAGCCTACAGAATGAGTTAAGTTAACGTTCTCAAGCATGTTAAGGCCTGGTTCATTTAACGGAAAATAGATCAGTACGTTAAAAAAATGTTTTCTGACAGAAATAACAGTTTAAACAAAATCTAATTACACCATAATACTAATATCAACTTCTATAAAATCGTTTAAGTGAAATGCGGCTGCGACAATAACATATGAATATAAAGTAACCTTGATAAAACATTACTCCTACTATGAGGGTCCGTTCTGGTCAAAATTGTCTCATTTTCTCAATGATAGACGAATTAATTTATGTTTATGGTGTGCCAGATTACTTTAGTTTACCCTATTTAATTCACACTGTGTGTTCAATTTTTTTCAGGCTACCTGAATTAATTCACACCGTGTGTGAATTTTTTCAGGCACCTGAATTAATTCACTGGTTCCGTGATGCATTGCGAGATGAGTAACTTCCTTCCATGATCCCATGCGGGATAAGATTTACCGGGTTTGTTGAAATTGTGTTGGAGTTTATATGGACGACCAATTCGGCTGCAAATTTCACAAATTGCTCAGAATGCCGTGCAAGAAATTCAACGAATTTCAACAAACCCGGGAATCTTATCCCGCATGGGATCATGGGAGGAAGTTACTCATCTCGCAATGCGGAACCAGTGAATTAATTCAGGTAGCCTGAAAAAATTCACATACTATGTGAATTAATTCAGGTAGCCTGAAAAAATCACATACGGTGTGAATAATTCAGGTAGCCTGAAAAAAATTGAACACACAGTGTGAATTAAATAGGGTAAACTAAAGTAATCTGGCACACCATAAACATAAATTAACTCGTCTATCATTGAAAAAATGAGACAATTTTGACCAGAACGGACCCTCATACTCCTCCCGCAGTATTTCAGACCACGCTTAGAAAACATGACATCATATATGTAAAGATAAGGAGATATTAAGGGTACAAAAAGTCACATGACCTATTTTGTATATGTTCGCCTTAATTACTCATTAACGAAATATTGTAGTCATCTTTTCTAAGCTGATTTAGGTAAAAGGCTTCAACCTTAACTAAACATATCCACTCATCATCCTAACTGTTTTAAACTCGGAGCCGCGTTTTTTGATTTACTGATTTCGTGTTCTAAGTCACGTGACAGACCACGTGACACGTTTCACTACACACAAACCACTTGAGGTAGTAGAGAATGGCGATACCTATTATCGTAAAAAAACTTGGTGTACTTACCATAACCGGCTGTGCTGAAATAAGGAAAACAGTTTTTACCCGAAATTTTACCCTTCAACCAGGCCTTAAAGGGGCTATGTCAAGGGAATTTTGGCCGAGAGTGACCTGGTGTCTAAAATCATTTCAGAATAAAAGTCCACCGTGTTCTGAAATTCGATCTCGCGTTAAAACAAGCTGAAAGTGTATGATTTAAATCCATTTCCATCGAAGTTTTCCTTAGCGTTATACATTGTTTTTTCAAAATAGATAGTTAGTTTGAATATCAGTGTTTAAATTGAAGTCAGAATATTTTAGAATAATAGATCATTGGCGCTCCACCATCCTCTGGTTTCAAGAAGAGAGGTCGGCCATCTTTGGTTTCGACAAAGG
Source organism: Actinernus sp. WN-2022 (assembly GCA_030867875.1). NCBI lineage: Eukaryota > Metazoa > Cnidaria > Anthozoa > Actiniaria > Actinernidae > Actinernus > Actinernus sp. WN-2022. Next base: position 101,450,229 of record JAOWCC010001634.1, read on the forward strand.
TCAATCGGTACAAGAACAGAAAGATTTGGGGTCTTGAACATCCCAGTATTTATCTCCGCAAGCCAGTATTTGAAACATGGAGGTCTGTTAAAGCTTCTGGGACGTTTGCGAGTGACTCCAGCTTCGACGCGTATCTACTTTCCCTCGGTATGAAGCGAAATTGATCGATCGTAGCACTTGTACTACAAATCTGAGATCCCAAATCTGAGTTTGTTATGTATTTCTACTTGGTCTTCATAGTTCGTATGCCCATGCTAACAAGATGAGAGTTCGAGATGACATTGGTAGCAAGGGAAAAGGAAAAAGATATCGCCCTGCTGTGAATGGTAAGCCACAAGTCGCCACTATATATGCTTTGACCTTTGTACTGTTAGTGTTAGCGAGGGGAGATATTGGTAATCGATCATTTGTATCCCGTTTGTCATCGACGTAAGGCATTTTTGTTCTGGCGTGAAAATCAAGTGGGATCTTGCTGTGCCATTCTTTTCAATTTTGTGTAAGTTTTGATTTTCTTGCAGCTCTACTGGCAGCTTCTACTCCGATCAAGAAAACTGCTACACTTGTGTCTCCTTCGTCGTCTGGAAACGGGAGAGAATCGGAAGTCGATATCACTGGCGTATCGCTGCATTATGTCCTTGATGATAGCGTTATTGTTGCGAAACCCGACTATACCGACTCTGAAAGTGATGCTGCTGAATCACAGTCTTATGTTGGTAGTGTAAGAAAGTCAAAAGTGGTCAAAAATTTGCATGAAAATTAGAACGCATTTAACGTCAAATTTAAAGTTTGATTTCCTTACAACAGAAGTCCGAAATCCTGCCACTTCAAAAGCTGTTGACTCCTGATCGGATTCTTCATCAGAAATTGAGGAGAGTTCCATAATTCATGTTAAGTTCTGTAAATTAAACCATGGATCGTAAAAATGAACCGCGCGAACTGATCTGAACTTAGCCGATCACGTTTGTTTACATGTGCAGTTGGTGATTGTAGCATGACTTCAGTACCCTTGACAGAGCCCCTTTAAGGTCGCTCGCCTGGATTTTCCAGGGACGCACCATACCCAATTTGAACGGCTGCTACTCCACTGTCAGAGCACGGTCGAGCTAGCCACTTCACCCATTTATTAGAAATAGAATAAACTTTCCAAAAATGTAGGTTTGTTTGACATCGATGTTACCATAGCAACACAGCGTTGACGTCATGTGTTTTACATATCAGCAATTTTCTTGAAATCTAGACCTAAACTTTTAAAACGACCTAGTGTCCCTTGTAGTCTAAATGTAGGCCTTCAAGACTGCAAAGCTTAAAAAAATTGTATGAGAGCGTTTTCGAAAAAAAATGGGTTGAATATTTTCATTCAAAAAATAAACAGTTCGCCTTACTTCCTGTTTAGTCGTCGAGAACTGTGTGTTCCGGACCGATTCAAACGCTGTTTTTAGCATATTTCATACCTGTGATATAGGACTACTTGCCATGAAAATTTCATTCCATTTGCTTTATTCGATTCCGGTTTATGGAATAATAAGTAATGTAATAAATATGCTCATTTTACTCAGAATAGTAATGTATTTGCTAAGGAAGCTGTAATTCGAAAACTAGTCGATAAATTATTTTTTTAAACTTTTCACCTGAAATTCAACATGTACTACCCTTGCCCTGTAAATTGCAAGAGCATTGAATCATTTTAAGGGCGCGAAATAAAAACAAAAACACAGGGAACTTTTACATTCATCCACGCAAGCTTCATTGCTGTATCATTTTGTTTATAGCTTGTGTCTTTCCGAAATTTCTCTTTTGTCTAGATTCTACATACTTGTGTGCTTTTGAACTAACAAGTTTACCATGCACGCGGCTTGCTACACTTCGCTAATGCCGGAACGCTCGTGCAAATTCTGTTTTTAGTACAATAGTCACGCTGCCAGTTGTAACGCTGTTATAATATAACTTATAATATTTATTTACAAAAGGTTTTATAATATCACTAATACAAAATCTCGTTTTTAATTTATATTTAGAAAATGTGGTCTAGACGTCACGGGCACTTTTTCCCGATCTGGTTACTAAAAACACACTTATTCAACATTATCATGCTTCATGGTTTAACTAATTTGCATGTCATTGTCCTAAGAACAGAATTTGCACGAGCGTTCCGGCGGTAGCGAAGCGTAGCATGCGTGCATGGTAAACTTGTTAGTTCAAAAGCACACAAGTATGTAGAATCTAGACAAAAGAGAAATTTCGGAAAGACACAAGCTATAAACAAAATGATACAGCAATGAAGCTTGCGTGGATGAATGTAAAAGTTCCCTATGTTTTTGTTTTTATTTCGCGCCCTTAAAATGATTCAATACAGGGCAAGAGTAGTACATGTTGAATTTCAGGTGAATGGATTAAAAAATATATTTATCGACTAGTTTTCGAATTACAGCTTCCTTAGCAAATACGTTACTATTTTGAGTAAAATGAGCATATTTATTACATTACTTATTATTCCATAAACCGAAATCGAATAAAGCAAATGGAATGAAATTTTCATGGCAAGTAGTCCTATGCCACAGGTATGAAATATGCTAACAACAGCGTTTGAATCGGTCCGGCAAACACAGTTCTCGACGACTAAACAGGAAGTAAGGCGAACTGTTTATTTTTTGAATGAAAATATTCAACCCATTTTTTTTCGAAAACGCTCTCATACAATATTTTTAAACTTTGCAGTCTTGAAGGCCTACATTTAGACTACAAGGAACACTAGGTAGTTTTAAAAGTTTAGGTCTAGATTTCGAGAAAATTGCTGATATGTAAAACACATGACGTCAACGCTGTGTTGCTATGGTAACACCGATGTCAAACAAACCTACATTTTTGGAAAGTTTATTCTATTTCTAGTAAATGGGTGAAGTGGCTATCCCGACCGTGCTTTGACAGTGTAGTAGCAGCCGTTCAAAGTGGATATGGTGCGTCCCTGGAAAATCCAGGTGATATTCTATTCGAAGTCAAAAGTAATTCGAAGGCTTCTCCATAGAAGAATTAGGGAAAGGGAAATTGAAACGAGTCGGAAGCAAATGTTATTGTCTCGGAACTGGTGACTAGGAAAGACCTGAGCTCTAAAATCAAAGAAGTTAACAAACATCTGAGACGATTCTGCCACCAGAACGAGTGGAACATTATACGCCATGACAACATTACCCATGCCGATCTCAACAAAGGAGGTATCCACCTGAATCATACAGACGACTGGTTAAAAACTTTTCTGATAGCTTAATATCTAATACTTGAATTTCTGCTACCCTGAATGCCGTCCCTAACAATGATGAGTTATCTGACGAATTTTCTTTAAATAAGTCAAATGAATCTACCAGGACAGCATCGAATCCTGGATTCTATTCTCTATTGCCCGCTGAACGCGGCTCCAAATTATCCTCCTTAAATATCAATAGTCTGACTAAGCATATCGATGAACTCAGAATTCTGCTTGCCAGTAATCCAATAGATATCCTTTCCATAACTCAAGCATGTTAAGGCCTGGTTCATTTAACGGAAAATAGATTTACGTTAAATAATGTTTTCTGACAGAAATAACAGTTTAAACAAAATCTAATTACACCATAATACTAATATCCACTTCCTTAAATTTGTTAAGTGGATGGTTGTCGTATCACGTAATCGATGACGTCATAATTATATATGATCGTTTAAGTGAAATGCGGCTGCGACGATAACATATGAATATAAAGTAACCCTGCTAAAACATTACTCCTCCCGCAGTGTTTCAGAGCACACTTAGAAAACACGACTATCATGTAAAGATAAGGAGATATTGAGGGTGCAAAAAGTCACGTGACCTATTTTGCATATTTTCGCCTTAATTACTCGTTAACGAAACATTGTAGTCATCTTTTCTTAGTTGATTTAGGTAAAGGGCTTCAGTCTTAACTAAACACATCCACTCATCATCCTAGCTGTTTTAAACTCGGAGCCGCGTTTTTGATTTACTGATTTCGTGTTCTAAGTCACGTGACAGACTACGTGACACGTTTTACTACACACGAACTACTTAAGGTGGCTCGCCTGGATTTTCCAGGAACGCACCATACCCATTTTGAACGGCTGATACTCCACTGTCAGAGCTCAGTCGGGCTAGCCACTTAATCCATTTACTAGAAATAGAATAAACTTTCCTAAAATGTAGGTTTGTTTGACATCGGTGTTACCATAGCAACACAGCGTCGACGTCATGTATTTTACATATCATCAATTTTCTCGAAATCTAGACCTAAACTTTTAAAACTACCTAGTGTTCCTTGTAGTCTGAATGTAGGCCTTCAAGACTGCAAAGTTTAAAAAAATTGTATGAGAGCGTTTTCGAAAAAAATTGGGTTGAATATTTTCATTCAAAAAATAAACAATTCGCCTTACTTCCTGTTTAGTCGTCGAGAACTGTGTTTTCCGGACCGATTTAATCGATATTTTTAGCATATTTCATACCTGTGGCATAGGACTACTTCCCATGAAAATTTCATTCCATTTGCTTTATTCGATTTCGGTTTATTGAATCATAAGTAATGTCATAAATATGCTCATTTTACTCTAAATAGTAACGTATTTGCTAAGGAAGCTGTAATTCGAAAACTAGTCGATAAATATTTTTTTAAATCTTTTCACCTGAAATTCAACATGTACTACCCTGGCTCTGTAAATTTCAAGAGCATTGAATCATTTTAAGGGCGCGAAATAAAAACAAAAACATAGGGAACTTTTACATTCAACCACACAACCTTCATTGCTGTATCATTTTGTTTATAGCTTGTGTCTTTCCGAAATTTTTCTTTTGTCTAGATTCTACATACTTTTGTCTAGATTCTACTAACAAGTTCACCATGCACGCTTACTACGCTTCGCTACTGCCGGAATGCTCGTTAAAATTCTGTTCTTAGTACAATAGTCACGCTGCCAGTTGTAACGCTGTCATAATATAACTTTTAATATTTTTTTACAAAAAGTTTTATAATATCACTAATATAAAATCTCGTTTTTAATTGATATTTGGAAAATGTGGTCTACTAAAACCACACTTATTCAACATTATCATCCTGCACTGCCAAGCTTCATGGTTTAACTAATTTGCATATCATTGTACTAAGAACAGAATTTGCACGAGCGTTCCGGCAGTAGCGAAGCGTAGAAACCGTGCATGGTAAACGTGTTAGTTCTAAAGCACACAAGTATGTAGAATCTAGACAAAAGAGAAATTTCGGAAAGACACAAGCTATAAACAAAATGATACAGCAATGAAGCTTGTGTCGGATGAATGTAAAAGTTCCCTAGGTTTTTGTTTTTATTTCGCGCCCTTAAAATGATTCAATGCTCTTGAAATTTATAGGGCGAGGGTAGTACATGTTGAATTTCTGTTGAAAAGATTTAAAAAAATATTTATCGACTAGTTTTCGAATTACAGCTTCCTTAGCAAATAAGTTACAATTTCGAGTAAAATGAGCATATTTATGACATTACCTCTGATTCCATAAACCGAAATTGAATAAAGCAAATGGAATGAAATTTTCATGGGAAGTAGTCCTTTGCCACAGGTATGAAATATGCTAAAAATATCGCTTGAATCGGTCCGGAAAACACAGTTCTCGACGACTAAACAGGAAGTAAGGCGAATTGTTTATTTTTTGAATGAAAATATTCAACCCAATTTTTTTCGAAAACGCTCTCATACAATTTTTTTAAACTTTGCAGTCCTGAAGGCCTACATTTAGACTACAAGGGACACTAGATCGTTTTAAAAGTTTAGGTCTAGATTTCGAGAAAATTGATGATATGTAAAATACATGACGTCGACGCTGTGTTGCTATGGTAACACGGATGTCAAACAAACCTACATTTTTAGAAAGTCTATTCTATTTCTAGTAAATGGGTGAAGTGGCAAGCCCGACTGTGCTCTGGCAGTGGAGTATCAGCCTTTCGAAGTGGGTGTGGTGCGTCCGTGGAAAATCCAGGCGAGCCACCTTAAGGTTGTCAAGAATAGCGATGTCTATTATCGTAAGAAACTTGGTGTACTTACCACACTCGGCTGTGCTGAAACAAGGAAAACAGTTTTTACCCGAAATTTTACCCCTGAACCAGGCCTTAACATGCTTGAGAAATGAAACTAAACTTGACGAATTAATTATGGACTGTGATGTTCATATCCCCGGATATGAAATAATTCGTCGTGATAGAAACAGAAATGGTGGGGGTGTTTGTTTTTATGTCAAAACCTCAATTAATTTTGTGATACGTACCGACTTGAACATAAAAGACCCTCGAAATTAGAAAACCGCGATCTAGATAAGCCATTTCTTGTCGTTACTTTGTATAGTCCACCAATCTCTCCTGCTGAATCATTTTCGCTCTTTGAAAACCTTATTGGGTGGCTCGACTCCGAAAATGTCGAATTTTACTTTATGGGGGATATAAATTGTAGTGTGGCCTCTACCAGTTACGACAACAACACCTGTACACTATCTGAAATTGCTGAAATATATGGGCTTCAGCAGTTTATAAAAGATTTCACTCGTATTACCGAAACTACATCTGCGTTAATCGATTTAATCTACACCAATTGTCCTGATAGGGTAGTCTATTCCGGAGTCTCTCATATCGGTATCAGTGACCATAGCCTTGTGTATGTTTACCGCAAAATATCCACAGACACTCTATTTAAAGGACATAATACTATAACTTATAGAAACTTTAACAATTTCAACCGTGAAAATTTTCGTAACGATATTGTACACCAAGACTGGAATTGTACAAATTCTGACGATCCAAATGATTTATGGGCGGACTGGAAAGTGAAGTTTTTGGCTGTAGTAGATACACATGCCCGAATCAAATCAAAACGCGTCCGCTCAAATAAATCACCATGGATCACGGCAGATCTGAAGAAACGCATGCACGATCGTGACATATCGAAATTAAAAGCTTCCCGTTCTAAGGACCCTCGCGATTGGACCGAGTTTAAAAGGTCACGTAACCTTGTGAATGACCAAATCAAACATGCTAAAGATCCTACTATAACGACGCTTTCAATCAATGCAGCGGTAATTCTCGAAAAACGTGGCAAACTATAAATGAACTAACGTGTCGAAAGTCAAACAAAACATCTGTCAAGGAGATAAAGGTTGATAATATTTCTATTACTAATGCCAACGAGCTGTCGAACGCGTTTAATGAGCACTTTTTCCACAATTGGACCGAAACTCGCTAGTGAGATACTATTGTCAGATGATAGTAGCACTAATCACCTTGATTATATCACAAGCACTGGCAAAAGGTTCTGTTTCAGTCCAACCAATAGTAATATACCGTATTCACTCACGGATAAGCCGCACTCGTGGATAAGCCGCACCCCGAGTTTAGAATCTTGATTTAGGGAAAAAAGTTTTTTTGGAAGAATATCAAACATACATGTACATTTTATAAACCTTCATCAGACTTTCAAACTGGAGAAAACTCCAAAGTTGTACCTGTAATTTCAGCTCTGCAATAGTATAAACTTCATGTCTACATTCTTAGATATATGATTTATCTTTCCATAGTGTTTGTTTACCGGGATCTGTTGATTCAGGTTTCCCTGCTAGCAGAGGTCTCTCTCCGTCTTGGTAAAATGGAAGGCGAGGGAGAGACCTCTGCCGACATCCGACACTTGCCGTCCACATTCATGGACGAGTCAAACCAGTTTCGAAAACACGTTTTACCGGAAATAGCTGTACGCGTCAGTTGTTTGTTACAGTTGTTTCGTGCGCTCATAAGTACACGTGAGATCACATCACTTGTTGCCAAGGAAACTTCACGCATGCGCGACAGAGAAAGCGTCGGATGTCGGCAGAGGTCTCTCCCTCGCCTTCCATTTTACCAAGACAGAGAGAGACCTCTGCTAGCAGGGAAGATTCAGGTCACCTTTTAGATCGAATTTTACATGTCAACGAAGCCGTGCTCACGTTCGTCCGTAGCTTAGTAACCAGGCACCTGTTGGAAGAGAGAGAACTGGACACTAGACGTTTTGTTTTCGCTGAACGAAGTCAAAACAACATGGAGTAGTTTGCTTTTTCATCAGCTGTCTGTTGCTATCATGCCTAAAAGGATATCCGGAAGCCAGCTATTGGAGAAAAACTTGTTACTCAAAGAAAGGTGGAAGATCTGTTCGACAAATTTGCTGGTAAAGTGCAAAGCTGCAAAGAAACATTGTGCCATTTAGCGTGGTATTAATCGTTTGCGGAGGAACAAATATTCACAACATAAACGGATCTGTTTGGAGCCACCAAACTTGCAAAAGCAATGGCCAGTGCTTACTTTCTTTTGGTTTGGTGTAGTATTTATTATTATAGCTTAGTATTTCTTGTAAATGTTAATTTATGGAAATTTCCGGACCTTTTGTTCGGTAGATGTTCTCGCAGATAAGCCGCACCCCCGATTTTAAACGAATATTTCTGGTAAAAAGGTGCGGCTTATCCGTGAGTGAATACGGTAGTCCTTTCTCTCATAACCAAGTTGTCTAAATCCAACAGGTCTCGATAAAATATCTGCTAGACTTATTCGCGAATGTGGCGATCTTATTTCTAACTCTATTTGCAATATCTTTAATAAGTCTTTAAATTCAGGTGTATTTCCAAATGAATGGAAATGTGCTAAATTAATAAGTCATTCCGCTATTTAAACTGGGCAAGGGGATTGACTTGAATAACTACCGCCCAATTTCGGTAATTTCTGTAGTGGCCAAAGTATTTGAAAGAATAGTGTATGATCAACTGGGCTTATAATATTGACCGTGGGTGTATAAATGCTGTTGTGTTTTTGGATTTGAAGAAAGCTTTCGACACGGTGGATCATGAGATCCTGTTGTCAAAAATGAGTGTCGATGGAATACAAGACGTGGCTCACAATTGGTTTAAGTCATATTTAGACAACCGAAAGCAAAAATGTTTGGTTAATAGCTCTATTTCTAAAAGTTGCTCGCTTACTTGCGGTGTTTCTCAAGGGACAATCCTACGACCGCTGTTGTTTATTTTATATATTAATGATTTGCCAAATTGTTTATCATCGTGCCAGCCCAGAATGTACGCCGATGATACACATAACTTATGCTGATAGTGACTTAAACTCCATCCAGTCTTGTTTAAACCAAGATTTGGATAATATCAGCAAATGGCTTATTGTTAATAAACTTACCCTGAATATGACTAAAACCGAATTCATGTTAATTGTTCAAGGCAAAAACTAAATACCTGGGCTGCGCCACCTGAATTTTTAATCCACGATACTCCAGTTAAACAAGTATCCACAACCAAATCGCTTGGAGTAACAATTGACGAAAACCTCATGTGGCACAGCCAAATCAATAATTTATCGAAAAAGATCGCCTCTGGTATTGGAGCCATCAAAAGAATACGAACCTTTGTCCCTTCAGCAACACAACATCTTGTCTATAGTGCTCTTAATTGTACAACCTCATTTCTGTTGTAATGTTGTCTGGGGGAACTGTGGCAAAACACTATCAGATAAATTACAAAAGCTCCAAAACCGTGCGGCACGTGTGTTGACCTTTCCATCTATGATGCCAACGCCGAGCAATTATTTCAACAATTAAGCTGGAAAAACCTCGATACATAGCATCAAATTGCAAAAGCTGCGATGGTTCACAAATCCCTGCATGGTCTCACTCCCGAATATCTTTGCTCCAAATTTGTATATCGCGATGACGTACCTTATTCTTTAAGAGACTCTGCTAATAAACTTGCTCTTCTTCTGCCTAGAACCAATTACCTAAAAAACAGCTTTAGCTACAGTGGTGCCGTTCTCTGGAACAGACTATCCCCCAATCTAAGGCAAGCAGAATCTCTGAATAACTTTCGACGATTGCTCAATTTACATTTTAATCATTAATTAGAAACACGGCATTCATGGAAAGCAGGCTTAATTAGTTGATTCTTAATGATTATAGTTTAGGTTTAGTTTTATGTTTATAGTTTATTTATGTAGGTTATATATTGTAGTTTGGACCCCCTTTTTAATAGTATTTTATTATCCTATTGTAAAGACCTGATGAATTTTTACCGTGTATAAATAAAGATGATGATGAGCTCAGAAACTGGTCTTAAAGACTGCGAATCGTTAGTGTTTATTTCCGGTGTGATTGCCATAAGAATCTTTTGTTTCGCTGCTCAAGTCATCCCCACATTAAGAGTTTACATCTCGGCTTATATCACACTTCACACGGTTTTCTTTTTTCTTCAAAGGGGTGAAACTCTGGTATAAACCCGTTGAACAATAGACTAATTAAAAGCCCGGGGAGGGATTTGATGTTCAGGCAGGGAAATGTGGGGTTGATTAATGAATAAACTCATAAATTTGAGATTTATAACTGACAGGGAGGGAGGTTTATAACTCAGTTATAAACCTTCCTGTAACAGTTATAAACCTCCTGTCCAGACGAGTTACTGTTTTTGGGTTACCTGTGGTGCGCGGTCGAAAAAGAAACAGTAACTCGTCCGGAGAACTATTTATTACACGGACAAACATGCAAACTTACTTTACTTAAAGAAAAAAACTACAATTGTTAAATGAAATATTGTTGGATCTAGACATTTTCTTGAGTGGACACTCATCTTCGCCGTCCACACTGTTCTCCCTCTTGCCTGAACCAAGTCACCATAAATATGCAAAGGCAACTGACTATCAGGTTTTCAGGAATTTTTAAATTAGCCGAATATTTCGTACACTAAGATACATGTACCATTTATAATTATGTATTGATAAATACAAAAAATACCTTCATCAGTATCCTTATACTTTCGCCTTGGGGCTAGGCAGAAGCAGACTTTGGATAGAATTTGGGCATTTGGCTACGTACTTTTTGTACAGCTGAACAAGACATCTCTCCGGCACATCATCATTTGCGTAATGCTCGATGCTTTTGCCTTTCACAGAGCGATGCTTCAAACCACCCATATAGTTTTTCTCTCCGAAAGAAGTATACACCAGCCTTTCTGGTTCCTTCTCGAACGCGGGCAAAAGAGTTAGCTGTTCGAATCGTAGTGTACGATGTTCTTTGCCACTTCGAAGGGAAAAGTTCTTGCCTATCAGAAAGACCATGGTGTTGAGAAGAACTTGAGGAGAGTGATCACCAAGAAGTCTGAGAGCCCATAATGATTCCTCCTGCTTTTCTGTAAAATTAAGGCCTCAGCCTGTTTCTCTACGGCTCCAATGCCCAGTATAGTTAGTCGCTTCATTTCAGTATCAAGCGAGTCTTGAAAATGCTTGAAAAAGGGATTGTCAAACAAGTTAATCTCAGGCCGACCATTCTCCCTGAAATGCCTCTGTATTCCACAGCATATCTGGTACAGTGTATTAGGAGTGTAGGATTCTCCGGCACTTTTCTTCTGTCTCACTTCCACAACGAATTTCCCGAGCCAGTAATTCAATTCTTCGTCGTTTAACTGTAACACATTGGACTGAACACTTCGGTACAAATCATCATTTGATGGCACATTTCGAATATTTCGTTCAGCCGCCCACTGCTCCCACACTCTAGCACACCAAGCTGTGCACGATCTGGTGCCTTCGGGAATTCGTTCTTCGTTGCGTTTCTGTAATTCGGCGTCAGAAACTATAATATTTCGTTCCGTTTTAGTCGACGCTCCACTTATTATGCCCAGTATATCCTCAAAATCATCCAGTACCGGCTGCCGTGAACTAAACACGTTCTGTGTTAGAAACATTTCATCATCGTTGTCACTATTAGAACAGTCCGCCATCTTCGAAGACGTTTCGAAATGGCAAGTTGCGATACATTTTTAGAATCTTCCATTAATTAACATTTTACCAACTAAAACTTACAAAAGCTTTTAATTTGTTATTACTAAAACGCGTGGAAATGTGCAGTTCACATCCTCTACATTTATAAGCTTGCCATGTTTGCATGCTTTTAAAATCACAGCTCCCTTTTTGAAACCGATTTCTATACGTTACCGTGCTAACGTCTTAATTATACTCATAATTATTCTTCGCCTTTCACTACGATTCTAGAACATTCTTTTCATGAATACTGTTCAATAGGAACCAAAAATGGGCGCTTTCTCAGTGTAAGCATATTAATAATTCATTTTTTCGAATTTTCATACAAACCTTCTAAAACCTAACCCCCAAATTTGAAAAAAACCCTAACCATTTTAAATCCCAAATCATTAATAGAACGAGTCTAAATACACCTGAACTTAATGGGGAATTTAGCGAAGTTTTCAAGTGTTTTCAAGTGCACTTTTGCTTTAACAATTTCAGGACATGCTTACACTGAGAAACCCCCCAAAAATGTTTGAATAGTTTGTTATCACGTCATGTCTCATGAGTTACATAATCTTCTATCTAAACCAATGCATTGTCCATTGTTTACTTTATAACCCTGCAAAGAGTCTGAATCAGGGCGCTTTGTTTGATTTATAAACCTAGGAATTACTTTGTCAGAGCAATTGTTCTATTTGAGAAAACCTCGCCAAATGTGATATAAGTCAGTTTCATACCTCGAACCTTCGGTTCTAATCCCTAAACATCCCTCGGGGCCTACGGCCCTCGGGTGTTTAGGGCTTTGAACCTCGGTTCTCGGTATGAAACTCTTACTTAATATTCACGTGAAGGAAGGAATTAAAGTAAGCGAACCTGTCCTTCGCGTATTCTCGCTGTCCAAGGAACAAAGGGTACACTTTTATTCAAATCATTATCGAATATTGCAATCTTTGGTTGATAGGTAAGTTATTTTTGATAGGGGTGAAATATGACAAAATTTGATTTTTTTAATATTGAGAGTTAGTTTATTTGATGTTAGCCAATCATAAAGTTTATGTAGTTCTCTGTTTACAACTGTTTCTAGCGTCCTAAGGCTTTTATCTGCATAAATTATATTTGTGTCGTCTGCAAAAAGATAGAAGTTAAGTTTATCAGAACAGTTGTGAATGTCGTTAACATATAGTAAGAAGAGCAGTGGGACCAGGACAGAGCCTAAGGAACACCATATGTGGTTATAGTTTTGGAAGATATGTATGGACTAATTTGTATTGTTTGGACTCGTTCTTGTAGGTAGGATGTAAACCATAATGGTTTAATTTACTAAAAAGGATATTGTGATTTACTATATCGAATGCCTTTTTAAGGTCTATAAATACTCCACAGGAAAATAAGCGTTTGTCCATGTTAGTCTGAATTGCATTGATTATGTCAAGAATCGCGTGTTGCGTTGAGTCTCCTTTACGAAAACCATATTGTGAAGTAGATAGAATGTTCTTATCGTCTATAAAAGATTTCAGTCTACTGTACATCAGCTTTTCAAATATTCTATTAAAATTAGATAATAAAGAAATCGGTCTATAGTTATTTGAATCGGTCTCGTCATCTGCTTTATAAATTGGAACAATTTTTGACATTTTGAGTTTGGAAGGATATGCTCCTAGTTCGATAGATTTGTTAAAAATGTTGGATAGCACATCACCTGGAATATTGCTTGCACATTTCAGTATTTGTGTGGGACAGGAGTATAGACCATGAGATTTGTTATTTGGTAGGGACAAGATTTCCAGTTTAACTTCTTCTGGTGTAATGGGTTCAAATAGAAAAGAGCTATCAGGGGATTTTGTTTTGTTTAGGTAGTCTAGGCAATTTCTCTGCGCTAATGGTAACTTGTTTGCTAATTTATTACCGACAGATGCAAAATGTTCGGTATAGGGTCTCTAGTGATTCTGTTACTGTTATTAAAATCCTTAATAACACTACATTCTTATGGTTCTTTGATCTTCGGTTTAGTAAATTATTTATTCCTTCCCACTTCTGTGGCCCAGGTTCGATACCCAGACGTGGTGCTTATGCCCTTTTATGTGTTTCCCGTAGAATGATCTCCTTCGTCAACTCGCGAACCGCATAATAACGTTGGAGGAAGCTAACACCCCAGATATGAAGTTGCATGCATCTGAGTAAGATTACGCAGTATGGCTTTCGAAGGGAAGAGGATTTCGATAAATATACGAGGCCCACAATATGGCGGAGCAGCTCGCTGGCCACCAGCGACAAGGTCCCTACCTACAATGCGATTGCTTGCACTCTGAGGGACGAGCTTCATACGCTAAGAAGCAGTTCAAGGCATACTTTGTGGCACTTCTGGTGGGCAATGAATACGCTAAAGTGTTAGACGCGGTCGCAAAAGTGGACAAGTCATTTAAAGTCACACATCACCCATCAGCTTCCGGTGGTGAACCTGCTTACCCTGGCCCTCAGTCGTCCCGTTCAGCTGGCAGACCTCGAGTCATTTGTTATTTATGTGGGGTCCCAGGGCATATAGCTTCTAGATGCTACAGGAGGGGCTCTCGCCCATTCCCCCAGCCACGCCAGTAGTATAGGAGGGATGGAATTAGCCCCCTTTTTTGTGGTGGTTTCTCATTAACGTGTGGTGGTTTGTGGTGGTATCTCATTAACGTGTGGTGGTAGGTATGACGTCACGGTTCTATTGTCTTAGACTCGTGAATAAAATGTGGCGCGCTCATGAATAAAGTGTGGCGCTCTCATGAATAAAATGTGGCGCTCTCATGAATAAAATGCGGCGCGCTCATGAATATCTATTGTTCCTTTGGATGAGGTCATCGATCTATTCGGGCATGTTTGGGCAAAGCCTATTGTTTGGAGCAGCTATAAAGCTAGAACCGATCGGTCCTGAATACATTCGAAGTTGAATGAAAAGAGTAATAAATATCTCGCAATATCTAAACTCCTTTGTAGCGTAAATAGTAAGAACAAACTACTCGTGATAGGCTCTAAACTGTCTTTATTATTTTCCTTTACAGTTAATAACTCATAAGATAATTGTATACAAAATCCACTGTGACTCATAAGAGAAATTTTGCTATTGTCCTTAGGGATTAACGATAACTGAAGAGCCTATTGTTTGGAGGAAAACTCTTGTGATGCAAATTCTTCTCGAAAAACTGAACTAAATTACCATACGAATATAAACAAACCACCAGATAATTAAACAAAGTTTATTCAATCTCAAAAACACCAATTTTAAAAACTGTTCGTTTTCCTTATCCTCGCGGAGTTGATAACTTTCTTATTTCTCAGTTCTTGGGTTGATATAATGTACCGTGTTACAAGATTACACTGATTTATGTTTCATTGATTGTTTTCTTGTTGACAAATGCTACAGACAGTTGTGTTTTTACCGATGAGAGGAAAATTAATGACCTAGGTAGTCTGGTCTAGTCTAAAAACTCTACTTCAGCTATAATTTTCTAGTCTAGTCTAGAAATTGTATTCTTTTCTAGTCTAGTCGTTCTAGACTACAAAGTATCTAGTCTAGAAACTAACAACACTCACAACACCCGATGCCCACGAGACCTGAACGCCCGCCGCCCGTCAACGCCCGTCAATGGGCGTCAACGCCAGCCGCCCGTCAACGCCCGTCAACGCCCGTCAACGGGCGTCAACGCCCGCCTCCTCCTCCTCCTCCCTCCATCTCCTCCTCCTCCTCCCTCCTCCTCCTCCTCCTCCTCCTCCCTCCTCCCTCCACCTCCCTCCTCCTCCTCCTCCGTCTCCTCCTCCTCCTCCTCCCTCCTCCCTCCTCCTCCTCCTTTCTCTTATGAGTCACAGTGGATTTTGTATACAATTATCTTATGAGTTATTAACTGTAAAGGAAAATAATAAAGACAGTTTAGAGCCTATCACGAGTAGTTTGTTCTTACTATTTACGCTACAAAGGAGTTTAGATATTGCGAGATATTTATTACTCTTTTTATTCAACTTCGAATGTATTCAGGACCGATCGGTTCTAGCTTTATAGCTGCTCCAAACAATAGGCTTTGCCCAAACATGCCCGAATAGATCGATGACCTCATCCAAAGGAACAATAGATATTCATGAGCGCGCCGCATTTTATTCATGAGAGCGCCACATTTTATTCATGAGAGCGCCACACTTTATTCATGAGCGCGCCACATTTTATTCATGAGTCTAAGACAATAGAACCGTGACGTCATACCTACCACCACACGTTAATGAGATACCACCACAAACCACCACACGTTAATGAGAAACCACCACAAAAAAGGGGGCTAATTCCATCCCTCCTATACTACTCCCGCCCTCTGATGGACTTTCAGTTCAAAGAAGTGATAACACCTTCATCTTGTAAAACCTTTACAACGATTAATAAAATGTATTGACTACATCTTATATTCGTTATTTTATTTTATTGTCGTGTTCTCCGTAATATGCTTTAGCAGTCTCCATACATATCACAATTCAATATTTATTTCTATCATTTTTACCCCTTTTAATTTTGGTTTTTATTTCCCTCTTTATTTTCCAGCCCCCACACAAACGCCTGAAATCCGCCTACTCGGTCCCGCTATGGGAATATACGGAATATTTTTACCTGTCCTCCGTTGCGGTGGTGAATTATCCATCTTTGATGCGTCACAATGGCAGTACCCTGGATCCAGAATCTCATTATCCCACGCCGTTCAACGCGCATCTGTCACATGATTTTATCGACTCGGTGACTAGGGCTCAGGCCTTAGCGAATGTGACTATGCTGGCGTTTCCTTAACCTTCGCTTTTCATTGCTGATCAGCTGCATGATCGCGTACAAGCCTGGGCAGAGTTAGTCAGTGCTACCTCGTTCTCACACACCGATACAGTACTCGATTGGTTGGTATAATATAAATAAAGTCCAGATACAGCACTATTTTAGGCGTTTCAACGGCAACTTCCGGGGTAAGCATTTCAGCTCCTAGCTCTGTACCACCTCGGAGTGTATTCTACACGCCTATTTTGCTCTAACGAAGGGCTAGCGCTCGAAACTTCAGCTGCTACTCTCTTCCCACGGCGGTTAACATACCTTTGGTTCTCTCTGAACAATTACGTGAAGAGTTTGCCCATTGGCTTTTCCAGAAATCATGGTCAGGTTGTCACCCGTGGCACATCACCAATTCAAGATGAACACAGGCGCCTCCTACTTTGCCTGGGGTGGAGTCTTAAATCCCCAGGAGATCCCTGTTGTAGCGTCTGACTATTGGCCCGCCACCGTTGTCATCCGACATCGCCGTAAAAGAGGCTTTAGCTCTTGCAATGCTCTTTCAGCCTTCGCATAAACCGTCAGGGACTCTCGAGTTGATGTTTTTGTTAACAATTCCGCAAGGTGCCAGGTTACATGCTTTCTCAGATGCGTTGAAGACAATTTTCAAGGTCGTGATGTCTACAAACTGTAACCTCTCCCTCAGTTATGTCCCATCCAGTGCCAATCTCGCAGATTCTCCTTCGCGGTCTCTCTCTCTGTCAGACGCCAGATTGTCCAATGAGCCCTGGTTGCGGCTTCAACAAACTTTTGGAGGCGCCTCTGGCCATTCGGTTGACCTCATGGCCCTTCCATCCAACGCAACGAGGGACCTGGCCGGAAAAGTGCTGCCCTTCGTCTCTCCTTATCCTACGCCAGGTTGCCCTGTAGTTAATGTGTTCAGCCAGCTCCCTCACCAGTACCCACCATATCTGTTCTCCAACCCCTGCATATTTCCACCTAATCCCTAATGTTCTCCGCTTCCTGCGCTCTGCCGTATTCTCCTTCACCATTGTGGTTCCAGATCTACAACCTCGTCGCTTCTGGTGGTCCCTCTTGTGTCATGGTGCCTCCTCTAGCATTTGCTTGGCTCACAAGGGTGACCATGGTGTCGTGCAGGCTCCGTCCAAGGCCGATTGCAACGCTAAATGGCCTCTGCCATGGGACCTGTGGATAACTCAATTCTAATTAACTGTTGTCTCTGATAAGCCTTCCATCGGGGTCTTCGAAACGTTCTACGTACATGACATATATTCAGTACTTGTGCGCACATAGCTTTGGTTGCAAAGCAGAACGTTTCACCATTCATTTATAGGTGCGTAGGTTGAGGTTATGAGTTGTAAGCTATTTCCTTAGATGGTCATTTTAACAAGTTTCACCTAGTTAGCTATTCGCGTTTATCCGCTGTTCTTCCTCTTATCGCTATTACAGTTTAGTAAGTATGTATTGTAGGTGTAGTTTGCCTTCGCACCAATTTCTGATAATTTCTCATAGAATGTACATGCATTTGTTAGTCACTGATTAAAACTACCTCTTAGTGTTTCGTTGTGATTGGTCATGATTTCGGATCGTTTTCCATTTTATTATTTTATGCTTATAGGGTTTGCCCCAGTCGCACGTGTTTTCGTCCCTGCTGTTCAGTGTGCGGTTCATATCGCGGTTCATATCTGCTGACCTCTCTGCGAGTGATGATCGCCTTGAGTTAACCAGCTGCAGAGCATGGCACTGTCTTCGCCGTACGCTAAGCAGAATAATCCCTTAAGAAGGAGTTTTCCAACTTCTTGGTTACCCTTCCTGGTAACAAAACTTTGTTCAATGCAACGCCTCGGGATGTTTACCGTTTTCTCGCCTGGAAAAGATTCACACGGAAAAACGCAAGTCCACACAGCCTCATGTCCCCACCTCGGTCAACATGCGATCTCTAGTTGCGGCTGTCCAGTCAGGCTCTCGTACGCAACAGTTGATTCTTATATCGGGAAGCTCAGGGCAATTTTTCAAGATGCGGGACGAGAGGGTGATTGGAACTCTTGTTTAGCGTTGGGGAGCCCTGCTGTTTCAGGTTTAGTCAAGGACCTTCTGCTGTTACCCCCAAACAAGCAACACCTCTATTTCCGCGGAAATTGCTCAAACTTTCACGCCACATCCAGGGGAAGATGGCTACCCCTGGTATCTCTGCTTTACAACTTTACATTTTTGCCAGAGATACTGCCTATTTTAAAACCTTATTCTTTAGTGGTGACAGGGCCAATGATCTCGGCGTCGTAAAAACGCAAGAGATTATGAGATTCCCTCGCGATAACGGACTCCTGTTCAATCATGTATTGGGGGGAAACGCTTAGATATGGTTCAACCAATACGTTCGGTATCCGTCGTCATTCTAATCCGGCTCTTTGCCCTGTAAAGGCGATAGAGTTGTACGTAGCTATCTCGGCTGTTCTGGGTGTGGATCTATCAAGTGGTTTTCATTTCCGCCCATATATAACCACGCCGCAAGGAACGGTTGTGAATAAGCAGATGTCCAGCTCCGCCTTGCAATCTCGCTTACAATGTTATGTACAGGAGGCTGACCTTTATGAAGGTGAAACCTTGCACAGCTTCAGGGCCGGTGCTGCTATTACTCCGCCTTGTCAGGGAGTCAGTTGGCCGACACTACGAGCCATGTTAGTTGGCACAGTGCCCCCACAGCGTCTTACTATCTAAAGCTTGCGCAGGTCCTGCGTCCTGGAGGGCCATCGGACTTGTTGTCGAACATCGACTCGTCTGGTGCCCGACTCAGACTTTAAATAATCTAAAAGACTTTCTTGCTGCTTTTCCGCCTAAGTCACTTGTTTGAGTTTTGGCCTTAGCGGGTTTCAAGTTTAGGGAGTGGGTAATTGAGTTTTTTAGTATTGGCGCGTGTTTTGGTTGTTTACTGAGCTCTGATTGGTTCAGGTTCTCTTGTTGCGGTCTCATTTCCATCTCTTAGTTAGAGAGTGTGAAAGGGACTTGTGAATAGTATCATTAAACAATACTTTTTGTTTCACGGGTATAATGACTGCGCTGTAACTAAAAGCATTTTAGACAACGAACCTTAGCTGGAAATTAGCATGAGCAGTGACAAATAAATTATGCGTCTAATTTATGTTAAGAGATAAAAACGGCACCTGGTTTAGGAGGTTTTCAAAGCCGTTGACAATGCGTATTGTTTAGAGTGTACCGATTACAACATGAAATAGCGCGCTCACCGGATACGAAAAAGCTCGCCAAAATATGAATGACTCGTAAAAATTCAGTCGCGCGCTTATACAAAATACAGGGAGCCCACATGGCCTGGACAGTAGCGCGCGGGGCGCGAATGCAGGGTCCTCGAAAATAATCCCTCTCGTGTTGCTTGAAGGGGCGCGATCTCTGGGGAAACAGTTATGTTGTGGTTTGAATTTCCGTGAACTAGCCCCTTCAAACAACATGAGCGCGCTGCTTTCCAGGCCAGTCTTATATGTGGGCTCCCTGTGTACTATAGGAGCTTGACGCGCACGCGGTCGTTGTTTCTCTTTTTTCTTAGGCGCCATTAATATATATATTTAGGCAAGCCTAAAAGTGGAGCTCCCAATTATCCGAACTGATCGAGGTAAACGACCGAAAAAAACGATAAATTATGACAAAGAAAAGAAAGATAAAAAAACGGCTATAACTGGTAGTATTTATTAATAAGGAGAATCAGTGAAAAAGGTTTAGAAGAAAAAAGAAGATAACGGAAATTGGAAAATAAATAAATCACTAACTGACAAGGTTTCGATCCGGGCCGCCTGGTTTCAACAGTGCGCGCACAGGTGCAGCACATTTTCAGGCACGTCAATCTCGTACCCAGACCCATTTGTTTCTTACTGCGCATGCTCGACGAAAAAGAACCCTATTTTTTCGTCGAGCGTGCGCAGTAAGAAACAAATGGAGTCTGGGAGCGAGATTGCAGGCACGTCGATCGATCGCCGCGCGTCTGTGTTCCAAGGCGCGAGGAAAACCGGAATTCAGCTAATTTTTGCTGTCATCCTGTATGTATGGTGCTCCGCTATAAAATAATTTCCAGAAATACAGGGAAGTCAAAGCTAGCGTAACTTACGTCAAAATCCTAGGAAAAAACTTTGGTTTTGAGATATTTGACGTTTTGCAAGAAACTAGTGAAGATAATATATTGTAGTAACATTTCTCTCTTTTTCTGTAGAAGTTTCCATTCCATCGATCTTATTGAAACTCGTTACCAACAAAGCCCATGGGTTAGTTAATCTATAACAGCATTTTTTTATCTATCGTCTTGTTTTGAAGATTATTACATTTTACTTTAAAATAAGGGGTCGAAAGAAGCACTTAATCTATGAAAATATTATGAATATTGCAATGGAAATTACAGTGGTGAGCATGACTTTGTTTAGTACGAACCACCTGCTCGTTTTGAAATTAAGGATCACAACATTTTGTAAGTTATTGGATGGTTTAGTCCAAATGGCGTAGGCTTGTTTTTAATGGTATATTTTGTTTGAAATAAACTAGTAATAATAATAATAATAATAATAATGATAATCTTTATTTCTTAAGCGCCATTTCTTCTAAAAAACCAATAGCGCTTTACAATGATTACAACCATAAGTTGATAAATTGTAGTAAAAAGTAAATGTTAAAAATATAATAATAGTACATTCTGTATTAAATAGATACTAGTTAAAAATTATGGGACTAAAACTACTGATAGTAATGGCTTATTAATAATAATAACAATAGTAATAATCTAATTTACCCTACTATTCCAATGCATAAGCACGTTTAAAAATAAATGTCTTAAGTCTTTTTTTAAAAGTGTTCAATTACTTTACAGTTCTAATATCCTCTGGCAACTTGTTCCATAATAAAGGGGCCATTACCGAATAGGCCCTCATTCCGTAGGACTTCAGATTATATTTGGGTACTACCAGAAGTCATCCTATATAATTTGATCACCTAACGATCTTCTCAAGAACGTTACACGTGTTGCTACAGTTGTTTACATGCTACCGTAAACAAACTATCAAAAAATATTATTTATTCTATATTAAATTGCATTTTAACCTACCCCTCCCATCTTCTTTTTTGCTCTTGCTTCAGTCCCCACACGTACAAGGTAATAGTCTAGGGGTGTCGAACTCTCAGAACACAGTAATGCCGACGTTGACATATACAGCTATTTCAAAAGTTGTCCCGGAGAAATAACAAGCGATATTCCCAGCCCGAAATGGATTGTGGTTGTAGCTGAAAGTCCGGTGAATTCACTCTTTTCACCTGGTGGCCATCTTGGATTCAAATCGAGGCAATCCTTTGTTTTTGCCAGGTGAGCCTCATTTTGACTATCCCTCACTACCAGGCTGACCTGGCAAAAACAAAGGATTGCCTCGCTTTGAATCCAAGATGGCTACTCGGTGAAAAGAGTGAATCCGTTTGTTTTTGGGTCATAAACTTTAAGACGAGTATTAATGGTCTCCTGAGAATCGATTTTCAAATTACACTCTAGTCTATCCATTTCGCACACCTGGACAGCTGGACCATAATCCATTTCGGTCTGGAAGTTATGGCCCACAAACTGACCAATCACAGGTCACGAAGTTAACTAGACATAAAATAAAAAACGTTACACTTTTAATATCTGGCGCATTGTTTAATGATTTCAAATAGCATATTACAGCATAATTAACTACTGTACGCCAATAATCGTGTTATAAAGTCTTTTAATAAGTTTACAAATTTGATAAAAAAAACTTTCTCGCATGTTTTGGTTTTAAATTTTCCACCTGTCTGTTTTAATGACGGTAACTCTATTTATGCTAGTTAATTACGATTTATAAATGTATGAATTTATAATAAGATGTCCCAGGATAATAAAAAGTTAGGAAGACTATATTACAGGTTTATAAAAAGTAAAATGACTATAAAAGTGATAAATAGCTCACAGAATCTCCAGAAATGGCTACAATGTGTCATTAATTAGAAATGCTAATATGGGAAATAGATTTATTGTAAAGAATGCTTTTGAAGCATTTAGTTGTTCCATATATTTTTTATTAGAAAGTTCGTCAAGCTTTTTTTATTTTCCTAGTTAAATAGTATTTTTTACCACGAATCTATCTCGTTAAAAATTAAACCCAGGCTTATTTTTCGTACACCGTATCAGTAATGGGCCGCGTCAGGCAAAAAGTGCCCGGACGACATAATATGTAAATGTATTTTGAAATTGTACCATGTTTTTTATACTTGTGGTGCGATTACAATATGCATCGCGAGCGCCACATTGTGTTACTAACAAGTAGTGTTGATTTCATGAAATTGACAAGTGAAATCGAAGACGAAATTTACGATATTTTTACACAAGAGTGTGATCACAATTTTAGCATACGCAAATGATTCCTTATCATCAGACAATTGTTTCAAGGTATAACTTATACTATTGCTCAAATCAAATGAGCTAATCAAATGACTGCAGAAAAGAATTTGTTTGGCCGAAAAAGTGATCATCTGGTTCATCTTATTTACTATTTACTCTTTAATGCCAGCAGGTATAAATGAATCAGTGTCATACATCAAAATCATCTCCTCTGACAGGATTCCTAATTTTTGCGGTCATATTTGTAATCGGGCCCTTGCATCAAAATCACGTAAATTTCACCCCTGATTTTTGTTGTCAATTTCTTGAAACTGACATTTATTGTTAGGAATGAAATGTAGCGCTTCTCGTCAAGAATACAAAACAATCTTCAACCTGTTATTAGGAACACCGTTGTAGGAATTATTTAACTTGAATGTCGTCCGGGCCCTTTTTGTCTGACGCGGCCCAGTTGTATTCACTCTATTCACCTGGTGGCCATCTTGGATTCAAAGCGAGGCAATCCTTTCTTTTTAATAATAATAATAACTTTATTAACGTGTCTAAAGGTATTTAGCAAAAGAATGCTAATTGGGGACACAAATTAAAGAGTAAATTAAAACAAATATCAGTCTATGTATCTATATCTATGATTAAAAAGGTAAAACTGATCGATGTACACATTCTTCTGTGACCTAAGTTGACTAAGTTGTAAATACATATATCTGTATGTCTATCTGTGACTTAAACACATTGATATACAGGAATGTAAAATCGGTGTTAAGATGATTACATAAATTTAAAATATTAAGATTGACAGAGATGACAGTCCTTACAATTTTCATTTATTAAACTTGCTAAGTCCTTTTGTCTTATTTTTCTTTTGAATGATTTGAGGTTTGGACTACCTTTGACGTCCTGATTTAGTTTAGACCAAAGATAGGGTCCCAGGTACCTCAGATAATGTTTACCATATTTGATGGTATTAAATCTAGTTATTTGGAAGTCCTCCTTGCTACGTAAATTGTATTTAGTAAATTGTATTTTGCCAGGTTAGCCTCGCACTGAGGAATATCACAAGAAGTTTAGCCTTGCAAAAACAAAGGATTGTCTTGCTTTGAATCCAAGATGGCTACCAGTTGAAAAGAATGAATTCGGGTTCATTTCGCAGTTCATACAATCGCGACGGTCACCCTGTGAATACGCGGGCTTGTTTTGTTTTATGTTTGTAAAGTGACCCTCGCGTTTTCCGAAATGGCCTCGCTTTCGTGTTTATCCACAGGGTGACCGTCGCGATAGTATGAACTGCGAAATGGGCCATTCGCTTCCCTCAATGTTGCCTCAATACAGATCACCTGACTAAGTTTCTTTGTTTCTCTTTATCCCGCGGGAAAATGCATAAATTTCTAGAACTCTATCACAAAACGCTAAATTACCCGAAGAAACATCACAACATTGGGGAAATGAATTGGGGTAAGGGGCCTTTTGTAGGAATGCATTCACGTGGTTGTACTGGTGGCAACAAAATCTGACTCCATTGATTTAAAGGAACCTGAATGAGATCGGTAGCTTTATTAGCAAAACGTGTTTGTAATTCAGTGCTGCATTTTCCACCTTCAATCGATTGTCGATCTTCTAAAACAGCGTTTTAAAGTTTATTTGCCACCAGTAAAACCTTTCCCATGGGATCACGAGCTCAATTCATTGGTTATTGAAGTGATATATCAGCACGTGACTGTTCCTACAAAAGGGCTATTACAGCGGATTTGTCTCCCTCCGCTACAACTACTCAACGAAGTCGGTAAAATTGATGCTTTGAACTGATTGTCTGCAGTTAGCTGTAGGCGAATCAGGTTACCGAAGGATCTACGGTACTTTATTTGGACTAATTTGATTGGTCCGTTCAGTTCTAGCTCCGCCTACCAATGTCCATTTCAGGTTTTGACCCAATCAGAAAACAGTTATTTATTCGTTACGTCTTGCATGGTTTCGCACTTTGGCGTGACTGATAATTCACTCTTTTTACCTGGTGGCCATCTTGGATTCAAAGTGAGGCAATCCTTTGTTTTTACCAAGTCAGTGTCGTAGTGAGGGATAGTCAAAACGAGGCTAACCTGGAAAATCAAAGGGTTGCCTCGCTTTGAATCCAAGATTACCACCAGGTGAAAAGTGTGAATTAAAACCATCGGTGAGTGTCACGCAAGGTATTTCTGTCTTCCTGCCTATAATTTCATTAAATAAATCCGCTAACTCTGTCATATCTGGCATCGAACCTGGGAAAGCAGACGAAATACAGTCAATACTGTTATACATTATTAGGATCTTCCCAAATCAATTAACTTTCTGTAAAGCAACTCCAGTGATTCTCAGTAATATATATATATATATATGTTTCTTCTCCCCTTATACTTTATATATATATGTATATACAGTCAATCCCTAAAAGGTTGTCCAGCAGAATATAATATAATACTTTAATATCCTTTGTTTTGGCCTAGACAATAGCCCAAAACAATGGATATTATAGTATTTATATTATATTCTGCTGGACAACCTTTTTGGGATTGACTGTATATATACATGTATATACATATCATATCATCACCCTGCACAACATTCTTAGTACAAATGTGCCAATTGGTTCATTATCAAGCTATAAAAGCGCCGAAAAAATGAGGTCATTATTGAGATTCAGTTTCATATCTGTGAAAATAGAAATGTGCCACTTATAAATGCTAACATGTTTGGGGAAACCAGGGTTCCAAAGTAATGTTCGTGTCTAGTTGTCCCAGGGGTAGTTAACCACACCGACGTGGTTTAGTTGCCCTTGACCCTGTTTGGCACAAAACAAACAAACAAACAGACAACCATGTTTGGAGACATACCACTTCAAAAGGTTACTACTTCATGTAGGCAGTCAAGTAGTGGTCCGGTACCGGAGACTGATATCACAGTGAAATGCAAAGAAAACAAGTAGCTCTTACTTAAACATCTTCTATTTTAGTTATCATGTTAATTCATCAAAATATCTGCATGCTACTCTTTTTTTGGTGTTTAACTTTATTCAAACTTTAAAGATAACACTTTTGGACACTAGTTCCATGAAAATTAAGGTTGCCCCTCAGTAGGGATTTGGTTACCCAAACATTATTTTAGTTGTCTGGGACAACCGGAAGACCGTTAATTTCGAACCCTGGAAACAAAGCTACCATTGTATAGTTTTAAGAGGGGATTTTTCTAATTGTCGCGTAATGTTTGAAAAAAGCGCCAAAAACTAGCCCTACAGACTAATTTGAATTCCAATTCTCGCTTTGGATTAACACTATACTATTGTATTAGTCACAAACAAACACAAATAACAAACTCTTGACTAAGAACTGTTTTAGCGTGGTACAAAGTTAGTTTCTTGCTTTTCTTTGTAAATTTAGTCAGCCATTGAAACGCCTGAAGTTTGGTGTTACATATTCAGGTCTACCTAGCCCTGACGAGATATGTTTTTGTTTTAAATTTTCGCTTTGGATTAACACTCCAATTTAACTTTCACCATTCAATAAGCGTCACACATATCGTGAAATCTTTGCTAAAATCCATTTTAGCTCGGTACAAAACTCAGTCTTTAGCCTGTTGGTTTTTTTGTAAAGTATCTCCTCTTAATCTAAAGTCTCACCCCGGGCTATAGAGGCTCGAATAAATGAGAGGAGAGGAGAGGCCTCTGGTGTTATCATGCATTGAGAATCTCACTTCCATGTGAACATTAGGTTCAGAATTGGAACCTCGTTCCTGATTGGATAATCTACTCGTTACCAGGCGCAACCATGAGTGCTGGTGTAACGGTGATGCTTTCCGATGGCCCAGCAAAATCGGTTTGACATGTTTTCTTGATTTGAAACTCAGCGCATGGAATTGAGATTCTCAAAGGGTAACACCAGTGGGTCTTCTTTTCCTTCTCTCTCCTCTTCTCTCTGTCTCCTCTTATTTCTTCGAATCTCTGGTACACAGCCGTTAGTAAAGATCTCAGTTGAACCCCAAATTCGATAACTGATCACATGAACATAATTCCACTGTTGTTATTTTGTTGTATAATGGGTGAACTTACATTTTGTTTCTCTGGATAACTTTCTTCCTGAAGCAGTACATGGCAGCACACACGAGAGCAGCAATGACACCAGCCGTCACGCACGTGGCTAGAATAACAGTCTCCTTCTCGTCTAAAATCTTCTTATCGACTTTGCCTACAAACCGAGACGTACAAAAATTAAGATATAGTGATTAATACATATATTTACTAGTAGGCAAGTGTCGTATTCTCACGCGGGACAAGCTGGAGCGAACACTCAACGGAAGTTAAAACGGGAGTATCTTTTCTCATGCTAAATAGTGTTTAACGAATCCCAAACATGGACCTCCATTGAGGCTCGTTCCAGCTCGTCCGTAAGAATACGAATGTTGCCTATTATGACATTTAAAGTTGTTATAATTATTTGATAATATACTTGTCTATCTTATAAGATAAATATATTCATAGTGCAACGTGTTGAATAACTGAGGTGTTTAATAGTCCTATAGTTTGCAGTTGACTGAATGCTAAGTTTTCTTAGTTCATGGCCCGAGTGTTGGTTGCGTGGAAAAATGAACGCACAACCCCACCCCGTTCCTCCAAGACAGACTGACGTTAATTAATTAATACAATATCAATTATTAACATCAATTAGTTTCAGTTTCTTACAATTAATAGTAATGATAATGATAATAATAATAATAATAATAATAAGTAATCGTAGTTCTTGATCGCCATTTTGAAAGGTAGCCAAGCCTTTGGTGACATCGAGCCTGGAGTTGAGATAGCTAAGATAGAGGCTTGTATCTAGTTAGCATGATAATCAAATTCTATCCATATTCATAGAAAGAGGGTTTGTATCAGTGCAGGATCAACTCCATCCTCCATGGCTTGTATCTAATTAGCATGATAATCAAAATCGATCAATATTCATAGAAACAGGGTTTGTATCAGTACAGGGTCAACTCCATCCTCCATGGCTTGTATCTATATAGTTAGCATGATAATCAAAATCTATCCATATTCATATAAACAGGGTTTGTATCAGTGCAGGATCAACTCCATCCTCCATGGCTTGTATCTAATTAGCATGATAATCAAAATCGATCAATATTCATATAAACAGGGTTTGTATCAGTACAGGATCAACTCCATCCTCCATGGCTTGTATCTATATAGTTAGCATGATAATCAAAATCTATCCATATTCATATAAACAGGGTTTGTATCAGTGCAGGGTCAACTCCATCCTTCCACCTTCCACCTTTCACGAACTACGAATTGAACTATTGGTATAGTGACTTACAACAGACTTGTTAGTTTGGGGACTTAAAGAAATGCTAAATATCGTACCCATGGCTGCTATATATACCTCTAACTTATTAAACGAGTGCGAGGTCCGTATCATAAGTTATGGACCCGGTCCGTACCGTACGTTATGGACCGAGCTTCCCCCCTGTTTTATGGTCCAAGCGAGAAGCGCGCGGTAATTAAAAAAGGAAAGAAAACGAGGATCCATAGCTTACGGTACGGTCCGAGCAAACGAGTGTAACAAGATGTTGATTATATAGCAAAAAAGTATACAACACCAGCTTGGCTTCAATATTGCGGTCCGTACGGGAAGTTATGGACCGCAATCTGACCAATCATAACTCACAAAATTACCTAACCATATAATAAATGCAGTTTACGATCCGAGTTTAATTACTTAAGGTGTTCCATATACTAAATTTTGAACTGGGATTCAATCCACTTTTTTACCCCTTCACGTTATTTTTGTTTGCCGTTAGAAAAAGAATTAACGGAGACCAGGCTAGCAGATTATTCGTCCCTCCAGGGACTCAACCGAACCCACGATCCCCCGCACACAAGATCAGTGCACCATCATCGAGCTAACGGGCTGTCGTGCGATTAAGATTGCAAATTTTGTTATGCTAGTGAGAGGAATATTAATATTATTAATAAGTCCCGAGTATTATAAGATTAAGAGTATTACTGCACCTTTCTTTCCAGTAGTAGGACCGATAGTAACTGTAGTTGGGGTTAGCGAAGTTGAGTTCAGATGAGATGTTATCTGGGATGATGGTGATGGTGTTAAGAGAGATGTGGTTGGTAATGGTGATAATAGTGAGGAGGATAGATGAGGTATGGATGATGATGATGATGAGGATGATGTTGATAATGGTGAAGTTGACAGTGACATTATTTGAAAAGGGTTCAATAATGACACAGCAGAAGATGATGATGAAGATGTCAACTTTGTTGTTCCTGATGATGACGATCGTGACATTGTCGATGGCGACCGAGGAATTGCCGATGGAGACAGCGTTAGTACCGATAACACCGAGGATGATGTCATCACCGACGAAGACGACACAATCATCACTGGTACAGCAGTCGACCCATACAAGACTGACAGAGTTGCTGAAGTAGACAAGTGAACAAGTTACCTTTACATCACTATTATTTGTTGTTAGGAAAATGTTACACCTATAAGTATGTATTCCCTTGATTACTCAATTACTTTTACAATATGCTATCTAGGGATTCCGTTTTGCTCAAATTGAAAGAGTTATTACATGATTGGATGAAGTTTGAAACCACGAGAGATCCCTGTTTTCCTGAGTCAGAGAGTTAATTCAAGTGTACATGAATAAGAAAATATTTTATTCCCAATTTGCCAAACTATCTTTAACTGAGATAAAAAATATATTTTTTCCTTACCTAAAACCAAACACTAACCTAAAACCTAACCCTAAAGCTAAGCCTAACCCTAATTCTAACATTGGTTCATGACTCATTTGACTCATAAAAGAAGGTTCCTCATTCACGAAGATAATATGCATATATCATGTTTCCAGATCCACTGCTAACGTTCCCTCGTGTTCGTGTTACAGTTGATTTCTTTGCTACTTTAAACGAAACGTATTTAATCTGCTTTAATCTCTACTCAAATCAGTGAAGTAGAAGCCTTTAAAATACATCGAAGGAATTAAAATAACTGTGTTCTATTTAAAATATGAATGGTCTGTCCACCCTCAGCCAACCAATGACTTTTTAAAGACAAGATTGAAGTTTAATTACATTTTTCATAGATTTCTAAATAAACTTAGCGAAGTTTAAAAACATTTGAAAACAGCTTTCATGTCTAGATATAACATATCAATTAATCCGAGAACTGTTTCATTTGAATATCGAAGAATGCAGGCCATAAATAGAAACATTTATTAACAAATAACTCAGGAATCATTCAACTGACTGCTTTGACAAGCATTGTAGGTTAATATTATCCTGAAGATATACTTGTTAAGAAATTCAAGGATTTTAATGGCGCTTGCCAGACACCTAATTACATAAGCGTTATCAAATAAAACAACAATAACAAGAGCATGTAAGAGAGCGCAACGCTGTTTCTATTTAACAAATTTACGATAGTTTTCCGCGGTATGTCCTCCTATTTACCGTGTTTTGCGTCATCGCATGGTCAACATTGTTGTGGATTTCACGACGTGCTCTCGACCAATTGTGACCATGAGATGACGAAAAATGTGGTAAATAAGAGGACAACCACGGTCAACTATCATAAATTTGTTTTTTACAACAACAAACTAAAAATAGTGAATCGAGCAGGGCCGACAAGGACGATTGACCTTTATCACGGAGCGGCCATTTTTGCTACAAACAATAGCTTTTGCACTTCCAGCCTCGTCTCTGTGTCGAAGTGTAAGAACAAAGAGCGGTTTTCAGTTGAGTGTAGTAAAACCAAACGCAAATTACCCACAGCCAGCCAATCATAGGAGCGAGTAATCAAATGTAACTCATAAATGGCTTCCCTGTGAGCCAATGACAAACCAAAGCAAAACCAAAACCAATTTGCGTTTGGTTTTACTTTGGATTCTGATTCGTTGGTTTACTGTCTCAGCCAATAGGAGAGCTTAGTAAACGCAAAACCAAAACACTTTCTACACTCAATTGAAATCCGCTCAATCACAAGACGAAGGCGCGTGTTTTTAAAAGCAATTCAAGTGTTCTTCCAATATCTCAAATGCTTTATTTCGCCAGTAAACACATTGAAATGTGTGGTCTATTGCTTTTATGATATAATTACGACACAACACAAGCAGGCGTGCCGATTTCTATGTGTTTACCGGCACAATATACCATATAGTATATAAGCCAATCAGAGCGCTCGTACTAAATGATGGTATGTCCTCTTATTTCCAATGGCAATCTTCCAATCAGAACACGAGAAACTGGGCAGTTGTTGTACAATTGTTATTTTTATATGACAACATTCTGAAAACAAAGTCAGTCAAATTGAAACATTTTTCAAAACTTTCAACACCCCTTAACACTCAGCATAGTTAATATTAATTCCAGGAACTCAGTACGACGAGTTGAGTGAAATAATTGTTCAATACACACACACATCTACTGGGTACGAGCTATCGGAAATACAACATCATAAATTATTTACTGAACCGCTAAATATTGTTGTTTTGGTCAAACACCCTCTACTAGTAGGATATAAGCTGTTATAACGCATCAAATATTTTCTCTCGCGCGTGATTGGTAGATTGCATCACGTGACCCGATTTTTGCTCTCCAATCTCCGCCAGACGACAAATATCAGCGATTATCCTCTCCCAATATGGACTCGGATGAATCCAGTAGATGTAAAACGCATCCCCTGTGCGCGTAGCGTGTGCAATAGCTCCTGTAAAATAAAATCAACCTACTTTGTGGCGTTGGGTATGAACTGATATTTGTCCTACTACATCAGCTCACAGTTTCAATGCCACAACGAAGTTATTGTTTATTTAGTCCAATAAGCTGATAAAAGGGAACCAATCAGAAAGCTTGATAGCTAATAGACTAGTAGTAGGGAACCAATCAGAAAGCTCGATAGCTAATAGCCTAGTAGTAGGGAACCAATCAGAAAGCTCGATAGCTATAGACTAGTAGCAGGGAATCTATCAGAAAGCTCGATAGCTAATAGCCTAGTAGTAGGGAACCAATCAGAAAGCTCGATAGCTGATAGACTAGTAGCAGGGAATCAATCAGAAAGCTCGATAGCTGATAGCCTAGTAGTAGGGAACCAATCAGAAAGCTCGATAGCCGATATCCTAGTAGTAGGGAACCAATCAGAAAGCTCGATAGCCGATAGCCTAGTAGTAGGGAACCAATCAGACAGCTCGATGGCTCATATCCAGAAGGTGTGTATAGTATAATTGTTAATTATCAATACTTCTCCACACTGACAGCAACGCCATCGACACACACTAGATGAACAGACAAACACACCACAACATTCACCTGGGATTTCCGGGACATACTTGGTAGTACTCGTTACAAGTTCGGAAGAACTCGTAGTCTGATTCGTCTTTAATTCGGATGCGGGTATCTTCGGTGGTAGTGATACTGACGATGACGTCATAGATGTTCTTGTTGTTGTTGAGGTGGTTGTATGTTCAGTTGGTATCGACGATGGTGACGCATGCGTAGTGGGTGCTATATCGCTAGTTGTCCCGGATGCAATTTGCATACTTGTTGGTGATGGCGTGATTGTATCTGGAATGGACGATGATGGTGTAGGACTCGGTGCTGCTGGAGAAGAGACGTTAGAGCAGATTTCGTATGAGTGGAACGAACTACGGCATGTCCGTCGCCTTACTGTAACAGCGCTGTACCGTATAGATGTGATTTGATTGGATCAGCAGGACAAAAACAATAGGCAAACCATTTCAATGTCACGGCATGCCGTACGGCAACCGTGCCGTAGTCAGTGCTGTAGTTTGTCCCACTCATACGAAATCTGCTCTGTTGTGTTTAGCGCCGTTTTCGATTGAATGTCGTAAAATCAAAGCCAAAGTAATTACAGAGCTAATCACGTGATCAAGTAAACACGCAATGAGCCAATAACGAACTGAAGTAATTCATGATTGGCGTTTCTTAAAAAAGCAACCAACTAACCAAAAGCAATGTTTTGATTTCAGTTTAGAACTTGATTGGCTGAAATAACAGGACTTCGACTTCGATTGTTTCTGATTGGTAGAATGATCACAAAACATTTTTCACAGCCATGAAAAGCTAAGCAAACGCAAAACCAAATCACTCACCAGACATTCAACCTAAAACCGCTATATTATTGTTAATTATCGTTATCTTTATTATTAGTATCACGATTCACTGATCATTTTGTTTACTTTTGAGACCCCAATATAATATGAGATCGGCGTCTCAAAATCAGGCCTCTGATTGGTTCTTGCTCGAGTCCTTGCAGTCACATGGGTTCCCGGTCAAGTTCAAAAGAACACATTAATCGTTTGTTCAACAGCATTTATTGAGCGCGTGGTGGCAAGATTTCTACATTTTCACCTTCAAATCACTGTAAATTACAAGATAATAATCTTTCAATCCTAAAGGTAAGGTTGGAATTGTAGTTTTCGTCAGAAAACTGACAGTCTTATCCGCTAAAGATACAATTTTCACCGTCTCAAAGCAGTAAAATTGCAAAAGTAGCTCAAAATCAAGCCTCAAAGTCAAAGAAAATTTCTTAAATGAATGAAAAAGGGTTTCTTTCAAAGAAAACCAAACACACTTCTTTCAAAATTAGATAACCCTTAAATTCGAAATCACTTATCATTTTTGAAACTGATGTTTATTTGACAGGAATTGAATGTAGGAGCGTTGAAGAGATTTGAAACACGTGGCGTTTTACTAGGCGCCTTTTGAGAATTGAAATTACGATCAGCATGAGTTTGGTGCTTCATTCTCTTCTTTCTTTGAACAATTCACGACTTAATTGTTGAATCGCGATACAAAACTAATTGTGATTTTGAGGCGCCGACACCGAATTATATTGCCGGCCAGTTGGAAGAAAATATATTATTCGTAATATAATTTCTCCCAACTGGCCGACAATATAATTCGGTATCGGCGTCTCAAAATCGCAATTAGTTTATATTGTTGTCGTTGTTGTTATTATTATTTTTTATTACTATTATTATTGCTGTTATTATTGTTGTTGGTAATAGTAATAGCATGGTTGTAGTGGTATTTGGCATAAATACTACGAGAGAGAGATTTCAACTTGTTATTTCACGAGCCGCATACAAACCATGCTATTAAATGTTTGTAATACGAGCTAAGACATTTTCTGGCGCAATCCCCTCATTCCTTGATCATGTTCCGTCAAAACCAACGAACTCCTGAAAAGCTATAACGCAATAAAGAAGATCTGTGTTTCAGTATTCCTGTGTGATTCCTTATTGGGAATCCCAACGGGCTGTGTATTTTCTGGTGAAACTTCGGCTTATTTGAGAACCCGTATGTATCTCAACATGTATCTCAACATGATTCTACACTTTCGTAAACTGCCAGTTTCTGCTTGTTTTAAGCTTGCTTTTCCAAGATTTTCCCTTCGCACCTTCGGGTAAACATTTCCACCATTTTTTTTCACGACAACACTAGTTGCGTGTTTTCCAAATATGGTAAAAGCTACCATAATTACACTGAAATACTACTGCTTTCAACCAATCAAATTACAGAAATGTCTTACCTCTATTATCATTGTTGTTGTTGTTGTTCTTATTGTTGTTGTTCTTTTACTTATTGTTGTTGTTGTTGTTGTTCTTATTGTTGTAGTTCTTTTACTTATTGTTGTTGTTGTTGTTGTTCTTTTACTTATTGTTGTTGTTGTTGTTTTTATTGTTGTTGTTGTTGTTCTTATTGTTGTTCTTTTACTTATTGTTGTTGTTCTTATTGTTGTTGTTCTTTTACTTACTTATGTTGTTGTTCTTGTTCTTTTCGTTGCTGTTCTTTTACTTATTGTTGTTGTTCTTATTGTTGTTGTTCTTTTACTTACTTACTTATGTTGTTGTTGTTCTTTTTGTTGTTGTTCTTTTACTTATTGTTGTTGTTCTTATTGTTGTTGTTCTTTTACTTACTTATGTTGTTGTTCTTGTTCTTTTCGTTGTTGTTCTTTTACTTATTGTTGTTGTTCTTATTGTTGTTGTTCTTTTACTTACTTACTTATGTTGTTGTTGTTCTTTTTGTTGTTGTTCTTTTACTTATTGTTGTTGTTCTTATTGTTGTTGTTCTTTTACTTACTTATGTTGTTGTTCTTGTTCTTTTTGTTGTTGTTCTTTTACTTATTGTTGTTGTTGTTGTTCTTATTGTTGTTGTTATTTTACTTATTGTTGTTGTTGTTGTTTTTATTGTTGTTGGTGTTGTTCTTATTGTTGTTGCTGTTCTTATTGTTATTGTTGTTGTTGTTGTTGTTGTTGTTGTTGTTGTTATTATTAATATTGTAATAATATACATGAAAAAAATACTCAATTCTGATTGGTTGAGGGCAATGCAATTTCAAGGAAACACAGAGCAGAAAAAAGGAAACATAGTGCCGAAATAAGGAAATACGATGCAAATTTCTTTGGAAAGTAATGAAACATTTCCTTTCGACTTCTGAGAACACTTGAACAATTTGAATGAATTTGAAAGTGTGAACTATTATGGTTTGTTGACTGAATAAATTACTTTGTCACAGGACTCGCCAACGTCGCTTCCTGATAATGTTTTTCATGTATATTATTAATAAGTAATCATACGGTTTTCTCGTGCAATTTGGGATTAATTTTCACTCGTGTGTTTTTCAAAGAGCTCAAATTGGACTCGCCCTTCGGGTTCGTGCAATTTTGATACTATTTGAAAAGCCCACTTTAATCCGAAATTGCACTCGAAACCGTATAATTACCTATACCTATTGTTGTTATTACTATTATTATCATTATTATTATACCACTAACCTGTACTGTTAAAGTCATAGTCCAGTATCTTGACAAGTTTCCCGCCAACCGTCCTACATGTGACGTCACGGATGTCCTTCACCATGTGATGATCCTTAGCCCAGGTCTGCAACCACTGGAGACTGGACACACACACTAACGGATTACCAGATATGCGTCTGAATAGAGGCATTTCAACAGTAATTAGAAAATTAAATATGTAATACCTTAAATAAAAGACAGGAGGATCCGGATACCATAGAATGAGTAGAACAAAAATATGGCATATCCGTAGCCTACCATAACCGTACTGTACGTAGCCTTACCGTAACCGTATTGTACGTAGCTAGCCTTACCGTAACCGTACTGTAACCTGCAATCATGCCCGCCTTTCCTATGAATTCACAGCGCGTGCGGAGAAGGGAGAGGATGGGAAAGGAGGGTCAGATATAAATACTTGACGAAGCTCATGTAAACAGACCAAATTCTGGTCTTTTTTCTGATTCTTCGAAAAACAATTGCACTATTCATCATCATCATCATCATGTTTTATTTGACTCAATAATAAGTTTACAATTTGGAAATATACTTATGAATTGACATTTACGATGTGAATATTTGAACATATAATATTAACTAATATAAATATTTTATTGAGTTCGGTCATCCTAGTAGCATAAACTAATCGAGAGGATGACCCTCAATACTTATATTTAAAGGGAGAATACATTAAAGTAAGTTTGTATTTCTTCAGTAATAGTATTATAATCTAATAAATATTATAAAATCAAGACTAGTCAAAGGAATAATTATCTAAAACAGAGCGTTTAATATTTTTACGAAAGGAGACGAGAGAGGTTATGTTTCTTGTATCAGAAGGTATAGAATTCCAAAGTTTTGAACCAGTATATTGAAGAGAACGTAATCCATAGTGAGTAGTTTTAACAGCTTTTAAATATATATCATTATTATTCTGATTTGGTTCGTACGCGTACATTTAAAAGTGCGACTTCTGGCGCGCGCAGAACGCGAAAACACTTAAGTGTAAAGAAGTGAATTATGTGCAGCGGCGTTTATACTGAACATTAATTCAACTGCACAATATCAATCAGCACATGTCAATCTGCAAAAGCGTATGAGCGTTTTTTTATATTTTGCTTTGTTCTAAAACAATCTATTTCCAAAGATTAAGTGATCAAAATAACCCGAACTCCTTTGCTTTCGCGTCTCTAAAATAAGTCAAGAATAAGCAAACTATCAAAACTATCAAAACTCACACCCTTTTGCAGACTGGTATATATTCTATCTTTTGGCGAAGTTTCGTCGGCCAAATCTGTAATTTCTTATATGTTAGTAATAACACCTCGTCAAAGCCAAATGTCAACACTCTCAAATAACTAGCCAATGAAATGCCACGACCTCCATAGCTCCTATAACTGGCCCTGAAATTCGCGGGAAATGGTAAGGTCGTATTTCATAAACAACCTACTCGTGTGTTCTCGCGCTGCGGTTTGTCAACTAAGTTCGGTGAGTCAAGGCGAAAACCAGGGGCAAAGCCGCTCAGAAAAAAAGAAACCGACGGTGAAAGTACTGAAAAGGAAACCGCGTCGAAAGACAAAGAACGCGTAGAAAGCCGAACAAGGAAATGGCAGATGTACTGATTCTAAGCCTACAATGCTAGCAGTGCTATGCGATCACTTGGGTATGCAATAAACCTGAACTGAGTTTGTGTTAAAGCTCGCATTTAAAAAATGTTTTTTTTTAGAAACGTTTTATTTAAACGAATTTCGTTTCAGATACGATGGAGAGTTTTTTGCCGAGCATAAAAGGATTAAAAGATTATCACGCCATAGGCGATATATTTACTTTTCCAAAAAATCAGGTTTTTTCCCAAATAGTTACAAAATGTTTAACTTTTTGGATTTTTTTTTTGCGAAGAACTAAAGTTCTGTGCTTAGGGCTTTCATGAAAATCCCCAAAAAATCCTAAAAAACTAATGCCTTGAAGGTATACCGTAACCTTAACAGGCGAAGTGCCACCCAGTGGAAATACTGGTAATAAACCATTATTATTATTATTATTATTATTTGAACCTTGACTGTTCGGATCATTCATCGTTTCTGGGAACCCCCTATTTCACCCTAAATTTAACGGTTAATCATTAATTACACATGTATACCCAAGGGAGGGGTGGGTGGATAGTTTAACGGTTAATCATTAATTACACATGTATACCCAAGGGAGGGGTGGGTGGATAGTTTAACGGTTAATCATTAATTACACATGTATACCCAAGGGAGGGGTGGGTGGATAGTTTAATGGTTAATCATTAATTACACATGTATACCCAAGGGAGGGGTGGGTGGATAGTTTAATGGTTAATCATTAAGATTACACATGTATACCCAAGGGAGGGGTGGGTGGATAGTTTAATGGTTAATCATTAATTACACATGTATACCCAAGGGAGGGGTGGGTGGATAGTTTAATGGTTAATCATTAATTACACATGTATACCCAAGGGAGGGGTGGGTGGATAGTTTAATGGTTAATCATTAATTACACATGTATACCCAAGGGAGGGGTGGGTGGATAGTTTAATGGTTAATCATTAATTACACATGTATACCCAAGGGAGGGGTGGGTGGATAGTTTAATGGTTAATCATTAATTACACATGTATACCCAAGGGAGGGGTGGGTGGATAGTTTAATGGTTAATCATTAATTACACATGTATACCCAAGGGAGGGGTGGGTGGATAGTTTAATGGTTAATCATTAATTACACATGTATACCCAAGGGAGGGGTGGGTGGATAGTTTAATGGTTAATCATTAAGATTACACATGTATACCCAAGGGAGGGGTGGGTGGATAGTTTAATGGTTAATCATTAATTACACATGTATACCCAAGGGAGGGGTGGGTGGATAGTTTAATGGTTAATCATTAAGATTACACATGTATACCCAAGGGAGGGGTGGGTGGATAGTTTGGATACTTACATCTCGCCTATTTTGTTGAATAATTCCCGAGCTTGAACAGGTATTGTAGTGAAGCTGTTGTTATTTAATCGCCTAAAAAAGAAAGAATACAAAGAAATCTAGTTCAGTCTCCGACGACTATAATATGGGTCATCATGATCTTTGAAAGCCCTCCGCAGGCATCTCTATGGAGACGGGCTTCCTGTAGTCGTACGGAAGAAGAGGGAGATTGAGGAGAGAAAGTATTCAGGCTACCTCTTTCTGAATACCGCAGGAATCCCGGTTTGCGATTAATGACAATAGCGCACTTTTGATATATGCTTCACTCGTCACGCATAACGGTTTCAAAATGAGGCTCCGTGGAATAATGCTCAGTGATCCGCGAAAAGGAGAATAGAATAAATTTAATTTACCCCGGAGCCTCGTATTGAAACCTTTGTGCGTGACAAGTAAAGTGCGTGACAAGTGAAGTGCGTGACAAGTGA
Source organism: Actinernus sp. WN-2022 (assembly GCA_030867875.1). Taxonomy (NCBI): domain Eukaryota; kingdom Metazoa; phylum Cnidaria; class Anthozoa; order Actiniaria; family Actinernidae; genus Actinernus; species Actinernus sp. WN-2022. The sequence goes on from JAOWCC010001634.1 coordinate 101,489,538, forward strand.
AGCATATATCGAAATAGACCGAATCAGCTTGCCTGTTTGTTGCCCCATTTCAGATCACCTGACTTTACCCTAGAGTCGCACCGCGGCAAACGTTATGCTCCGCTGGCCGAAAGAACGAAGGCTCTGGTTTCCGAGGGCTTACCGTTTTTAGTAAATAATTCTATAACTTAGTAAACTCACGGTAAATTATAAATAAAGAAAACTTCAAGTCTTAAGTTTTGCTTTTAAGTAGTTTTGTTCTATTTTTCGAAGCATTGCACATTCGTACCTAAACATAGAAACAGGGGTGATTGCCTCTGTTTTCTTTTAGTTTCGGCGGGAAACTGGGGAGACGCTCGCGCGACCGGCTCATCATAAGCGCATGCGCATGACGTTTTGCCGCGGTGTGTCCTCGAGAAATGTTTTATTGTTTTTCTTTTTCACAAGAGCGCATACATAAATTTCTAGATTTCCAAAACAAAGCACTGAATCTGGATCCAGATCCAATTCTTCGAAAGACTTGGAACACCATTGATATTCTAAGCATACTTACAATTCAAAAAGCGCTGACATATTCGTCAGATGTTCAAGTGCCCTAGATGTGAGTTTGTTGTTTTCCAAATTTCTGAAAGGAAATAAAACATTCTAATAAAAAATACGACGCCCAATAAGCAATCACTATCGGCTTTTAACCCTCACAAAAAACTTACAAATGCAACGAGCAAACAATGGTGACATTGTCTAATGTTTTGGCTAAAGAGAAAAAATGGACTCTCGTCATTCTCAACACGAGCTGGGATGGAGTAATAAGCGCTTCGCCTCTCACGACTCTGGCCAGGGCTTCGAGCCCTGGCCAGAGTGGTATCTCGCCCTTACGGCGAGTGTTTTTCTCCGAGTTCTCCGGTTTTCCTTCCTCCACAAAAACCACCACGCTAAATTGGAATTCGATCTGTGGTTTAGCCAAGTCGACCTGACTTTGATCAGCCCTAAGGTCCGTAAACATTCAGTGTTTTTCAGCCGGTATTTGTGGTAAATTTACTATGATTTCATACACAAAGCGATTCACACGGTAATTCATAAACCTCTCGTCAACAAGGCGCGCAAGTAACACCTGTTCTTCAGTCTTCAGTGTTGTTCCAGTGCTCGCTATTAGTTCCATTGGACTACTGGCTGTTATACATGTTAGAGGTCTCATTCACCAGTAGCCCGGCACTAATCCAGCAAGCCGACCTCTTGCTGGCACTGTGGGTGGTCACGGCCAGGGTTTATTGCGTCCACAGTGGTTATTTTACGTCCCCAATATTTGGAGACGGGACCTCAAGCATATTAAGGCCTGACTCGCCTGTTAATTTGACATATTTTTATTTAAAGGGAGGCTTCCATCCAATCTTTGTGAAACTCGGTAGGCTGTTTGTTATCGGTATTTGTAACAATATGAACTACTAGTATCTTTCAAAGCGGTGTCACGTGACTTGAAAACGACCGTTAACGGTTGAAACCTTGGGACAAAAACGGGGTACGTAACGTAAAGTGAACTTCAATGAATCTTTTTTCTTCATTCTTCTATGACTCCTAATAAGGGCTTGAACGATGCGCCTTTTAATGATGTCCAGATCATAACGGAAGTAATTAATTAACAGGAAACAGGTCACGTGACATAGTAAAAAGTAAAATATGTTACAATATAAGTGACCGATACCACCTTAAAAGGCGCAAATGCAATGCAATTGTTATTTTAAGCAGTGTGATAGCAAAACAAATTCAAATTTTCCTGTGTAAACCTCCCCCATTTCAAAGAACTCGTTTTATGACGTCACCAACTGGGGAATGTCACGTGACACTAAAGGAGACTTCCATCTGATTAAGAAAGTCAAATATTACCTTATTATAGGAAATTAACAATGCACGTTGACAACGCGAAAAAAATTAACGTTACACTAAATTAACGCGAATTTTTCAAAAGTTAGGTTTACATGCATTAAATTAACGCGAATTTTTCGATAAGCATCTTGCTTTATTTACTGCGATTTTCATAATTCTGCAAACTCGCACTTTACATTTCTGAACGCCAAACTGCGTTTTGGCTTCCGTCAATAAAACCTTCCAAGACAAGTGCACGGATGTTTCTAAGTTTTTTTTAAAGCCGAAAATTTGGGTTTGAAGCCTAACTAGACCCTATCAATTCAAAAGATCTTTCAAAGCCTCACGGTGAAATCACCAAGAGCTGCTCACTCGTTTGATTGACGGAAACCAAACCGCAATAGTGACTCTGAAGAGCCAATAGAGGAGTCATGAACTAATAAGGTTTTGAAATGAAATAAAGGTGCTTTAAAATAACAATGTTGTAAAATAGCGTGCATTAAATTTACATCGACATTAATTAAGATACATTAAATTAACGCGAATTTTGTAAAATCGCGTTAATAAAGTGCATTGTTAATTTCCTATAATAAGGTAGGTATTTTCATATTTTGGACAACTTACATATAAATATATCGACAGAGAATTGAAGATCTTTAAAATCTCTGCTGGGGGTCTGTTAAGGACGAAAGTTACTTGAGACCGCCATTTACGTGGTCATCCGAGCCACGGCGAAGGTCTGACCATTTGCAGATGTTAGAGCAAAGGCAGCACCTTCTCCTCAGTTATTTTTAAGACCCTGAGTGTTGGTCCGACCGGGGTTTGAACCCACGATCTCCCGCACAACAGACCGGCGCTCTAACGACTGAGCTATCCAGATTACAATTAGAGATTTAGCTCTATCATAGGGATAATGTTACCTTTGCTACTAACAACCGAAGCCAGGCGAATTAAGTTTACAAATTCGTCTCGTTTCGTATTTTGTACTATACTATCAACACAACATCACACGAATTTGCTCGTGCTACTGCTACTGCTGTTATTGCTACTGATGCTGCTGCTACTACTACTTCTTCTAATAATAATAAGCAGGAAATCTCTTTACTTTCTTAAAGTATACAAATGTACAAATAAACACTCATTATAAAGATCTATTACTAGGTAAAGAAATGGCGGATAGGTGATATCTGCCGTGAAATATCAATTGTTTCACTTACAAAATCATTAGACTCAAGGTCATCGACGATAAGGCGCCATCTTCGATATGTGCAATCTTATTACCGCCCAGGTATCTGAGGAGAGAAAACAAGAAACTTTAATTTTATAATGAAAGATAATGATGACGAGTCACAATTCGGCATGAATTTATTGTTACTACTTCCGCGGCAATCCCTTTATGTAGGACGACACAAATTTTTACCAAAAATACAATAGAATACAACACAATACAATTCAATACAACAATAGAACGCAACACAATACAATACAATAGAATACAATTTGGTAGCAATTCGTGTCGTCCTACATGAAGGGATGGCCACTTCCGCGCTGCACTATGTTAATTTTGGTCATTCAATGCCACGATTTTCCCTTGCAACTTTGTACTCTATGTTTTTGGTATCCAAGAGCTTGTAGTTGTTTTTGGTCACTTTTATGGAACTCAACTACTCCCGAATCCACCTCTTTCTCGATTTCTCACCTTTGCTAGATTTAGTTTCTTATGTACTTACAGAAACATTAGAGATGTCTGTCTCTTGAGTAAATCACTTGGAATAGCTGTGAGCCTGTTGCTGTTTACATATCTAAAATACCGAGAATCAGATAGAGCAGAACATACTTTAATTCAACATTGTTAGTATAAACGTTGACTCTTCTCACATGGAGGTTATAGATATTGAGGAGGATAAAACCCTTCGTTTGTGCCCGTCTAACCTCGTTCTGAAACTGCTCAGTTCGAGGCTGACCTTGCATATCCTATTGTTTCTACCCAGCATGGTCGTCGTGTGAGAAGGGTCACGTGTTAAGAAATGAGAAAAATATTCATAATGATTCTAAAGAAGTTATGATAAGAATATTTCTTATAATTGATATACTCACAAGTATTGTAATTTGACTGTGTTGGTGAATAAACCATTCGGAAGCTCTTGGAGCTCGTTGTTATTTAAATTGCTATAGATATAAAAATAACCATCAGAAATCATTAAGCAGTTATAATTTAAAATGTTTAAGTATATACTTCGAGTAGTTACTATTTTTTATACGATATAGACCCATTCGAAAAATGGCGTCCAATTTAACTAACTATTGTTTAGGACTGACTAGCCTCGCTTACACGTTCAAAAGCTTTTGTGTGTACTGACTAGCCTCGTGTTCACGTTACCAGGAGAATAGCTTTTTAAATTGAACGCCATTTTTCGAATGGTCACGTGCTGATGTAATACTTGATTAACGAATGAATTGTGCTCGCGATCCCCATGGGAAAGGTTTTACTGCATGGCCAATCACGGGAGCAAATACTGAACACGCAATGAGCCAATCACGAACTAAAGTAACTGATTTGTGATTGGTTTTACTTCAACCAATCACGAGAACAAGTTAAACGCAATCGTGGATGTTACTCTTGCTAAAACGAAAATTGATTGCATAACGGATTAAACGATGTTTGATTTTAGTCGTTGAAAACTTGAATTGGCTGATAGTTACAAGACATGTTTCACAGCAAATAGAAAAGCTAAGCAAATGCAAAACCAAAGCAATCACCGATTATAATTACTTTCGATCAGTCAGTCGAAAACCAGAGAAAACTTAAGGCAAATAATACACAGTCACTGCATGGTAGATGAAGAATATCAGAAACAGGACTGATCGATAGAAGAGCAAACTGAGTCCTAAGGCGACCAGATAGAACATGAAGTTTGGGAAAAGCAACGGGCGAGGAAGACCTTACCAGTCAGTCAGTCACTGTTGTAAGTCAATTCATAAAGCAGACAAAGCAGAAATATCTACTGCATGGCGCTCCGTTGACTTCCCCTTATGTTCTACGTTACCTACCCTTTACAGTAATAAATACCTCCCCATGATTTGAAAACATTAATACTTATCAGTCAGCAAGGCTGAGGAAAAAGTAACAGTCTCTGATATTATGGATAAGGCGTTCCAAACCATCAGATATTTATTATTTAATATATAATTTTCGATGAAATACCAGTGTATATTTCTTTCTAATAAGTGATATCTTCACACGTGAAGATATCACTTTTGAGAATATGACTCGATTTCAAAGATTTCTAGCCTTTTTAGTAAGAGATTGAAACTAGTATTTCATCAATAATTATATATTAAACATTACATTACATGGCCGCTTGGAGATACGGATTTTATCTTCTCGTGTTGATGAGTATCTTACTCGTTCGCTGCGATCACTCGTAAGATATTTCATCAACACTCGAAGATAAAATAGGTATCTCCGCGCGGCCATGTAATATCCTCTATTTCATTTACAGAAATTAATGGTTACAAATTCCATTTTCTTTTGTATTGTTAATGGGCCTTTTGCAGTTAGGAAATCACGTGGTTGTACTGGATGGCAATCATTAGCAAAACCTGTTTGGAAATGCTATTTTCCACCTCCAATCGATTGCTGATCTTTCTAAAACAGTGTTTTAAAGTTTATTTGCCATCCAGTAAAACCTTTCCCATGGGATCACGAGCGCAGCTCATTGGTTATTGAAGTGATAGAGCGGATTTCAATTGAGTGTCACGTCAGAAGTGTTTTGGTTTTGCGTTTACTAAGCTCTCCTATTGGCTGAGAAAGTAAACCAACCAATCAGAATCCAAAGTAAAACCAAACGCAAATTGGTTTGGTTTTGCTTTGGTTTGTCATTGGCTCACAGGGAAGCCATTTATGAGTTACTTGTGATTACTTGCTCCTATGATTGGCTGGCCGTGGGTAGTTTGCGTTTGGTTTTACTACACTCAATTGAAAACCGCTCTATATCAGCACACGACTGTTTCCTTCAGATAGAGTTTATTCTAGGCGTACTTACAGTGATTCTAAATTCACTAAATCATCTAGAAGGTTACTTGGTAAACTAGATAGCTTATTGTTTAACAATGTTCTGAAAAATAAACAAAAAAGAAAGTATAGTCAGGAAATACTTAATGTAATGAGCACATTTAGATCAGTTATTTTGCAAAAGTGTGCGCGTAAAAATAAAGGAACTCACAATTTGCTAAGGGATGTTAACCCTTTGAAAGCATTTGGACTTATTCTTTTGATTCCATTTCCCGGAAGATTTCTGTTGTAAGGAAAACAAATAAATATAGGTTAAGTAGGTAGTCGTTAGGGTATGACAAGACAGGTAGAACAGATTTCGTATGAGTGGGACAAACTATCTCGAACTATAGCACTGACTACAGCACGGTTACCGTACGGCATGCCGTGACGTTGAAATGGTTTCCCATTGTTTTTGTCCTGCTGATCCAATCAAATCACAGAGTTACAGTACAGCACGGTGACGGACATGTCGAAGTTTGTGCCACTCATACGAAATCTGCTCTATAGAGAAAAGACGTACTTAGGAATAAACTATCAAAGCAAATACACCAAACATACCCTCACTGTACTCACATAGCTTTTAATTTAGTTAATCCGCTGAATATGCCATCTGTAATGTTTTCTATATGGTTATTTGATATTTCACTGCAAGAGAGAACGTTTTTAAAGTTAGCGCGTTCCAAGTTAGTTCCTATAAGGACAGGGCTTTGATGATAAAAGGTTGTAGGTTCGGAATCCATAAAAACCTGGCATTGTTTTCTCTCTCTACATTTTTTCTCTTCTGTTTACCTATGAATCCTAATCCTAAAACCTCGTCATTTACCTGAGAACTTATTTTCGAAGTGGTTAGGGTAAGTTTTATGGTTCGGGTTAGGGTTTGTGTTAGAGATTGGGTTTGAAGTCTATTGAGCGATTCTTGTCATTTGGAGCGGGTGCTAAATGTGACATTGCAATAGCACACTTTCCATATATGCTTTACTTGTCACGCACAAAGGTTTCAATATGAGGCTACGGGGTAAGTTAATTTATTCTATTCTCTGAGAAAAGATTGATATACCCCATAGCCTCATACTGTAACCTTTGTGCGTGACAAGTTTGATTTCCGCGTTTGACACCTATACTTAAATACGCTTTAACAAAACGTCCAAAAGTTTCCCACGGTTCTTCAAAAACCGTAAAGAATTTCAAGTAGCGTGTATTTCAAGTTCAAAGTGCGCGGTTAACCTTCAAAGGATTAACTGGCTCAACTCCCCAAAGCTTAAACAAACGTTAACACACAAAGAGTTACTAGTACAATGTGGAAAATAAACAGAGCTTGTGCTTTATTGTCGGAGGTAGGAGAAAAAGTTATTAAATTTAGGACAATTGAACGTTCAAGCTTTGTAGCGTAACAGTATACCGACATTTTGAGACAGTGAATAAGAATCCTTTCATCATAATTCGAGTGGGTTTTTAATTAAAAAATTATCTTGTTTGGACTACGCCTGGCTGGTGGGAAGACAACCCGACAAAAGCAACATTCAAACTAGTTGGCTTCGCATTCCGATTTCGTTCATCAAATCATTTGGAAATTGCTGTCGAATTAGATAAACACTGGTTGTTTGCTGACGTTCAACAAAAGGAAGAATTATCTTATTAAAAATTTGATATATGGTAATTTCTCTGCAGCTGCAAAACTAAGAAAGACTACTGGAATTTTTGAAAGTCATTGTTTTCAATCTTCAAACTGCTGCAGTAAACGGTGGGCCAGTTGTGGAATCGGTGTTTTTATCGCAGCAGCAGCAGTAGTACTAGTAGTAGTGGTAGTAGTAGTGGATGGATTCGGTTCGATTCGATTCAGTTAGGTGATCGAACAAAATTGAACGAGCACATTACTGTGAGTTCAAAAAACGACTAATTCGATTTAGTTTGGAGTATTTGAATCCTATGTATTTGAGTTTGTTCGATTCAAAGGAAAAAATTGGGGATTCAGTTCGATTCCAAATTCGTTTGCGGATTACGTTCGAGTAGTTACGACGGGATAGCAGTATTAGTATTAGTATTAGTATTAGTATTAGTATTAGTATTAGTATTAGTATTAGTATTAGTATTAGTATTAGTATTAGTATTAGTATTAGTATTAGTATTAGTATTAGTATTAGTATTAGTATTAGTATTAGTATTAGTATTAGTATTAGTATTAGTATTAGTATTAGTATTAGTATTAGTATTAGTATTAGTATTAGTATTAGTATTAGTATTAGTATTAGTATTAGTAGTAGCAGTAGTAGTAGCAGTATCTGACTGGTAGTAACAGTAGCAGTAGTAGTCGTGGTAGTGGTAGTGGTATTCTAAGTAGTAGTAGCAGTAGCATAGTAGTAGTCAGTGGTGGTATAGTACTACTTAGTGGTAGTGGTAGTAGTAGTGGTAGTAGCAGCAGCAGCAGCAGTAGTAGTAATAGTAGTAGTAGTAGCAGTAGTAGTAGTAGTAGTAGTAGTAGTAGTGGTGGTGGTAGTGGTGGTAGTGGTGGTAGTGGTGGTGTAGTGGCAGTGGTAGCAGCGGTAGTGGTAGTAGTAGTAGCAAAAGTAGTAGTAGTGGTAGTCGTAGTAGTAGTGGTGGTGGTGGTAGTAGCAGCAGTAGTAGTAGTCAGTAGTAGCAGCAGCCAGCAGCAGTAGTAGTAGTGGACCGAAGAGTTACCCTATATAATCTATCGTTTTCCGGTTTCGTTCACATGACATGTTTGTTAGGGTAAAGTTCTTTCATCACTGGTCTGTTTTCCCGGGATTCCGCCAAATTTTACCGCGACTGTGAACGACTTTCGTTGGAATACATGTATGTCTTTTGGACTACCTAGCTAGATTGTGTTGAACACTTGTCTTGGTAACACTAACTGCTGCTTGTGGCGAGTTTGAACCAACAAATGGCAAAACAAGAGACTACAACACTGAAAAGCGCCAGTTAAACTGACTTAAAGACCCAGGCGATAAAAATATCGAGCTTTCCGCCCGCCAAGCATCGACTTCCCGCCATTTTGTTTATTTATTTAACGAGTGCGTGATGCTTAGCTAAGTAAACCATCCTTGGCGAGATTTAATGTAAACGAGAGTTATCTTGTAACCTTTCTAGGGACAGATAGCGAGTCATGCATGCAATTCGAAAGATTTGTGTGTTATTTCTCATTGTCTCAGCTAGCAGGACGTGTGGCAAGTTTATTGAACCCTTAGTCCTCTAAATGGCATTTGTGAGGGACCGGTTGTTCAAAGAAACTGTAACTTTATCCCTAGGATAACGCTAACTTTTTACACCTTTTAAACATTTTTACCTCGCGTTAGCGAATTTAACCACCGGGCGGCGGTAAATCAAAATTATAGGTTGTTGTTTTCACGCCCGAATTCTAACTTGAAATAAAATGTAAGCCGCGCGGAGCTAGAGCTAAACTTTCGAACATTGTTTTTATTGGGCGAAATGTTTGATCGACATCAAACCGTTTCATCCAACAAACTTTGTCGGTTCAACATGGTGTAATATGGAGTACCAAACAGTCAATGCTGTACAACAAACACCAGTCGAATGGCCAATCGGAAATTATTTCCAGTGCTCGTAACTATCTTAAGACAGCTGTGAATTTCAATACATTTCTGCTACATGCTGTGTTACAAGCCTCAACTGATCCTTTTGAATCTTCCAAACACACGGCTTTGAATCACACACAATGCGGAAAGTACTTTAACTTTTCAGTCACATAAACTTGAGTGGGTTCATTAAAATTAATTCAATTGTATGAGTCATACGAGAAGGGGACCAATATAATAAACATACGCGTATGATATAATCAGAAAACGCTTGGAAATAAATGAAAATACTAAAACAATCGTTAGCCAATTTGTTGAAAATAGCTTCAAAATGGCTTCACTAATTTTTATGGTTAGAATAGTTTATTGTTTTCAAAAACGTGAGACTTGATTCGATCAATTAAAGAGCTTCCCCGGCTTTCATCCGCGAGTTCAATAAAACATACTGGACCAGAACTAAATATGTTCTCTATCGTCATATCGCACCCACAACATTAGTGTATTACGAAATCACAGAGAAATAGTTGTCATATTATAAGGTGTCTGTAAAACAATAAACTTTTATTTGTCCATTGTAGGGCATTCAAACGCTTGCAAAAAAGCAGTTTGCGTATTAAAAACGAGATAACGAACTCACATTATTTGAAGATTAGGTAATCCTTGAAATGAATTTGCTGGTAATGATGAAATCTGCGTCTTCGAGAAGTATCTAGAAAAGAGAGAAATAAATTAGTATGATTTTCACCCGGTTATCAGCGCCGCAATGAAAAGGGGCTCGCTATGGAAATGTTAAGTTTAAGAAAATAATATAATTAATTTTAAAGCAAGAACATCTTTTAAAATGGAAAGTTTTGGGGTTTTGAACATGGGTAAATGCTTTTTATTAGCTAGAAACCTTGTCACATTCGACTCGTAAGTTTGTTCAGTGAACCGGTAAAATATCGAAGAAGTGACTAACATTTCTGAGCGTTGGTTTTTGGAGCGAACTATCTCAAAATTGCTTAAGGGCCATTCGATTTTTTAATAAACTAGCAAATGTTTGTACAATGGCGCTTATGTGAATGCTTTTGCTTACTTTTAGCATTCTTTAAGAGTCCAATAGAGCGCATCAAAGACCCGACAATGGTAAACAAAGCGAGTGAATGATTTCAGAGTTTCTCAAAATGGCTGAACAGACTTAAAAGAAAATCACAATGAATCATCTACCCTGCAAAAGAAGCTCCAAGTTTGATTTGGAGTTCTCAAGCACATTGTTCAAATACTTCTGAACTGTTTCATGGACGACTGACAGTTTATTGTATCGATATTAGAATGACAAAGATAACAGTAGTTCACTTTCATCACGAGCCGCTTAATTGAATTTGCACATTGCACAGTGAAATCTAGCAGAGCTTTGGCACCAATTATGATTCTGTGAAAGTCAACAAGAAAGCCCGATGCTGAAATATCTGTTTTAAAAAATCATAAAAGAACAAATGTACAACTTACAGTTCACCCGTATCCACTGGTATGTTACTTGGAATTGTTGTAAAATTCACATCATTGCATTGAACGTATTTCACGGTATTTCGCTCTCCACATTGACAAGTACTCGGACAGCAAGAACCAGCGAAAATCTTGAATACCAAAACTAGTAGCAGTTCAAGGGTTCTCCAAGACTGGAGTTTAAGTCTTAGGTTTCTTGCCATTTCCTCAGAAGTGTTTTCCCTAACTGGAAGTGTAACTTGATCCCTTTTCAGTGTACACACTCGGTTAGCGTTTGACAGAACTGAAAGCCGAATGTGAACTCAAATATTGACTGACGCATGCGCAAGTTTCATTGTCGAGGCCGGAAAATCATTAACTTTGATACAAAGGAAGAAAACGGGAGTTTTTCAAGACCGGAAATACTGCGAAAGTCTAGACGAGTTTGCATTATTCAGCTTTAAAACTTCCAGAGGCCGAATCTCTATTGTGTGTTGCTCTGCGTGTCGATTTGAATCCCCTTATGTGCTTGGCATACTATATCATGTAATTAGCTCTTTATATGTGCAAATTGAAGGTGTTTTATCTTTGATATATATCTTTTCCACAACTGAATGTACAGATTTCATTAGCGAGTTTATGAGAATTTGTTTGCCAAGCCACCATGAGTGCTAGAAGAGGTTCGAAGATTGTGCAGGTACAATTAATGCTGGGATTTGATTATTTTCTCCCATGATCAGACACGCTTGAGTTGAAAAAGAATTGAAGAACAACAAAGTAAGTGGTGTATCAGTGCTGTTTTTCGTTGTTCAAATGATCACCGTTCAAATTATAAAACTACAACAGGCTCTGTAGGGTCAGAAGTCCTGGAAGGGTTTATATTGCACAGGTGGTTCAGCATATAAGAACATTTTTTTCTAGAGGTCTTGAACTGGCGGACAAAAACCGGACTCTACCTCCCACAAAAGTGGTTAAGTTTCGAGCATTGAAGATATTTGTTAACTCGTACTTCGTTTTATTTTCAAATCACTCATATAAATAAAACATATTCAGTGTCATGGTCACTTGCTGAGTAATACAAATCCACTGTGAGCAATCTGTATTGTAAAAAAAACAAATAGTTCTGAAGCCAACCACTCACTGAATCAGAGCACTAGATTGCTTGGATTCCGAACGAAGAGAAAAACGAACAATATCTGTGAGGTAGGTATTTAGGTTAAAACAATGTTAACAAACGTGTGCAGTGACGTCAGAGTCATTAGTAACAATGACGCAATCGACCTCAAAACGTGATTAATCTAACCAATCCTCTTTGATATTTGCTAACTGGTTGGGCATACATGTTTCAGCATTGTTGGAAAATTCCATTCCGAATTAATAACGTTTCGGCGTAATTTCTCTAATAAGAAATTAACATTGCGGTAGTCACCTAGCATTCCTCACTTTTATGACTTCTCAAATATGACGTCTACAAGGCTACAGACCCTTCAAATATCACTTTTATTACTCCAATCTGGTGAAATTGATATTTTCAACAGAGCGGTCAGTTTCGAGAAAAAAGAAGATTTGGTAGTTTTAAGGGATGAAATTACAAGGGATAAGAAAAGTAATTTTTCTATTTTGACTGATGTAAGACAGATCCCGTAGGTTTCAGCAAATTAACATGTGCAAACTTTCAAGCCATGAAATAGCTTGCTGAGCACACGTACCTTTTTAATATATGATTATCGATGAAATACCAGTGTATATTTCTTTCTAAAAAGTGATATATTCACACGTGAAGATATCACTTCTGAAAATATGACTTGCTTTCAAAGACTTCTAGCCTTTTTAGTAAGAGATGGTATTTCATCGATAGTTATATATTAAACAGAACATTACATGGGCGCTTGGAGAAACGGATTTTATCTTTGAGTGTTGATGAAGTATCTTACTCGTTCGCTGCGCTCACTCGTAAGATATTTCATCAACACTCGAAGATAAAAGCGTCCATGTAATATCCTCTATATATGGTTAGAGTGGATTTCGATTGAGTGTTGAGAGCAATCCGTGATTGCTTTGGTTTTGCGTTTGCTCAGTTTTCCTATTGGCTGTGAAAATGTTTTGTTATTATCAGCCAATCAAGTGCTAAACTAAAACAAGACGTGTTTTGGTCCATCACGCCATCCATGTTTGCGTTTACTTTTCCTCGTGATTGGCTCAAGTAAAACCAATCGTGAATTACTTCAGTTCGTGTTTGGCTCATTGTGTTTTTACTTGCTCGTGATTGGTTCTGTGATCGGGTTTTGGTTTTACGCCGGACACTCAATCGAAAACCGCTCTATCACTTGTATCAGGTAGCAGTCAAATGGTTTCCCGTTTTCTAAACTGACTCGAGAGTTTACTATACGGGAGACGATCTGTGCTCTTAGACGAGATTTATAGCCCGGTTAAAATCTAATTTTAGACTTGTTTAAACAGAATACGTTTAAAATACCTCAGCGACTATTTAAGTGGTTTTCCACTTGCCATAAACTCCCTAATAGTTTACAGCAAGACTACAATATATATATATATAATATACGCTCTTTTACGGTTCCACTGCCAGATTTGAAGCGCTAACCTATTAGGATCTAAATTTAGACCGGTAAACTCTTCGAGTATGGGATTTCCTTTATTGCCTTTATGAGAAAAAGAGGATTAGGCCAGGAATTTCCTTTTCACCGAAGTGATATTACTTGTTAGGAATGTCGGGCGAAGCATGGGAGGCCCGAGGGAACCAAAACTTCCTAATAGTTACCACGGGAACATAAAAACAATGCTATGATGTCCAATATCTTTGTACTGTATATTTATATCACATTTGACCAGAATAATATTTTCCAAATTTTGACTTTATCTAGAAAGTTAGCTTTCGGCCCCAAAACCGATCACAACCGAATTTTACCGAAGCTCATCGGAATGAAACTTGCCGAAACATTTCAGTCGATTTCTCAGTCAGATTCTTTACCGATTATCTAGTACAAATGACTGAAAACTAAATCGGATCAAGAAATGTTTTTCTGTTATTATTGAGTTATTTTAACTGGATCGGTGATATGAAATCAAGAGCTCATAACCAAGAGCGTCCATCCTCGTTCCCCGGGGTCTCTACGCGCCTAATCCAAGATGACTGGTGGGATTCGGTCGCTGATTGGCTAGTCGTTTCGCACGCGCTGATTAGAGAATTTCAAAATTCGAAATTCAGTCCCAGAAGAGAGCTATCAAAGGCGGCCCAGTCCAAACCAAGATAATAATCGGATACTGGTTCGACGCAGAATGCAATCAGGACAAAGAACATCTAAAATCACTTGGACGAAATTTGTGCAATTGGACCCAAATAATTAACAATTATTCACCGAAGTGGAGGTGAATAGTGGTGGATATTTACCGAGCCGCTTCGGCGAATAATTGTTTTAGTATATACCACACAACAGGTGAATAGCCAGCACCATGCAAATAGTTAAATTATTTTCTGTCATATAGACAAAAACTCGCGCGAGGCGATCGCTGCTTCGCTCGGAGGTGAATATGAAATCATATTCACTGTTTGAGTAGCCAATCAGAGCGCGCGAAAAGTGATATTCACTGGTGTGGTATATACTAATCAAAAATATCTTAACATGCAGCAACGAATAAATCAAATTGATCCGGGCAATCCGCAAAACGCTTGGAAACAAATTGAAAAACGTTTTAACTTTAACAAAAAACGGGGGCGTAACTCGTATCCAATTGACATAGGTGATTTCCTCAAGCACTTTAAACATAAAAAAAACAACGAAAAACACGATGTAATCAACGTACACGTAGATACTGGATGCGAAAACACGCTCGTCCATGACAGCGATCAGCAATTAAGAAATTGAAAGTCTATAATTCTCCGGGCAAGGACAATATACTAAATGAAGCAGTTAAATATGGCAAAGATCAATTAACACCGTTCTTAAAGCAACTATTTAACGCAATACTGAACTCCGGCGAGTTCCCGCAAGAATGGAGTACAGCGTTCATCGTGCCTATCAACAAAAAGGTGACAAATCTGTCACTGACAATCACAGGCCGCCCAGGCTACAGGTTTGTGGCAGTCAGCCTTTATATTACATTGGTTATTACATACTACATTCGTAGTAATTTAGAAATCCTTTTGAATGTACGAATAAACATACCTATTTGCTTCCACGCTGTTAATTTCTTGTGTTATTTCTTCATTTGGGGGCGCTATCCTAGAGAGAGAGAGAGAGAGAGTTGTGGAGGGTATGTTTATTCGTACATTCAAAAGGATTTCTAAATTACTACGAATGTAGTATGTAATAACCAATGTAATATAAAGGCTGACTGCCACAAACCTGTAGCCTGGGCTGCCTGCATTGTGACAATTACCGCGGAATCTCGCTGCTCTCTTCCCTTGGTAAACTATTTACCTCCATACTCAACACTAGGCTTTATGATTATCTAATAGACACTGAAAGGGATCCTCAAACGGGAACAAGGCGGCTTTAGAAAACATCATAGTATGGTAGACAGTATGTTCATACTGACAACCAGTTTGATTGAAAAATACGTAAAGCTAAACCATGTAAGAAAAACAACCTCCTCTCTGGATGTTTCGTAGATTTTAGGAAAGCGTTTGATAGCATACCAAGAGACAAACTCTTTGAGAAAGGTAGGAAAATCGGAATAACGGGTAACTTCTATTCAATATTACGATCGATATACTCAAAAGACTCTGCCACTGTTAAAGTCGGAAATTCAATTACTGAAGAATTCCCATGTGAAATAGGAATAAAACAAGGTTGCATCATGCTAAGCCCCACCCTCTTCAATATATTTTTATGTGACCTTTCCGAGTTCATTGATCAAACAAAAGGAGCAGATTTTGTGGAGCTAAAAAATAAGAAAATTAGCTGTCTGGCATACGCGGACGATTTAGTTATATTTTGCGATCCAGGTCTGCTAAGGTGATAACTTTGCTGTAATGACATGAAGCTATACTTTGTAAGTGTAAAAGAATAGGCTTAAAGAATATTCCATCACCTCGATCTGAATTGAGGAATATATTATCGACCAAGAAAACAAAATCACAAGAGCAAAGTTACTTAAGTTACAGTATGTTGCCCTAATTCCGGCCGGTTTTTGCATTTATCGTTATAACCTGCCTTAGAATAAAAGCAGCGATCTGGAAATTTCCCACTGAGATTAGCTTCTTCCTTCATAGTTAAGCCTATTGTAAAGTTTTGATTTGTTTTTCTTCACGAATTAACCAAGTTATTTCTAAAAATATTGTTCAAATTGGTTGCCCTAATTCCGGCAGGATTGCCCTAATTCCGGCAGGATTGCCCTAATTCCGGCCGATAAAAATAAAGATGTGTACTTGAAGTTTTGGCGATATTTTCCCGGCTTATTTCAAATAATAGAAACTCCCGTGCCTGCTTGTTAAGGTATTTGAGATGAAAAAATATGAATCAAGCACGGCTAGCAGGATCTCTGTATCACAACAACTGCGCCCACGATGACAACTGCTGACTTGTTGTTCGCTCAATCGCTCATCTTTGGATATTACAAAATGGTTCGCATTATCATTTTGAATGCGGTGGTGAAGGGCTATCATGAATTTCAGATACGCCCACCTGTTTCCATGACCCTCAGTGTAACGAAAGAGTACGGCAATAAACACGATAAAAACGCCTGTTCACAGTTTAGTATGGGTTCCAAAATTATAAACCATACCATGCCGGAATTAGGCACACCAAACGAAAATACAGGCGGACTTTCAATTGAAGTTGCACTCCGTAATTTGAAACCATTCAGACTATTTTCCTCTCAGAACTGAGGTAATCTTTAGAGTTTCATCTATGCCAAAAATCAACATTTCACATACCCTACTTTGCGAGAAAACACTTTTGTTGCTTTATTGCCTAATAGACCCTTCCACTGTTTCTTTGAACTTTTGATATACAGCTATTTCAATTAATGTTGTCTGGGAGATAGGGAATAGGCATTAGGGAATAGGGTATTAGGGAATATGACATTGGGGAATATTGCATTTTTAAAATGTCGGACGGCTGTTCACAGACTAAAAATGGATAAATAAACCGTAAGTTAAGTCGACTAAGTCTTCGAGGTCGTATAACTCGTAACCATAATTCATTATAAGTGTTTTTAAACTTATAATACCCTAATGCCCTATTCCCTAATACCCTATTCCCTAATGTTCTATTCCCTATCTCCCAGATAACATTAATTGAAATAGCTGTATACATATAACAGCAAAACCGTCGATACTGCTGAAAAGAGCAAATCAAAATTTCCATACGAACGTCTGTAAAATTTTCCGAAATTTTCCGTGTTTGCGGGCCTATAACTTTGCTCCTATTCAAGATATAACTCTCAAATTCGGGATTTTGACTAAATTCGAGTATCGACGGTTTTGCTGTTATACGTATATATATCAAAAGTTCAAAGAAACCGTGGAAGGGTCTATTCAAAGTGCAGTCAAAAGATTGAGACTCGACTTATACCTTTACGAAACTTGGATTTTCTAAAGAGACAAAGAAGAAGCACCAAATCCCGGAAAACCTGACGAAAGTCTACCCGGCGAAAGAACTTAACAGAGATTGAGATAAACACTGGTATATAATCAACTAAAGTCGATTGAGGCATGCTAACCGCCGTGGAAAGCGAGTAGCAGCTGACGTTTCGAGCGCTAGCCCTTCGTCAGAGCAAAAGAGGGAATTGAGATAATCTATGTGAAATCATTGTTAGTGTCAAAAGAAAATACGGCGAAGATTACGAGTTTTCAATCCTTCGTGGAGTGATTTCAACTTCCATTGACCATCGACATTTGAAAAATCGTAAATATTCTGTGAGCAGAGAAAGCCATGTCTGGAAACTCGTAGCAAACAACTTGGAAAAAGACGATGTAAACTTATAAACTTTATTTGTTGAATCAAAGACAGTTCCATATTGTTGTTGAAGAACTATTTCAAGGCTTATGTCAGTTTAGAAAGTAAGATTTTGATTGTAGCGAGCATAAATTTTAGTCTACGTTCAGTCGGATACGAAATACAAAACAAAAAATCGAGAGCTACAAATGTACGTGTTCAATCACAAGACCTAAATAAAACCTGTTTGATATTGGAGAAAAATCTCTATATGTATAAAATAAACAAATTACAAGATGAAAAGTGCTTTTGTATGGTATTTACACACTTGTTTGTTTTCACAAAACTCACTCAGTTAAATACCATACGCCAGCACTATTTCACTTATTCTAACCAACCAATAGAAAATATGCGAGTATTTAAATATCTAGGCCTCTGTTTCAGTACTTGTGGTAATTTTATCAAATGAGCTCCCATTGGGAAAACATATAATAATTACAATTATACAGTCATACAATAAGTATCACACTAATTAATAAACAGAAAGTACAAATTATACATGATTTACACCAACCAGCTGCAGTCTCCTATCCGACTAGCAACTTTGCATTTCATGTAAAGAATACTGTACTAATATCAGAGGCTTCCACCAGGATTAGATCCCTGGGCCGACCAGGGAACATGTAGCCTGACCTGGCCCCTCTTTCGACTGCTCCTTTGACTGGGGTTGAATGTAAGTTTCATTCCTGCATGGCGGTAAGGGAAAATGCTGGACTTTGTTAGGGGAGGGAGAATTCGTAAGATTATGATCTCATGAGATTTTATGTTCAGGAAAATGTGACCCAGGGCACTTTAATTTACTCGTGAGATATATTTCCCAACCCCTGGGGAAAATCGTCAACTTTATTCCAACCTTTTTACAATCCCACTGGTAGGGAAAATGCTGGACTTTGTTAGGGGAGGGAGAATTCGTAAGATTATGATCTCATGAGATTTTATGTTCAGGAAAATGTGACCCAGGGCACTTTAATTTACTCGTGAGATATATTTCCCAACCCCTGGGGAAAATCGTCAACTTTATTCCAACCTTTTTACAATCCCACTGGTAGGCCAGGGGGTCTATAGCTACCCGGGTATGTCCCTGGGGGAAGCTGCTGATAAGTAAATGCATAAGATAACAGCAATCAATCCTACTAACTTCCAATCAGGCCCTCCTTTATCTACAGGTTATAACCCTGTCTAATAGACCACATACCTTTGCATAGATTCGAGGTCCCTACGAAATTGAGAATGTTTTCGACTTGGTTTTGAAGTTTCAAATTCATTAGAGCATCGATGTGAAGATAAGCAACACAACCATGGGACTTTGCCTTGTATGTCACCATACAGTCAGTCTCCTTTTCCAATATAATTTCTGTATGGACCCTTTCTCCTGAAAACTCCCAGTTTTCATTGCGGATGAAGCTAACTCTATCACTGCTATCGGCTGGAAGACTGCATCCCTCAAGTGGCTTAAGCTTTTCTAATGTAGCTGAAATCGTGCCGGTATCCTCAGCTGTATAATCTTTACGTTTGATATGTAAATAAGCGATTCTTGGAGACCCTTTAGGACCTCTTCTTAACCTCTTCATTTTCCCATTCCATATATTCTTGACGAGTTTGCCCATACTGTTGCCATCTAGCGACTTTACTATCCCGTTTTCTATTTCGTTCAATTCTGAGTGTGCCAAGATGTCATCAAGAAACGTATAGGCATCTTTATCGTATTTGTAATTGGTGATTATCCTGAGAAACACGGAAAATCTTAAATGAGGTGCATAAAATATAAATAAAAAATAAACTAGTACTTTTGTATAAACTATTCGAATCATTTTCTAGCTCCCATTTGCTCAACGCAACACCATACTCACCGCATCTTCCAGTAAATGCAATTCTGGTTGACCAGTGACAATCTTTTGTTTTCATTTTCCTCTACTGATCTGCTCGGTTTTGAAAACATCTCCACCAAATAGGCAAATGGATTGAACCACGCGCAGTAGCTTTCAAACGTTTTGTTACATTTCTTTGTAAACAATGCAAACGAAATGCACACACTGGCGGCTAGTTCCGTAGCGGGAGTTGGCTCAGTTTTCAATGACTTGAACAGTTTACAGGCAAGAGAATTTTTAATACCACAAAACGTTACAAAACTTTGCCGGCAAATGATGTTGTGATTTGCATGTCGTGAGCGGGTTTTCCAGGGAGATTTTTTTTGAATTTTGTCCCTGAACGATTGGACGGGGAAATTAAAACTGATGCGCCTGCGCAAGTTAATCCCGGTTAAGGCAAAACTAAGGATCTACACAGCTGCCATCCTCCCTTATCTTACATACTGCGGACTAACATGGCATTTTTGTAGGAAGTCTGATAGTAACAAACTTGAAAAAATCAACGAGAGAGGCCTCAGGGCGGTATACAATGACTGGAGCACCACATATAGCGAACTATTAGTTAGAGCTAAAATGTCTAATTTATATAATAGACGTCTACATGATATTGCTATTTTTATGTTCAAGGTCAAAAACAAGCTGTTACCAAACAACATTTTAGAAATATTTGTTACCAGTAGTAGTAGTTACAATTTAAGGAATGCGGACTTTGTACTACCTAGGATCAGCACTATAAAGTTTGGTAAACACTCCTTGCGATACTATGGACCTTTTTTATGGGGTAAACTCCCTTCAGCATCCAGAAACTATACAACGCTTACCTCTTTTAAGAAAAACATAAGAAAGCAGAATCTGGAAGTACTTGTAGAGAAGGTATGCCCACCTAGTTGCTTCCTCTGCAATATGTGAATTATTTATTATTTATGACACGGATCTATCCATTATTATAATTACTATTATTATCTTTTAACAGTAGGATATCATAAGGAGTATTCTCCTATTTTAGCAATTTCATGTTTAAAGTATTTACATAACATATCCAATCATATTCTATGTATATTTGTATTGTGCAGATTTTTTATATATACATATATATTATATTTAGGTGTCCCCGATTAGTACACCACCTGTGGTGCGCTAGAAGTTTTTAGACACGTTAATAAAGTTGTTGATTGATTGATTGATTGATTTAAATGGCTTCTCTCGACTGTCATCACTAGCACACTGTTAGTTTTCGATGAGTTGTGCCAAGACGACTATCGTACACCCTGGTGGGATCAAATCTAGCGAGAAAGCTCGTACCAATCAACCAATGGGAGTGCAGCAGTTATTTTGAGATTGCGCACGCGTGGACGTGGTCGGCACGGACTCTATCACAGGCCTCTCAGCATTGAAAACAGTTGTGGAAAGGGACTATTAATCGGGCTAAAAAGTAACTGTGATCGCCATGAAGGATGCAGGTGAAGGAAAAAACATTGGACTTTTGGGTTAGCGTGATTTTGTGACAATTTTCCGGGGAAATTCGCGATACGAGGGGATTTTCGGCGAACGCCATCGTTGGATGCGAGGTGAAGTCGCCAGCCTTGTCATTTTCTATTACAGTTTGGACGGTGAATTGGAAATCTTGTTAAAGTGGCTAAAATGACCCCAGGAGTACACAGGACAATCAATAACACAACTTTAAAGAGGTATGTAACCATTATTTGAGTACTGTATAGATTTCTTACATTTATTTAATTTCTGCAAAATCTCGCAATAATGACACAAAAATAGAGCTTGGGCTGCCTGTGGGAGCATCAGCAGCAACGTAGTAGTGCCAGAAACACAGAGAAACAAGGCGCTGATTGGTTAAAATACTACAACGCAGTATTTTCTACAAGTGAACAAGGTGAGCTGATTACACTGTCAACATTATATAACGTGTTTGTCAAACTCATCTTTTGACAGGTTTGTGTTGGTTTTTGTTGTTTTGTATAAAACACTTTTAGTTTGTTTTTAGGTACATTATGAACATAATGCACGAAAGTGCTGATAGAATGTGATCAATTAGCGGCGAGATTCAATTTAGATTTGCGAGAAATGTAAAGACGCGGCTCGCATCAGTTTTATTTTTGGTGCAAACAGACGTGCGACACATTCGTAAATTTTCTGGTCATTAGCTTTTTTGTACGAGCCTACAATTTAAAATACTTTTTCCAGCAAACCCCTGCCATGTTTTATTTATTTATTTATTAAGCTTCGCCTGAAGGAAAAATACATATCAGGAACGATACCACAAACGATAGTTTTAACAAATTACAATGATGTAGAAACAAAATGATAAAAGGCAGGGTGATCGCAACAGCTAAAGCCAATTACTGCGGGCCCATGACACTAAATTAAATTAATAATAGTCAAAGAAAGAACTAATGACAAGGATTCACAACCACGAGGAGACTAAAAACAACAAGTTAAAGGATTGAGTAGGCTACGGCAGAGTTGCATTTTACACAAACTAACTCCATGTGCGCGGATTGTCTGGGTTATAAGATGCTTTCAGGGCTGACGTATAATATTGTAAAAGGTGAGACTTGTAGGAGGACAGTGAAAGTGCTGGTTGTCGGGTTTCCTTAGATAAAATTCGGTTCCAAATTCTAGTGGCTCTTATCATGTAGGATTTCTGATATGTTGTTCTATTTTAAATTATGCCCAGTCTCTTAAGTTAAAATTCTCTATTCCTTCCGAAAGAAACCAGAATGATGTTCACTGCATATTTCACCTCGAAGATAAACCAGTAAACTAGTCTGTGAATGCCGAGTTGCGTTTGTTATTCAAATTCGTGTACCCTGATTGCATCATTCGATTTCCATTAAAATTGACGAATATCGCCCAGAACTTTCCATTTTTTTCAGTCGTTTTGCAACTTCCTCGGGAAGACAGAATCGAACTGAAACTCGTATTTGTTTTGCTTGCTGCAGATCATTGGGAGAAGCAAAATCGGAATATTAGTTTTGTTTTAAAAACGTCAAAACCGGGAACATTTATCATCACGCAAAGCGGTTCTCACTGATTTTGAAATACATATATTTGGCAAGTCTAAAAGCGGAGCTCCCAATGATTTGAGATACCTAAAGAAACAGGGACCTTTCAGGACTCTGCAGCCAGGCTTTTAAATAGCTTACCAACCAATATTAGGAATGTTCCGAATGTTCCAATGTTCCGAATGTTCCAATGTTCCGAATGGAAAGAAAATGCCTCTGGTGTACCTCAAGGCAGCGTTCTTGGGCCCCTGCTTTTCTTGTTTACATCAACGACCTAACCAGCAATATTTCTTCAGATTCGTTTCTTTACGCAGATGATACAGCACTGCTAGAAGTTATTGATTCTTCTCCCGATTTGTCCGCTTGCAAGTTAAACGCCGATCTGAAATTAATAGCAGGTCAAAATCCAACGTCTTTCCCATGGGGATCACGAGCTCATTCATTCGTTAACGAAGTATTATATCAGCACGTGACTGTATTATATCAGCACGTGACTGTTAGCTGCAAAAGGCCTATTAAGATTCGAGGCTGCCTGTTTTTAACAAAGACTGGTACGAAAATGGGGTTTGTCAAATTAAAGACAAGCACAACAAGCCACTTACTTTCCACTTTTTTCAAACAAAGTTCAAAGTTAAAGCAAATGTTATATAATTATTGGGCTTAATAAGAGCATGTAAATGCTTTTTGCAGGCTCCGCAGAAATCGGTAGATTCCTTGCTAAAAGGCCGGGACTGACCCCTAGAATGGTTTGCTAACACGCAAAAATAACCACCAAAAAGGCAAGAAGTATACTCTTGTTAAGCTCCAATTTACAGCTCCAACAGCCGAGAAAAATTATAAACCACGTCTTCTTTTTAGAGCCACAAAAGAGATTAAGCTTAGCTTATTTCAATAAAAGAGTGATAAATGTTACTTATGTAATGAGAAACACACAATAAAACACCTTTTAGTATATTGCACCCATGACATTTTTTTGTGTGAGCGTTTTAATTATACCTTAATTATTACCAAGTATTACATCTACACCACTTTCCTTAAAGGGGAACTGAACCCTAAAATCAATCCGACGTCTATACACTGAACATATATTCGAAATAAATAGGTTCTGCTATTGTATTTTTCTGTGTTGCGCGTCTAGGAAGAGAAAATCCGAAAACCTTACTCACAACCTCCGCTATGTACAGACGGCTCAAGTCTTATAATTTGTGACGTCAGTTACGGGGAATAAATTAGTTTTGCATGCTATCCCCGACATTGAAAAGTGGGGCTAACGGCTTCTAATTGCGGACCATAGTGTTTGTGTTATCGTTTTTCCTTGGTATGTGTGACGTACGATATGGGGAAATTTGCACTGAATAGACCCCTTCAGCTTGCCTGTTTGTTGCCCCATTTCAGACCAGGTGATAGTTCTCCAGAGGATTCAGTGCTTTATTTTCCAATTATAGAAATTGGTACATTTCCTCTTGGGATACAGAAAAACAAAAACGCATTACTCAAGGGAAAAGTCACGTGGTCTGAAATGGGGCAACAAACACGCAAGCTGAAATGGACTATTGAGCCGCCACACAATATAGATTTTTCAGCGGTAAATCGAACTTGAAGACCAATTTTCCCTGTTGCGGTTCTCACTGATTTTGAACATGTAAGCCGATTAAATAACAGCAAGCCACCAAGTAATCACGAATTAGGTTTGATACGACTGAGTTACAAGGTGAATAAAATGGAAAAAGACGGCTATTCATTTGTACTTTTATAACCTTTGATCTAAACTATAGTTAAGATTACTAGCTGCTTACCCAGTCTTTTCCTATAGCTGTAATCCGGAAAGCTAGCATTCTACAGTGCGGTATTTTTTATGCAAAATCAGGCAGGAAAAGCAAGGCGAGTTAGCTACGCACACCATAGAAACATACTCAAAAATTGAAAGGCGGCTAGTCCATCTCCAGCACTTTCAATTCATTTTTTAAAATGGTGTTATCTTTCTACACACCGTCATTTTGAGTAACATGCTGCTCTGGCTCAACTAGAAACATTTCTTTACAAATTAGTTGTACTCATCGTATGTGCACATACATAATAAACCCAGTTTAAAAACATTAAGATGGTATGAGCGAAGTTGTAGCCGTTTTTTTAAAAACATCAACAAATATCGGACGTTGGTCAAAAGCAAAGGCGTGACTGGAAGAATTATGACGGCATTGGTTTTGGTTAAAAATATGAAGCGAAACTTCTTTTTATATCTTTATAGAATTACAGGTTAGGTAATTACCGATTTCGTCTGAGATAAAAAGCAATACCCATGCTCTATCGAGATCGGTGACTAACAATGTGTGAGAAACACGAAGTATCGGCGCGCGTGTCTTGTTTTTTTTGTTTTCATTTTTAAACTTCCTGGGGAAGTGAGAATTGAACTGAAAACTTTGCTTTCGGCTTTCTTCAGCAGAATATCGAAAAAACCAAACTCGAAGATTGCTTTTTTGAACTTGTAGCCCAATAATTTACATCAAAACCATGATGAATCAGAAAATAATTTATTCGCGACCAGCTCCCTTTCTAACAAACCCAGCCGAGGTGTAGCAGGAATTCCTTGAGGATAATTTTAAAACCGAAATCGAGCATGAAGAGGAAAAGAAACGGAAAACAAGATTTCCGCTACGCAGTCTTTAAAAATATCACCAAAATTGAAAGTCGGGATCGTCCCGCACAGCACTGTAAGCTAGAGGATGTTTATAAGTCGTTTTACCTTTGTACACAGATAAACCATTTGGGAGCACCAGCAGCAACGTGCCAGAAACACAGAGAAACTAAACTCAACTCCTTCCTGATGTGCGATTCACCATGAAAAATACTCAAATATTTATTTTTAAAGGACGTTACCAAGGACGTTACTGGAACTATACAAAGGAGAATCTTCTGCTTTCGTTATGACCGCTCCAAATTCTCTCCTTCTGCAGCTCCCGCCATTACACTGGTCACACAAGAAAAAATAGCACGAAATGGAACTTTAACAGCGATTTATAGCACTCTAAACTCGAGAAACCTCGATGATCTATACATCAAAACACTGGAAATTTATTCTCCTATCTGAATTCAGCGGTAGAAAGTCAGTTCAGACATGCATATTAAAGCTAAACCCAGTTTTCCTCTGCTTGGTCGTCCATAAACGAGTAACGCCTTGTAAAAATTCACATCACTCGCAAAAGAAAATTCAAATTTGTTCAGTCGAAATCTTAATATAATCACTCCCAACAGTCACCAGTTGCAGATTGGATATTACTTAACTTCAATTTGAAGGTAGAAATGTTTCATAAATCATGTTATTTGTTTTAGAAGGCAAAATAGCTCCCAAAACCATGTATTTTTGAGTGAGATGACTGGGCCGATACCGAAAGTTCGATATGTAGGCTTTTGTACGCAATGACTTTGATATGAACCAATCGAACTCGGGTTTTCGCTTACTTTGTTGTCAACATGATGGGAAATCGAAAATGTAAAATTTACGGATGTTAAAGGTAATTTAAAACATCGAGAAACCTATTATAAATGGATACATGACGTAACTCTGACGTCATCGAGATGTCTACGGTAGTTCAAACCATCGGATTTTGTTTTGGTCATCCGTCTTAATCTTCCCACAAAATTTCAATCTTCTACGTTGGAAACTTTTGAAAATAAAGCAAAGTGATCGATTTGAGGGTTATTTGTGCAAACCGTGGATAATAAACAGTTTAAACAACATTAAGATGGTATGAGAGAATAATTTTGTAGCCGGTTTTTAAACTGATCAACAACGTTGTTCAAAAGCCAAGGCGTGTCAGGAAGGATTATGACGCATCGTTATTTTTACCAGACCCCGGATTTGAGCTCAGACTGCGTGACCGATATAGAGTTGCGTGCGAAGGAGATATAATATAATAATAAAATAATAATAAAATCTCTATTTCATGAGGGTAGCACATAATAGCAAAAACTAACAAACCTGTTGCCCTCTCAAGCTAATAAATTATATAAATATACTTATTACAATAGAACATTAACAATATAAATACATGGATCATAGATGAAAAACTTAAAAATTAAATAAAAGTGATAAGCACACCAATTGTTTAAAATTTAATCATTGAAACCCTAACAACAAAATAGTACATGATTAAAAAGTTGATAAAATCGAATAAAAATTTTAACAATTAAACTAAAAAATGATTTAAAAACTGCTGTTCCTTAAATAACACGTTCCAATAATGGCTTCTAAATGCAGCATAAGAGTTAATATTTCTGCATTCTGTCATAGTTAATAGAGTGGAATGGTTATGAAACCCAGCGACCTTCTTTGTTATATGTCTTTGTTAGCTTTTTAAACCGTGCACAAAACACAATAGAAATTCCAATATGCTAATCAAACAGCCAATAGAAACGTGTGAGTTCAGTCGTTCAGGGGACGCTAATGAACTATGACCGTGCACAATCTTTTGTCTTACCCTCTTCCAACTTGAATCGCAGCGCCTTTGTTAGGCCCTTTGAAGTTTGCCGGATTTCCCAACCATTCCACTCTATTAACTATGATTCTATTTAAAGATAAACCAGTGTTCCATACTTGGCATGTTACCTTCAGTCTTGCGAGTAAACGTTGGACAAACTAAGTTAAAATTACTGTACCGAGTGTTACGTGTGTGCCGTTCTCTGTTAAGCTTTAGAAGACTAGGTTTGGGTTAAAATATGGCGGGAAAATTTATTTCCTGTCTTTAATACTGAGAAACTACACTGTTAGGTAATTTTGAACCCAAATTAAATGATAAAATAGTTTTCTTATAATTACAGGTCAGGTAATTACCGATTTCGTCTGAGATAAAAAGCAATACCCATGCTCTATCGAGATCGGTGACTAACAATGTGTGAGAAACACGAATATCGGCGTGTCTTGATTTCTTTTGTTTTCATTTTTAAACTTTCTAGGGAAGTGAGAATTGAACTGAAAACTAAAGTTTTGCTTTCGACTTTCTTCAGAATATCGAAAAAACAAAACTCAACTGATTGCTTTTTTGAACTGGTAACTCAATAATTTACATCAAAACCGTGATGAATCAGAGAATAATTTCTTCTCGACCACCACCTACCTTTCTAACAAACCCAGCTGAGGTGTAGCAGGAATTCCTTGAGGATAATTTTAAAACCGAAATCGAGCAAGAGGAAAGAAACGGAAAACAAGATTTCCACTACGCACCCTTTAAAAATATCACCAAAATTGAAAGTTGGGTTCGTCCCGACGTAAGCTTACGAAGTATCACAAAAATGAAAGTCGGCGTTACCTATTTCTTTCTATGAAGTCCTTTTACCTTTCTATACAGAGAAGCCATTTTGGAACAGCAACAGCAACGTAGAAGTGCCAGAAACACAGAAACAAGGAGCTGATTGGTTAAAATACTACAACGCAGTATTTACTACAAGAGAACAACGTGTTTGCTAAACTCATCTCTTGACAGGTTGGTTTCTGTTGTTTTGTATCAAAACGCTTTAATTCCAATTTGCGGGTTTTTAGGTAAATTATGTACATAATATGTACATAATCACGGGAAGCCTAGAACACCCTAGCTACGCCCCTGACAATGTTCTGTTTTGAATTAAGGCAAAACCGGAATGATGGTCACTGCATATTTCTCCTGAAAGAGAAAGCAGTAACCTGCCTCTGTGAATGACGAGTCGCGTTTATTATTCAAATTCATGTACCATTGCGCCATTCGACTTTCATTGAAACTGACCAATATCGGCCAGAATTTCGCATTTTTGTTTTCATTTTGCAACTTCCTGGGGAAGACAGAAACGAGCTTTATTTTGTTTGTTTCAGATAATCGGGAGAAGCAAAATGGGAATATTAGTTTTGTTTTAAGTAACGTCAGAAAAGGAAAATCGGTCATCATAGCTTGAGTGAATCTGTTGCGGTTCTCACTGATTTTGAACATGTAAGCTGATGAAATATCAGCACGCCACCAAGTAATCACGAATTAGGTTTGATACGACTGAGTTAAAAGGTGAATAAAGTAGAAAGAAGCTGGCTAAACGTTTGTTCTTTTATAACCTTTGATTTAAACTAGTCAAGATTACCAGCTGCTTTCCTAGTCTTTCCTAGTTAAATATTTCTTTCTAAAAAGTGATATCTTTACACGTGAAGATATATATGATATCTTCACACGTGAAGATAGCACTTTTGAAAATAGCACTTGCCTTCAAAGATTTCTAGCCTTTTTAGTAAGAGATTGAAACTGGTATGTCATCGATAATTATATATCGAACAGAACATTACATGGCCGCTTGGAGATACAAATTTTATCGATCTTCTCGTGTTGATGAAATATCTTACTCGTTCTCTCCGTCCACTCGTAATATATATTTCATCAACACTCGAAGTTATCCTTGTCTCCGCGCGGCCATGTAATATCCTCTATTTCTTAACTGATATTAATAATACTTGCTTAATATAACTGACAGGTGGTTCAAACCTGGACAGACATGGTAGTGGGTCCTTATCAATCACTTAGTAGTGATGACGTCATCGGTCACATGATTTTAAGTACATGCCCATATCTCCCTCATTTAAAATGCAAGACAGTTCAAACTTGGGCAGGAATGGTATTGGATCCCCACGGTTCACTTAGTGGTGATGACGTAACGATGACGTCAATGGTCACGTGATTTTTAGTATATGCCAAAATAGCTCACTGACCATCCGCGAGTTGCCCTTTGGGGCCCTGTGTTTTAAAGTGTTTTTTTCTTTCCACACACTGAGACAAGTCATTTTGAGTGACTATAACATACTGCACTACACTCACGTTCTGGTTCAACTAGAAACATTTCTTTGCAAATCAGTACTCATCGTATGTGTATAGAGACAATAAACCCAGTTTAAAAAGATTAAGATGGTATGAGCGAAGTTGTAGCCGTTTTTAAACATCAACAAATATCGGGCGTTAGTCTAAAGCACAGGCATGACGGGACGAATGATGACGTCATTGATTTCGGTTCCAAATGAAATATGAGGGGAGAATTCCTTTGATGATTTAATAGAAACTACAATGTAGGTAATTACCGATTTCATTGGAGATGAAAAGTAATACACAAGCTCTATCAAGATCGGTGTACGTGACCCTTTTACAATGTGTGTACCATCGCGTTACTCGTTTACAATGTATGTACCATCGCGTTACTCGTTTACATTGTGTGTACCATCGCGTTACTCGTTTACAATGTGTGTATCATCGCGCTACTCGTTTACAATGTGTGTATCATCGCGTTACTCGTTTACAATGTGTGTATCATCGCGCTACTCGTCAAAAGCAAAGGCGTGACTGGAAGAATTATGACGTCATTGGTTTTGGTTAAAAATATGATGGGGAAATTGTTTTATATCTTTAATAGAATTACAGGTTAGGTAAAAAGTAATACCCATGTCTAGTTCTATCAAGATCGGTGCACGTGACCCTTTAACAATGTGTAAGAAACACGAATATCGGCGTGTCTTGATTTTTTTGTTTTCATTTTTAAACTTCCTAGGGAAGTGAGAATTGAACTGAAAACTAAAGTTTTGCTTTCGGCTTTCTTCAGAATATCGAAAAAGCAAAACTCGAAGATTGCTTTTTTGAACTGGTAAC
Organism: Actinernus sp. WN-2022; assembly: GCA_030867875.1. Lineage (NCBI taxonomy): Eukaryota > Metazoa > Cnidaria > Anthozoa > Actiniaria > Actinernidae > Actinernus > Actinernus sp. WN-2022. Next base: position 101,519,939 of record JAOWCC010001634.1, read on the forward strand.
CCAATAATTTACATCAAAACCGTGATGAATCAGAGAATAATTTCTTTTCGACCATTCTAACAAACCCAGGTGAGGTGTAGCAGGAATTCCTTGAGGATAATTTTAAAACCGAAATCGAACAAGAAGACGAAAAGAAACAGAAAAGAAGATTTCCGCTACGCACTCTTTAAAAACATCACCTAAATTGAAAGTCGGGATCGTCCCGCTACAGCACTGTAAGCTAGAGGATGTTTATAAGTCGTTTTACCTTTGTACACAGACAAGCCATTTGGGAGCAGCAGCAGCAACGTAGAAGTGCCAGAAACACAGAGAAACAAGGAGCTGATTGGGTAAAATACTACAACGCAGTATTTACTAGAAGTGGACAAGGTGAGCTGATAACATTGTCAATATTATAACGTGTTTGCTAAACTCAACTCGATCTTCATTGATGTGTGATTCACTATGATTTATGTGTACATAAACCTATACCTACTGCATGATGTCACATTCTATACGCCAGTGCAACACAAAATTACACTTTCCTATACCCTCTAAACTGATACAGCTTCGACCACCGCTCGTTATCAGTTTTCTTGATCGTTATTACTTGTCTTACTAAAACATTGATTGAGGTGTAATATTTATTTCACGTTTTAATGCGTAATTGAGGAAGACAGACATTTGTACACAATTTGTGTTGTAAAAACATACTGCACTACACTCACGTTCTGGCTCAAGTTGAAACATTTATTTACAAATTAGTTGTACTCATCTTTTGGGGAGGGCGAGTGGCGCTGTGGTTAAGCGCTTCGCCTCTCACCTCTGTGACACAGGTTCGATTCTCGCATGCGGTGCCATATGCGATTTCTCGCCCTTGCTCCGAGGGTTTTTCTCCGGTTTTCCTCCCTCCGCAATAACCAACACACTAAATTCCAATTCGATCTGAGAATTAGCCGGGTCATGACTTTGATCAGCCCCTATGGTTGTTTAAGTTCTCGTTAGAAATTCAGAGATAATAAACCCAGCTTAACATTAAGATGGTATGAGAGAAGAATTTTGTAGCCGGTTTTAAACTGATCAACAACGTTATTCAAAAGCCAAGGCGTGTCAGCAAGGTTATGACGCATCGTTACCAGAACTCGGATTTGAGCTCAGACTGCATGATCGATATAGAGTTGCGTGCGGAGAAGACTAGGTTTGGGTTAAAATATGGCGGGAAATTCCTATCGTGTCTTTAATAGAAACTACATTGTTAGGTAATTTTGAACCCAGATTGTCGAATGAATGATAAAAGATACGTTCCGAAGAGATAGCTTACTACAAAACCTAGTTTTCTTAGCAGCTAGGAATTGCCGCTACGCACATCAGTAGTAGGAAGGACGAGGAGGTGAAACAGAAAAACAAGTTCATGGACGTAAGCTTACGAAGTATCAAAAAAGTCAGCGTTACTTTATATTTCTTTCTATGAAGTAGTTTTACCTTTCTACACAGAGAAGCCATTTGGGAGCAGCACCAGCAACGTTGAAGTGCCAGAAACACAGAGAAACAAGGAGGTGATTGGTTAAAATACTACAATGCAGTATTTACTACAAGCGAAGAAGGTGAGCTGATTAGACTGTCAACATTATAACGTGTTTGCTAAACTAATCGTTTGACAGGTTGGTTTCTGTTGTTTTGCAATTGTATCAAAACGCTTTCAGTTTTTTTTTTATAGGTAAATTATGTACTGACATAGTATGATAGCTAGTGTTCAAACTATAAAGTAATGCAGGAAAGTGCTGATATAGAACTGTGATTCATTCGCGGCGATATTAAGTTTATAGTTGCGAGAAAGTTAAAGTCGCGGCTCGCATGCTATTTTTGGCGTAAACGGATGTTCTACACATTCGTAAATTTTCCCACCTAGGGGTGGGTGGGTCATTTGCTCTTTTGTACGATAATACATGAATTTAAAATATTTTTCCAGGAAACCCTTCCCCATGCAGGGACGTAGGCAGGATTTTGCCAGGGGTTGGGGGGGGGGGGGGGGGGGAGGGGGGAGTACCGATAGGAGCGCAAGACTGAGCCGCTTACCTCTATGAGAGAACGGGGTATGCTATTCATTCAATAATTTACCCAGGGGAGACCCCCCTAGCTACGCCCCTGGCCATGTTCTGTTTAAAATTAAATCCAAATCAGAATGATGGTCACTGCAGATTTCACCTCAAAGATAAACCAGTGAACTGCCTCTGTGAATGACGAGTCACGTTTATGATTCAAATTCATGTACCATTCGATTTTTATTGAAACTGACAAATATCGGCCAGAATTTCGCTTTTTTGTTTTCATTTTGCAACTTCCTGGGAAAGACAGAATAGAACTGAAAACTCGATTTTAAAAATTTGCTTCAGATCACTGGGAGAAGCAAAATCGGAATAGTAATTACTCAGAATATCGAGAGAAAAAACCCTCGAAGATTCTTTTAAAAAAAATGGTAATCCAATGTCTTACATCGAAACCTTGATGAATCAGAGAATAAGTTCTTCTCGACCAGCTACCTTACCAACAAACCCAGCTGAAGCGTAGCAGGAATTCCTGAACAGGATTATTTTAAAAACCGAATTGAGCAAGAGGAAGAGAAATACAAAAGACGATTTCCGCTACGCACACTTTAAAAATATCACCAAAATTGAAAGTCGGGATCGTCCCTCTCCAGCACTTCAAGCTAGAGGAAGTGTTTAAGTCGTTTTAACTTTCTACACAGACAAGATATTTGGGAGCAGCAGCAGCAATGTAGAAGTGTCAGAAACACAGAGAAACAAGAAGCTGATTGGTTGGTTTCTGTTGTTTTGTATCAAAACGCTTTCAGTTTGTTTTTAGGTAAATGATGTACATAGTATGATAGATAGTGTCCGAGCTATAAAGTAATGCACGAAAGTGCTGAATGTGATTCATTTTCGACGATATTAAATAATTTGTAGTTGTGAGAAAGTTAAAGACGCGGCTCGCATGTTATTTTTGGTGTAAACGGACGTTCGACACATTCGTAAATTGTCCCTCCAAGGGTGGGCCTTGTTCATTTACCGCTACATAGATTTACTAGACGCTGAATAACTTCAGGAGTAATCAACGCTTGGGAAAAGTTGGCTTCGCAATTCAAGGAAATTACTATCTTTCCTGTTTCTAGCCTATACCTGATCTAAGAATGTGCTGACTCAGACCAAGTATGGGGAATGGACGCTCCTGACCCAATAGACATCTGGAAAATATTATTTCACCTGCTGTTCCCTTTTCTATTTAACGCCTTAAATTAACATGTATAATGCACTTTATTTTTACCCTTTGGCTTAAATCGGCGCATGTACAACGTTACAGTTTCATTTATATCAACGTCTAACGTAATTATATTGTATTTAGCTGTTTGTTTTATGTCCAGTTGCTCTGATAAAGTATCTTGTATACAGTCGAGTTATTGACAAGCGAACTTTCACCGTGTTAACCCACAGGTACCCCAGGCTCATTATTCGTAACGGTTATTTCCGGCGATATTTGAAATTACAGTAAATGTATGGAGTTTTAGTTCGAATGCCCGTTTGCTCTAAAATAAAATTCAATAAATCGTCAAAATATTCTTACCTGTCTCTTGTGTATTTCGTTCAGTTTCTGTGAAGTTTCAAGCCATTCCGTTCAATATTGAGGGAGTTACAGTAATTTGTATGACTCTGAGCCCGATGCAGGGGCAGCAGCAGGGCAGGTGGACGGGAACATCCGCGAAACTCGAAAACTGCAAATTCGTGCCATTTTTCTCCGGTTAGAGTAAACCAGTGAAAGGGAAGCTGAGTGTGGTGAAGGACCTGTGTTTGGGCAACTGTTATTTGAAGGGATTTTGGCGATGTACGGGATTTTTATGGGAATTCGAGGCGATTTTCTGCAGCTGATCGGCGTACAGTTTGCTACCTTCCCAATAATTATACTAAGGGAACGAAAATTACTGTAACTCCCTCAATATTGAACGGAATGGCTTGAAACTTCACAGAAACTGAAAGAAATACACAAGAGACAGGTAAGAATATTTTGACGATTTATTGAATTTTATTTTAGAGCAAACGGACATTCGAGCTAAAACTCCATACATTTACTGTAATTTCAAATATCGCCGGAAATAACCGTTACGCATAATGAGCCTGGGGTACCTGTGGTTAACCTATTGTTTTATCTTCGTCACTTTGTGGCGGAATTCAATACAAAAATGAAAACGATGCAAACTACTTGCATTGAAAAACACACGGTTATATCAGCTCTACAATAGGTACCATTTACTACATTGATGTGAAAACAAACCGTACCCGTGCTATTAAAGGAAAAGCTTATTCTGTTTCCATGATCCCTTAAAATGTGAACTTCACACTAACTTCAACGCTTTCAACTTGTAAATCTATGTTTACTTGAAGAGTTGAACCTTCCCAAAAACATTCTTGGATAGCCGATCGATTGAACTTCATCGCCGGATCCAATCCCAAACGCTGACAATGTTTCTTCACAGTGGCTTGATCTTGGCTTGATCTACGGCGTTTTATATGAATATATAATTATTTTCGGCTCGTCCTTCCTTCTCAATTCGGCTCGAGTGTAACACTTCCCTTTAATACTTTTCTGGTGTTTCACTGATGGCAGATAGTTCTCTTTATTCTAAATATTAAGAGATAGGTTAATATAGTACTTTACATTTAAAATAGAGTTTTTGAGCTTTCGAAGAAAGATTTCTGAACTTGAATGCAGCTTGAAATATTTATGGCTCGAACCAACTGTGCCGAACCGAACCACTGACAAAACACGGTACATGTGTAACAGTGAATGACAGATAGCCATTTCAATGTGCACGGGACGCGACATAGCCTGCTATGCAGACGTATTTTTTCACTCTCATAAATTCGAAGAAAAAAGTAGCGTCTGCTTACCCGAGCGCTTAATTAGTTTCCAATATGCAAGCATAACGTCAGCACGTTTGTTTTATTTTTCTGCCCAATCAAAGCCATTGTTAGAATTTTAGTGAATTGGCGCGCCAGTGAACACTCTCCTATGATTGGTCAATGGCAACTGTATTGTCTGAAATCCTTTTAAATGTAACATCACGTCACTTTCCAGGATATGGAAGGTAAAATCTAATTGGTCCATAACACAATGAGGTGTGCATATTGGAAACTAATTAAGCGCTCGGGTAAGCAGACGTTACTTTTTTCTTCGAATTTATGAGAGTGAAAAAATACGTCTGCATAGCAGGCTAGACGCGACAGCACTGCAGTCGGATTGAAATCTTTTCTGCTGGTTTTTGTGACGTTAGATATGTTTTATCGAGAAAGTATTTCATAAACATCCAGATATTATTAGTGCTTAGGCATTACATAACTACAAAAACCAACACACTAAATTCCAATTTGATCTGTGATTTAGCCGGGTCCTGACTTTGATCAGCGCCTATGGTTGTTTCAGGTCCCGTTAAAAGTGTAGAGTTTTTCGACCAATCAGATTCGCTGGAATAAACACACACACAAACAGACAGACGCATGAAATCTAACAGCATAGATACGAGCTGACGGTCTTTTGAAAACATGTGTCTACTAGTTCTCAGTCACACTAACATCGGTAATTCTTCTTGATTTAGTGAACAAGAAAGCATCTAAACATCACCATGGAGACTAGTGACAAGAAATGCGAGAAATGTGAATATTGGAGATCAGGGAACGCCTGTTATTCATTAGGCAAATACCAGGAGGCCATTCAGTATTACGAGAAGGTTCTGAACATTGTCATTGAAATTGGTGACAGAAAAGGCGAGGGATGTGCATATCACAGGATCGCAAACACCTATCACTCATTAGGCAAATACCAGGAGGTCATAAAGTATCATGAAAAGCATCTAAACATCGCCATGGAAATTGGTGACCGGCAAGGCGAGGGATGTTCTTATGGTAACTTGGGGAGTACCTATGACTCATTAGGCAAATACCAGGAGGCCATAAAGTATCATGAAAAGCATCTAAACATCGCCATGGAAATTGGTGACCGGCAAGGCGAGGGATGTTCTTATGGTAACTTGGGGAGTTCCTATCACTCATTAGGCAAATACCAGGAGGCCATAAAGTATCATGAAAGGCATGTAAACATCGCCATGGAAATTGGTAACCGGAAATGCGAAGCAGCTGGTTCTAGTAACTTGGGACTGGCCTGTGAAGCATTAAGCAAATACCAGGAGGCCATAAAGTATTATGAAAAGGGACTAAACATCGCCATTGAAATTGGTGACCAGCAAGGAGAAGGATCTGGATATGGGAAATTGGGGAATACATATCACAAATTAGGCAAATACCAGGAGGCCATAACATACCAGGAACAGGGACTAAACATCGCCATGGAAATTGGTGACGGAAAAGGCGAGGGATGTGGGTATGGGAACTTGGGGAATACCTATCACTCATTAGGCAAATACCAGGAGGCCATAAAGTATCATGAAAAGCATCTAAACATCGCCATGGAAATTGGTGACCGGAAAGGCGAGGGATGTGGGTATGGGGGCTTGGGGAGTACCTATCACTCATTAGGCAAATACCAGGAGGCCATAAAGTATCATGAAAAGGGAATAAACATCGCCATGGAAATTGGTGACCGGCAAGGCGAGGGATGTTCTTATGGTAACTTGGGGAGTACCTATGACTCATTAGGCAAATACCAGGAGGCGATAAAGTATTATGAAAAGCATCTAAACATCGCCATGGAAATTGGTGACCGGCAAGGCGAGGGATGTTCTTATGGTAACTTGGGGAGTACCTATGACTCATTAGGCAAATACCAGGAGGCCATAAAGTATCATGAAAAGCATCTAAACATCGCCATGGAAATTGGTGACCGGAAAGGCGAGGGATGTTCTTATGGTAACTTGGGGAGTACCTATCACTCATTAGGCAAATACCAGGAGGCCATAAAGTATCATGAAAGGCATGTAAACATCGCCATGGAAATTGGTAACCGGAAATGCGAAGCAGCTGGTTCTAGTAACTTGGGACTGGCCTGTGAAGCATTAAGCAAATACCAGGAGGCCATAAAGTATTATGAAAAGGGACTAAACATCGCCATTGAAATTGGTGACCAGCAAGGAGAAGGATCTGGATATGGGAAATTGGGGAATACATATCACAAATTAGGCAAATACCAGGAGGCCATAACATACCAGGAACAGGGACTAAACATCGCCATGGAAATTGGTGACGGAAAAGGCGAGGGATGTGGGTATGGGAACTTGGGGAATACCTATCACTCATTAGGCAAATACCAGGAGGCCATAAAGTATCATGAAAAGCATCTAAACATCGCCATGGAAATTGGTGACCGGCAAGGCGAGGGATGTTCTTATGGTAACTTGGGGAGTACCTATCACTCATTAGGCAAATACCAGGAGGCGATAAAGTATTATGAAAAGCATCTAAACATCACCATGGAAATTGGTGACCGGGAAGGCGAGGGATGTTCTTATGGTAACTTGGGGAGTACCTATGACTCATTAGGCAAATACCAGGAGGCGATAAAGTATTATGAAAAGCATCTAAACATCGCCATGGAAATTGGTGACCGGCAAGGCGAGGGATGTTCTTATGGTAGCTTGGGGAATACCTATCACTCATTAGGCAAATACCAGGAGGCCATAAAGTATCACGAAAAGCATCTAAACATCGCCATGGAAATTGGTAACCGGAAATGCGAGGGAGGTGGGTATGGGGGCTTGGGGAGTACCTATCACTCATTAGGCAAATACCAGGAGGCCATAAAGTATCATGAAAAGCATCTAAACATCGCCATGGAAATTGGTGACCGGCAAGGCGAGGGATGTGGGTATGGGGGCTTGGGGAGTACCTATCACTCATTAGGCAAATACCAGGAGGCCATAAAGTATTTTGAAAAGCGTGTAAACATCGCCATTGAAATTGGTGACCGGCAAGGAGAAGGATCTGGATATGGGAACTTGGGACTGGCCTGTGTAGCATTACGCAAATACCAGGAGGCCATAAAGTATTTTGAAAAGCATCTAAACATCGCCATTGAAATTGGTGACCGGCAAGGAGAAGGATCTGGATATGGGGACCTGGGGATTTCCTATCAGTCCTTAGGCAAATACCAGGAGGCCATAAAGTATTTTGAAAAGCGTGTAAACATCGCCATTGAAATTGGTGACCGGCAAGGAGAAGGATCTGGATATGGGAACTTGGGGATTTCCTATCAGTCCTTAGGCAAATACCAGGAGGCCATAAAGTATCATGAAAAGGGAATAAACATCGCCATTGAAATTGGTGACCGTAAAGGCGAGGGTGGTAGAAATTTGAATCTTGGTATATTGCACAAGGATTTAGGATTATTTTACAAGGAGACTGGTTGCAGAGACAAGCATTACGATTATATGAAAAAATCGAAGGATTATTTAAAAGAGAGTGTAATGTGCTTCGAGTGGCTGTTTAGTGAGTTACAGGATAACGACGAATTTAAGATATCCATCGTTGACACCTACCTTTCAGCCTACGAGAACTTGACAAGGGTGCTGATCGAGACTAAAGAATTAGAAGAAGCCGTTCTAGTGTCTGAACGTGGACGAGCCCGTGCTTTAGACGATCTTTTGTTTTCGAAATATGGCATGACTCCAGGAAATGCTTCAAGAAGTGATTTACTAACGTATGCCGATTTTGAAGCAGTTTTCTCGATTGGAAATTTCTGCGTCCTGTTTTTTGATGCTCCTCGCTTTCATGGGCATGTAGAAATCTGGGTTCTATCACATCATAAAACGTTGCTTTTCGAAAATGAGGTCAAAATATTTTCGTGTACGATCAACGAGAACGTGGATGCAGCCTATCATAAAATGAAGGTCAGAGAAGTTGTGAACTGCGAAGACAGATCGCTAGACATTCCTGAAAGGTCTGCTGTTAACGATGATGACGCGGATGATACAGAGGAGCTGTTGTTGTCCCAAAGTAAAGGTAGCGAGACCACAGAAGAAGTCGAGAGTAGCAAAGGAAACCCTGAATCTGATATGAGGAATATATTTCTAAAGGGTGATTACACATACCCATTCGATACACTGATTGATGGATTAGTACCATGGATACAACAAAACGTTACGCAGGAGGAGATTGTGATAATTCCTGATGGACCTCTGTTTAAGGTGCCATTTTCCATCCTGCGAGATCCTAAGACAGGGCTACTTCTGTCCGAATCAAAGCGTATTAGGTTTGCTCCGTCGCTAACTGCGTTGAAGTTGTTGCAAGAGTGTCCAGCGGATTATCACAGCACGACAGGCGCACTGATTGTTGGAAATCCCCAAGTTGGTAAAGTAATGTTTCATGGTAAACAAACAAATATATCTTCTCTGCCATGTGCAGAGAAAGAAGCCAAGATGATTGGCAGGTTACTGGGAGTGCCACCGTTGCTAGGTCAACAAGCAACCAAGGAGGCGGTCAAGGAAAGGCTCAAGGAAGAAGTGGCTGTCATCCACATTGCAGCACACGGAAGCACAAGAGGAGAGATTGCATTGGCACCATGTGATTCAGCAGCAGCAAGGAGTATTCCAGAAGAGGAAGATTACATGTTGACAATGAAGGAGGTACAAGAGATTGGTGTTCGCGCGCAACTGGTTGTCCTCAGCTGCTGTCACAGCGGTCGTGGTGAGATCAAAGCAGAGGGTGTGGTTGGGATGAGCCGAGCCTTTTTGGCGGCAGGAGCTCGAGCTGTCATAGCATCATTGTGGGCCATTGAGGATTGTGCTGCCATGGAATTCATGTCGAGATTGTATAAACATTTGAAGAATGGAGATAGTGCTGGTAGAAGCCTGCATCAAGCTATGAAAGAAATGAGAGAGATCGAGAAATACAGCCACCCATTCGACTGGGCGCCTTTCTTTCTTATTGGTGACGACGTCACAATCACTGTATAGGATCATCTTCTGGTGTCGACTTTACGTTTCTTATTTTCTAAAATATGAGTGAGCTAAAGTTTGAACCCAGATAGACTTGAGGAATTCAGGTACTTAGCAACTGCTCAAATGTATTTGTTGGATGGGAAGGATGAGAAAATAACTGTGCACCCTAAAAAGAAATCGTAGTGTAAAATAATGTAGAAAACAATAATAATGTAGAAAACAATAATATCAACTCAGAGTTACAATATATCGATTATTTTATAATCGTTTTTCGATAATGCTGCATGTTTGACAATTAGTCAAATATATATATTTTGTGAGAAGCCGATTAAAAGTGTAGTTTTGTATAGAAATTGGCTTTGTTTATAACACTAGGTGGCAACAGATACCTCGTATTTAGTGTTATAAGAATTGCGAAAGAGTAAGACAAATTATGGCATTGCCGGTATTGTACAAAGCGTTACGTAAATACCTTATATGGTAAATCTACGTCACAGTCGTATAAAAAAATAGTAATCCTAGGTTACAGTTGATCCACAATGCAGAAACATTTGGTCAAGATATTAACTAGTTGAGACCATTTTGTTAAAGTGCCACTACGACAGGAGCCCATTACCAGGAGCGTTCCTATGGCATGGGCTGGGGCCCTAGCACAGTAGTAGATGTGGCTTTATTTAGAGTTGCTGGTTTTCACTTGACGTCATAGCCGCCATGTTGTTCAGTGCCCTTAAACAATAGATTCCTCGTTAGCTTCTTTTGTTGGGGCACCAACATGGCCGCCATACCCTTTGTCATCTCTGGGGATTGAGTGAAAACCAGGAATTCGAATAGCTTTCTCATTGGCTAAGACAGCATGGCCTTAGCATGGCAAAACGCAATGGCTTGGAGGCATATTTCAACTAAAAACGTCTTCACGTACACAAGAAGAAAGTTATATATATCTTTGCGAGGTTGGCTACTTTTTATGCACACTATTTCGCGCGACGTGGTTAAGTGTATGACATCACTTCCCCTGAATAATAGGAACGGCTTCCAGTAATGGCGGACAGGATTTTACCGGTAACTCTCCCAGAATTTTTTGTTTTAACTTGCCCATTTGGGAATATTTTTTTTACTATTTCGGATGTTTATAACACTGATTGACCTATTGGACACTGAAAGAGTGGCAAATTGAAATGGTACATTTTCGTCGTAGTGGCACTTTAATGTTATTGGTTTGTTTATAGTTACCTTGCCAATCACAAGTTTAGTTCTTCTCACACGAGGATAAAGGCAAAGCCCAGAACAGGTGATTGCGACTTGTAAATAACGAACACAAAATACAAGTAAGCCTTTATGAAAGAAAGAAGATTAACATTTTCAATCATCGTGCAGAATTGTATTCATTTCAATGAAAATGTTTTGTCTATTGATGTATCAAGCTTGCCAGTGAAGAATATTACTTAAAGCTGTGTCAGTTATCAACAGCTGACCTACAGGAGTTCAGTGAACATTTAAGCTTTACTTATTTCTCAGTAATTGATAAACGTTATCACAACCTGTAAATTATGTAAGAACACACTTACTCGCTCACTGAGAAGAACACGAGGATACAAATTGTTTGATGAGTGTGTTGATGTTCTTCTTTCTTGGCAGCCATTTTCCGTGGGGTTAAATTATCTTAAGCTGGTATGAATCTGTTTCTCGTTTACTCACTACAAGCAAAAGAAAGTGAACAAACGAGTGATGGATTTATATACGCCCGTTACCAATAAGGTTGTACTCGTGTTTATGATGTGCGAGGGATGAGCGACGGTACAGGGTTTGGCGTTTTAATAAGTGGATATAGATGACTCAGAATAATCAGTCAAGCTGGAAATCCGGTCATTTTCACAATAACATGGAAGTCTGCGTTTTGGAGCTACCTTTTTCTCGTCAAACCGGTTCTGGAGCCGACGCAGCACATCCCATAATACCACACTCTTAATTATTGGAGATTTTCAACTATTAAAAAAATACACTGGCTATGTCCTATGAGTACTACGTGACAATCGTTTCTGATGTAGTCTTTCTAGATTACTAATGAATTGTCTCTCGGGCTACCCTTGCACAATACTTATGTACGAATCTGCCAGCTTATAATTATAGTAATAACACATCTTGTAAATCGCCGTGTGTGTACGCGACCATGCATATGCTAAAGCTGGTTCACACTTGCGACATAAGCATGAGAACATACGCAAGCGCAGATTGTACTTTAAAGTGCCAATGACATGAAAAATTCGATCCAATTTTTATTTCATTTTATTAAAATATAGGCTTCCCTTAGCCATTTTGTGCAATGATAAATCAATTTGGAGAGCGCGAACATAATTTTATTTCGTATCGAAGTCAGGCATAATTGCTAAAATTAGGCGACAATTTTTATGCCGTTAAAGATATGCTAATCACATGCGTGACGTCACTAGGTCCTACATTAATATTCACAAAAGTAAAAATATGGCTGACTGCAAGGATTCTATTAGAACAATCGTCAAGGTTTCTCAAAGTATTACATATTTAACTTGAAAACTGGCCAAAAATGTACTTATTTTGTAGTATTTATGGAGACGAATATAAATGCGCAGACCTAGTGACGTCACGCATGTGATTACCATATCTTTAACAGCAGAAAAATTGTCGCCTGATTTTGGCAATTCTGCCTGACTTCGATACGAAAACAAAAATTTGTTCACGCTCTCCAAATTGATTTTTAATTGCACAAAATGAATAAGAGAAGCCTAGAATTTAATAATAAAATAAAAACGGGATCGAATTTTTCATTTCATTGGCACTTTAAGGTTGGATGAATACTTTGCTCTACTCAAGTACAAAGGGGTTAACTAACCATGAAGTACAATCTTCGCTTGCGTATGTTCTTATGCTAATGTCGCAAGTGTGAACCAGCCTTAAAACAGACAATCGACACACCTAACTTATATAAACAATAACCTACTTGCGATGTTGAAATAATAATACAATAACCTATTTGTGGCGTCGAAATATGTCCTGATATTTCGTCTGCGGACATTATCTAATCCGAGAAGAGAGCAGTTCGCGAGAGTGAAGCTAGAGGGAAACCGAGCTCCGAGGATCAGATAACGTCCAAGGACAAATATCAGGGCATATTTCGACGCCACAATGTAGGTTATTGTTGTTATCATCCTTCAAATATTTTCTTTGACGCGCACTTATACGCTGGCGGAGAAAATATCGGGTCACGTGACGCATTCAACCAATCGGGCGTGAAAGAAAATATTTGATGGGTTATAAGCAATATTTGTCCGCGGATATTATCTGATCAGAGAAAAGAACAGTTCCAGAGAAGCTCGAGGAGAGTTGTGAGTTTCGAGCAACAGATAATGTCCAAGGGCAAACAAAAGTCCATATTTGAACGACACAAAGTAGGTTATTGCGTTTATAAATCTACAAATACCGATTTTCTTTTACGTCCATGCGCACGCTTCGCTCACAGGAAATGTATTTAATAATTATCCAGCGCGCAATATCGCCAGATATGAATAGCCGACGAGGGCCGAGCGGAGGCCCGAGTTGGCTAAAATCAGATATATTCCACAAGATCGAGCAGGATAGGTCCACCAGGTAGCTGTCATACATGGCAAAATATTGGGCTGGCAGGCGATCCAGCTGGTGTCCGGCGGTGCACCGGACTCCCCTCTAAGAGGAACAAAAGGTCATGTGCCGGCCAGGGTGCACTGTGTTCTGTTCTTGGCGGATAATTTCATTCTATAGTTCCTATTGATGACAGACTGCTGGCAATCAATCCCCATGTTGGAGGACACAACAAGAGAAACTAAAGAGGAATCTTTTGTCCAGTCTACTTCGGCGTTATCAATCCCAAAAGGCATAGCGTTCGTACTTTTCAATGGCCGGATGTTGATAATATTTTTCTAGACGCGTCACTCAAGTGTTACAATTGAGAGTTACAAGCACTGCGTTTTACGGGAAACGTCAGATTTTGTTGAAGTTTTCTCAAATTAAAGTACTAAGTAGAAAATCGAAGCGAATCCCACATTCACCTTCACGCAGAACTGCAAGCAGAAAACGCGGGAAAATCGTGGTCGAGTGGTCCGCTTCTGCCATTCGCGGAAAGAGAAATCGCGAACATTAATCTCTCTAATGAAACGCTTACGCTAAGCATCGTTGTTGGAAGCCTTAGTCAATCTTAGATAGGAGTCTTACTCTCAAAATGAAGGAATTGCCATTTCACAGACCTTAGATTTTCAATATTTCCCGGGATCCCTAGAGCAGCTGTCATACTTCCAGCCGCCACATTTACAGACAGTGAGAGTGAAAGTATCACCCAGTTTAGTCCAGTCATTTTACGCGAAAAATGAGGCCAACCCGGAACAAATTCCCACAGTAGAAATCTCAACGGATTTTAAATCTATAATCATCACTTAATAAGATATCAAAAGTCCCAAAAAGTCCCGACACGGGAACATCTCGGAAAAAAGGATTTATTCGGAGCATTTGGACACCGCATCTTTCGCGGCATGGAAACGAGGCTGACCTCAAAATGTTTAAATGTTGACTCTTACTGCCACTCTTACTGCCACAAAAATATTTAAGATCAAGAATATAAAAATATAATATATTCCCTTTGTCCTTTTTATTTGTAAGTGGTAAAATATATAATTTTTTGTTGTTGTTGTTCAAAACGGTTCAGGCAAAATCGGAAATAAAAACGATTTTAAAATACACGGAGCCATAATTACTGACAGAAAAAATAGCGCGTTCGTTTGCAAGAATTCAAATCAGTTTTGAAAACAGCAAAACATTAACGGGATAGCAAGAATACGTGTACAATATATATTTTATTTGGCGGGAAAACAGCAAGGTCATGTGTTTAGTAAAATGGCCGGCCGGCGAGCGCGAAATGTATCACACGGATATCAAGTTTCACTCTGCAGTACAGTAGCTGTCGTGTATGTTCTACATCAGATCTTCGCTAACAGAAATGAAACCTTGACTCATCGTTTTATTAACCAGGTGAGTAAAATATTTTAGATTCTAGTTGCATGTTTATTTGGGTACAAGTCTGCGCAACTCGGGGGACGGGGGATCGACAGACTTCAGCGAGATTGTCCGGGAGAACTTCGTTTATTATTCAGATCTGTTCACTATCTGATCTTGGTTGCATTTTTCGCTTCTTAATTTTAGTTCTTTATTGTTTACATTCAATCAGTTAGGAGGATCGGGCATTGACTTTCATTCTTATTCGTACAGCAATGTAGCGCGAAAAGACGGCTGACGGCAATTCAGGCTAAAGCAATGGAAATACATCGTGTCTGAGTCGAATGAATTTTTTATTGCTACCATGAAACCTGGTTCTTTTCTTTAGCCGCGAGGGGACGCACCACGGGCGCGAGGGGGGGGGGGGGGGGGTACTCCAGGAGTAGGGGTGTGCCGCCCTGACCTTAAAACCCTGACCCTATCCCAGACCTAAAAATGTACAAAATTGGCACCCTATAAAAGACCTAGAGCGGAAAATCCATACCCTATCCCAGACCGGTAGCTCTCAAAGCTTTCCGCCGTTAGCAAACTTGAACAGTGCTGTTGTAGGAGTTGAATTGTTTACTCAATTTGACAAGATTTGCGCACTTTGGAAAAGTCGAAGTCTGTATATATCGTCGCTGTACCTCCAAAAACGTACCCTATCCCAGACATAATTAGATACCCTATCACAGACTTTTTGACAAAAATGATACCCTATCCCACACTTCAGAGCGCAAAAAAAACATACCCTATCGGGCGGCACATACCCGTATACCTTATATGAGGGAGACGCACAAATGTTCATTTGAATTATTTATGTATATTTTATAGATCCATGGTATGGATTCAAATTGTTGCGCAATTTGCACAGAACAAATTGAAGCAGATGACGGGGTAACACTCACTAATAAAGGCAGCAATAGCATAAACCAGGCGAGCGTGGAACGAGGAGATGTGATTGTTGTTACAGCGGGTGATACGGTCCATGAGCAATGCCGACGAGATTTTTGTCGTCCGAGTAATATAAAAAAAGCTAACAGGAAGAGGTCACACGAAGAGGTTGGCCACACCCAACGGTTACTCCGTTCGCAAGAGTTCGATTTCAAGACCGCCTGCTTTTACTGCGGGAAGTTAATCGTTGAGGAGGAAGAAAAGAGAATATCTAGAGCGGTGTACAAGGTGACATTGTTAGATGTACAGCAAGCCGTGCTAAGAGCGTGTGATGCGAGGGCCGATGACTGGGCCGAGGTGGTGCGCGCTAGGGTATTGCACGTCCATGATCTGCCAGCGGCTGATGCAATCTACCATCGTGCATGCAGCACCAACTTCAGAACAATGATGCAAATACCCAATCAATTTTTATCAACTCAGACATCCAGCAAGAAACGTAAAATCGGACGCCCTCAAGACGAGAACGCAGACGCAGCATTTCGCAGAGTTATGTGCTACCTACAAGATAACGAAGATTAACAGTATCGGACTTAGTTGAAAAAATGCGGGAGTATTTGGGCGAGTCGGGCGATGCTGCGTATACCAACCGGTATATGAAGGTCAAGACTGAAGAGTATTTTGGCGAGAACATTATTATCACTAACATGCACGGAAGGGCCAATATAGTAACGCTGAGAAAGACCGCAGCATCCATTCTTCATGACTTTCACTTGAAGCAGAAGGTAAATCCTAATGATCCGGAGCAAGAGAAGCTTAATATTATCGAGACTAAATACCATAGTTTGAGAGTCTTTTTGCAGGTGAGAGCAGTTATACGCATTTGATTATTGTTGTGTAACTTTCTTTTTATTTATTATATTATTGTTATTATTTTTCTAATATTAGGTGAAGCAGTGGAAGTGTAAAGATAATGGGATGCTGATCGAAGATTGGGGCTGGAAGCTCAACTGATCGACCACCGGCACCTCAGAATTTGCTCAAGATGATTCGCTGCAATTGTGGCTCGACCATGCGGTGCAGCTGCCGGAAGCATGGGTTGGACTGCTCCCCGGCTTGTGGCCAGTGCCGTGGTACCGCGTGTACCAACATCAGCGCACAGCTCGAGGACAGTAGTGACGAAGAAAATGGGTAAAGCATGTGACAGCGGGTCCTGCGTTGTACTTTTTTACACAATGGCAGAAAGAACAGCAAAAAAAACAAAGCAATGTTTGTGGATAAACACGACTGGTCTTATGAAATATTTTGCAATTCGTCCGTTTACTCACGTGTTTTGGAGCTCACGTTAGAAACGATTAAAATCGCATATTTGCTGCCGTTAATGTGAACATTATAGCACTAAAACGAGTAAATAACGTGTATTGTATCATGATTTTATTGTATCATTAAAATAAAACTAATTTTCGCTGAAATAAAGAGAGAAAAACGGCACTTCCGGTTTTAGCCTCGTTTTCATGTTGCAGCAAAGAGGCTCCTCCACGTTCTCCTAAATTTCGGGATGTTCCCGTGCTCGGATTTTTTGGGACTTTTAGTATGTTCATTAGGACATTAAATCTAAAAGGTTTTTGAAGAGAAAGCTACTGTGGGAATTTGTTCCGGGTCAAACTGCAATATTACTGGACTAGTTGTGTCTACCGCGCTCGTGTGTACAGGGTACAGGTACCGGAAGTCATTTTTAGAGGAAGTGCGGATGTCAAAGTGGTTATTAGAAGATATTAATGACCGGAAGTCATTTGTTCAAACTTGATTTTCCAAAATGTTGACTATTTAAAAGCTGAAGACCAGAAAGAAAGAAAAACACCACAAAAACACTTTATACCAATGAGCAATATTTCTTTACATAACTTTACAATCTTTACCTATGGACACGTTACAAAGAGAGGCCTATTTACAATGCATACGTTAGTATTCAATATACATTTGGTAAAACTATCCAATGGACTCAACGTAGAAACAGTTGTTATTTCACGGCTGTTGTTCTTGCCTTGCCTCGTCTATTTTCCGTCGGACCCCAGCGCAGTTCATGGTGAGCTCGGCATGAACCATCTTGAGACGTTCAATGGTGGAGTTCAGGTCGTCGCTCTAAGCAATGAGGACATAAAATATTGTCAAAAACAACTCAACTTTCGTATTTTCCTCATAGGAAATGTGCGAAGAAATGTAATACGTTGAGGTTCTATTATTCATTAAGCCACAAAAACCGCTTTTACATGCGACATACCAGGTACCAAATGCCTGAGTGGGAGGGCTCGACGGGAAAATATTTCGCTCGAGTTCATGACGTACGGACAGAGTGCAAAATGCCAATATTTTCCGGTTCGGCTCCACTTAACTCAGTCAATAGGATTTTTATCATATGACCATTTAATTTGTTTTAATAATGGCAAAACAACAAGCATAAAATCGAATTTTTCCATCCAGCTCACGTCAGACACGTACAGCCCATCACGTGACTTTGTTCTTATTAACCTCGTTTTCTCTGTCCGTACCGTACGTTATGGACCGAGATTTTCTATAAAAAAGAAGGAAAACGAGGATCCATAACTTATGGTACGGACCGAGCAAACGAGGTTAATAACATGTTTATTATATGGCTTCTTCATTTTCTTTGAGACCGGAAGTGGGCGGAAGCTATGCACTGCAAATTGGCCAATCATAACTCGCTAAATTACTTACTTACAATAAAGAACATTACACGGCTGTGACGTCACACGTTGATGTCGCGCGTAAAAACCCCGGTAATTTATACAATATAATGTATAGCTCGCTGCACTCACTCGTGTTATTACGACATTCACCACTCGAAGAGAAAAAAACTGTATCTCCGCGCGGCCATGTAACATCCACAGTAATTCTTAGTGGACAGCGATGTGGTATAAACCTACACTGCCGATGTTAGAAGAGCTGACTGTGATTGGAATTTGCCATTTTCGAATGCACGCACAGACGAAAACGAGTGCGCGTGTATACTGTTTTAACCGGTTCATTTTGTAAGCGCGCGAGCCAATCAAATTACAATAAAACAACGCAATGATCATCTCCCGAAAGTGAAGTTATTTGGCTACCGAGGGGATGGAAGTACATGTATATACAATATTGATTTTGTTATGAAAGGCGGAAAAATGACCGTTAACTGTTCAACTGCAGAGCTTGCATGAAATTAAGCTTGCGCACTATCAAAATACCAGTGGATTTTTAGAAATGCGAGTAAAATCCCATGACAACTCGCAACTATTGCTAGTAAAATCTTGCCGAACTATTTGTTGTTGCTAGTGCATCAGACCACGTTGCTAGTGCATCAGACCACGTTGCTAGTGCATCAGACCACGTTGCTAGTGCATCAGACCCCCAGGATCAGACCACGCTGCTAGTGCATCAGACCACGTTGCTAGTAAACATTAGTGATTACTAGCAACAGTTGCTTGTGACATTTTCCTCTAATTTTAAGCCTAAAGGGGCTATCGACCTCCAACTGAAAAACGTTCTCATGGTGAAAGACAAAAACAACTACTCAGATTAGCAGAGTGGATGAAAAATACTGCTTTGAGAGAAACTTAGAGCAACTTGAAAGCGAAATCACGTTTCTATAATAAGCTTTTGTAATCTTTGCCATCATGTATCGAAAAAGTTAGAAATGCATATCAGGACATTCACATGGCATTTCTCTTCTATTTGTGTGTTATTTTTGTAGAAATAACCCCTCTAACATAACACACGAGCAGTAACCAGGTCAGGTTACAGGTCAGGTCACTTCTTGTTTACCTGTGAACCCTAGCTCTAGGTGAGTGAGAACCCATCGTTTACCTGTGAACTCGTCCGATGGTTAGGGTTAGGTTAGGATTTGACTTAGAATTAACAACCTGACCTGTGACCTGTACTTTATACCCGCCGATAAATTATTGAAAACCAACGGCCTCAACAATTCCCTAGCACTCGTATCCCTACCTGTTCTTTTCGCACTTCATAATCCCGTAGAAGGGGCTCATTGCCTAGAAGGCCACATTTCTGTCGCAGTTTAACGTTTTCTATTCTAAGGGCGTCCCGTACTTGTTTCGTTCGAGTAAGTATGTCTCTTTTCTAGAAAAACAATAACGAAAAACAAATCCATCAATTCAAAGGGAATATCTAACAAGGTAATTTAACAAAAGAGCAGCCAAAAAAATATATATACGCTATTTGCTATTATTTTAGTGAAAAAGGAAATAATACTTATTCGTTGTACGAAAAAATTGCTGAAGACATGAGACCATCACCTAAGAGAACCGATCTCCCATATTAGGCTCTCTCCCCATGAGTCTGCGCTGATTTATTTTTAGCTTGCATAAATTAGTTGAACTATTTTTATCACTCTATCCGATTGGTTGTTGGTGTCACGTGTCCGAATGGGCCGAAGAATGCATTCAGTGTTTTACTATAACCAAAGCATTCACAATTGTCTACTTCTACAGATTCAGGTTTATTATGGTATTGCAAAAGCATGTCCGATTATTTACGATATTATAGGTTCTATTTTTTTAGCGAATAGTAAGTGCCTGTTTACGATAATTTCAAACTCAGTCAGTCAGTGTTTCAGATCACGAGTGGCATTGATATCAGTTACACTTTATTCTAATGTCCGAGAGAATTTTATATTCGCCCGCTACAAACTGAGCGTTTAAAGAATTCTAAGCTTCAAAAAGAGCAAATTATCTGGCTAGTTCTGAACCTATGATGTCTAGCTATAATATACGTGAATATAAACGACATGGAACATGTAACTTGTGTATAATTGGACGACAGCGAAGCGATAGAGGAGACGGCTGAAATTCAGGCTACGACCGCGAGCGAAGTGTTAAACACGAAGTTCCGGTATAAAAGGTTATTAAACAAGCCGTAAAAAGGTGACCAGGGGAAGATAGTTGTTCATTAAAGACTGTCAATGGTATTTTATGACATTTTACTAACTCTGTATCCCTTACTGAAGTTTAACATTTATTTATTTGTTTTGAATTTCGCGTGATAAGCAATCAGCCGGAGAGCACTCAAGCGGAACATCACGGAGATGTTCACTCCACAAAGGCTGATTGACAACTGAAGGGTGACAAATCCCTGGGCTCCCCTTTTTATACCGGAACTCCGTATTTAATGCACGCGTAACTGGATTAATCACATACATTAAAAAAAATACCAATTCTGATTGGCTACGAGCAGTGCAGTTCAAGTGTAATTCAGTGCAGTTCAAGTGTAATTCAGTGCAGTTCAAGTGCAATTCAGTGCAGTTCAAGTGCAATTCAGTGCAGTTCAAGTGCAATTCAGTGCAGTTCAAGTGCAATTCAGTGCAGTTCAAGTGCAATTCAGTGCAGTTCAAGTGCAATTCAGTGCAGTTCAAGTGCAATTCAGTGCAGTTCAAGTGTAATTCAGTGCAGTTCAAGTGCAGTTCAATTGTTTAACATTTTTAATGTATATGATTAATAAGTAATCATACGTTTTCTCGCTCAATTTGGGATCAATTCGCACGAGTATGTTTTTCAAATATCTCAAATTGTTGAGATATTTGAAAAACATACTCGTGCGAATTGATCCCAAATTGAACTCGAAACCGTATGATTACCTGTACTTATAATTTCGCGAAGTTGTGGTCAAAACTCGATGACTGCTCGCTATAAACTGAACGTTCCTAATATTATTAGCACGAAATAGAGCAAATAATCAGGTCAGTTCCCTAGGTATATTATCTAGCTATATATACATGAATATGAACGACGGGGAACAAGTATATATATATTTGTAATGCAAGCGAAGCTCCGGATAACAACGATACGGGATTGATAACCAAACGCCTAGTCACTCTATTTTTATGCTCGCTCGCTACAAACTGAACGCTTACGGCTTCATTTCCGTTGATAGTTTCACAAAATTCAGGTCACTTCCAGTTTCTTTGCACGATTTTCAAGTCACACCCGCAGTTCTTACCGGTCTGGCTTAATACACACGGCCTACAGTTTCCAAGTCAACTCCATTGCCGAATATTTGGGTTTCAGTCTGACAACGGGTTTTTATAAGTTACCACTTCCTCTGAAGTTCTTACAGCTTTAAAGGCAGTGGTAAGCTTATCATTTCATTTTCACGAGATCAGGTCATATCCGTCCGGGTAGTAAGTTTAGGGAGCAACACAGAATTCAGAGCCAGTTTTGAAGCTCCATATACAGTCGAACCTCCGCTAACGGACACCTCCCGACCATTTCTTTAATAAAACACTACATTTGCCACCTGTAAACGGACACCTCTCGTAAGCGGACGCGGACACCTATCTCTAGGTCCGCATGAGCAAAAATAACCAAAATTAACCTCTCTTAAGCGGACACCCGAAGAGATTGAAGTTAAATTTTTCAAATGTATGCAGTTTTATCTTTGAATTCTAGCTAAATCAAGGTCAGCCAGGAGCCCATAACTACTGAGGAGCGTCCATCCCACATACTAGGCCTATGCCACAGCGTTGTTACAAGTTAGGTTATTTTTAGAATGGTTCCCGCTATTGTTGAGTTGCAATTATTCCTAATCAAATCACAAAAGCGAAGCACCATGTTGTTTGGCATCTTTTGTTCCGCCAGTGTAATCTACCAACTGGCGGGGAAAATAATCTAAAAATAGCCCAACTTGTAAAAACGCTGTGACAACTATATAGGAGATATGGACGCTCCTAGTTATGGGCTCCTAGTTATGGGCTCCTAGTTATGGGCTCCTAGTTATGGGCTCCTAGTTATGGGCTCCTAGTTATGGGCTCCTAGTTATGGGCTCCTAGTTATGGGCTCCTAGTTATGGGCTCCTAGTTATGGGCTCCTAGTTATGGGCTCCTAGTTATGGGCTCCTAGTTATGGGCTCCTAGTTATGGGCTCCTAGTTATGGGCTCCTGGGTCAGGTTAGTAAAAAGACAACACATATTTGAGCTACGAGCCTTACATTGAACCTATATAGCCGTTTAAAGCATGTGGTTACAATTCCACAGTTGACTGCCACTTCCTACCCCTTACTGTCAACCTCCTGTAAGCGGACACCTCCTGTAAGCGGACAGCTACGCTAGGGCCCAAGGGTGTCCGCTTACGGGAGGTTCGACTGTAGTTTGTTTCGTATCCATCGCCCGTCTACATGAATTCAATAAAGGAGATGGAGCGAGTAAAATCCATGAGGAGCTGGAACCGAATCTGAAAATAGCATCGTGACGTCCATTGGGTTCAGTTCTCTTAAGTGATGGTCTCTTGCTTAAGGTGATTCCCTTGTTTAGCAATGCGCATATCTACTGCGCATGTCGGTGAAATCTAAAATCATCGCTACAAATAAATTATCTGAGTTTGGGTGTATTACTAAATCAAATCTTACATATTTGAACACTATTTAAGGTTGGCAATGAAAAAAAATAAGTTCATTTGGGCAATTTAGGCCACTTTTACGAAACTCGCCGCAGTCCTTCCTCTGAAAGTCTGTTTTGGAGCTAAATAATTTAATTTGCGATATTTTGCAAAATATCTCCGAAACGAAAATGGTGACCCCCCCTTTTTTCTTCCATATATTTGACCACAGCAAGGTTGGCCAACAGATACCAAAGTATAAATAATTTTTAATTTCTGGATGCTCAGATATTATTATGCAAATACTGTAAGTAGCTATATTTACGCTCGTTTAGGGGTACCAACAAAACAAATTTCGTCGTATTCTGCTAGAGTATTGCCCAATTGCAGTATTGAAAAGGTTTTTACGTTATGTCTGGTATACATACTTCATAATATGTTTATTTGTTCGCTATCAACAGTTAGACCTAGCAGTTAATGGCCGCTGTTTACTCATGCTGAGATTTCGCATATTTCTGCTGTGGGACCTCTAAATTACTATACATTGCAGCTCTTTCACGCATAAACGAGGATGGTGACCAGTTATTTCTATTGCATTTTTCGAGAGACCCTATTTCAGGCAACAACTGGGCGAAGTTTAAAAAAAAGTTAATTTCAGCTTCTATTTTAAGGGATTACCTTAAAATTGAAAAAGGTTTAAGACAGGGCTAAACGCTCGAACATTGTTCTCAAACATGAATATACAAGTTTCCATGTCAAAGAAACTGAGCAAGCGGCCTTGATGCAAAACCTCAAGAACGGCAATTTACGGTTCGGCGGTAAAATAAGAAGGATTCCCATCGTGCAACTCCACCAGAATGTCATTTTCAATTATTAAAGTGCAAGTATCATGTCAAAATAATAATAATTTATATTGTACTATTGTGTTTGTTTCTCACAAAAAGGTATTAATCTTGCAAATTTTGTAACATTTCTGGCATTTAATCCCTAATTTTGGTTACTTTTCGTGGACCCTGTGACGTCCATAAGATGAATCAACTCCCTCCCTAGAGAAAACTACTACAATAAAATCCCGTAGATTTTCATTGTGACATCACAAGATGAATCAATCCCGCAATTCGGGTAGCGTTTATTCTAGTCTAATTTCTGCTCCTGCCTCTCAAAGAAAACTAAGTCAGACAACTGAAGTATATCAGAAATTTGAGAGAATTTTGATGAAGGATGGCAAAGATTCGAGTGGATGAAAAATACTGCTTTTAAGAGAAATATATCATCTTGAAATCGGTTCACTGTAACCGAAATCAAGCTTCTAGAACGAACATTTGTAATCCTTTTTAATCTTTGCCACCCTCTATCGAAATAGTCCAAGAAGCATATCAGGATATCATTTCTGTTCTATCTCAGTGTGTTATTTTTGTAGTTTTGTTTTAAAACTACACACGAAGCACAATTGTTGAACGCACCTGAGCTGCTAAAGACTCTACAGACCGCAGACTCGTTCTTTGTCCACCGTTCTCTGCCTGAACGAACTGCAGTTTTTCTTTGAGATGAGTAAGAACCTGTACTGTGGTGGTAATCTTCTTCCTGAGCTTCAGTAACTCCTGTGACAGAGACAGAAATGGCAATGCGTGGCATCAGTTTCTGAGCGGTCGCGCCAGGTTTTCTACGGACGGGAAGACCTTGAATTATGGCTTATAGGTACAATAGGCACAGTAAACAGAATCAACGCTTGGCTTACAGCTTTGCGTATAACTTTGCGTACACTGTACATTATACTGTATATTAAAAACTGTAGAAGAAAAATCAGCCTATTCTGTCATCCTGACTATAAGTTCAGGGTTCGCATACATTTGCAGGAAAAAAATCCCTAACTTTTCACTGACCAAGAAGCATTTTTCACTGACCTCCAGCGCATGCTCGTATTTTTCCAAATATTCAATCACTATTTTGGGACAGAAACATTGAACAAAACAGCTATGTGAAACCTGAAAATAAAACTTCCCTGACTTTTCATTGAAATTTGGGATTTCCCTGACCAAATCCTAAATTCCTTGAACTTTAAAAAAAAAAATTTTCCCTGACCATGGGAACCCTGAAGTTACATGATTCATGGCCAATCACATCAGCAGTTTTAATAAAATTGGGAATGGGAATATAAATCACAACAACAACAACAGCAACAACAGTAATAGGGACCTTACGCAACCGACCACGACGGTAACGTCCAGGACGACGGCATAAAACAATAGCCCTTATTTACAAAATACAATAACTGCATGTCGCCTACATTTCGACCGTTCTTTGGAAAAATACAACGTGAAAACACCAAATTTCGCTTTTAAAAGAGAACACGAACGTAAGATAAGTAAATACTCTGGTCTGATACGTTTTCAAAAATATGGACGTGTAAAGCGATAACAGGCGAATAAAGGAAACAATACACACCTAACTTCGCGAGAAAACACTTTTTACGCACCGTCGTCACAGTCGTTGCCGTTCTAATGGTGTGTAAGGTCTCTAATATTAACAAAGCTCTCTTAGTACACACCTCGTTTCTCTCTTCTATCTTCTCGTTGTACGTCTGATTCTCAATCTTCAATTGCTCAAAGTCAATCAGGTGAAGTCCTTCTGCTAACTCCTCCTGTGGCAAGGTGAACAATAATGCAAGTCAGTTTCATACATGTGGCTACTTTGGATATATAGCTGTATGGGTAAGAGTAGGTAATGTTCAGTGTTTATCAACATTACACTTGTAATGCTAATGAGCTAAGTGTATGCTAATCTAATAAGGATGATTTGAAATGTGTCAGCCGCTTACTCTCCCGTTGGCAAGGATAGCACTGTGGACATACCTTTGCTTTTAGCTGCATTTCTCTCTTCTTTAACCGGTTTTTCAACTTGATGTTTTCCAGTCGAACCTGGAAGGAAAGTCACACGATAATGTTCAATACAAATAATTCCTACTAATTCAACGTATACATGTTAAAAATATAGACATAGCTGTCGTTCTGCCGTGGGTCTGTCCTGTTATAGATACACAGATGACATCAAGGGAAATCAAGGGTGGCCGAATGGTGTGCCCCGCAGTTCGATTCCCGGACCCGGCGTCGTACGTGAGTTGAGTTTGTTGGTATATTACCCTTGCTTCGAGGTCATTTATAAGCCTCTGGCTTGGGAGACTCGGTAACGGCTCCCTGTATCTTCGTAACAAAACGTAAGGAGAACGAAGTAGTATGCCACGAGACGCAATGGAGTGGTGTGACTGTAATGTTCTCGTCACGTTACGCAATGGAGTGGTGTGACTGTAATGTTCTCGTCACGTTACGCAATGGAGTGGTGTGACTGTAATGTTCTCGTCACGTTACGCAATGGAGTGGTGTGACTGTAATGTTCTCGTCACGAGACGCAATGGAGTGGTGTGACTGTGATGTTCTCGTCACGAGACGCAATGTTGTGGTGTGACTGTAATGTTCTCGTCACGAGACGCAATGTTGTGGTGTGACTGTAATGTTCTCGTCACGTCACGCAATGGAGTGGTGTGACTGTAATGTTCTCGTCACCAGACGCAATGGAGTGGTGTGACTGTGATGTTCTCGTCACGAGACGCAATGTTGTGGTGTGACTGTAATGTTCTCGTCACCAGAGGCAATGGAGTGGTCTGACTGTAATGTTCTCGTCACGTCACGCAATGGAGTGGTGTGACTGTAATGTTCTCGTCACGTCACGCAATGGAGTGGTGTGACTGTGATGTTCTCGTCACGAGACGCAATGTTGTGGTGTGACTGTAATGTTCTCGTCACCAGAGGCAATGGAGTGGTCTGACTGTAATGTTCTCGTCACGTCACGCAATGGAGTGGTGTGACTGTAATGTTCTCGTCACCAGACGCAATGGAGTGGTGTGACTGTAATGTTCTCGTCACGTGCACGAGACGCAATGTTGTGGTGTGACTGTAATGTTCTCGTCACGAGACGCAATGTTGTGGTGTGACTGTAATGTTCTCGTCACGTTACGCAATGGAATGGTGTGACTGTAATGTTCTCGTCACATTTTGACGACGGTAAAATGACATCTATTTGTTTGATACAATAATTAGCGAGAAAAAGGAGGATACAAAATGATTTTTCCTAAAACGTGACGTCATCTTTACTCTAATAACTCTGAATAGGAGATATTGTAGTTGAGTCTACGAATAGGAGTTTCAGCGGTATTGACCCGAACGCCTCACTTCAATGTAATGAAGCGCCATTGAAACCATCATTCTTACACGACACCAACATCCTCCTAAACAAGCACGACTAATTTAGATACACAGTTTGAATAGCGCTTCATTACATTGAAGTGAGGCGTTTGGGTCAATACCGCTGAAACTGCTATTCGTAGACTCAACTACAATATCTCCTATTGTTACGGCACCTGAAACAACCATAGGGGCTGATTAAAGTCATGACCCTGTTAAACCACAGATCGAATTGGAATTTAGCACATGGTTATCGACCAATCAGAGCGTGTGTTTTGCAAGTTTATTGTATAACTTTTAATTTACGACTATTGTTCCCCCTAATGGGATACGTGTGGAAAGGTTCTTAGAGACAAATTACAAAGAGTCCAATCCCGCGCTGCAAGAGTCATAACTGGTCCGATCAACTGAGGTACTTAATTATTTAGAATGGAAAACTCTCCAAGCAAGGCGCATACAAACCAAGTCGATATTAATGTACAAAACTCTCAACGAACAATCCGCACCCTACTTAAGAATTGTTTTACCAGAATTAGTGATAGTAACAAATAAGAAGCTAAGAAACTCTGAGACTGATCTAGCACTTCGAAAGCCACCAACAAATTTTCTAAAGCGCAGCTTTAAATACAATGGTGCTATGTTATGGAACAGTCTACCAGACGAGGCAAAAAGAGCCCTGAGTTCATTACAGCAATTTAAAAGTAAAATTGACTCCTTATCTGATCCCGAGTTTGCTGATAGCAGTTTTTTATTTTTATATGTATCTTCTAATCTTAAATGTTTTATCTTCTTATCCTTTGCACCTGTAACAATATTTTTATATGCCCCACGTGGAAATCAGCGCGTTGTAAGTTGTCAGTGGCTAGCGTGTCAAAATAAAAGTTTGTATATAAGTATATGGATTGCATTGATACCTGTGTAACCTCTTGTTCCTTCTTCATCTCAAAGCTCTGATATTGTTCGATATCCTGTAAGTACACGTAAGGCATGTGTCAATTTATTTACTAACAACAACAACTACTACTTTATTACCATAAAATGAGACATTAATAAATTTAAAATTGGAATAACTAATTATACAACTCTAAGATGATAGTAACCCAGAATAACTTAAAAGTTAATCGAGCTGGATGGCTTATATATTAAATTGACAATGTAAATACGGTCGCAGGTAGCAAACTATTATGAAAAGCTTACAAAATGAGGTGTATGCCTGTTACGTTACAAATATAACGAATAAATTTAATAAGTAGAAAATATACAAGCTAACAAAAACGCACATGACAAACAAACAACAGAGAACTATGTATCACAATTATCAATTGAAAGAACAAAAAAGATAGTATTATATACTGTTAAGAGTGAATTTTATTGAAATTGAATTTCGCCAAAATTATAGCCAAAATTATAGGGTTTAAATGGTAAGCTATAAATAAAACCAGTGAGGTTCATTGCAATTTAAAAAAAGACCTGAAAATGTCCAGAACAGTAACTGTCGCAAACAGAGTGCACTGACACTGAATACGTGAGAAACTTTGAAGTTATTACAACTATAAAATGATGTAACAATTTCAGAATATATTAAGTCATATCTATCCTATAGATGTAGATAGTTTTCGGATAGGCTAGTTTTTAACTATCCTAGATGTAGATAGTTTTCGGAAAAGGCTAGTTTTTAATTATCCTAGATGTAGATATCTTTCGGAATAGGCTAGTTTTTTACTATAGATGTAGATAATTTTCGGAATTCTTCGTTTGCAACTGACGTCATGGCGACCATGTTGGATGACGATAACAAAAGATTCCTCGTTCGATCAACCATGAAAAAAAGGCTCTTTGTTATTGTCATCTTTGTTATTGTCATCTTTGTTATTGTCGTCTTTGTTATTGTCATCTTTGTTGTTGTCATCTTTGTTGTTGTCATCTTTGTTGTTGTCATCTTTGTTGTTGTCATCTTTGTTGTTGTCATCTTTGTTGTTGTCATCTTTGTTGTTGTCATCTTTGTTGTTGTCATCTTTGTTGTTGTCATCTTTGTTGTTGTCATCTTTGTTGTTGTCATCTTTGTTGTTGTCATCTTTGTTGTTGTCATCTTTGTTGTTGTCATCTTTGTTGTTGTCATCTTTGTTGTTGTCATCTTTGTTGTTGTCATCTTTGTTGTTGTCATCTTTGTTGTTGTCATCTTTGTTGTTGTCATCTTTGTTGTTGTCATCTTTGTTGTTGTCATCTTTGTTGTTGTCATCTTTGTTGTTGTCATCTTTGTTGTTGTCATCTTTGTTGTTGTCATCTTTGTTGTTGTCATCTTTGTTGTTGTCATCTTTGTTGTTGTCATCTTTGTTGTTGTCATCTTTGTTGTTGTCATCTTTGTTGTTGTCATCTTTGCTATTGTCATCTTTGCTATTGTCATCTTTGCTATTGTCATCTTTGCTATTGTCTTTGTTATCTGAATCTCTGGGGATTGATTGCAAACCAGTAATAGGGTACAAGAACACCCAACGAGTACTTTTTGAAATTCGTTTGAAACCAGTTGTCTACAGCTTATCTAGCCATTTTAAGGCGCCTACTATGTCTTTAGACGTATTCTAGAAAGCTATTCGCTGTTCGGATTTTCTAGGTGGAAATCGCGTCAACCGAAAATACTATGGCAAAATATTCCCGGCCTACGAATTTGTTAGTAGTCTAGAACATAAACAAGAATTTTCTAGCCCAAGTAACTTCATGTTGCAAAGTTTTGTGGAGGTACGAATTTTTTAGGGATTCTTTTTTCCTTTAGGCAATTCTTAGGGAATGAAAATGTGTTGTTCCGACTCTATTGATCAGACGAATTGGGACGTACGAATATTTTAGGGGAAGCCTTTTAGTCTCCCTTTTCTTCTATAATTTCTAGGGATTGAAAACAAATTTTCTAGCCAGTATTTCAGAAAACAATTTTCTAGGGAAAACTTCGTTGGGTGCCCTTGAGGGTATAAATTATGCTTCATGGTAGTGTTTCATTCCATATTGTCTCCCTGCATAATCATTTTCTCTACTGTTTTAAAGTATTATGCAGGGAGACTATATGGAACGAAACACTACCATGACGTATATACCAGCAATGGGCTAGTTTTTAACTATCCTAGATGTACATGCTGACAGTTTTCGGATAAGCTAGTTTTTAACTATCCTAGATTTAGATAGTTTTCAGATAAGCTAGTTTTTAACTAGATGTAGATAGTTTTCGGATAGGCTAGTTTTTAACTATCCTAGATTTAGATAGTTTTCGGATAAGCTAGTTTTTAACTAGATGTAGATAGTTTTCGGATAGGTTAGTTTTAACTATCCTAGATGTAGATGCTTTCCGACGTAACAACGTGTAGTCGGAAAGTGTCTTCGTTTCGGCTCGTAGCTATTTTGTCACTTTAAGTGATAACTCATTAGTCTTCCTTTGTGTATTCCAGCATTGAATATGCATACCTTGTGTACATAAGGGCAGAATCTCTTATGGTCTGCCTCTCGCTTGTTGGACAGCACAAAGTAATCCAAACCGTTAAGCTTGTTTTTTGTTTTGGCTTTAGTCCTCGGAGCCTGGTACGATTGCATTCGGTCGAGGAGTACGTTTCCAGACGTTTTTTTATGATGGTTTTTCGTACCGGGCAACGTACACAATTTTCTTTAGACATTTCTCTTTTTTTCTCTGTATTACTTTTGAGATTTTCTGTATTTGATTTTAGCATGGGAGACCTTCTTTAATATTATGTCATTGGTTGTTCAACAACAGATATATGGTTTTTGGAATGTTTACTGCATTCCTTCATGTCACGTTAAATATTTTGTTGTTATGATTTTGTAATATTAGTTTTAAGTACTATTTAATGATTAGTATTTAACGAAGTTAATTAAAGAAACTGTTTGCTGCTGTCCACCAGGCAATCGGCACTGTCACACTCCACGGAGTCGTTGCGTGTTTTATATATATAACACGCAATATATATGTGTGTGTTTATATGCTTTTTGTGCATTTGCGGAGTATAGAAAGGAATAGATAGTTTTCGGAATAGGCTAGATTTTAACTATCCTAGACGTAAATAGTTTTCGTATATTGGCTGCAGTAGTTTGAAACTATCCTAGATTATTTTGTAGATTTTGATAGTTTATATATGTGCTATCTTTTATTAACTAGCTAAACGGTAGTGATAAGATAACTGTCTATCTGAAAAACGTTTTTTACCCCATTCACACCAAAGCTTAAACCTGTTTAAGTAGTATAGGAGGGATTGAATTAGCCGTTTTTGGGGGTGAATACATAATTAGGGTGTGAATAAATTATCTTCACTGACGTCATCGATCTATTGTCTTTGACTCATGAATAAAATGGGGGTAAATAAATTAAATGAGGTGGAAGTGGAATTCATTATCTATTGTTAATAAAGTGAAGTGGAATTTATTAGATCTATTGTTAATAAAGTGAAGTGGAATTCATTATCTATTGTTAATAAAGTGAAGTGGAATTCATTGTCTATTGTTAATAAAGTGAAGTGGAATTCATTATCTTCCAGCGGTTGAAATTGAGGTGAATATTGGTCGACTATATCAGCCTTTCTACGTATTCACCCCCAAAAACGGCTAATTTCATCCCTCCTTTACTACTTGTTTAAAAGCTGTTTAATTAAACTTACCGGTATAGTTTAACATAATACATGTTATCACCATATGCTCACTGGTGCTACACTAGTTTTCAACTGACTTTTCTTAACAAAACAACCTGTTTGAGGTAGTTTTAACCCTGTCACTAAACCCAATCAAGATAGGGGCTAGATAAACTTAGTTTAATTAAACAGGTTTAGTTGGTGTGAATGTTAATACAGGGCTGTTAATAACTTTTTAAGCACCCACTCCTTATGACATTTGCTTTACTTTGTGAGTAAATTGAATCAAACATAGCGACCATCACCTGTCACATCGAGTGAGCTCACCCGTGACAGGTGCTAGGGTTACGGCTCTTATTGCCAGCCCTGTAATAGATAGTAAAAAGATAGTGAATATAAAATGTGTGCCATATCAACTAGGAATCACATGTATATAGTGATAACTAGTGTGCAGATAGGAAATAACTAGTGAAAAGATAATATTTCATTTTTGTATTCAAGGGTATAGTTACATTTTCTTTCCCAGAGTAGAAATTGTTTACAATAGATTACATATAAACAGCAGGTTTGAATCCTAATAATTTCCAGTAAACTTTTACTACACAAAACAATTACCGTACCTTTGGTTGAATTGGTTTTCCTGATCGACTGTTAATGGCTTGTTTTGCCACATCCATCTTAAACGTTGTGAACTCCTTACTGCAAAGGAAAAAAATACAGTTTAAAAGTATCGCCTGTCATGCATGTCCATAATATTAGGGGAGTTGTTTTCAAACAATTAGGATTTCAGCTTTTGTATGTTAATAGCATGGTGCCCATATATTAAACCGAGTCTACAGAAGGTGAGAGTTGATCTGACTCTATTTTGATTGACCAAATGAATATATTGTAATTCTCCAGTCCTAAGATTAGAAATTGGATCTGCACACCTCATCTCACTACTACTAATATCTTAATATTTATCTTTAGCTAATACTAATTCAATAACATTATTACCTAGACTCGTCAACAGTCTCCTGTTTCTCCTGACATCTGGCCTTGAGGTCTCCTATTTGAGTTTTAAAGCTCTCTTGCTCTCGTTTCTCCTCATTCTGTAGTTCTTCCAGGTTTGCTAGTACACAAGAGAAAACTCTTCATTATTTAGTTTAGCAGGCCTATATAATTATGCAGTGCTTAAGCATCCATGCAAACAAGTATTTCCTAGTAGAGTATTAAAGAATAAGCCCTCTTAAAATTACTCCCAATTCAATTACAAATTTTCAAAATTGAATTGTAACATTGTGGAACCTTATTAAAGTGCCTATGAAATGAAAAAATCGATCCCGTTTTTATTGTATTTTATTAAATTATAGACTTCCCTTAGCCATTTTGGGCAATTAAAAATCAATTTGGAGAGCACAAACATAATTTTATTTCGTATCGAAGTCAGGCGCAATTGACAAAATCTGGCGACAATTTTACACCGTTAAAGATATGCTAATTACATGCGTGACATCACTAGGTTTGCGCATTGCGCATGCACAAAGCCGACCAAAAGGATTCTATAAAAAAAATGGCCATCTTAAACGTTTCTCAAAGTATTATCTCCATACTGATTTTCATTTGCACAAAATGACTAAGAGAAACCTAGAATTAAAAAAAATTAAAACGGGATCTATTTTTTCATTTTATTGGCACTTTAAAACATTCTTGGACCTCTAGCTTGCAATACATTCCTGAATCAGTCAATCCTGATATTATATGATATACTGGTACTCATCTTACATGCATGCATGTATATAATAACACACTAACTTGGTCTGTCTGTAACACTCATACCACAGGTAGCCTGAATTGTCGATCTGTGTGCATACAACGGGTCCCTGCTAGTGCTATATATTAAATTAATTTACCATTCAGTAAACTTACAAATATATTTCAAGTATCTTTGTTCCTGATCTGTGACATTCTTTTCAATTTCCTGCTGTCGTTCATCACTCTAAAATGAAAATTATAATCATGATGATTAAAGACTGGGTAAATTAGATATAACGTTAGTAATATTTAATTATACCATACAAGTGAATAGTGCTTATTGTGCACTCTGAATGGCTACTCTGAATGTGAATATCCTTTGCTAATTCACCTCCGAGCAAAGCAGTGATCACCATGCACGAGTGATCACCTTGTCACTGGTTCCTGCAACAAAGTGGCCTTTTGAAATCATGGTAATTGGTACATTAGCATACAACATTGTAATGTTAATAAACATGAAACATCACTATTGAACTGAAATGAAATCTAATGCATTATCCATATTTTTGTATCTGTACATGAATGTACCTTTTTCTTCCTGAAGTACTCGGCCAGTTTATGCTGCAGCTGTGCATTCAGGGACTGAAGGGAAGATCGTTCTTCAAGACCTTGCTACAGAAATGAAGTACATGAATTGTATGGAAATTACTGCTCAGTATTTTTTTTTGTTCTACCTGGTAATTCATTTTGTGTTGTACATGTACGTATCATAATGTTTTTAAGCAGAATTTCCAGTTTTTAAAGTCTCAATAACAGTTCGAGGTGTCTGCCTACTACAATTAGAAACATTACTTTGATCAATCAGTATAAAGTATCACTTAAGACTTATTTATTCCGGAAGGCATTCAGTAATTCTTTGTAGACCAGTATTTTCAAATCACAAACATTTTTGATTTAATTAATATATTTAATCATCTATTTATTTATCGATTTAATATATGCATATATATTTATTTTTTATTTTTAACTATTTGTTTCAGTATCATGACTATGAAATATTTATTGCAAGACACTATTGTAAGGTGCATTTGAACATATTGTTGGAATTATTTGCGCAATATAAATAAATATTATTATTAAATAATAATAATAATAATAATAATAATATTATTAATAATAATAATTAATAATAATAATAATAATAAGGATGGTTTATTTACCCACACTGATGTGAAATACAATATTATGTTTACAAGCGCTACAAAAGCTATAGAAAGAATAAAGAAATACAATAAATATATAGTGGGACTGGATTACAGTATCAGAAATAACAGGATATATACAGTGAAGTTTAATAATAATAGGGAAAATAGTAAGACATTTATCATAAATATTTATCACAATGTGTGCAAAATGGGTGCAAGTGACACTTTGAGTGACACTCTTTACTCTTATTTACGTTCACTTTTTGTTTTATGTAGTTAAATTTTACGTAGATCGTGACGATTCTTGTATATGAAAATGTTGATAATAGAATTCGAAAAAATAAAAATTCTCTTGGGGGTTGTCATGGTGCCCAAGCCAACCGTTTGACCCCAGCATTGATTCCCGGCTGTTGAATCACAATTTTTGTTTTCGTTTATCCACTTGAAATATCCTTAATATCATTCAATATCACACCAATATTCTTTGAAAACAACGAGAAAATAATCATAAGTAACCTTAATAGCGAAATATTTACCCAGTTACCCAGTTCCCTATTGCGTGAAATGCCACTCTGTTTTAGGGCTACGAGCTAATATTTACCGGAGAGCAGCGTCAAACCTGTTTTTGATTCTTTTGGGTTTTCAAACCTTTCATTAAGATCTGTTTGTGAAATTTTTGTTTATCATTTGCTGATATGCTCATTCCGGCTGAACTCTTTTGTTGACATATTTTTTTCAAACTTGAATACTTCTAATCAAAAATTAGCTTCACAATAGCGCAATTCACAAAGGAACATTGTTTAAGTACTTAAGTTCTCACACCTTCACTTAATAAGGACGGTGGCACCTAATACAAGGGTGCTTTTTTAAATCGCCCCTAAAAATTTGGGGTAACCATGCATTTTTCAGAGATAATCAAGGTTAAATGTCTTTAAAAAAATTCTGACTCAGCACTTAAATTTTTTTTCTTTTCTATTTTCCAAGAATGAAGCGCGATTTAGCTAAATACGAGTCAGAAGACTCAAAATGGGGGTGTCCTCACTATAGGTAACAGCTTAATTACCCAAGGCCACGTTAATGCATTAATTAAATAAATATTAATTGTGTCAGTGCCATAATCGACTTTGACAGGTATCCAATTTTTGGTTAAAAATACAATGATAATCAGTTTTCTCTCTAAAATATAATATATCCAAACGCTAAACTGTCTTTCTGCTTTAATTTTATAACATAAATAACAGGGGTCACCATGCATTTTAAAAAGTTACAAAAGCTGGATTCATATTTTTGCAACCTATTTCTGACAACCTTGACAATTTATACTAAGCCCTCCGTGGCAAGTATAACATTTGTCTTATTGAGTGTTGCATGCTGGGATCTTCAATATGGCAGCAAACTTGCTTCGTTCAAAATTGCAGGATTTCTGCACAGATCGCAAGTTGATTCTGCCTCTGGCTTCGAAATATGTCGCTCGAGCCAAGTTCAAGAGAATTTACCGTTCCGATTTCTTTTCTGCCCTTTGAGAGATGTACTCATGATTTTATTCAAGCAGGATAATGTCAACACATTTTCCAAGCCACTGACAAAATGTTGCGATTTTTATTTTATTTCCACAATCAAGCTTATGTGACTACGGGTCGACTCGCGGGACACCAGTACTGAAGCTTATGCGCAGAAAATATACGCAGAAAATATACGCACTAGCAATAGGGGCCACCGTCCTTAACTTGATCGCAAATGGCAGCCGAAAAGGTTTATGGGAACAGAACAGAATTTTCGACAGCAAGCAAAGAGTTGTATAAGTCTTCAGGCAAATCAGAAACAAGACCCCACATGACTATCTTTGGAAAGCTCGCAGACCATGAAACTTACCGAAATCAACTTATTAGCTCGACAAAATTAACAGTTCGGTTCGCCTGAAGACGCGACTCTGTGTAAATCTCCTGCGATAACCAATCGCCGTTTAGTCAAACGGTTCTTCGTTCAACCATGAGTTAAGCCGGCTACTTAAGTGCTTCGCCTCTCACCTCTGTGGCCCAGGTTCGATTCCCGGACGGGGCACCATATGTGAGTTGAGTTTGTTGGTACCTCGCCCTTGCTCATAGGGTTTTTCTCCGGGTTCTCCTCCCTCCGCAAAAACCAACACGCTAAATTCCAATTCGATATGTGGATTAGCCGGGACCTGGCTTTGATCAGCCCCCTGGTTGTTTCAGGTCTTGTTAGAAATTCAAATCAGAATTCAAATTCCAACGGCATTTTACACAAAGCCGAAACTTAAAGGGATACTAAGTGAAAAACGCGGAAAAACACATTTGGGCTCAAAAGAATCTTTAACATGATTGTCCTTTGTTCAGAAAATGTATTAAAATTTGATAACAATATTTCAGCATTGAGAACAAGCACCTCAAAGTTGGCTCCGCTAAGACGTGGGCGGCGCCATCGTGTATGCATTTACTTCCGGTGTCCGGTGATGTTTTTTTTACGTCACTTCGTCCCAGGCTACTTGTGGTGACTTGTTTCAGTTCTTTGAAGGATTTTCAATCGCTCGGAATTAAAGTTGATTTTCATCGATATGACAGAGCCATTGTTTACTAGGACAGAGATATGATGAAGACAAGATTGTGAGAAAATATTCAGAAGACCGAGAGGATGATGAAAACCATTTGGAAGGCGAAATGCCAAAAGTTGGTGGCGTTCGCCCGCATGCCCGTAGCGGTCTCGTGTTTGTTCTGCTTTCTTACCTCGGTTTGCATGAGCCTGTGCAAACACGGAAGATGTTTCATTTCTTAAATACTGATAAAATTACCAGCACATCGCCTTAAAATATTTTTTTACACGGTTTCTTTTCCTAAAATGTACATGTCCTGTATTAGTCCGTGAGCCAAACCCCAAAATTTGGCCTATCGGTATCATCCGAGGTGAATAAGGCTCATATTGTTTTTTTGAAAGAGCAGTCATTGGGGAGTTCAGAAATGCCTGATAGCAGTGTATTGGTGGCAGCTATAGGGCAGGGCAGGGTGTTTTGTGCACCCCCACCCCCCCAAATTCATAAGGTATACTTTGCAGAATAAACAGAAAAATGGAACTTAATGATATATTTGCGTGTGTCTGATTTAGGAATTACTGTGGCGTCTAAGGGTTATACGTGACACTCGTCAAGAAAGCGCGGAAGAATCTCGCTTTTCATTGTTGGACGTGGGCGGTTTTCTAACGTCACTTCAGCCTTCAGGCTTAACAAAGTATTAACAGGTGAGTTGCTGACCTGGAAGGGAAAAGTATCAGACAAACAAGATATTAGCCCAGGCCTCGTCGCTGCTAAGGAACGCCATTAAAGCGGAAATGAATTCCACCGTTTGGCCTCTTCATCCTTGTGATCTGTCTGCCGAAATTGATTTACCACCGTCACTTCGTCGCTTTCTTGTTGGACTTTTGTCAGGTGATCCAAATGCAGAACCGTCGGACATCTGTATCCACTTTAGTCAACTGGTTTGGCCAAGATTTGATTTACGCAGTAACCTGCGGTCGTGACAAGCCCCCTAAGCAGGTTCTTCTGCCATATGCTGTTACAACGCTCACTGGAAACACTGAGTTGGTCCGAATGCTCAACAAGCTTGGACATGCAATCTCGTACACCCAATTAGAAGAGAATGATACAGCACTCGGCATGGGATAATATATATAAACTCGAAGAAACTCTCTCTGGAAAAAGTACCTCGCATCGTGTGAAGGGAATAGAGGTTCAGCCGAAATTCTTTGGCCCGGATTCCCCGCCGAGGCATTTGGCACCAATTCAGAGGTCTAAACAAAGGGCGTTGAGCGCAGACCAGCAGTTAGAACCAGCCGTGTATGTTTCTGGCTCTTGTGTTGGTCCGCATCCTCTCAAGACCAACGATGACTATATACCAGCTGCAGAACAAGCTTCAAGAAGTGCACATATGAAGAACTTGTTGTGGATTTTGATGAGGAAGAACGACACTGAAAACCAAACAATTCCAGGTTGGACCGGTTTCAACATCCGAGCGACGGATCATGAATCGGTCACAGAAGATGTTGCTGGGTACCTTCCTACTATCAATGCTCCGGCAAGAGAATTGTCTACAGTCTTCGAGATTCTACTGCAGTCTGATGAAATTCGAAAGAAACTCTGTCTAAAGGCAATAGTCGTAGTCATCATGGATCAAGCGCTATACGCAAAAGCAGCTGAAATTGCCTGGAAAGAGGAGCGCTTTGCGAACATTCTTTTACGTATGGGTGTGTTTCACACAATCTGTAACGGGCTTGGAATCCTTGGCAAGCGATTTGGGGACGGTGGATTGAAAGATATATTGATCGAATCGCATATAGTTGCTGAGGGGTCAACAACTGGAGTCATCGAGGGTAAGCACTATAATCGTGCCATCAGAGCCCACAAGTACAGCTATGAAGCACTAATGAGACTGGCCTGGAAGGAGTTCACAAATTGGCTAGAGGAAGAGGCAGAACAAGGGCAACGCGCCACAGTAGCATCACTTCTAAAGCAGATACATTCGACAGATCTTAACCAGGAGACCCTCGAAAATGTGATGCACAGTCCAGCTTTAGAAACAACCATGGTCCTGTGGAGGGAGTTCCTGGATCACCTTCGTCATAGTAATGGCGAACTCTCGTCGTTCTGGATGTCTTACGTCGACTTTGTAGAGAGCGTCATTCTTGGTCTTCTGCGCGCATCACGTGAAGGCAACTGGGACTTACACTTACAGTCCATTAGAAAGCTGATACCCTGGTGTTTCGCTTATGACAAGGTGAACTATGCGCGCTACCTCACGCCTTACTTCGCCAAGATGACCAATCCGCCTCAAGGAAGAACACCCAGACGTGGAGGAGGCCTTCCAGTCCGGCCGCTTTTCTGTCCAGCTAAGCAGCAGCAATACATTTGGATGCATCCCTGTTGATCAGACAACAGAGATGACAGTCAACAAAGATACGCAGACAAGCGGACGATCTCTAATTCTAAAGGCAGATAGGTCGTTCTTTGCTCGTATCATAGTGATGGCTCAGGCAAGAAACTTGCAGATGGATACAATCTTGGCCCATCCTCTGGGGCCATTGCCGTGGGCACTGTCCTCACAGATGGCCTTCTTCGAAAGACCAATAAGGCTGCTCTAGCCTCATTACTTGAGAAGGATGTCCAGGCCACTGATCGAGTCCCGGAGAATACTGCTGCTGTCATCGATGGAATGGCACTTGTCCAGAAGATCAAAGGAGATCAATTGATATTTGGGGACGTTGCTGCAAATATCCTAGCTATGGCCTTGAGAGAGGGAGCGCAGAGCAAGAGGATAGATATTGTTTTTGACATGTACAACGACCTTTCAATCAAGAACAGCGAACGCCTATTGAGAGGTGAAGAATCGGGACATCAGCTGCGCAGCATCACAAGTTGCAGATCGTGCGTCAGTGGAGGAACTTGCTTACCAAAGTGAACAACAAGACA
Organism: Actinernus sp. WN-2022; assembly: GCA_030867875.1. Taxonomy (NCBI): domain Eukaryota; kingdom Metazoa; phylum Cnidaria; class Anthozoa; order Actiniaria; family Actinernidae; genus Actinernus; species Actinernus sp. WN-2022. The sequence goes on from JAOWCC010001634.1 coordinate 101,560,437, forward strand.
AGCCTCATCCAGTTTCTTGTCAATGAGTGGAAGAATGATACCAGCATAAGAAAGCTTGTCGAATGAAGGCAAGTTGCTCTATACCAATATCGGCAAAACATATTACAAGATTGCGTCACAGACCTTTGAGGAAGTCCCGTCCCTGATGTGTAGCCAGGAAGAAGCAGATGGTCGTCTGATACTACATGCATCCCATGCCGCCAAGGAAAGTTACAGCTCGGTGCTGATATGCGCAGACGACACAGATGTTCTCGTTTGTGGAGCAGATAAATATCCCTCTGCTGGTGAAGACAGGATCACGCACGCGCACCAAAGTAGTCGATGTCCGTAAGGTTGCTGCATCTGTTGGACGCGATGTCTGCAAAGCACTCATTGGAATGGAAATCGCAAATCATTGGAAATCGCAAGCACTGAAACTCATCAAGAACAACAGGGATTGCCGCGAAGCTGTTGATGAGCTTGGAGAGCAGTGGGATGTCACGCCACAACTAATTGAGAAGTTGGAGACGTATACGTGCCTTCTCTATTCTAGCAAGACAAAGACCACAAAAGTGAACAATCTCAGGTACCAGCTCTTTTGTTCAAAGAGAGGTGAGATAGAAAGCCACCAGCTTCCTCCATGCAGAGACGGTCTGGTAAAGCATGTTCAACGAGCAAATTACCAGGCCGAAATTTGGAAACGCTGCTTGGAGCAGGATCCGCAAGTACCAAGCCCAGTCGGTAGAGGGTGGAAAATGGAAGACGAGGAAGGAGTGCCGAAGCTTGCTCTCGACTGGATGGATGGAAAACCTGCACCTGAAGCAATACTGGAACTGCCCACTTGCAATTGTGCTAGGAAGTACGTGGAACCCACATGTGTTTGTATTTCGAACGGTTTAAAGTGCACTGAAATGTGGAAACTTCAAGAGTGCGAGAATCGTCCCTCTACATACGATGATGAAGATAGTGGTACCGAGACCGAGGAGTTTTCTGATGACACAGATGATGATGATGATGATGACAGCGATAGTGATTATTAGCGCTTGGTAGTGATTTTTCGTCATGGATGCCAAGAGACTTTATAAGCACGAATCTTGATGAATGTTTCAAGGCAGAAACTTTAATCATATAAATTCGTTCACAGATGTTCTCATTTACAAGCTTTTAAGCCAAGTCACAAGAACAATCAAAGAGGTTAATAGACTACCCCAGTTTTATATATGAAATACGATATTATCATATTTTCATAGAAAATTAAAAGAGATTGGACTAATACTGGTACTGAAAATACTTCCGTGCTATACATTCGCTCTCTAGAGGTTTTGTGTGATATAGTAGTCTACTTCCGATTTAGCTGGAACCACTTCCGGTTTGCGATGCAGGTCAGATCAAATGTTCGCGTATTTATTAACAAACACAATGAACAATATGTAATATGTAATCAATATGTAATCTAACTTGGTAAATGTCAACTTAAAACTAACATATTAGAAGCATTTTAGTATAAGAAACATTTCACTTCCGGTTCAAGATGGCTGCCATTTTGAAATATCCCCACAACTTTCGAAAGCTGCCACTTATTTAATATTCTCAGGCTTTTTCTCATTTTAGCTCACCAAATCAAACATGTATTACATACTCAGCGAATATCAACATATTCCAAGCATTTTAGTATAAGAAACATTTCACTTCCGGTTCAAGATGGCGGCCATTTTTAAATATCTCCATAACTTCTTAAAGCTGCCACTGATGGAGTGCTATCAGGCATTTTCTCACTTAAGGTGACCTAACCTTTCAGAAAAATAACATGAGCCTTATTCACCTCGGATGATACCGACCTGGCCCTCGGCTCACGGACTATATTACTTGATATTCTAGTTCTAAAATATATCTGTCAGTTAGAGAACATCGCAGCGACATCGCCAGGCGATGTGTCACGAGCCATCAAATAAATTGTCGAGTCACCGTGCGAGTTCGAATATAAACTTCCGAGTAGGATCTAAACTCAAAATACAACATCCCTTCTCGGAAAAAAAACTAATTATACAGAGCTCCATTTAAACCAGCTTCGCTGAATTGGACAACACAGTTTAATTATTGTTAATAAATCAATAAATTTTGAAAGTGGTGCTGATTTCCCAGAATTCTTGGGTTGCAATCAATCCCTGGAGATTCAAAAGACAAAGACGCGGCAGCCATGTTGGAGGACGGAACAAGACACTAAACGAGGAATCTTTTGTTAATGTTCCTCCAACATTGGCCGCCGTGACGTCTTGTGCAACCCAAGAATTCGGGGAAAATCCACGTGATCTGGAACACGATTAACGAACGTACTCACAGACGCTCTTTCCCGATTATTTAATTAGGGTGAACAACGGCTGTGCACAGGCTATAAATTTTTGAAATTGTCACTCAGACGCCCCTTTAACACACACGGCCCTTCAAATATTAAGAGTCGGGGATTTTTGATATGTTGCGTATTACGAATTTTATCCCCTTTCAAAGCGGAGAAGCAGTTTGATACAAACCAGGTCATAAAACCTGAACGAAAAATAATTTCAATATTCTCTAACAAATTATTGTAGAAACAGGTTTTCTACTTCGATCTCCTGCGAATTTGGGTAAAATTAGAAAATGCGTGAAAAGGCTGGACTTCAACAAAGTTTTATTTTTCGGCAAAAAAAAAAAGGTGAGAAACAGCCCGAAAAAAGGTTTTCCAGTCATTTCACGGAACTAAGAAGTCCTGCCTCCAAGGCTAATCTCATGGACTTTAGCCAATCAGAGATTCATGTTGTGTCAGTGTCTCGACTGATTTGCAAGTTCGCTCTAGATTTTTGTGGGAAACTACATCTGGGTCATCCAAAAGCCCAATGTCACCGCATATCGCATATGCTTTAGTGTTCACATGTTAGCAGACTGTGCAGTACTGATATTGTTCATCGCTCTTCGAGTTTTCATTAGAAATATTGTTTCAGCTCGCTTATTGATAAACCAAAACGGAAACCCAGTCCTTTGGATGCCCTATGACTACATCTACAGACGGAATTCGTGCTGGTTTGTCCGACGTAACTAATCGATAAGTAGATTACTCGATAAAATCGATAATAGTCGATAGTAATTAATCGATTTTTATTGGATAACAAACGTTCTTCTGACTCGATTTCTATCGATGTCTATCGACTTTTATTGATGTCTATCGATCACTTTTTAAATTAATATAGCTTTGGTATGTTCTTATCCAAGACAGGTGCCATACTGATGAGTGCAGTTTCATTTACAATTCTTGGTACTCATCTCTACTCAGTTTGACCGTGAGATCAACTACCTAAACATTAATAGATTAATACCAATTAATGTAAAGCATTTGTCTTGGAGTTTCAGCACCATAATGACGTCTCGACGGATTCGTGAGAGTTTACCTCGGCTGTTTCGACTTTTAGCTTTTAGCCGAAGAACTCGGCCTTTTTTTCGTGGTTCAGAAGTCGTGTATTTTTGTGTGCTACTTGTGGCAACAGCATGAAACGAATGGCCTTGTAGTATCAAGTAAAGGGTAGGATTTCCAGTAATCCTCACTCTGTGGGGTCCAAACTATCTTAGTAAAACTTGATCTGTTCATAATGGAGTCGATAATAAAAAAAGTTAAGTGAATATTGAACTGAGAATACATTGACATTGTCCAGAGAACCTTCCCGTCACTAATAGCGGACAGTATACCTGTAGCGGCGATACGTTTTAACTACTTTATGTATGTGCTTGTCATGTAATAAAATCAGTTTTATGCTTAGAGATCTATTAAGTTGCGATCACAAACAACAAACAGAGTGTAAACAATTTAATTTAATACTGATGAAAAGTCAAAACAGTGATTCGAAGCAGTGAATTACAAGGGGCTTACTTGAAGTTTGTTTTGTCGTCCTATTTGTGTTAAGGTCGCTAGAACGGTATTTTATGGAAGTCTTGAGTCATAAGCACTGTCAAGACTTCCATAAAACACCGTTCTAGCTACCTAGAGGTCACTTGAAGCTTAAACTTCCTACAATAACTTCATCTTACAGGCAGCACTCCTTTACCTATACAGCTTCTAAATTATGGAATAATCTACCAGATAGTGTCAGAAGAATAGAATCTCTACCAGTCTTTAAAAGTAAACTTCAAAGTATGCCCATTTCGTCTTCACTTAACTGCAACTGTCACATATGTAAATAGCATTATCCAATATCACATACACACATATATATATATATATTAAGTCTTAATTTAGAGTATTTATTGCTATTATCATTATATTAACTAAAACCTTATCTGTAGTATGATCATTATTAGTATTATAGCATTGTAACTTATTCCATTCATGTATATCTTTTTATGCTTTTACTGCAACCATCATTTGTATACAGTTTAATCTTGTAATATTGCACGCTCACGTTTAAAAGAGCCTCTGTGCTCAACCTGTGATACGTGGTTAAATAAATTACTACTACTACTACTTACTACTACTACTGCATGAACACAAATAGGACGACAAAACAACTTCAAGTAAGCCTTCTTCCTTTATTTACTTTAATCTTTAAATATGATAATTGCCTGGTAGCGTGGAGCTAATCTGGCAATGAAATTGTCAGCGGTCGTGCAAGTACTGAGGTTACGGTGCAATAAGTGATAATAAGTTAAAGTACTATAGTGCATGGTGAAGTGCAATGTTCAATGTTCAATGTTCAATGTTCAATGACTAATAATCAGAGTGCAAATGGCGGCAAAAGGATAAAAATAACCATTATAATAATAATTAATAAGCTGGTAAACAACAGCATGAGCTTACATATAAAGAGATAATGACTGCCGCCACACAGGCGTCTCCAGTGACGGTGCAGCTATCAATCGATAAGGGGCTCCGATGACAACAGCTACGCCGCCACCACAGCGCGAGCGCGACCGCAGCCAATATTAATTGGTTGAGATTAGACATACATGGATACGCCAGTTTGGAAGCTATTCAAAGATGTAGCATTAACAATGTTGTGTGGTAAGGAATTCCATGGTGGGATCGATCTGACAAAAAACGAGTACTTGAATGCGTTTATAGTAGCGAGCGGGTGTTCGAACTTATATTCGTGCATAGCTCTTGTGCGGGTATAAGTGCTAAGTTGAATATCGTAGGGAAAGGTGATGTTCACTAGACCGTAATTAATCTTGTAGAACATAGTAAGGTCTGCAATATTTCTGCGTGACTGAAGCGATTGCCAGCTAAGCTCGTTTAGCATTGATGATACACTGCTGGTGCGAGCATAGTATTACAGAAGATCTGTAACTAAATTTACGTTATTATCCCGAGTTATCGGAAGAACTGTGTAATTCACTGCTTCGCCTTCGATAAACATAGTCAAAACTTGGGCGGCCTGTGGTACATGCAGAAAAATGGCACCACAGTTTAAAAGCGAACAATTATATCGATTAATATCGATTTATCGATTAGCTTTCCGATTATCGATTTCAATCGATTAGCTTCGTCGGCTATCAGAGCACGGACTCTACACCATGTTAGCTGTTGAATAAAGTGGGCAACCCTAAAACACGGAAGGACGGAATGGCGGAATGACGGAATGGAAGAATGGCGGAATGGAAGAATGGCGGAATGGAAGAATGGCGGAATGGAAGAATGGCGGAATGGAAGAATGGCGGAATGGAAGAATGGCGGAATGGAAGAATGGCGGAATGGAAGAATGGCGGAATGGAAGAATGGCGGAATGGAAGAATGGCGGAATGGAAGAATGGCAGAATGGCGGAACGGCGGAATGACGGAATGGCCCAAAAAATCCTCACAAATTCTGTTTTCCCCCTTTTTTTGTCAAGCGAGAGCCTGAAAACAACGAACTATTTTAGGTCCCAGCCGTTCGCTTGTCAAAGTTGGCACTTTGACAAGTTGGCATCCGCAAGCGGCATGGGCAAAGGTTTTACCCCCGCTTAGAAGTAACTGTTGAAAATAGGGAGGCGATGGATGAAATCCATATCAGGCACTTAAAAATGAATTTGGAGTATGAACTAGGTTGATTGTTCTTTCGCGTTACCTTCAACAAATAGCAGATCTTGTTTTTTAATTATCTGTACCACAACTGAGATATAGTAGAATAACGAAACTGCATATGGACAAACTCGTGTGATGGTTGGTTCAAACATCAGTACTAATTTGAGTGCAGCGTGCAGTTTAAAAATACTATTCTTCCGCAGACAGCAGTTTCGCACGTAGGGAATAGGCATTGCTTACTGGCGTTTGTCATGGTTTTATTCCCAAAATCATTATATTGAAGTGCAGTTGTGTTACTCGAAAGCAAATAGAAGGCCGCTTACTCTCCGGTTCTTTCTATCATCTTATTTCAGTAATCTTATCATATAACGTCCACCTATATGCATGGAAAGCTTGATTTTGCCTTCTATAAATACTGTTTTCAAGTGAACGTTAAAAAAGCTTGAGTTTGCCTTTGAGCTGTCAAACAGAAGGTTTGAGTTTGACTTTTTTCTGTAAATTATTATTAATAAGCGTCACACGGCTAATTGTCATTGAGAGCACAGGAAATAAGAAAATATACGCGTTTTGTTTTTGTTTTTACAACAAATGTTGCGAAAAACATCATTAAAGACAGTTACCTGTAACAGAGCACAATACGCGTTGATGGTGCATGGACTATACATACATTGATATATACAGTCGTCCACCAAAATGTTTTCTAGTTTGATATACTTATATAAATGTCACGTGATTGTAGTAAACCAGCTACGCTTTCAATACTTTTTTGAGATCTTAAACATGTAATGGTAATTGATAAAGAGGTAAATAGACCGCATTGTGGGTCTTATGGGTGATGTAGCGATGTGAGCGCTCGCCTCTCACCGCTGTGGCCCGAGTTCGAATCCAGGACGTGGTGTTACATGTGAGTTGAGTTTATTTGTTGTGTTGTTCTCTCCCTTGCCACGAGGGTTTCCTCCGGGACTGAAGGCGTTCATGCGCTAACTTTGACAAGCGTTTAGTTACTTCATTCTTACTAATATTCGCGAGTATTTAAATTCGCGATTTTCGCGTTTTGGAAAAACTCGCGAAAATTTATACTCGCGAAAAAAAGAGCGCGCGAAAAAAAGAGCGCGCGAAAATTAAACATGGGCTCCTGATACCATATTATATAAAAAATCATGATGACATGTAATCACAATGACGAATTGCTATTCTATGGAAGCTAAGATCAAAGTCCTTTACAGTTCTCACGTGCGTCATTTACCCGCCAAAACCACAGGCAGCCCAAGATCCCAGACCCCACCGAAAAGCTAATTAAGAAAAAATATAATTTTATCATATCCCGGAGTATCTTTTCCTATATGACCATTGGAAGAAAACTTCTCCAAAATAAATTTCTGTGGACCATTTTTACAGTACAAGGTCTACTGGCACGGTTTGTTTATCGATGACAGCTGTTGAGAATATCAATTTCACGTGGTTTGAACCCAGGGTTTTATAGCAACGTTCACGCCTTTTAATAACAGCAATCAGAATCCATATATATATGATAGAAAATTGAAATCGCTATAGTTGCAGTGCAAATCTAGGCAATATGGAAACACTGAAACTGACGAGCAATGCATGTAGCTTGCCGGACTACTAGATATAATGGGGATATTACACGTAGACGAGACAGTAAGATCAGTAAGTAAACAACAAACTGATAAGGAGATTATAATCCCATTTGCTGGGAGACTTAAGACGTTCATGTGCCAACTTGGACAAGCGAACGGCTAAAATAGTTCGTTGTTTTCAGGCTCTCGCTTGACAAAAAAAGGGGGAAAACAGAATTTTTGAGGAATTTTTGGGCCATTCCGCCGTTCCGTCATTCCGTCATTCCGCCGTTCCGTCATTCCGCCGTTCCGTCATTCCGCTATTCCGCTATTCCACCATTCCGTCATTCCGTCATTCCGCCATTCCGGCCTTCCGTGTTTTAGGGTTGCCCAATAAAGTCACATTCTATCAACTGCACAGTGCTGAAGCAAAACCGACTTGTAAACCGTAGCTTCCTGATTTTTCTGACGATTGAAAATAACAAAACTTTATCGCTTTATCGTCGATGATTGTAACTTCTTTGAACTTGAGTATAAATTCCTCCAGCCATTGTTTGCCCTAAAAACTTTGCACCCGGTGCTAAATATCACCGAACTAAATTGTGCTGCTTTTCTCTTTTCTTGTTCTTTTTGAATACCACCTGCAAGAACGATCTACATTTTTGGGCATTGCATTAACGTAGAAATCTGTAAAAACCGGAAAACTAGTGCAGAAACCAGTAACCAACTGTTGCTAACTGAGGGGGACATTGGGGTTTGCGATGTGGGTGAGTTTTTAGTGCGGTATTTCGGTGAATTAAATCCTATATTGCGGTATTGCGGTGATCTCAAATCCTGCGGTGTGCGTTGTTTGTATTTTCAAATCTGCGGTGTTCGGTGAAACGTTTATTTTCAAAGTCAAATCCATGTAAATCACGGGACTAGTAAAAAAAAATATTGTGTCATTGCGGTGTCGGTATTTTGTCAACGTTACATGCAGTGATTTCAGACTTTTTTTGCGGTGTTGCGGTATTGAGAGCCCCCCGATGTCCCCCTCCTAACTAACTCATTTGAGAGCTTTACACTTCACTCCCTAATCGAGAATATACTAAATTGTACCAAGAGACCATCAGGTGATGGTCTCTTGATTGTACCTAATAGACCAGTTCGCGGTTAATTCCGACATTTTTAAAGGGGTGCAAACATGGCGCGAAATACAGTGTTTGTATGGGAATCCGATACCAAATAAAATCCGTAAAATCGAATTTCTGAAATATTCTTCAGATACAAACTTAACATAGCAGGTAAAAGATTAACTGATCAAAATTTGATGAATGTAGCTGTGCTGGGAAGCATTCAAATGTTTTCAGTTTTCCATATATACATTGTCTGTAAATGTTCCCGCGGACTTTGATTCGTTTTTACAGACAAATGTATGAAAAAACGATTGAACACTTCCCAGCACAGCTACATCCCTCAAATTTCGATCACTCAGTTACTCTTTTACCTGGTATCTTAAGTTTGTATCTGAAGAATATTCCAGAAATTTGATTTTACGGATTTTATTTGGCATCGGATTCCCATTCAAACACTGTATTTCGCGCCATGTTTGCACCCCTTTCAAAATGTCGGAATTAAGTAAACCGCGGAATGGTCTATTATACTACCTCTGTTTACTCGAAGAACTGTCGAGCGTTAACCTCCGAAAAACTCATTTATGCCCCAATCTGAATCGAATAAAAACTCATGTGAAGCTCTTCGATATGACTGTGTTCTCAAAGTCTAGCGGGACATTTTTGACTGAAAGATAGGTTTACCCACAGGTAGCCCAAGCTTACGATTTGTATGTAGTAATTTGTATGAGCGATTACAAAGAATGTATGGAAGTATCGCTGTAATGCTCTTACCTCTAATAAAATGTTGCAAAAACCTTCGCTTTCCCTTGTAGTCATTACCTTTCATGTCCATGGCGATTCCTGGGCAGTTTAACCTTGACTTAGGGTGGTTTTTGAATTCTCGATTTTCTCCCTCTTAGAAGAAATTCGAATTAAAAGTAATGACTACAAGGGAAAGCGAAGGTTTTTTTGAAACATTTAAGAGGTAAGAGCATTACAGCGATAATAGTGAAATTGCCATACATTCTTTGTAATCGCTCATACAAGTCGTAAGCTTGGGCTACCTGTGGTTTTCCACCCAAATAAAGTCAAAATACATGAAGCACGCAATTTTTGTGGAGAATATTTCGGTAGAACTTTCCTACGATGGACGAGAAGGGCCAGTTCCGACTTCTGACTTCCGACTTCCGACTTCTGAGTTTACGTAGTACTTTTAAGGAACGTTATTTTTCGCATGTAATCAAAATATGAAAGATAAGTGGTGTAAACCACACACATATGTAGTTTATTCGTATATTTCCGACTGGTTTGTTTGTAAAAAGATTTCTGACTTTCGACTTCTGAGTTCCGACTTCTGAGTTCCGACTTCCGAGTTCCAACTTCTGAGTTCCGACTTCCGACTTCTGAGTTCCGACTTCCGAGTTCCAACTTCTGAGTTCCGACTTCTGAGTTCCGACTTGCATACATACATACATACTTTATTTATACACGTAACCTCTTCCAAACTATTTCCCGGTTTTTCCAAAATAACAATTCTCAATCGAAACTGCAAGAAACGCTGTTTCTCTGGCATCTTTAATCCGAAATACGGGCCAAATGGCTTGTTTTAAAGATACTTGGAACAAGGTTTCATTTGTCTCACTGGAAAATTGATATTTTGAAGTGATTAATCGTTTTATGTACATTTGTGCAGTTTCACGAAAACAACACTTTCTTAGATTCGTGAAATTCTACCTATTTTCCTATTTTCAAATCTGCCATTTCATTGTGTTACTTAAAAAAAACTTAATTTATTCCCATATAAATATGCCATTTAGAGGTGTTTTCAAATTCAACAGTTTCGCTCAGTTCGAGAGCCGTTAAGTTTCATTCCCAAATTTCCACAACAACTGCAAGTTGATGTCCTCTCAAGCTCACGATTGAGAAGTCGAGGATTGACAACGGCCCAGGAGTGAAACTCGGATCTGAATCAGACTCCGATGTGAACTAATCCCTGCTCGCGTCCTCATGCAGTCTCTTCAAATGACTTGCTGGTTCCTAGTAAGCCAAACGACAGTTTACATTAAGCCTGCTAGCGCTGCTTATATTTGGAGTTGACCCTGAAGTTGAAGGTTGTTCTTCGCTGCCTTTCGTACGTTCTTCGAACCACGAGCCTTTGTCGCTGTCCGCGAGCTCAATCCTCGTTTTACCGAATTCCTCCTTATCGCCGGTTTCCTTACTTTTTCGGTCCAGGGTTCCCTTTATGTTTTACCCAAGAACTTTGCTTTCCTCTTTTGGATTTCCCCATACAAACGATTGATAAAAGACTCTAAATGCAAGTTTGTTTTTTCGAAGAAGGGAAGCTACAACAACAGTTGCAAATTACTCGGATAACAGCTCCCGCTAAAAGTCCACGGGGTGCCCGTGACACGTAAAGGGATTATATCGCCTCGGTGATTTATTTAGTTTCCTTTTAATACGTTTTTCCTAAATATCTCGCAAGCTTTTATATCTTTTGAAATAATGTTTTTTTCTAAATTGTAAAACAATCCGTAAACTTTCCAAAAAATAAATATTTTTTTTAACAAAAAAAACATGCCTTGAAGGTATCCGGTAACCTTAAATTGTTGAAGTTCACACAGGATGACACACCGAGAATTCTAGAAAATAAATCGTTGAAAGCCATGGAACCCAACTGAAGAATTTCGAAAACCAAATAGACGAGAGTCATGACTTGAAAGCGAGAGTGCAAGAACTAAGAATAGAAGCCGGAGACAAACCAGATGACGTAAGGAAATGGAGCTGGGAAATCGAGAGCGGAATAGCAGTATATGAAGAAGCCACGGAAGGATTGAAAGACGCTATAAAACACCAGCGAGAACGAGCACAGCGAGAAATTAGGGACGAAGAAGAAGCGACCGAAGAACAGAAAAGGCAAAGGCAGTATGAACAAGAAATCCACCATGAGCAGGCAAAGTTAGAAGTCAGGCAGCAATACGATAGGAAGTTAGGCGAAATGCGTGAGAAATCAGGGAAGGAGAGAAACCAAGAAGCCAAGCTTCCAAAGCTAGTGATATCCAAGTTTCAAGGTACACATTTAGATTGGCAAAGATTTTGGAGCCAGTTTGAAGCAGGGATTGACCAGACGGATATAGGACAAGTGGCCAAATTTTCCTACCTGAGGGAGTTACTAATTACTAAAGTCAAGATGACAATAGATGGACTTCCATTCACCACAGAAGGTTATGAGCGGGCCAAACATCTACTGAAGTCCAAATATGGAAAGCCTAGTGAAGTTGTAAATGCACACGTCCAGAATATCATGTCTCTTCAGACCATCCATGGTACTCAGCCAAAGAGGGTACACTAGTTCTATGACAAACTGGTTAGCAACATAATACAATCATTAGAAACCATGGGCAAACTCAGGGAGATAAATGGTTATGTCCGACTAACGCTGGATAAGCTGCCAGGGATTAGAACAGATCTGGTTAGGACTGATGACGAGTGGCAGGAATGGGGATTTCCTCAGATGATTGTGGCCTTGCGGAAGTGGTGAGAGAGAAATCCAGTGCCAACAGATGACCGAGCATCGGATAATGCATGTGGCGAGCGAGGGCAATACCAACCACCCAGGAGGGAAAGGGTGTTCCAAACTAACCAACCAGATGGGAAACCGGCCAGGGTTTGTGTTTATTGCAATGCAGGCGATCATAAATCCACTGACTGTGAGAAGGTGACAAGTGTGGAAGAAAGAAAGAAGCAGTTGATATGAGCACCAAGAAGCTGTGTTTTAATTGTACTGGGGCGAAGCATAGAGCCTCAGACTGCCGTAGTAGGAGCAACTGTCAAAAGTGTAATGGCAAACATCATACCTCGATTTGTGATATATGGTATAAAGTGCAGGGCATTGCTTGATTCTCAGCAGAGTTAATAAGTAGGCTTGATAAGCAACCTATTCGAAAGGAGTTTAAACGGATCGATATGATGATGCATTCGACTAACCAGAAGATAAAAATATTTGGTGTGAAAGTTTCCAGCCTGAAGGAAGACTTTCACCTGGCTATTTCAGCAAGCAAGGTAGATAGAGCAGTCCTACTGTCACTCCCAAATCCTAGGTTTGCTGAAATCATTGATCAACATCAGCACCTGGAGGGAGTCGTTATGGATGATATGGATAATAAGACCAAGTTTTCCATTCACCTTGTACTCGGTACAAGTGAGTACTCAAGCATTAAGATGCGAACAAGGCCAAGAGTCGGACAGCCTGGAGAGCCGGTGGCAGAGTTGACAACTTTTGGCTGGACAATCCTTCCACCAGGAGCAGAGGTGAACTGTAACAATGTTTACTTGACGAGAACTTCTACTGCAGATCTGGAGCAGCTGTGCAGACTAGATGTGCTGGGGCTTGAGGACAGACCAGCTGGAGACCAACAATCCGTCTACGAAGATTTCAAAGAACAGCTGACACAAAGCTCTGAAGGCTGGTACGAGACTGGTTTACTTTGGAAGAACAACTGTGGTCCTTTACAGAGCAATAGAAGTGGGAGTTTAGGAAGACTGGCGGGCCTGGTGAAGAGGCTGCACAGAGAACATACACTGCTCGACAGATATGATGATGTTATCCAGGATCAACTGGCAAAGGGTGGTAGAGTGTTCTACATACCTCATAAGCCGGTGATACGAGAGTCTGCGGAAAGCACGAAAATGCGAATAGTGTTTGATGCATCAAGGAGACAAAATGAAGAGAGCCTCTCATTAAATGACTGCTTAGAAACAGGACCGGCCTTACAGAACCTGCTGTGGAGAGTTCTTGTGAGAATGCGGTTTAAGCCGGTGGCATTGTGTGGAGATATCAAGCAGGCATTCTTGCAGGTGCGCATAAGTGAAGAAGACCGAGATGGTTTGCGGTTCCACTGAATCAGGAATAAAGATCCCTCTGATGTTGAAGTCCTTAGATTCACTTGTATCCCGTTTGGCCTAGTCCAATCGCCCTTTCTGTTGGGGGAAACAGTAGAACAACATTTGGAGAACTGCAAGAACAAGTACCCCAGAGAGGTAGAGACGATCAGGAGGGGTTCGTATGTGGATGACGTCCTCACTGGGGGAGAAACCTTGGATGGAACACTTAAGCTGAAAGAGACGGTAGTAACAATGTTTGGAGAGGCGAAGTTTGAGCTACACAAGTGGCATTCAAATGTACCAAAGCTGGAAGCAAGCAGTAATTCTAATGATGAGGAACAGAGTTATGCAAAGGAGCAGCTAGGAGTGAAGGCAGATGAAACAAAGATGTTGGGACTCGCATGGAACAAAGCTGATGATACCATGGGAGTAACCTTTCCAATGAAGGCTGCAGGTGGATCAAAGAGAGGAATACTTCGATTTCTTGCTTCGATATTTGATCCCCTAGGACTAATTTCACCCATAGCATTGTTGGGGAAATTTGTGTACCGAGATACCTGTGACCAAAACCTACCATGGGATGGAGAGCTACCACCGAACATGCTGAGGCAATGGAAGACGTTTGAGAGAAACCTACCGGACAGTGTAGAGGTTCCACGCAGTCTGGCCACCTTTCGAGGGAGTATTGAATCAATCGATCTACATGCATTTGGAAATACAAGTGGAGTAGGGACAGCAGCTGCAGTGTATGCTGTAGTTCACCAAGAGTCTGGCATCAACGCTGGACTAGTCGCAGCTAAATCGCGACTTGCAAAGAAAGGCCTAACCATTCCACGTCTGGAACTTATATCTGCACACATGGCGGCCAACCCTGTGGAGAACATTAAGGATGCACTACACGGGTATCCAGTTAGACAAGTCTACGGATGGTTGGATAGTACTGTAGCACTACACTGGATTAGGGGAGGAGGTAGCTACAAGCAATTTGTCGCAAATCGAGTGCGACAGATAACGGCAAAGAGTTACATCCAGTGGAGGCATGTGAGCACCGATCAAAACCCAGCCGACGTTGGTAGTAGAGGAAGAGATGTAAACAAGATGCCTGAGATGTGGTGGAAGGGACCAGAATGGCTGTTGACTCCTGATCATTGGCCTGATGATTGTCATACACAGCCCAGCGTAGCAACAGAGGTGTAAGTCCAAGCTTGTGAGGGAAGTTCTAGCATTACTACGGTGGAGACTAATGACAACTGGGATGAGGTTCTTAAGAAGCAATGTGGCTTTTGGAAGACCATACGCATTTCTGCATGGGTTGCTAGGTACCTTTACAACTGCAGGTCTGAAAAATCGGAACATCTCTCAGGACCCTTGACAACTGCTGAGACAAATGACCAAATCCAGGTTTGGATTAGAAGGGTACAGACCAGGTACAGCCAGAGTTCAAAGAAGACCAACTAAGACTGAACCTACAGAAGAATGAACAGGGGTTGTATGAATGCCGCGGCAAAATCCAAGGAAGTTATCTGCCACCAAACTCACCTTTCAGCAAGAAGATGGTTATGGATGCTCATTTACTGATACTGCATGGGGGAGTTGGCCTCACAATGGAATTCATCAGACGTAAATATTAGATACCTCGAATAAGACAGCTGACAAAGAAGGTCATCCGAGGAATATGCTTCGGCTGTAAGAAATTTCAAGTCTGCACAGCATTCTCAAACCGGCCACCCGGAAACCTGCCAACTGATCGAACCAAAGGATCAGTACCATTCCAAGTGCTTGGAGCTGATTATGCTGGGCCGATTGCCTACAAGTTCAACCCAAAGAAGGAAGGCAAGGCTTACATGTACATCTTACTGTTTGCATGTAGTCTCACAAGGGCCATCCATCTTGAGTTGCTGCCTGACCAAACTACAGCAGGGTTCCTCAGAAGCTTCAAGCGATTCATAGCAAGAAGAGGCAGACCAGAGAAGATCTACACCGATAATGGAGGATCGTTCATAGGTGCAGCTAAGTGGGTGAAGAAAGTGATGAAAGATGAGCGGGTTCAGAACTACCTGGCAATTTAATCTGGGCAGAGCCCCTTGGTGGGGAGGCCAGTTTGAAAGGATGGTGGGGATCGTGAAGCGAATTCTACACAAGTCTATGGGCCGCGCTTTACTCGGATGGAGTGAACTTGAAGAGGTGCTGCTGGATGTCGAGGTGGCTGTAAATAACCGTCCACTCGGGTATGTAGAGGATGATGTCCAGTTACCCACGCTGACACCGAATGTCATGATGTTTGGTCAACCTAACCTACTACCAGAGGAGGATGCTGGTTCAATCGATGATTTGAGGAAACGTGCAAGATATGTGCGTAGGTGCAAGGATGTGCTTTGGGCAAGATGGACGGGGGAGTACCGAAAGGGATTACGAGAAAGGCATATTGCAGCTTAACCCAGATGCAAGGGAGTTCCGGCCAAGAAGGCGAGAGCTGCGACAGCCGCTGCAAAGAGGATCCAGCGTATTGCAGATGATGAAACAACCGATTTCTAACTGCAATATATTTTATTCTTTCTGGATCAAATAGGGGGAGTGTGTGGAGAATATTTCGGTAGAACTTTTCCCTTTCAGTTTCAAACATTGTTGTTTAAGTAAAAAATAGGCAGGCGTTCCTAACCCTTGAGTCTGGGGTAGGCCTGGAAACTAGTCACATGTAAGAGGAGAGCACGAGGAGAGGAATAAACATGGCGGACTAAAACCAATGTTTGGAGTTTGTTACTCGGTTTTACAGGGAAACAAATCTGTGAGAATTGTCGGAGCAAACGGAAAACTTAATCCCCGATATTTTCACTAAATGTAAAAAGACCAAAAGAAGAGAATGTGATATGGTATGGGTTATGACCCCTACAAAGTTGTAGTAATTAACAAATAACTCCATGGACGTAATTTCCAGTTCCAGTTCAGCTGAATTATAATCGAATATGGCATCTCATACAGTTATTACTCGGGCTGCCTGTGGCAGCACCGAGTCTTAAAATGCAAGTCGTTTTTTTTATTTTTATTCCGTGTAGCAAGCGTTCAGCGCATGCGTTAAAGGTCAAATTCACACCAATCAGATCGCACTGTGCTGGTCACGCAACAATCGCCAGGTTAATTTATTTACATAATTTAATACAGTAAAGCAAGATGGCGGAATCCGCGAGCAACTTTCTCTGTAACTTGGAGTCTCATCTCTCGAATGTAAGCCAGTTTAATGTTTTATTTAACTTCACTCATGCGAAAGCCTTCCAACAGGCTCAGGATGCGTTGTTTACCCAGATGGCCAGTGCTTTTATATACGACACGTACGACGACCTGAAGCAAAGGGGCCAGGATCCGGAAAGCTAAAATTCGAAGAAATAGATATTGGAATCTATAAGCCATCGGCTCGCTGTGCTGCATTTAAAACATCCGAGAAGAACATCTTATTTTGGGTGAAGGCACTTCAAGACCAATATTATGAGTCTCTTAAAAACTGTCAGAGATTTAAATTTACCGTAAGTTGGATCAGAGAGTATTGAGATCAAGTTATTTCGTTCCAGCGAGGATATTGACCTAGCGGAAACGGTACAAGCTGTCGAAGGATTTTACTTATAATCATCCACAACAGGAATAGTTATGTGCCAAGGCATGGGAAAAGATCGAGTTTCCCAGATTACAGATGAAAGTAGAGAACTTAACGAATGAAGAAACAGAGGTCACGCGCGACATGCTTGAGAAAATGAACATGTTCAACACTTTATGTTATACTAGAAAACAAAACAAATTACAGAGCCTGCAAGTTCACAAGTCAATGAAAAACCCCAAGAGCCTGTAGTTTTGGATCAACATATCCTTGAAACTCCAAAAGCAACATACACATGAGTCAAATTCAAACCGGAAGAGACGGAATTCTTTAGATTCTTCACGACAACCCGATCCCTATTCATCAGAATACATTTTCTGTGCTAAATGACGAGAGTTTATAATTACCTGACCGACAACCCACTACTAAAGAAAGGGACCATGAAGTACGGTTAATTCTCGGGTTCAAAACAATGAATATATGCCTGCTCAAATGCAGTGTGTTAAACTGTTTAAATTAAAAGGTCAACATACGAGAAAAACAAAAATATTAAATTACATATTTACTAGGGGAGCAGAGAAATTTTATGAAAGTCACCGCGCTACCGGCCACTCCAAAAGACTGCTAAATTCAGCTAATAATTCTTCCCTTTGGTTATTACTAAGAGCATTTCAAATGAAAGTGTATTTCATCTTCAATCTCATGTGGCCCGAGTGAAAGCCCAGATGGGCTCTTGTCTTAATTAGCTATGCGAAATGTGACTGATTAACTTAGTTAGAATACTCTTTACTGCCTTACTAGTTTTTCAAATGCCTCAAGTTGTTGCAGGGCCTACTGAAAATCGCCTTGGCAAACGAGTAGGCCGCCTGTATAAATATTATTAATATTACTACCATACACTGCCCGACTAATGTATTCAACAAAATTCTCATGGCACGGGACAGACTGAGTTGTCAAATGTCCCACGTATATACAGGAAGGGGGAGGGGTGGGAGGACAATGGGAACGTTAGATTGATTACAGACATAACCTTATGCTACTGTATGTACCTTGATGTCAATGTGTTTCACACAATAAATATTATTATTTGTAGTTATTCTAGCGCACTGCCTATCACACGCACTTCACAAAATAATCCAACACACACATGACTCATACAAGTCCATGAGTTCCCCTATTATAAATAGGGTCCTCTGTTTAACTTACATGGTACTTTTCAATCAGCTCTTGTCTGTTATAGATTGGTACTTCAGGCTCAGAATCCTCAGAATAATCCTCATCTTCTTCATATATTTGATCGTCTATCAATTAAAAGGAACATGAAAAAAAATCAATGCCAGTTCCAGGATTTTGTAAAGGGGGGGGGGGGGGAGGGGAGAAGGAGTGAATCAAGAATGGAGCTTCGGCTTCTTAGTATCAATACACAAAAAAGGTGATCCTTTAAATGTAGATAACTACAGAGGAATAACTCTGTTATCTTCACTGGGTAAATTATTTAATGCACATCAACATGTGTATAAGTACCTACAGAACAGCAAAAGGTGACAGTGTTAAAATGCAAGCAAGGCAGATTTAGAAAAAAAAAACATGGGACTACTGACAGCATTTTCATTCTTAAAGCAAAGATTGATAAGTTGATAAGTATATTAAAAGCAAATCAAATAAGAAGAGAAACCTCTTGTTTACTTGTTTTGTTCACAGTCTATAAAAAAGCCTTCGATTGCATTCCAAGGTCAACGCTCTTTGAAAATTTAAGACAAGTGCATATCAGGGACTAATAAAAGTAAAAACAATGCGACTAAATAAATACATGATTGCATAACTTCAGTTAAATGTGATTGGCTCATTCCATTTTTACTTGCTCTTGTAATTGGCTTTGTAATTACTTTGGTTTTGGTTTTACAACACTCAATTGAAAACTGCTCTATTATGTTGACCTACATGTATACATGTTGTCAGTGAATCCTAGACTTGTTAATCAGGCAAAATTATTTCATTTTCATACCAGTTTCAATATATCCAGGCTGTTCATCATCTTTATATTCATCTCCAGGCTCAGGAGATTGAGTGACAGGAGGTGGGGTTGTAGATGCATCTGGACCATCTGTGACTGTCCCAGTTGGTTCCTCAGCAGTAGGTGTCCCCTCTCTTGACAGACGCTCTGCCACCTCTACAGTGGGGTCAGGGTCTTGCTCTGGGATACCCTCATTCTAAGGAGAAGCAAATAACAAAGTAATAATAATAATTTTAATAATGACTTTATTAGATTACATGTACATTGTGGCCCTAAAAAGTAGTGAACTACATGTAATGAACTAATTATAATAACTAAATTAACTAATTGATAAATAACAAAATTAATATAAATGTAATAAAGGGGCATCCTAAGAATGTGTGATTGGATTTCTTGTAAGGGTTGAGTATCTGCAGCCACTTTCATATGCAGCCTTCACCTCCGTGAAACCTGGAATAGTAGTGGCTATCCAAACAATGCCTAATGTCACTAACCCTGAAACAATACAAACCCTAAAACAATGACTTTCTTTTTTGCAATCCAAATGCAAGGTTTTGAGAGGTGAATGCCTCCTCATATATGTGGGAAATCAATATAGATGCAGTCATTTTATCATGAATCTGTCCTGTTATACATGTACAATGTATATACATGTACATGCACATGTACAGATAATGTCAAAATGTGATGAAAACAAAGAAGCACATGTATACTAGGCTATTACTGCCAGGCACATCTTGATTTTGAGGAAGGATTAATCCAGCATAACTGCAAAATACTCCCTCCCGTATGTACATTGTAAATGTACTATACTGTGCTATAACCCATATACACATATCAGCGGAAATGTATTCGTTGTTTGCCTATGGAGTGAGAACTGTTGTTTTAATTACCTGTCTGGGAACTTTTTTCAAAATGGTTTATGTAGGTCAGATCAAGTGGATCAAGCATACATTGTACACTGTACAGTATATTACAGGAGTCATAAAGTATGTGTCTCTCAAATGGATTGTGTATCACACAGATCATATATCAGAAGTATCATAACATATCTACTGGTATCATTGGATATCAAGGGTAATTGACATGTATGATTATGACTATCATACGAAATACTGTATTGTACATCAGAATTATGTACCATTAGATAATCATTATATTGTGCAGGTATCAAGTACACATTATCATTCAATGTAATTGAATGTACTGTATGTATCATTAAGTATTAATAGGAAACAGTTATTTGTTTTGAGGGGGGGGGGGGGGGGGGGAGGAGGGGGGGACTACATGTATTCTGCAATATATGCCAGATATCCAAGCTTTTAAATTAAGCTTGAAAGATGCCTGCAAGTCAATAATGTATTGTTTAAAATAGTATGTACAATAGTCTAGTACAGTACATGGTTACCTCTGGTACAGAACTATTCCCATCTGGGACATCACTTGGCTCCACATTCTCTGTCTGGGGTTGCCCCTCTTGTTGTCTCTCCTCAGCATCTTCAACAGATGCAGGTTCAGTTTCTCCTTCTTGTTTAGTTAATTCTTCTTCTCCTTCAGGGATTGCCTCCTCTGGGGGCTTTTCTGATGCCACTGCTTCTGATTGGTCTTCTGGACCTGCAGCTGCAGATTCTGGAGTTTCAGTAGAAGGTTCTGCAGAAGAAGGGGCCTCTTCCTGCTCTGGAGTGGAGTCAGTTTGTGGCTGTGATATGAAATGTATCCTTTAAATAGCCTGTGTAGCTGTTCCAGGGGGGGGGGGGGGGGGATTGGGATAAGAGAAAAAAGAAAAGGGAAGGGAGCTTAAGTGCTTGCAACAGAACCCCCCAAAAGCTGTTTCCACCTCCAATATTATTAATAAATCTGTATCATTTGTAAAACCTGTCAAATCACTGAATTGAGTCAAAATTCTGTTGTACAACATTTCTGGTTTTACTGTCAAAACACATTACACAACTGGAGCTCGGATAACACTTTCAGCTGAAAGCAGATTAAGTGAAATCAAACTTATACTGAATTTTGTCACCTTCGTAAGAAATGTTTACGGGTAACGTTGAAGAACAGAAATATTCTAGGTTAACTATTGAAGTACTGTACACTTGCAACTACAATATATTTTCAAACTGCTCAAATATCTGGAAAGGTGATTTATTATGGCTCTGAGAAGCCAGAGAACTGTCTATAAAAGTGCACTAGTCCAGAACAACTTGCTGTTTTTTTTCTATAAACTTAAGTATACCCAATTGCTAATAAAGAGATATCAGTGATGTCAGTCCACAGTGGCATCTCATTGCTCAAGTGGAATTGTACAGAATGCCACTGCAAATTTTGGTTGCAACACATAATGGGGAATTTAGCACAGTTTTCAAGTGATCTTTTGAATTGAAGTTTTTGAAGTGGCCCTGTATTCTGTACTGTTTTTAACTCCACCAGATTATCATGGAAGCAATTAAGTCATAGAAGGCTCCACCTCCAGTGGTTCATTACTAATTCATTTCTCAACTTTTTCATACAAACCTTCTAAAAACCTAAACCCTGAAATAATAAAAAAACCAAACCATTTTCGACCCAAAATCATCCATAGAACGAGACTAAAGGTCCTGTTACATGAGGCAATTTTTCTTGCAACTTGCAATGCAATGTTGACGATCGAAAATCATTGCAAGTTGCTGTGGGATGTTAGACGTATGCAACGTTCTTTGCAACTTGCAATGTGATATACTTAAGCCCGCCGCCAGATAGTTACAATTTTCAGTGGGATTACTCCTCAATAAAATAAAAAAACAAGTAAATTACAACATATGGCAACATGGCCGCGGATCACCGTAGGAAAGCAATGTGTATTTTAATGGTTTGAGTTGGAACATGAAGAAGAAAACAATAAAAAGAGACGCAGTACAACGTGGTTAATACATGGATGATTGTTCAACTCACTCAACAGCTCAACCTTCTCTGCATCCGTCAACTGGTGTCTATATGACATTTTCGGCGACGCCAAATAAGCTGTTTTCTTTGTCTACCTCTTCGCCGGGAAACGTAAGCAAGTCCACCTTGGATTGCGGTGCAAAACCTCCCATCCCCTCTCCCATTGGGCTATAGCTATGAGAATTGTGATTGGTTGTTTTGCCAAAATTGCAACACAAGTTGCAAAGAGGGATGTTACACGGTGCAACCGATCGCGCAGCGTTGCGAAAAGTAGAAGATCGTTCTACTTTCCCTGCAACTTGTCTCGCAATTTTTCGTTGCGAGACGAGTTGTAAAGAGGGGTGTTACACGCGCAATTTCTTCTGCAACTTGTCTCGCAATGGCGTTGCGTTGCAAGTTGCAAGAAAAATTGCCTTGTGTAACAGGACCTTATAAGGCTTGATTACAATACTCGGGGCCGGAAGTCACGTGTCGGGTTGTAATAACAAAAATACTGCAATTATTCAGTACTATTTCACCGTTTACTTGTGAACCCTACCTCTAAATACTTGAAAACTCGTTTTGTGACGGTTAGGGTTCGTTTTGGGGACAGGGAGCTCGTAGACGCAATGTATTCATAGGCAGTCAAACACTATTCACTTCCGGCCCCTAGTACTTGAATTGCACCGAAAATCGTCAAGTTTGCACCACCCTTTTTGCAAATTATCCTCTCTGGTCGTTCGGTCTACTCCTGGAGGAAGCCACTGATATAAAGTGCAATTATAGCCTTAGTAAAGTTTACAAATTTATTTTACGAGTTAAAAACCGTTATACACGGCTTCCGACCGCTGCAGTGAAATTCGTAATGAAGTTAGGTTATTGTCGCTGTATATAGGGTGAATGGATCATGAAAGCCAGCCCAAACGATAGTAATATTTTACATGTACATCCGTTTCCACTGACACAAACAAACTGAATCAACTCAAATGGGAATGTTCATGTCCAAACTAAATGCGTAAATTCTAATAATTTATATGAAATAACAATGTACGTTATCAGCTGAATAATTTTGTGAAAAATTGCTTGATATTCTTGCTGTAAAATGGCAAAATAATAATATTAAAATAGCAACTAACCTTCACTTCTTCGTCCGCCATGATATTGATTTGTGATTGTGTTACCAAGACACCAAATATCGGAGACTGGTAACTACATAGATACGCGCAAGGGGTTATGGGGAACCATTGTTAGACGGAACAAACTCGGCACGAGTTCGGAAAACCAAGTCAATCTCTGAAGAAATTGGATTTAAATTCATTTTTCTGGTAACAGAGTTGATGAAGGTTGATTCATTTGGGTAGTTACAGGTAACTGTATGTATTTTTCTGTTTACTTTCGTTTAGTAATCGAAATAAGAAGTCCAAGTATCAACTGTTGCATCATGGGAGTTCTTGTTTGGTCCGAGTCTGTCATAAAGAATTGTATTTTACGGAAGGTTCTAAAACCTAGAAGTGTCGAACGAAAAGGAAACTAAAAAGACAAGCCAAACACAAGTATTTATGGGTTTTAACTGCTCAAAATGTAATGGCTTCTTTTATTTAAAGAATAATATTTATTTCCATTAAAAATGATAGGAATAAACAGTGTGTGCATTATAGGAGTGAAGTTTACTAAACGTTTTAAGTCTGAAGGTTCATTATACCAATTGAATCGGTATTTCTTTTTCGTATTTTTGGCCCAAATTAGCTTCGGGATTGCTTCGAGTGATGTTCGGAACTCTCAAGTGGACTGGCTCTAATTATCGACTGGCGCAGTGCTTCATGGGATATAAACGCTAGCAATATGTTTCGGCGGGAAGTCTGGTGGAATTCGAAATCTTTTGGCGCGCTGTTGTGGAAAGAGAACCTGCTCATCTCCCGGCTGAAGCTAGCTAAAACTCAAAAGATGGCCTTAGTAACGATCCCAGGGCTTAATCACTTCAACCGGCATCACAGTATCAGCGAATGCCCTGGTCAGATTCAGGTAGATGGCCGATAAATTGATTTTCTTTGAATCTTTGTGGAGTCATGTACACGATCTCATAAACGCTCCAGATTTCACATTTTTATGCTCACAAGAATCTTTGTCTTCTTTAATTTTTATTCGTAGGTTATATTTGGACCAATGTTCTCTGGAAAAACGTATGTAAGCCATATTTTTAAGGCATGGTACTTCGGTTCTTTTGTGTCAAAAAGGCGCGCAAATCACTGAACTCGGTCATTCAAAAGTTTATATGATTATGAATCATTGAATGGCCAAAGTTCACGCAGTTGGAGTTATAAAATGCGGAACGATTGCAGAATGCAGAATACCCCACCATTTGGTTCATTAATAATGCATTTTCTCAAATTATCATACAAACCTTCTAAAAACCTAACCCTGAAATTCAAATAAATCTTACCCATTTTCAACCGCAAATCATTCATAGAACGAGTCT
Organism: Actinernus sp. WN-2022; assembly: GCA_030867875.1. Lineage (NCBI taxonomy): Eukaryota > Metazoa > Cnidaria > Anthozoa > Actiniaria > Actinernidae > Actinernus > Actinernus sp. WN-2022. The sequence goes on from JAOWCC010001634.1 coordinate 101,584,964, forward strand.
AAATACACCTGAGCTAAATGGATAATTTTGCACAATTTGTAAGGGCTTTTCAAGTGATCTTTCGAAGTGGTGGGGTATTCTGCAATCTAGCCATTATGGAACTCATTTGATTGAAGTTAATTTATAAGTTATTTAAGGTCATAATAATACATGTATGTAGTTGTTTATTTAAGAAATAGAAAACATTTCCCGTGTTTCTATAGAGTTATAGAAACACGAGTGGGAGTTTGGGAGAACGAGAAATGGCAGTGGGAACACGAGCCCGAAGGGCGAGTGTTTCCACAGCTATTTCGAGTTCTTCCAAACTTCCACAAGTGTTTCTATAACTCTATAGAAACAAGGGGGAAATGTTTTCTATTTCCTTTATAAAATAAACGAACATAAGCACGGAAACGCTCGCTTAATTTGATAACCAAAACGTAAATTCTCACAACTAGCTCAAGCGCGCGCTCAACTGTCTATGTTTCTATAGAGTTATAGAAACACGGCTTACAGCCAATCAGAGCGCGCGTACTATCAAAACTATTTTATAAAGTAATTTGATGTCAATGTCAAGTTTAAATCTGACTTCAGCTGTTTTTTTCCTATTATTTATTTTAGTACTTGTTTTTTTATGAGCCATGCATCCTACATTTAGAAATATACTTTTTGGAGCAATGTAGAATAAAGCCTGGTTCTCATATGCCGCAGGCACGTCGCCGGCATTTGCCGCATTGACCTCGGATATTGGCAGCGAGTGTTAACATAAAAATTATGCCGGAAGAGTATCCCAGGCAGTGCTGGCGGCTATGTCGCAGGCATGTGAGAACCAGGCTTTACCTACAATGGGCCTTTTGCAGGAATGCAATCACGTGGTTGTACTGGACCGCAAACAAATCTGACTTCATTTATTTAAAGGCACTTATACAAGATCAATAATGTTATTAGCAAAACTTGTTTGTAAAATTTAATGCTACTCTACACCTCCAATCGATTGTCAATCTTTTTAAAACAGCAAGTTTGTTCGCCATCCAGTATAAAGCCTTTCCCATGGGAATATGAACACAATTAATTGGTTATTGAAGTGATATATCAACACATGACTGTTAACTGCAAAATGCCTATTCTTTTGCAAGTTAGTACAGCACATTGCCAAAGAAGTAAAGTTAGTATATGGCAAACTCTTGCAGAGTGGTCTGTACATAACTAACAGTAGCTTTTGCATGGTTCTCAGTAGAAGCCGGCAACTGGCAGATTTACGCTGGCTGTTTGGATGAAAGTATACCCACCTATTCTTTTGCTTGAAAGCACAAGACTCATGTGATTTGTCTTTTGTGAAGGCAGCTTATATGAAAATATAGCCATTTGTTGCCAATTATTGGCTGCTAATGTGCAAATAAATACTGACTAGATTATTTAGAGAAACTTGAACATTACAATGTTTAATAGTACCAAAATGCTTCTGTCAGTTTAATAACTTAATTATTAATAATTCAGGCATCCCAGACCTCCTATATTTCCTATATATCCTATAATTTGTATAGGATCCTATAAAGAGCCTATATTTCAAGGATCCTCCTATATTTCCTATAAATAGGATGTACATGTATGCTGAGTGATACATTTATATTTTGCACTTTTTAGCAAAATTCTTTCCTGTCAATAAAAAAAAAAACAGGTTTGATCAAACACATTAAAAGTTCACATGTTTTAAAAATTGTGTGTTTATTGTTTATACTATTTATTGTTTGAAAGCTATTTTAGCTCCTATAAAGTGCCTATAATTATTTTGGAAAAAAATCCTATATTTAGAACTTGCACAGCCTACATGTACATGTATATTTCCTATCAAATTTGTCCAAAAAGTGGCTGGGATGTATGATAATTTAATAATCCAAGTTCACGTACAAGACTGTCATTAGAATCTGGCTACCAGTGATTATCGCCAGCAACTCATGATGATTGCTACTAAAAGGAAAACTTAAAAGGAATCTCGGCTGAAAAACAATGCTTGCTCTAAAATGCTCCTTTTGGATACCTAAATATATTGCTGTGTTTGTCTCCAGTAAATTGTACACTATAGATGTCATTTATGGACCAATTTTCTTGTCCATAAAACTCATTTTAGTTTTTCATGTGCTGCCGCCGTCTTGGATCTCATGACGTCACAGTGTTGCCTCTATTGTCAGAACACTATAGTTCTTTAGTTGTGTAACAACAGGAAAATTGGTCATAACTGACATCTAGTGTACAATTTACAGCAATGGATTTAAAATGTAGATACTACATTATTGCACAAAAACACCAGCTATTTTACTCTCCCAGTTGTCCAGAAACTTCAAAAGTTAATGACAGCCCTGCATGCATCCTACATAAAAAAGGAATTATTTTGAATCATGCTTTTGAATAGGATTGATGTTAATTAAATCTGAAATACAATTCACTATTGACTTCCATTGTGACCACACATGTTCATATTATCTGACATTTTAATATTTATTGACATTGTGTCAGTTACTCTTTTCTGTCACTTTAACGTTTTACTGCTTATTCTTATAATAGACACATCTGATTTTTCTTACCTTTAACATTTTTCTAGTACTGAACTGCTTAGAAGAATAAAACGCTATCAAGTAGCCAATCACAAGTGTTTACTTATTAAGTATGAAAAAGATTGCAGATATGACATGGATGGTATTGCAACACATGATAGGTAAGAAATATAATGTACCAGCTAACATGTATGCAGCATGCATCACTGAGTGCTTTCTTTTAGTAGCCTGTATACACCTTATGCAGGTGATTTGATTGATATTCATGTCCCCAGACATACTAAACCTTCGATCTGCATCTAGTAAACGACTAGTTGTACCATCGTATAACTTACGTACTTGTGGTTTCAGGACATTTTTCTGTGTGGCGCTAGTGCTCGACCTTAGCGGTAGTCCACTAGAAAGAAATGCTTCTGGACTAGTAAAAAAAATAGAGCCACTAGTCACAGGACTAGTAACTATTCTATAATTTGTAATGTTTAATAAAAGATAAAAACAAAAACATGACTCCTGTGATTGTTGTTTGAACGTGTTTCTTCTCAAATGTTCTGAAAACAATTGTGAAAAGGCCGAGAAGACTGAACAAGTCTGAGGCAAGGACTGGGCACTAGTCAGCCCCAGGAGCTCTCGTGAAGGCCACTATCATCACCATCTTTGTTTTGACTTGTTCACTTGTGCGTGTATCATAAAAGGCTTAGAGATCAGCAAATATTGGCATGCCGGAATTTTCTCTGGGCAAGTAAATTTTCAGCTCTACTACATGTAGTCCCAGGACTAGTGATTTAAAAAGTTAAGGTCGAGCACTGGGCACCTTTCCTGTTGAATTTGCTTCCACAAGAAATAAGGCTTGCAGCTTCAGTGTCCAGTTTTAAACAGCCTATTGTAATTAAACATCTTTCTTAGTGCCTTCCATCATTGTAAGTTTATCATTTTTACATTAGATTTTATTCATGGTAGTACATGTAGTTAGTTTAATTCATATCTTGTAAGTGCTTTGTTGTAAGCCACCGTCCATTAATGGTTGTAAAGTGCTATTGGGCAATTCTTTGGAAATAGCGCTTATATACATGTACATGTAAGCAAATAAATATTATTGTTATATTATGCGTAATGGCTGCCTTCATGAGAGTGAGGCTAGTCAATCTACATTTAGCTTTCTGATAGCATGGACTTTTATTAATAAATCGGCTGCAAAGATATTAGCTTTTAAAAACTAGTAAATTTATAGCATTTTTTCACGCCTACTGTACCCAGGGTTAATTATTAGTCAGATTGTTTTTGCTGTTCTTTTTTCTGAATTACAGCTTTGGGGGCCTTCCCTTATATGGCAGGGAAAACATTGTTTGCATGTTGTGGCTTCTGTCAGATTATTTAAATTTAAAGTTGGTTACAGACATAACACCCTGAAATAACCAAGCTTGCAGACTTTCTTTTAATAACTCTATTAAACCTATTAATATAGCTCAGTTCCTGTGAATTGTGAGCTTTCCCAAGATGGCACATACATTTGCGGAATGGCAAAGGACCAAAGTATGTTATTACTGAGATAAATGTGGATAAGTTTCTTCTTTTGTTTTTTCATGCTCAAAAAAGTGGTGTAACAGAGATTATTAGTCACATAAATTTGGGGGTTTAATGTCCAAAAATAATTGCTCCTTTTTTCCCATTTTTATATGTACATGTAAATAATGCAGACTGAGGTAACAAAATCACTGGATTAGCTGACATTTTTTTCCTGTCCCTTTTTCTTTCAGGCAAACATTAAAAGCAACTCCATGTTCTGTACTACACTCTGTCAAAAAACAGGCACTGCAGCACTCTGTTATTGGAATTGATGAAGGACAATTTGTAAGTGCTTTAATAGCAGAGTGTCAAAGATCTTAATGTACTGTACATGTACATGTAGCAACAGAGGAAAAATTAGCTGAATTTTATGTCTGCCCCTTGTACATGTAGCATATGCAAGTCCTATGCATATGGAAGTCCAAAATATGCTGACCTATTGCACACTGATTTCCCTTCACTCTGCTTTTTTTTCTCATTTTCTCCCAAAAACATTTTTTTTTGGGGGGGGGGGGGGGGTGGGGGATTGTGATTCTACTGTATAATACATGTGTATGTAGAACGAAATGACCATATCATCCAAATCCTCAAGGCTCCTTGACTTCCCTCAAGTTAATAGACCAGTTCGCAGTAAATTCCGACATTTTGAAAAGGGTGCATTAACATGGCGCGAAATATGTACAGTGTTTGTATGGGAATCGATGGGAATCCGACACCAAATAAAATTTGTAAAATCGAATTTCTGAAATATTCTTAAGATACAAAGTTAAGATACCTGGTAAAAGAACAACCTATCGAAATTTGAGGGATGTAGCTGTGCTGGGAAGCATGCAATCATGTTTTCAGTTTCCATACATTGTCTGTAAAAACAAGTCAAATTCTGTGTGAAAATTTATGTGTGGATTGACTGGATTGAAAATTTGCTATCAGAGAAAGGCAAGAAAGCTTGGAAAAGAGGTGTATATGTACATGGTTGCTTTTCAACTTTTTTTTTTTTTTTTTTTTTCCAAAAAAAAATGGGTTAGCTGGACGATGATAAACAAACATTTTATTGGGATGGCCTTGAGTGACTGTTGCAAAATTATTTCATCTCAGTTTCCAGATGTAGTGGACTTTGCAGAGGAGATGGCCAGTGTGGGAAAAACTATTATTATTGCTGCACTTGATGGTACTTTTCAACGTCAGGTAATAAAAAGGAATGTTGAATCTGTGGATCCCATTTTAAATTTTCATCAAGGTACAGTGTATATGCCCAAATATTTAATGACTTTTCTGCTGGATGTTATCTCTAGTGATATTTACTTTTTTCCTGTGTGTGTGAAGTTATTAACATATAATTAGTTTTCTTGCCGGGTTGTAGCTCTTCTTGAAAATATATTTTGAGCGATAGATGAAAAATGCTCATTAAAAGCTTCTGCAATCTTGCATGAATCATAAAGAACTGTTTGACTAAAAGGTGATTCATTATCACAGGAGATTTACACAGTCACATCTTTAGGTGAAGCAAACTGTTAATATTCCAAAGATAGTTGTGTTGGGCCTTGTTTGTGCTTCGCCTGGGGACTTCTAAAAGATTCTTAAGACAAAACCCTATGGTGTTTCCCTGTCAACTTTTGCTACATGTATGTACCACAATTCTTTTCGGCTCATGTTAAGTCCAAAGGAAATCTGACTATTCTAATATGTGTTTAGCTATGGGGATTAAACTGACACGAGGATTTCGGAAAGATTATAGTTTCAAACAGCAAAGTGGCCGTACATTAAATCTGCTTTCCAATCAAAATAACTGAAAGTGTGAAAACCTAAGTACTTATTTAAATAGACTGTCAACATTTCTTTGTGAAGTGGACTATAGTGTGAAGCGAATTTTTAATGAGTGAAAGGGATTTGTAAAATAAATATGGCAATTATTACCGGTAAAGATAAGTTAAAATAAACAAACAAAATCAGGAACGGACCTTAATGAAAGACTTGAAAAACCCCAGAAGCCAAAACAGATAGGAGAGCTGAGAAAAAGTTTTTTCTATAATTGCGTTTTCGCATACAAATGGTCACGATCTTCGTAAAATTTGACTTGAAAAACTAAAAGCGACTGTAAAAAAAACACAGAAAAGAGTGATGCTAAGCAAAATCATTTTCATGCTCACCCCTTCAAATATTAAGATTTAATATTTAGCTTCATAGGCCCATAGGCTCATGAAGTACAAGGTGGAAGCTTGCCCAACGGTGCCCATCAACTGTTATTTCCTTCTCACTCTGACCTTTTCCCTGTTATTGTATTTTCTTAGGCATTTGGGAATGTACTCAACCTAGTCCCATTGGCTGAAAGTGTTGTCAAACTCAATGCAGTTTGTATGAACTGTTTTAAAGATGCCGCCTTTACTAAAAGACTAGGATACGATAAGAGGGTGAGTATTACAATTTACATAGGTTGGCTGTAGGATACTGTCAATATTATTGTTACATGCATGTACATGACTCTATACATGTACAAGGCTCTAAATAGTGACCTGTCAATGGCCAAAAAGTAGGCCAAATTTCAGGAATGGCAGGTCAAACTATGCTTGGAAATTATTTCAAACACTCGATGGCCTGCCCAAAAAAAAAAAATGGCAGGTCATATTTTGTTTCTATTAGAACCATGCATGTAGTTAGAAGGCCTGTAGATTGTTTGCTTCGAAAATTAGACTTCAGTCGAAGCTCCCATAAGCAGCACCCTTGGGAATCAGAGAAAGTGTCTGGAACTGTCCACTTACGGGAATAGTTCTCGTAAATGGACACTTGTAGAATATGGGACGAGTCTGCTTATGGGAGCTTCTACTGTACAATTTAAATGGCATGAATGCAAAATGAAACTTAAAGTGTCTATGAAATGATTACCAAGGTACTGGTATTCAATGTCAATAAGGGCAACAATGAGGATTGGACTTCAATGAAAGAACATTATTTTAACAGTCTTTACACTACTAACATTATTTAAATAAAGCTGCAGGGATATGATACTGTTCCAGCAGCCGATGTTGTCATCATTGAGAGCTGTGTCAGTATAAATGTGTACACAAGAGAATTAGGAGAAATGTGTGAATGGAAGACTGCTTCATTGTGCTTGTACATTGTAAATTATAAATTCAAAAAATCCTCTTAGCTTAAGCTGAACTCAGCATAAATTTAACACAGTCATCTTCTTAACCAGAAAATTAATACAAAGTCTGGCCATTTCAAGGTATTGAAGAAAGATTGAACAACAAAACAGCCTGAGGACAACAATCTGTCCATGCAGGCTTAATTATATGTAGCTGCATCCTGATTTCCTGTATGCAATACATGTACAATGTATCTTGAGTTCATGGTATTATGCCTGTATTTCATTTTTGTATATGTAAAACAATGTTACTGTAATAACTACATGTACATGACTGTACAGTATGTAGTGATTTTAATATTTATACCTGATTTAGACTGATTTGGGTGGGTCTTGATAACATGTTTTTTTCTGTGACTCACTGTATCATTTTATTTTTGTCTACTATTTTACAGATTGAAGTCATAGGTGGTGCAGATAAGTACATGGCGGTATGCCGAGAATGTTATGGGTTGGCAGAGGTGCAGGAAATGCTGGCTAATAGTAACTACAATAATCTTAAACATCGCTGATGCAGTGAAAGTGTACAGATGTAGTTAATTTAATATGTAAATACAGTTCAAAGTCTGTTCATAAAATCAACAAAATTGTATATGAACTTAATTTCCAAACACATGGGGCTATTTCATTTGGTTAGGGCTAGATTCCATCCGCCAGAAGGATGCAATCCCAAAATGCACTGCACTAAAATACTTCATTGAGAGCAGGAACTGGTGTCTAATGAAGTAACACCTGCTAATCAAACGGATGCAGTATAGACCCTATGCATAAGTCCTAGTAACTAGCATGTCAACAAGGCCGGTTAAGGTCCTCTGGAATGTTGAAATAGAAGCACCCGGGGAGATTGTGAAATGCACTGAACGAATGTTCAGTGAAACAATGCTGTTTATTTGCTATGCACCTGTCTGATTGTACTATAAAGAAAAATAAAGGATAAATGAGGACAGATTAGCAACATTTTTCAACTAAACAATCATGTTCAACACGTTTCACACCTGCTAGTATTTCAACCTCAACATTCCAGAGGACCTACCGACCTCTTTTTCGTGTTGTGACCGCGCGAGTTATGCATAGTGTGTATAAAAGTTCTAAAAAAGCGGTTGTTGACAGCAAATCCCTCATGGCGTAAGGGATAGTGACGGTTATGGTTTTGGTTAATAGATGGGTTAGGGTTTCGGTTCGAGTCTTCGTGGAGGAGATATTTTTTTATATAGTTGAGGGAAGCGTACTTGTTCGCCTAAATTTCTAAGTGCCGCTTTAGTTTGTACCCTAGAAATATAACATGGAGAAAATTGCAATTCAACCTTCTGGCGGATGGAATCTAGCCACGACCATTTCATTTCTTGACTTAAAAATTCTCACATTGGTCCATGTAAGTCATGATACATGTAACTAACAATCTTTTGATAAGACTTTCACACCAAGTGAACTACATGTTGTCAGGGGAAAAAAGTGAAGGTCAGGGAATTTAGGATTTAGTCAGGGAAATCCCAAATTTCAGTGTAAAGTTAGGGAATTTCTATTTTCAGGCTTCACATACTTATTTCTTTAGGCTGTTCTAGATCTGTTCAACGTTTCTATCTCAAAATATTTAATGATTGAATATTGATTATTGTACTTGGGAAACAAACATGAGCATGCACTGTAGGTCAGTGAAAAATGTTTCTTGGGCAGCCCCCCGTCCCCCCCCCCTCCCCTCCCCCATTCGAATGTATGGGAACCTTGTGTGGAAATTTTTTTTTCAAGGTCAGGGAAAAGTTAGGGAATTTTGCATCTGGTCAGGGAAATTCTAAATTTCTTGTCAAAGTTAGGGAAAAGTCTGGGAACTTTATTTCCAGGTTGCCACAAGGGCCCCTCCTGCCTCAAAGCATCTGCGAGTGGAGGCTACAGGGTTTGATAATGACTTTTGTTTTGGATGAGGGAGTGTCGAACAGTCTTATTATGGCCAGTGACAATTGTTTTCTGGTCAGGGAAAAGTCAGGTATTTTTTTTCTCCTGATGGGTGGCAACCATGTTGAGTTCTTGCCTTAATTTATGACTTAAAAGGATACCTGCACACAAAACATTTAATGTCTCTAAATGATATTTGGACTGTACTGAAAACTGTAATAGTAATAAAAACTATTTATTTTGCAATGCAACTGTTCATGAATTATTTTAAAGTGTATTGTGCAATAGTTTTGATGACGTCAGTTAGTTCTCCAAGCAAAACTAAGCTATTATTCATTCTGCTGGAAATCTGGAAACACCAACTCTATCAATTAAAGCAATGTGAAAAGTGAAATAATCAAGAATTAGAGAATTATGTAAGAAAATGACTGAGCGGAGAAGATTACTGTACATGTAAATGTATATGTGATCTCGACAACTGACATCGACTATTGTGCAATACACTTTCAAAACGTTCCTACACACTAATGCATTGGAAAATACATCATTTTTATTGTGATTTAAGTTTTCAGGACAGTGCAAATATCATTTTGAGACCATAAGTGTTTTGTACTTTGTACCCTGTCCCTTTAAATACTTGATTCCAGACAGCAGACAGTTGAAGAAGTATGGAGTTTCTTGAACTGACATTTTAAACAGTACGTGTTTTAGGTTTTTGCACACAGATGTACAATGTATATTTAAAAGTATGAAACATATGTTTCAGTATTCTTATATTAAAACAGTTATATACAGTGATATTTAGCATACAGTTTAGCTAAATATTAAGTGAATTGTTATGTAGAAAGTATGTTATCAGCTCCTGCAGAACATTATAGGCATTCAGTACATCACATACATCGTACAATGTAGCTTTTAAAATCGTATTTTAATAAATAAGATAAAAATTATATAATTATACTGGGTTGTCAGTAGTGTTTTACAGGCAGTTAAAAGAATATAAAGTTTAAATGCCATAAATAAAGGCAAATTTGGCCAAAACAGTGGCTATACTTTCAACCTGACAGCTGACTGAAATCCATCTATTGCTGGCTTCTACTGGCAACTTGCTTCTGAAAGAAGATGTTGAGAGCTTCAAAACCAAAGACTGAGATAATTGAAATTAAGAAGCACTTAGCATTGGGGTTAGTAGACTTTGTCAAACACTTGTGCAGGGACACATGGTTAGTACAGGCCTTGAAAAGTTCTTGAAATAATGTCAAGTCCTTGCATTTTGACAGATTAGGTTTTGTCTTTGAAAAGACCTTGAAATTTTACCAAAACTCCTTGACTTGTGTTGAAACCTCCATAGATGTTTAATAAGATGGTAAAGCAACTCAGTTTTGCCTCAAAAAAATCGCTAGAGGAGCACTGCATGATTCATTCTGCAAAGAATTAAGTCTAACATCGGGTCTAAATTGCATAGAATTTTGAGGTCATTAATGTGTGAACCTGTGGAAAACAAGTACTTGAAAAGTGTGGATTGTCCTTGAAAAGTCCTTGAAAAGTCCTTGAAGAAAAAGTTGTGAAATCTGTATGAACCATGGACTAGTTGAATTAGTGCTCAAACCCAACTTTTTTATGAACTAGTCTCTGGGCTAGTAATTGACAAAATCTAGTAAGTTAGCCTGTCGTACACCTATTTCAGTAGCTGAGTCACTGCTGTTAAAGTAAACTGTCATCTCAATGTACAAAGTCAATCAATACAAGTCAGTCAGAGCAAAATCTACTAGCCCAAGGGCTAGTGTCTCAAGATTTTATGATACTAGCCCAACTTTAATTTTTGGTAGTCCAGGGATGGAGGACTACCACAAGTGTTGAGCACTGGTTGATCATTAAACAAGTTTTGAGCACTGCAACGAAAAGATTATGTCCATTTTAAAATATTTCTGAAGTTAGTAAATGTACACAAATCAGGAAATTCAGACCATATTATTGTATTATCACTTCACCGAGCTACAAATGGGAATTCTTACGAACATTGCATCAATTTAATGTGCATGTACACCTGATTTCAATGTAGTGCGAACTTTTGGATTTTTTTTGCCGTTCGAATTGCCGTTCGACAGACATCTATCGACCGGCGGGTGTAAAGTACAGGTCACAGGTCAGGTTGTTAATTCTAAGACAAATCCTAACCCTAACCACAAAACTAACCCGAACCATCGGACGAGTTCACAGGTAAACGATGGGTTCTCACTCACCTAGTGCTAGGGTTCACAGGTAAACAAGAAGTGACCTGACCTGTACTTTACACCCACCGTCTATCGACGGTCGCTTGGCAACCAGAACTTGTTTACCAGATAAACCAAAGCTTACATGAAATCAGAACTGCCAGCTATAAAAGCTTATTGAAATCAGAACTGCTAGCTCTAAGCTTATTGTAATAAGAGTAAAAGTTAAGTGTCATTGGCAACCTTCTGAAGATCAAGGTCAAATACGACAGACACATTTTTACAAGGAAATGCCGAGTTCGCCAGTCACCGTACGTTTGATATATTTCCATTTCTAGTTGAACTTTATCCCACGCAACCAAACTTTCTGTGCTGGTACAAAGATAGTAAAGGAAGATTTATACGAACTTTTATGGTATTTAAGTGAATTTTAAAGCGTTTAGAATGTTTGTGTGGGGATATTCGCTCGCGGGGAAGTCTGGCAAAGTGCCCTGCAAAATCGGCAGGTTTAAAGTACAGGTCAGGTCGCAATTAAATCGCGTTTTTCGTGATGTCATCATTTTCCTTCAACTACCAGAATTATTTTCAGCTTATTGTTTTTCTTATATTTTTTATTCCTTTGAATACCTACAGCAGGTACAAGAGAAACCGCGTTTAACACCGCTTACAAACCAAACGTGCATCAGATTGCAAAGAGCATCTAAACTGTAAAAAAATTGGAGGGGAGGGGTCTCCTTTTCCCCCGAGCTATCAAATATTTTTCTAAAGATAGGGGGTACAATCAATGAAGTATCACAAACATTTAGCAAATAAATGTTTTTGTTTTTTAAGTTTTTAAAGCTTTTTTTAACCCTTTTTAAACCCTTACCGGCCTTGGAAAACCCGAAAAAAAACAAATACTGACGCTTCCCCCAATATCAAATAGTCCGTCGATAGAAATTATATGGAAATACATGTAAATATGTTTTCCTTTGTTAACCAAACGGTTTCAATATTGCGGGTACAATATTTGTTGAAGCAGAGCTCGAAACTGTTTGAAATGGTCTGAAAACTTTTCTGAAAGGCGTTAAAGTAACGTTTCAAAGCCAACAATGAGGACTTGACGGGATTTCAAAGTCCGCGCAATTAGTTCCAGTCCGAGGCGCAGCCGAGGACCTGAATTAATTGCGAGGACTTTGAAATCCCGTCCAGTCCGAATGGAGGCTTTGAAACGACTTCAAAAAAGCTACTTAATAATTTCATGCTTGTTTGGTGGTTGTGGGATAAACAACGATTTTAAAACTTCATGCGTTTAGAGTTTCGATGTTTCAGGCTTGTAGGTTCTTGCGTATTTACATATAGTTGCTTTGTTTGACTTAAGTAATAAAACGCCCATTGTTAATGAAAAGATGGAATGTTAACAATTATGCGCTTGTATAGTTGGAGTCAGACATGCGCAGTGTCGGGGCAGTGTGCAAAAATACAGGTCGCACCGTAAAGAGTACTTTGACGGGGTTTCAAAGTACTGCACGTGGTACAGCACGAGTACAGCACGAGTACTGCACGTGGTACAAATTGAGACCTCTGGTTGGACAATTAACACAGGAATTATTAAGCGGTTTTTGAAAGATATTGAAAACATGTTGGAGAGCATATTTTACCAATGTTGAGCCGACGTTGAAACCGTTTGACCGCGGCCATGGAAATAGCAAAAACGGCACAGACAACGAAATACTTCTGAGAGAGTTACTTAGAAATAATAATAAGCACATCATTTTCTGGAGATTTTCATTCACACTTCCAACAGACTTTTTATAACCAATCAGTATTCCCTGAGATCGGCACAACAAAAATAGAAATGCCCGCTTAAAATTCGCTCAGATCCTAAAAAAAAATTTGTTTTGATGCTTCTATAGTATTTTTATAGCAGCACAGCAAGTTTGGTTGTGATATTAACGACCTTGTCGAACGACAAAAAAAATCCAAAAGTTCGCACTACAATGAAATCAGGTGTAAAAGGTTTTTTTTTTAAGCAGATTCTGGTATATTTTGTTAATGAAATTTGTATTTAAGTGCCAAGCAAAACCTCATTTACATGGTCCAATGTAAACGTTGTAATGTTAAATATATCGGAGAAACCAAACGCCGCCTTGAAGACCGCTTTAACGAACACCGCCGTACAGTAGAAAATATTAATCCCTTCCAACACATCCAAAACCACAGGCCGTTTCACAACATTTTCCAACTAATAATCATTTACCTACTGATATGCAGTTAATTCCACTAGAACTTGTTTTTTCTCAGCGAGACAGAATACGCAAGGCGCGAGAAGCTCTTGAACCTCTAGGTATGAATAAACGTGATGAAACTTAACTTGTATTTCATAATCATCACACGTCACTTATTCATGTTTCATATTTAATGTGTCACTCTCCACCTTCTTTTCATTTGTTTATGTGTTTATCATAAGATTGTGCAATTCATAATTCATGTATTATTTCGTAAAGATTCTAGTTTATTGGATACATTTTAAGCCTCTTTCCCCGACGAAATATTGGAAGAAAAAAACTCTACCGTTGAATCAGCCTTTCCTTTCTTGTCTAGTTATATATTGCTGATCAGATCCCTACACGCTAGGAGATCCGGTTGCTTACAACCTATGTACAGATCTATGGCTCAACTCTCGTAATTTGTGACGTCAAGTATCGGATATAAATTAGTTCACTGGCATTGAAAAGCTGGACTAATGGACAATTGTTTTCTTTGTTGGAGGTGTGACGTACGATATGGCAAAAATTTGCACCGAATTGAGCAGTCTCACAAGCTAGCTTTATCAGAAGAGAATCGGTTATTTTTCGAACTAGAGAATTTCTCTTCGTAGAAAACGTCTTTGTATCGTTGGATTGATTTAGTTCCAGAGGCCACAGTGACCGACGTAACCGAGTGGACCTGGCTCGTCGCTTCGCTCCTCATCACGGAGACTCGTCGCTTCGCGACTCGCGGCCTTCGTGCCTCTGGTAACCAGGGTACTTTAAACTCGGCTGCGCGCATCCACGAGTTAAAAAAGACAGATGCACAGTCGGTGTTTGGTCATTCTCGACCCCAGACCCTTCTCTTATTTCTTACTGCGCATGCTCGGGTCTGGGGTCGATTGCTGTTTTTTAGATCGGGATATACTCGTACGATGTTCGGGATATGAGATTTTCATGGCTAACTCGCCCAATATTCATGGAGGTGTACCCACAAATCATTTAGTAGTGATGTCGTTCACGATGACATCGTCGGTCACGTGATTTTTAGTACATGCATGCTCGTATACGTATCTCCCTCCCTTCTAATGCCAGGAGCCTCAAACTTTGGTATGGGGTCGCCGTGAATAACTTAGTGGTGATTTCGCTGAATTCGGCCCGTTTATAAGCGGATTTTGACGGACCTCTGGCATTCTGCGGTCTCAATAATACAGGGAATAATTATTGCAAAACTGGATGGCCTGCTCATTTATATGCCAGCCGTGCACCTCTCTTAGCTCCGTACAGTAAGTAATACTTCTTTAAAAACTACTAAGGCAAATGGTAATTTGGAGTCGGATTGCCATTCTATTATGCAAATAAACTAGCTTTTGTGTTACTTTAGCGCACGATCTCAGGAACGTACTTTACCAGAATATTCTACGTGAATAAGACTAATGCGGGTATCAGCGGCCATCCCGAGGGGGCGGCCCCCGGGCAACCCACGGGCAACCCAGGGGCTTAGCAGGGGATTTGTAGCAAAAACATGCCCCACACGCGGGGCATTAGAGCGCTTTTGCGTTTTCGTCAAAATACCCCGGTGACATACCCACCGGCGGAGTTTGCACGTAATCTGATGTCTCAACGTTCAGCGGTTTTCGCCACAGAACTCGCTCGATCGATCGACGTTCTTCGATTTCTTTGTCCTTGAGGTAAGTCATACATTATCATTCAAATTAAGAGATTAAATTAAGCCATCCACTGTCGGAAGACAGAACAAAGAAATAAAGGATAATATTTGTGTAAACTGACTATTAAGATTTTTGACACTTCTAAAACGTTTAGCTTCTAATACTTATAATATGTTACCCAGGTTGCCCCAGGGGTGGGGGTTTTTGTCACAATTTTCTGCCCCACCCGAGGGGTTTTAGCATGTATTTGTCATGGCTGCTGTGACAAATGCCCCTGGGTGCCCGGGGGCCGCCCCCTCGGGATGGCCGCTGATACCCGCATAATTTCTCTCTGTCTCAGTAACAGTTCTCTAAATTTGTCAAATAGAAAACATAACATTAACGACACAAATAACTCAGTGTTGGTCTTTATTCGTTGGGTATATAAAAAGCTCTGTATTGGTAAAAGTCCTTTCTACAGGATTGAAATCAAAATAAAGCAATAAACGCAATTTGACCTTCAGCGAAGAAACATGCGGGCTTTCCCCTGCTGAAATAAACAAACTCAACCGAAAATACGAGCAAAGGTACGCTTATTTATGCCATTCAGTACATCGAAAAATACGTACTATGCGAGGTTGTAGGAAATGACCACGTTACATTACGTTCATGCGCTGTAATGCATTTTAATCCCCGCCTCCCGGTTACCTCTGTGGTTATGTTGCGGGTCACACCGATACTATTCACATTTGATAAAACGTGACTGAGTATTATATTTGCTTCACATTTGTCGAGCGATAGCTTCCAAAAAACATCGTTTCTGCACCGATTTGGACCGGATAAAAACTCTGTTTAACATCTTCGATATGTGTCACTTGTTGAACATTCTAGACTACTAAGGAGCCGACCATTTGACTTTGGGGGGGGGGGGGGGGGGGGGAATGGGTGTTCTTGTCTGTGCTCGTTTTTTTTATTCTTTAGCGGTGTTGTTGCACGAATTTTTTTTGCGAAAAAAGCGGAGCCAGTACAAAGCTTTTCCGCTTGCAGGATATTTTTTTTCAACAGCGTTGGCTTGCAGGATATTTTTTTTCGAAAACACCCACACCCCCCCCCCCCCCCCCCCCCCCCCCTCAAACGTTAAATGGTCGGCCCCTAACTTTACCTGATACGAAATCGGGTGCACTAGAAGATTCCAGAACCACTTAGAATGTACAATTATGGTGAGTCAATACAATTAGGCCGGTTCTGGAAATACTATGTAATCAAGCGGCTTTGAATTTGTATCACGCTCGTGGCTAAATATACTACTAAAATCCTTACTGAATACCGTATTTCCTCGGATAAGCGCCCGGGCGCTTATTTCAAATGTTGGCTGAAAGGGTGGGCGCTTATTCGAGGGGGCACTTATTTCATTCAACCAGCTTTATTGCTAAAACCAGAAGCAACAGTAACATTCATATTATTCTCGTAGTTCTCCTTGATAATCGCGTAGTTTAGGTTAAACATTGCTTGTAAAGAGTAAAAAGAACGAGACAGACACCGATGTTGGTCGGCTTGAATCTTTACTGTATTAACAGACTGGAAAAGGGGCGCCGCTAGTTCGAGGAGGGCGCTTATTTCAAATCAGTTTTGGCTAAAAGGGTGGGCGCTTATTCGAGGTGAGCGCTTATTCGAGCACAGGCAGCCCAAGCTCTGTATTTGCACTGTGTGACTATTATTTCACAAAATTCTCAGATAAAGAAAATAAACTTACCTTAAGAGTTTGTTGTTGTCCTATTGTTTCTCTGGGGTCTAGAAATGGCGGTTATGGGGCATTTCTCTCACTTTGGGTTTTTCTCTCTTCTCTGTCTTAAATAAAGGAAAGGCTGCACACTCCAATTCAAACCACGAGGCACTTGAGGCCGATTTTTCCCACGAAAACCCATCCGATAGGCGTAATTTCCTCCGTCAGGTGAAAGGTAGATAGTTTTTCTTACCCCAGAAGTTTACAGACTTGAGAAATCATTATCCTAACTCTTCCAAATGAACTCATTTCTTTGAAAAAGCCCTCTCATTCTTCGTCAGAAACTACGTGTTTGCTGCTATTCGGTCGTGACCGTGGCAATTAGAGAGCTTAAGCAACCACGACGGCAACGTCTAGGACGACGGCATGAAACAATAGCCTTAATTGCAAAATACAATAACTGCACGTGGGAATGCACGCAGTCACCTACATTTCAACCGTTGTCTGGAAAAACAGAACGTGAAAACCCCACATTTTACGTTTACAAGAGAACGCCAACGTATAAAGTAAGTCACTCCGTTTTTCTTTCGGCGTGAACGGAACTCTATGCTTGTCATATTTTTCGAAGATATGAATGTGAAAAGTAATTAAAGGCGAACGAAGGAAATAGTAAGCATCACATTTCGGTAGATAACATTTTTCTAGGTCCCGTCCTCGCTGCCGTCGCCGTCGTTGATGCTTAAGCTCTCTACCAGGCTACAAAGCCGAGTTTGCCACGGTCACGACCGAATAGCAGCAAACACGTAGTTTCTGACGAAGAATGAGAGGGCTTTTTCAAAGAAATGAGTTCATTTGGAAGAGTTAGGATAATGATTGCTCAAGTCTGTAAACTTCTGGGGTAAGAAAAACTATCTACCTTTCACCTGACGGAGGAAATTACGCCTATCGGATGGGTTTCGTGGGAAAAATCGGCCTCAAGTGCCTCGTGGTTTGAATTGGAGTGTGCAGCCTTTCCTTTATTTAAGACAGAGAAGAGAGAAAAACCCAAAGTGAGAGAAATGCCCCATAACCGCCATTTCTAGACCCCAGAGAAACAACAGGACAACAACAAACTCGTTAAGGTAAGTTTATTTTCTTTATCTGAGAATTTTGTGAAATAATAGTCACACAGTGCAAATACAGAGCTTGGGCTGCCTGTGATTCGAGGTGATACGGTATATCCCGACCTGAGGAGTGAACCGGACAAGATTAGAGCTTGGAAACAGACCGGAAGTTGGAAATATATATCCGTTGTGTTCAGGACTTGCCAGAAACACACTAAAATACGCTTTGCATCCACGAGTTCGCCATTGTGGCGGTTTTTCCCCTGTGACATAATTGGGAAACTGCAAAACACATACATTAGTGCTATGCATGTGGGATGAATTTGTTTATCATATGGCTACCGCGCCAGACTTCAATACTCTATTTACCTTTTAATTTCTTCCTAACTGAATTGCACCTCTGAATTTCTAACGAGACCCGAGTGCAAGATTTGTTACGAACGACTATCACCGCACCAGCAGTATTTCCAACATGATCGACACTCTTAAGTGGGACAGCCTCGAAGCACGTATAGATCGCTCACTGACCTTACGATGTTCTACATAATTCACTCAGGCATGGCGAACCTTAAATTTCCTCCAGAGATGGTGATATCAGATCCTAGAACCAGATCTTGTAATCCTGAGAACTTTCGCCATCTACAGTCGTCTGTAAATGCATTTAGACACTCGTTCTACGTCCGCACTATACCGTTCTGGAACTCTCTCCCCGCTGCTGCTGTAACTGCCACCACTCTGTCCGCGTTTCAAGCCCAAGCTCGTGCCTCCCTCCAAGTCACTTAACTTTATTATTTGTAATATTTGATTATTTATTTCTAATTTCATTTTCTGTCACTTGACAATTAACTTAGTGATTAACTTAGTGTAAAGATGTGTTAGACAGAGTACAAACTCAAACGTATAGGACTTGAATCTATAGTTTAATTCCAAGTTATTGTTTTAGACTTCGAGCTTCCATGCGTGTGACTTGATGGTCTGAATCAACATTGAATCAAATAACAGGGGTGTTCGATTACTGTCTCTGAGCCACGTCATTAACGAGGCATCTCGTTACATCTTTCCCCTTTTAAACAAAACGAATCATAGATACAATATATACAATAGTGATAAGATACTATGCACTAGACTGTTAACAGTGTATGTGACCAGCTATGGTGCTGTCACCTCGTAGTCATTGTGCCAAGCTGGTGTGCGGCTGGACCTCCGGGGCCCAGCGTTGTCGCCTGTTTGTTTCCCAGGTGAGCGACCCGTACGCGGCAGGTATTGGCCTGGTTCGGGTGCCGCTGGAGGCTCCTCAGTGGTATCAGGTACCTCTAGGATTGGTGGCTCGTTGGTCTTCTGTATGTGTCTACGGTTACGCCTGTACTCTGCATCTCCCACCTTCACCATGTAACTCCGGTTGGCCTGCTTTGCTGTGCAAGTGCCTTGTGTCCATTTGTCATCGCCAGGCAGTTTCATGCGCACTGTCTCACCTGTGGTGATTGGCTTGAGTGGTTTTGCGCTCCTGTTATAATAGTGCTCCTGACGCTGCTTCATCCCTGCCAGTGCTTTCGCATCCGCCTCGGTGTCGTAGCGGGGCTTTAGGAGTGTGCCTGCAACAGGTAGAAGGGTCTTGCATCGACGGCCCATTAACCGCTGAGCCGGGCTCGTGCCGACTCCCTCGGTTGGAGTGTTCCGCCAGTCTAACAGTGCCAAGTACTCAGATTGTCCTGACTCTTTGCACTTTTTGAACAACAACTTGACAGTTTTCACTGCATTCTCTGCTTTGCCATTTGACTGCGGGTATGTGGGCGATGACGTCATGTGGTCAAAACTCCAGGTCCGCGCAAAGAGTGAGAATTCTGTGGACGCGAACTGTGGCCCGTTATCCGTGACCAGGACATCTGGAATCCCAAATCTCGCAAAGACTGCCTTTAGCTCCTTGATGATACCCTTTGAGTTTAAAGCAGTCGTGCGAGCTACCTCAACAAAATTACTGTAATAATCAGAGATGACTAGTAGTGTCCGTCCATCCAGCTGGCAAAGGTCAGCAGCCACTTTGGACCACGGTCTCGCTGCAAACTCGTGCTGCTGTAAAGGCTCCTTGGTTTGGGCACTGCGATATGACATACATATATCGCACTTAGCGATGTATTCCTTGAGCTCTTTGGCCATGCGCGGCCAGAAAAGGGTATCGCGTGCTCTCCGTATGCATGCCTCGATACCTATGTGGGATGCATGAGACGCAGCCATCAGCTCCTTGCGAAGGGCAGCTGGTACTACAAGTTGTTGGCCCTTGAATACCAGCTCACCCTGGATGGTGAGTTCATCCCGAATATCATAATATGGATGCAAACACTGGGGCAAGTCTGACCTGTTGTGTGGCCAGCCGCCTTTGATCACTGACCTCAACTGTTGGAAGACTGGATCATCTGCAGCCGCATGCGCGATCTGCTGCCATCGCGCGTCGCTGACAGGGAGCCAGGTCTTGTGGTCGATCTGCTCTAATCTGTGAACAAACAACGACGCGCTCACCTCAGGTAGGAAAGCTCTGCTCAGCGTATCAGCCAGAAACATGTCCTTTCCCTTCTTATATTTAACCACCAGGTTGTACTTCTGAAGTCGGAGTAGCATCCGCTGGAGACGTTGTGGTGCTGAGTTGAGAGGCTTGAGGACGATGGTCTCCAGTGGCTTGTGATCCGTCTGCACTGCGATCACATCTCTGCCGTCTATGTATGTATTGAATCGTTCTCATGCGAAAACAATAGCCAGGAGCTCCTTCTCGATTTGAGCGTAACGGGTCTCTGCTGAGGTGAGAGCTCTGGAGGCATAGGCTACAGGCTGGCCATTCTGCAATAGCGCAGCCCCTAGCCCTGCTTGCGATGCGTCACACTGAAGCGTGACTTCATCCTCAAGGTTGTAGTAACGCAGTACAGGCGTACGAGTGACTGCGTCCTTCAGCTGATCCAGTGCTCTGGCTGGTCCATCTCCCCAACTCCACTCTACGTCATGTTGCGTCAGCTCTCGGAGAGGTTTCGTCAGGTCCGACAAGTTGGGTAGAAACTTGCTCAGGTATTGTACTAACCCCAGTAACCTCTGCACTCCGGCTTTATCTGTAGGCGCAGGCATGTCGCGTATTGCTTTGACCTTAGCTGGGTCAACGCGAATGCCCTCACCGGTCGCCACGTGCCCAATGAAGGGTACTTTAGTTTGTCTCAGCTTGAGTTTATCGATGTTGAGCTTCAGCCCACGCGTCTCACATCGCTCCAAGAAGGCCTTTAGTGTCGCATCATGATCACGTGTCGCCTCTTCGTGTGTCTGTCCATAGCCAACCACCACAAAGTCATCGGCGACCACTTCGATATTTGACATCCCTTCTATCAGCTCGTGCATCTTTCTCTGGAAGACTTCCGGAGCGGACCGGATGCCGAAGGGCATGCGCCGCCAGCGATACCTCCCAAATGGCGTGTTGAAGGTAGTAAGGAAAGACGAGTCCTCGGCTAGCATAACATGCCAGAACCCGTTTCTCACGTCCAGCTTCGTGAAGACTTTTGCACCATGTAGTCGCGTGGCCACATCTTCAATGGTGGGAAGAGGGTAGTGTTCTCGTTGTATCGCTTTGTTCAGATCTTTGGGATCCAAACAAAGCCGTAGTTTCCCATTAGGCTTGGAAACTACTACAAGAGAACTCACCCATGGCGTAGGCGTGGTTACCGGGGAGATGATTTCCTGCTCCACCATCTTATCCAATTCTGATTTGAGGTGATTTCGTAAAGCCACGGGCACGCGTCGGGGTGCATGTTGTACAGGATTTACAGTACTGTCAATTTTGATGCGGTATTCCCCATCAAGCTGCCCGACTTCCTCAGAGAATACCTCAGGAAACTGTTCCACTATACTTTCCTTAGACATGCTGCCATCATTGTGAAGTGCGAAGACTGGTGCTTTGTCTGTTGTGGACTTGTTGATGGCGTCGTTGTCTGTGTATTTGATGATATTCATGCCAATACACGCTTTTCGACCCAATATAGGGCGAATGTCCTCGTTATCGACGAGTTTACAATCTAAGAGACACTTCGCATTGTCACGCCATACCCCGAGTAACACGCTTCCGACCACCGGAAGTCGGGAACCTCCGTATGCAGATATCGCTGAGTTGACCGGCTTCACTTGGATAAGCTCGGGATCCTTGGCTGCCTTCCTGTAGAGGTGAACCGGTATGACATTGCATTGGGCGCCAGTGTCCGGCTGGAAACGCAGGTAATTCCCAGAGTCTAGTTTGAAAGTCACCAGTTGTGAATCGTCGAGCGTGACCGCTGCGACGTCACTAATTACATACAAATCCTCATTCTCCTCGTCCGAGTCCTCGTCGATGGCTCTCACGCCGGTTTTGTCGGTCCTCGGATTTTGGCTTTTTCTACTTCGACACATGGCTGCGAAATGGTGGCGTTTTCCGCATTCGTTGCAGGTTTTCCCCCGCGCCACGCATTTATCGGGGTCATGTTTGCGACCGCAATTACCACATTCCTGGGTCTTATTATTGTCCCATTTGTTTACACGTTGTCTGCGGGGTTTATTGTTAAAACCTACAGCGCTTACAGAATCTGCTTGGCCGACCTCTTTCATCTGAGCTGCCGAACTTTCGGACGCTCTACAGATCTCGTCTGTTTTCTGTGAGGTCAATTTTGATTCCCTTAACAGTCTTTCCCTGACTTTGTTGTCTCGGATTCCAAACACAATCCTGTCACGCAAGATTTCGTCAGGAGTGACAGAGTTGAACTCACAGCCTTCTGCAAGCTTTCTTAGTGCCGTTTTATATTGGTCGTAGCTTTCTCCTGCTTCTTGAACCCTTTGATTAAATCGGTACCGTTCAAAAGGAACATTTTTTCGGGGTTGACAATATTCGGCGAATTTCTGTAACACTGGGTCTATTTTCGTTTGGCTGTCTTCGCTTGTCCAGTCTGTGAACGTAGAAAACACATCTCTCGCTTCCTCCCCTATGATCGTCAGAAGCGTCGCTACTTGTACCTTTTCTGCCTTCTTGTCCAGCTCAGTAGCGCGCGTAGCGTAGCTAGCGAATAGTTATCCCAGGCCAGACGAAACTTCTTCCATTTCTCCGCAACGTTAGCGTCATGAATTTCCAGTGCCGGCGGGGGCGGCAAGGTGAATCCGGTGGCCATTTCTGTCGCTGTTCTAGAGTTCTTCTAACTTGTGAATCGGGCTCGTTAAACCACTGGCTGCCACCATGTAAAGATGTGTTAGACAGAGTACAAACTCAAACGTATAGGACTTGAATCTATAGTTTAATTCCAAGTTATTGTTTTAGACTTCGAGCTTCCATGCGTGTGACTTGATGGTCTGAATCAACATTGAATCAAATAACAGGGGTGTTCGACTACTGTCTCTGAGCCACGTCATTAACGAGGCATCTCGTTACACTTAGTAGTTTTTAAGAACTGGCCACCGACACAGACCGCTGTACCAGCCTCCTGCCGGGATTAGCTTTAAGCTATATATGGCAGTATAGACAACCATGGGAGCTGATCAAAGCCAGGTCCCGGCTAATCCAAAGATCGAATTGGAATTTAGCGGGTTGGTTTTTGTGGAGGGAGGAAAACCGGAGAAAAACCCTCGTAGCAAGGGCGAGATACCAACAAACTCAACTCACGTATGGCGCCCCATCCGGGAATCGAACCTGGGCCACAGAGGTGAGAGGAGAAGCGCTTAACCACTGCGCCACCCTGGCTCCCCATTCTTGCTTTCTAAAGACTGAGGAAAACGTGATATATTCCGTTCAATCATTGAAACAATGACAACTGAATGAACTGAGCCCGAGCACATGAAGACAGCAGTCTCGCCTCAGACAACAGATTGCGAGATTAAGACGGGCAGATTTATGCAGGCAGATTAAGACAGGGTCAGAACTATTAGACAATTTAAGCTCTTTGGATGTCATGTGGAAAACACATCGACTCTCTAGTTTAAATTATCTCCCACGGTTGAGACCTCTACTGCGAACCGGACCTAACCAAATCATTCACTGATGTTTGTTTATATCTGCATTGCACTGCAAACCAAATCATTGTGTTAAGAAAGAGTCGAGAATTTAAAGTGCACCTAACCCCTTTTGCAATTTTTATACATATGAATCTTTGAAAGGTTTTGAGTACTTCTGCGAATATTGTTTTGGCTTACAGAGAATACTCTATGTTATAGGCTTGTTTGAAATGGTGAAAATTTGACCTTTCCTGACCCATGACCGCGCAAGAAAAAGCCTGGGTCGATTCTTGATCTTACGTCACCTCATTAATGCATTATTCTCCATGGCGCCTTTCCATCACAACAACATTGATATCTAGAGAATATACAGTCTGTGAGTTGTTAGTAAAGAAAACAGTTATTTTAGAGTAAATGCTAAATATTTATTCAAATTATTGCAAAGTCGAATGAGTTGGACGACGTAAGATCAAGAATCGACCCAGGCTTTTTCTTACGCGGTCATTGGTCAGGAAAGGTCAAAATTTCACCATTTTAAACAAGCATAGAAGCAGATGAATGTAGCCAATCAGAATACTCATTCCCAGGCACTTAGCAATGTAAATATAGCATGCAAGCGAGGTTTTCGCTTCTGAACGAGGCTTATGCTTCCGTCGTGTTCATTTTCACTACTGACACTAGAACATTAGTTTCTTATGCTTACGCTTCCGTTTCTGCTTCCGTCGCTAGTGAAAACCAGCCTTAAAATTGAACGCCATTTATGCAACGGGTCTATGATAGAGTACCTTTTACAGAAAATGCTTTGGTGAATTACTTTTTTTCGGAAAAGCCAGAATAAGTTCCAAGAGTTGTTCTAAACATTTCCCATAAACATTTTACTCATTTTTCAAAAAGGTTAGATCATAGGCAAACTCCAATAATGAAGTGAAAAATAAAATAAAACCTGTTTTTCCTATCCTTTGTGATTATTATTTTTACCCTCCGTCCCTCATGTAGGGAGTGAGTGCAGTCTTAAGAGTAAGGGGAGGGGAGGGACGGTAAAAATGACAAAACCACAAAGGATAGGAAAAACTTGTTTTATTCTAGTTTTCACTTCATTAATTATTGTGGCTTGCCTATAGTTAGATCAATAAATTTCAAAAAGTACTGTATATTAGAGGAAAAGTCCGATCTTTATTTCGACAGCCTTTATATGTAAACATTTTCGACAACAGTTGTATACATTTTGTTATGTACCAGAAAATACGAATCCTGTCAGACTGGATACCAACCCTAAAGTTCCACTACAATCAAATTTTGAGATATCAAAGTTTTTGCATAATTTTTTGTAAAGTAAAGGGTCCTGTATTTTTACCAGCCTGCGAATAGGCGAATCCTTGCTGACGTCATTGTTTACATTTTTGCCTCATTAGCATAAATTAAACTTCAAGCTACTAACAAACAATCTACATCAGTTGAAAGAGAATTTTAAACTTAGTCATTACCGAAAATGTGAGATAAATATGTTAAATATTTACGGAGAAATTAACTTTTCAAAACTGTAAAATCGGCTGGGGGGCAAGAGTTGCTGACAGCCATACATTCTTTGTAAATTTAGAGATTTTCAAACGCTCATTCCTCGTAATATATTTATCATATCACTCTCAAATTTTCGGTGATTATGAAGTGTGACAAGCTCTTTCGATTTATGCACTCTGTTTGTTTGTATCTATGTCGCTTGAAGTTTGATGTATGCTAATGAGGTAAAAACGTAAACAAGGATTCGCCTATACAGCCATCTCGCATCGAAACGCATCCCCCGAGAGAGAGAGGTCTGCGATTCGAGGCCAAATTCCATACTGATGACGTCATGCGTCCAGGATCTGGTCGCATCATTCGATTGGCTAGTATGCCTATTATTATTTTTACTCTGAATCACGAGGTTTTATGTCCGCCATTATGCGAACCCGTTGCTGTGGCCGAGCTAATTTTCAGCGGACTTAAATGATGTCATATTATACTTAACACAATGACACAGTGTTACTTTTCACACAATAAATCTCCATGCAAACTTACATGTATATAGCTGCAATACATTTTACTATTTTTCCACAAAGCAAAGGAAATAAAGTCTTGGATAGAAATATGCTTTCAAGAGAGCGACGTGTTACATGTAGGTATATGACTGACAACAAATCGATGGTTGAAAATTACAGGCTAGTGGGAACTCATTTTAGTAATGGCGGACACATTTGACTTTAAACGGCGCAAAATTCGTAG
Source organism: Actinernus sp. WN-2022 (assembly GCA_030867875.1). Lineage (NCBI taxonomy): Eukaryota > Metazoa > Cnidaria > Anthozoa > Actiniaria > Actinernidae > Actinernus > Actinernus sp. WN-2022. The sequence continues at coordinate 101,611,241 of JAOWCC010001634.1, forward strand.
TCTAATATGGCCCTTTGGCAACCTTTTTCACTGATTTTTATATTCCGCTACTGTTTGTCTTTTTGGCAGACAAAAAAAGTGCCAAATGAAATAGTCAAATTTTGTTGTAGTGATACTAAGAAAGGGAAGGTCATGGACTATGGAGTATCTGCTAAAAAAATGCATCCTAACCTAACCTGCACATATGTACATTAGACTTGCCACAAGTCAACCAGATCTTTGTTTTCTTTATTTCGAACAAGGCGAGCAACAAAGTCGCAAGGTCTTTCAAACAAGCGGTTTAAGACAATAAATTATCGGAAAGGACTTTGGGAAGGTCTAATGTATGTATGTGTAAACTAAGGAGTAACAACAATAGAAAATATCGATTTGTTAACACCTTACGGAGTGAGCGAGCGAGTGACATTTCCCCCATGGACTGCTATCGCAATTTTCACGAGTTAAAAAGGGGGAACATGGATTACCGTACGTAAATTCATATTGATTGTTAGAGAGCATATTGTAGTTTCTTGGTGTAGCAGTTCACCATGCACATGACGTAAAACAAAGGAAACTATTGTCTTCTAAAGCAAAACAATACCCTGCAGTACAAAGAACCCTAACCCAGAAAACAATGCATCTGCTACACCAAGAAATACCCTTATTCCCAGGTGGATATCTATATTAAATGTCGGTACTTTTAGGAACAAGCTGATTCAGGAAAAATGACTGTATTAACAATATACAACAACGAATCCCTGATATGATTAACCTATTGTTGTGGTCCCTAGGCACTTTATTATAATGGAGTACCACTGTACGTGATTGGCCAAATAACTTTTAAAAGTATTACTTTTATATTACTTTTAACAGTAATTCCTTCAGAATCATGGAAGTCCTACAGTTCAATATTTGAGTGATTAGCTTCTACAGAATAAAATGGGCTTTCACCAACAGTACCTAGTGTGCAGGCCCAAGCTACTGTCAGATTTATACATTGATAACATACTGTACTATACTGCTGGTATAGCCCTTGTATGTATGTTACAGCACCATCATAGTTCTGTTGGGTTTTGTTGATCTGCTTAGCCAATGAGTTCTGATCTTGATTTGGGACACTGCGAGGGGAAACAAACAAGCTATTAATTTACAGTAGTAACAATACCAAAGACGTCTACAGATAAACCTACATGTAGATGCAGATAAACCCATCTTCTGTTTCTCAAAGATGATGCATGTCTCAGAATGGTAATCAACTGGCCCGTGCAAGCAGAGTGTTGAAGATATTATTAGGAAGAGAGCAAAAATATTATGACTCTTGTCTACCCTCGTGCCTGGCATGGCATAAATGTTCAGGTCATCTGACCACAATACGACTGTGCATTGTCCAGCCTGGAGGCCCAGGTTTGAATCCCAGTGAAAAACCCTTTTTTCTTTCGCTTCTGCTTTTCATTGCCCTTTATTTCATTGATTGTCAAGTACTTTTTTTCTCAATACAATTTTCCTGTCAGGATTGACATTTTCCCAGTTACTGGACCTACATATTAATTTTGTTATAAATGTACACGTATAGAGCAGATTTTGTATGAGTGGGACGAACTATAGCATTGACTACGGCATGGTTACTGTATAGCATGCTGTGAAATGGTTTCTCTATTGTTCTTGTCCTGCTGATCCAATCAAATTAAAGAGTTACGGTACGGTTACGGCAAGGCTACGGAAAATGCCGTAGTTCACTCATACAAAATCTGCTCTTGACTATAATTTTATGTAGATCAAGATATTAACCATATCATCCAAATCCTCAAGGCCCCAGTCCCTGCAGGTAATTGGGAGCTTTGCTCTTAGCCTCGATTATTATTCCAAAATTGCCACCAAAATGTACACAATGACTGCAGAAACTGATGCATACATTAAACAGGGTTACAACCTGATATCATTCCGCTAATAAATAGCACTGGGATTTTTGCTTTTCACATCTTTATTATTTTGTGTACTTTTGCAATTTTGACTTCTTAATGTACCGTGCTAAATACCTGCATACACATGTAGGCCACACTTTTTTAGAAAAAAACAAAGGCCATTTATTAAAGTTGCATTGAGGATGCAGCTTATAGTCGGGTACAGGTATACATTGTACATATCGTATTTTATCATGAACACTCGTTCCAGGCGCCTCCTTCAAACCTTGTACTCGTACAATGTATATTTCGCCAGAAAACCTCGCTTTCTCTTGCGCTCAAAGGAATGAGGTTACTTGAAAATCTTGTCAGTTAATGGGGGGAATAAAAGAATAATCCTGGAGTAATTTAAAGACAGAAAGGCTACAATAGACACAACAAATTATAAGGAAAGTTGTAATCATATTCGAAGTTGGAATGACTTGGAATGATAACAATCTCTTCTGAAGAAGTTTTGCTTCAAGTACACACAGGTATTTATGGTACATCTTAGTGTAGTTTGTGCATATTTAACTTCAGTATGCACCTTATTTATATCTCACCTCTGCACGGTACGTAATCTGGTAATCATGGTATCAGAGTGAGGCCAGTTGTTCAGTTAATTGTGGTCTTTGTGTTATAAGGAAAATAAAGTTATTTTCCGCCATCAACTAGTTTTTTTCTCTTACTGTGACAACCTGGGACAAATGGCCTCGTTTTGATGCCTTTGTGAATAAGGCCAATGAGAGTGCATGAAGATGCATTAATGAGTCTAGTCATTGCAGTCAGCGGCAAATTGCAAATAATCATTACAGTGGTCTATCAGATTTATATACTCCCTACTGAACAGAAGACTGCAGTCTGATGCTCTCTGTTCATGCAGTGCTCATATGAGTTTACAGCTTCTTACCTTATTAGCATAATGTCCTTTATCTCCACACTGTAAATTAATGGAAACATGAAACTCTTGGGTAAGTTTAAGATAATTACCACAGGGTAAACAATGCTTTGTAAAATATAAATACTGTATTCCTTGAATAATCATCTACACTTGAATAATATTATTGCTCAACTCTACTCAAACAATAGCCCTGGATGGGGTAGGGGTATTGGATTGGGAGGGGGTCCCAATTTTAACCTACAAGTGACATGGGGCAAACGTTTTGCAATGTTTTGGTATTTTGTTTCTCTTATGTTTGCCAGGTACTATATATTATTGCGGAAAACTAATATCTTAATTATCAAAAGGCTGTGGTGCATCAGCACTGATAATCCAAAGCTGAGAGAGATACATGTATCTGTCAACTCCTGTTATCACTTGTACTGTAAGAGCCTTTTGCTAATAGACTCATTTCCAGTCTGAAATGGGGTATGAAATGTAACCCTTTAGTCTGAAATGGGGTAGGAAATTTTGATTTTCAGATCTGAGAATGGGTAGGATTTCTTAGGTCCCAGCGGAGCACCAACATCCAAAAATTAACCCTAGCCCTACTCTCTCCCCCCTTAATTTGAGGAGGATTATGCTGAAATAGAGTTAGACTGTATAAATGAAATGTACATTGTACAAGCTGAAGAAGTACTGATGACTTTGACAAGGGCAATGAAATTGACACTGATCTCATTTAAAAATCCTTTCAAAATGAGGAAGGATGTCATTTTCCATTTCTCAATATCTTGTTCACGAGATATTCAGGTTTATATATCTGCCAATAGTGGGTAAAAAGAATCGAAACTTTGTACGAGTATGGTACTAACTAAAGGAAACTACACATCACTCGCCTTTCAGGCTTGAAAAAATAAAACCGACTCGTAAAAATACCCAACCATATTACACAACTTTCCGTGTAATAATATCTTTATACATACAGGTACTGTGATGAAGGACGTAAGGTTAATTGTGAATATTTGGTGAAAAGTGCCAATTTTGAATTGATGTAAAATAATATTAAAAATCTAAACAAAATCTTTGGCCTCATTCGTGAGTATGTCGTAGAACAACATATTTTGTGACACCATGTGCAATTTACAGCTATTTTGGCCATGTTATGATGACAATCATTGTCTATATTTAAGGACAGACATGAAAAACTAACTTCAAATTGTTTCATGAATACGGTTTTGCACACTGAGGTCAGGAATGTAGTAGGTTGGAACCTTCATAATCACTCCATGCCTTTTCTCCTCCGAGCTTTCTTTAATTATGTGCAAAATTGTACATTTTATTAACGTTTTCAAATTCCTCTCTTGCTGTAGAAGTTTCCATTCCATCAATTTTATTAAAACTCATTCCCAACAAAGCTCATCTATCTTCCAAGAAATCTGTTTTTTTTCTACTATTCTTCAATATCAGAAAATACATGTACATGGTACAAAACATATCATGCAATGATCGGCCAAAAAATTCCCACTCAAAAGTGTGAATCTTTACGATGCCAATTCGGCAGTCACAATATTACCCACAAGCCACATTAAAGAACATTCTATTGCCATATTAGACACCAACAATTTCTGTTCAGCCTGTTATATTGTAGGCATTTCTTGCACATCCACTCAAGCTTTCAATTAATCTGTCAGGTCAGTTTGCTAAGAGCACACATGTACATGTACAATGTATATGGTAACAGCAATACAATCTACTTTTAATAATTTAGCTACCAGTAAATGTAATGGACATACCTTAAAGCAAGTGACCGTTTCAAGTGGTCTTCTGCCGAATGTTGGATCTCCTAGCGAAACTTGCGCATTGGGCTGAAATAATGTTAAAATAACATATTAATCATTGGATACTTAAAATATCACAATGAAATCTTGTTAAAGGGACTGTGTCACGGTAAGACTTTACATTCGTTTTTCCGGGCCGGAAAGAGCTATTTCCACTGATTTTGATATGAACTAACGAATCTCTCAGCCATGTGGGATGCTTAAATTGAAAGCAAAAATGACTAACAAACTGTTTTTAAACAGTCTCCAGGGAATATAGTGAAAATCCTTTCAATCAAGCATTGAGGGAGGGAAGTTTAACTGTTTGTATCTGTAGTAACCTTTGCTTGAGGTTTAACACGAGTTCCGTTACACAGAGATCCCAACTAGTCAGAGCACACACTCGACCCCAGGCCACTTCATTCCTCCCCACTAAGTCGATAAACAGTATTGACAATATAACAATGTAAACTAAATGAACATAAACACAGTTCAAAGTTCATAGTCCCTTAAATATGCAGGTGTCTCCCGCTTGCGTCCAGAGCATCTTCTTGTTAACTCTTCAGCTTGTTTCAGATGACCTGGCTGCTCCTCCAGTCTCGGTGCCATTGGTCCTTGTAGCATGGTATCCGGTATGTCAATATCCAGTTTACTTTGGCCTGAATCAGTACGGCGGCGTAGGTGGTCCTGATGACGTCGGATGACTGTACCATCTTCTAGCTGTACCTCAGCGGACACAGGGCCTGACTTCTTGACGATGGTTCCTGGTACCCATGCTTTCTTCTGTCTGAAATCTCTAGCATAGACAGCTTCCTCCAATGGTAGTTCTCTCTCTCGGGCATGATAATCATGTCTTGTCTTTTGCTGAGACTGTTTGGTCCTGACCCTCTCTCTGATATCCGGTTGTAACAGATCGAGCAGAACACGTGGTTTCCTCTTCATGAGTAACTGTGCAGGTGGAACTCCCGTTGTTGTGTGGGGTGTTGTACGGTAACTCAGAAGGAATCGGGACAACTTCGTTTGCACACTTCCAGATTTCATCTTCACAAATCCTTCTTTAAATATGCGCACAGCACGTTCTGCTTGGCCATTAGAAGCAAGGTGGTAGGGGGCAACTCTAATGTGTTTGATGCCATTTCTCTTCATGAATTCAGCAAATTCAGCACTTGTAAAATTTGTACCGTTGTCACTCACTACCGTCTCTGGCAATCCGTGCGTAGCAAATATCTCTCTCAGCTTCTCGATGGTCGCAGTTGATGTGGTAGATTTCATTACGTGCACCTCCAGCCACTTAGAGTAGGAGTCCACTACAATAAAAAACATTTCTCCCATGTAGGGCCCTGCATAATCTATGTGGAGTCTGGACCACGGTTGTCCGGGCCACTCCCAGGGATGCAGGGGGGCCTCCGCTGGGGCTACCTGATGCCGTTGACATTCCTCACAGGTCTTAACCTCCTGCTCGATTCCCTGGTCCATCCCTGGCCACCAAACGTAACTGCGTGCAAGAGCCTTCATGCGCGAGACTCCCGGGTGGGCCTCATGTAGTTCAGTTAGTACCTTTGACCTTCCCTGGGGTGGGACAACTACTCTGGACCCCCATAACAAACACCCTTCTTCCACACTCAACTCTGTCTTCCTTTGGAAGTATGGCTACCTCGTCGCCAATGTAGTAACCTTTGCTTGAGGTTTAACACGTGTTCCGTTACACAGAGATCCCAACTAGTCAGAGCACACACTCGACCCCAGGCCACTTCAGTATCCAATTAACAGCCACTAAACGAGCGATTACTTGATGCATGTGCAGTACCATGACATAGCCCCTTTAAACCAAGGTATGAAAGGATCATACAATTGTATTTATAATCATACATTGTAGTAGTAGCCTCCTCTGCAGACAACTCTACATAAATCTCCATCAGCACTGTCAATAAAAGCCATGTTTGACAGGCTGGGGCCAGTAGGTTTTCCTGGTGGTCTAGTAGATTGGTTTGACAACTTGCCCAGGAGCCAAAATATACTACTATTAACTGGAATTTAATTAATATTGAAATTTGGGACAGCTTGATAGACCCATGGGCTAGTGATGTAAAGTTGAAGTCTGACCAAAGGTCAAGCATCAATGTATTAAGAAACAGGGCTACATTTACATGTAGATAGGCTGGCCTGACAAAAATGTCAAGAAAAAGCATGAAATGAACACAGCAAAGGCCTACCCTATTGCTTTCCTTTGCTGGGTTCTGTGGACATGTAGACGCCTTGTGTCCTGGCTGCCCACATGCATGACACGTGATAGGAAGCTTCTTCTCCATCCCTTCATCTTTTACTGGCAATTCAAACCTTGGACTTCAAGAAAATAATTAATTATAGACTTTTCATCTTAAAGGGGCACTGCAGTAAACCCCTACATGATACACTTTCTCATGACAAAAGACAAAAAAAAAAAAAATTACTCACATTAGAAGAGTACACATATGTGTTGCAGGTAAAAATTGTTTTCAGGTAAAATCCGATTCAACCTACTGTTTTTAAAATGGAAGCAACCTATGAATGCAGGTTAAAGTGGTATTTTTTAAACTATGGTACATTTTTTGGGTTCACTTTAGTTACCGTATTTGACCGCGTACAAGCCGCACCCTGCGTATAAGCCGCACCCCCACTTTTTGGTTTCAATCTAACCTCAAGTTCAAATTGAAAACTTAAATGAAATATACCGCGTATAAGGCGCACCCCGAGTTTAGAACATCACAGCAAAAAATATTATCTGAGTTTCTCTCAAAACTTCAAACAACTGGATTCTTTTTATCTAAAATACAAATGTTGTTAAAATAAACTCCTTGAAACTTGGCCCGACTGTACTGCAATCACACTTTGTCTTCATCGAATGCAGCTGCCATTCGTGTGATCTGGTACATTTTTTTTGGATCACTTTAGTTACGGTAATAGTATTATTTATCATAATTGTATTCGCTGTGCCCACCCAACAACTCCAAGTCGGAACCTGACCATCTGCCAGTGCTTGCCAGAACGTAATTTTCACTTGGGACAGTGAAAGTAGATAAAGATGTTAAGTATAGTATAGTCGAATATATGGGTACAATGTAAGCAAGTGCTGTAAGAAGACAGGGAGAGGGGTAGGGGAAGGAAGTGATACATGTGAGGCCCTGTTAGGATTTTAGGATTATGGATTATTAGGGTTTTCAGAGAAGGGATACAGATTATTGGCAACTACATGTACATGTAAATAAAAAGATTACAGATTATTTGGGTTGGATTTTAGGATTACAGATTATTATCACATCGATGACTTTATATGATTGGATATTTGCATTTACAAAATAAGGATACAGATTATTTCCAAAATTTACCCAGGATTACGGATTATTCAGACCCCCCCTAACAGTACCTCACATGTACATCTAAGGGAGTAGGGAAAAAAAGGGTGAATATATTTTTAGTACACAAAAATACCTAGGTTGAATCGGATTATACCTACATGTAAAAATGAATATAACCTAGCTACTGTCGGCTTCAACATAATATTATAATTGTGCTTTCCAGGTACTGGAGAAAATTTGAGACAATTTTTGATGAAGGATGACAAAGATTCGAGTGGATGAAAAATACTGCATGTAAGAGAAATTTAGAGCAGCTTGAAATTGGTTCACTATATATGACTGAAATCAAGTTTCTAGAATAAGCCTTAATTTGTAATCCACTTTAATCTTCACCATCCTCTATCGAAAATGTTTGAAAACTATTAATATTGGGACATTCACATGGTGTATTGTATTTCACTTCTATCCTAGAGACTATTTTTTTTAGTTTTGTTTTGAAGAAACTCGAAGATTCAATTGAAGGGTTGTGTGCTAAAAGAGTAACACTCTTTGCTCTTATTTATGTTCGCTTTTTGTTTATAATATGAAGTTAAATTTTACGTAGATTGTGATGATTCTTGAATGTGAAAATGCTGATAATAGAAAAAAACTCAAGATTTGCAAAAACATATTTGTCTTTTCTCTCAGGGGTTAATATCATGGTGTCCAAGCTGTTTGACCCTGGGTTCGACTCCTGGCTGTGGCAGCACAACTCTTTCGTTGCCATAATTTTTTTCAAAACTGAAAACATTAATTACCGTATTCACTCACGGATAAGCCGCACCTTTTTACCCAAAATCTTTGTTTGAAATCGAGGGTGTGGCTTATCTGCTAGAATATCTGTACAAGGTTCCGTAAATTTACATAAATTTAATTTTTAAAAGAATTTTTTTTTATTAACTCAAGCGAGTTATGGTTTATAGCACTAAACACCACACAAAACCAAAAGAAACTAAGCACTAAGAGAGCCGTTGTGATGCAAGTTATTCTTGCTGTTAAACCTTCTTCATCAAAAGATCTTTAACATAGTTTATGTAGTTGCTTTTCTGGAGCAACTAAATGTCACCACACATGGGATCTCCATTCCACCACAAAGCTTGTTGCAGTGTTGTTGTCGGCCTGTTACTTTGATGGTTATAGTTCCTCCACGAGCAAGAAACTTGAGTATTTGCATGGTAAATGGCCCACTGTGTCATCACTGTTCAAAACTTTCACAGCAAATTAGTTGAACTGATCTTCCACCTCTCTTTGGGTAACTAGTTTTTGTTCCAATAGATGTCTTTTAGATATTCTTTTAGACATGAAACATGTATCTATAATGGACAGCAAATAAAAAAGGAAACTACCATACTCTAAGTGGTTTTGACTTCGTTCAGCGAAAACAAAACTTCTAGTGTCCAGTTCTCTCTCTTCCAACAGATGCCTGGTTACTAAGCTACGGATGAACGTGAGCACGCTGTTGGTTTAGTTGACATGTAAAATTTGATCTAAAAAGTGACCCGAATGAACAGATCTCAGTAAACAAATACTATGGAAAGATAGGTCATGACTTTGTATCTAAGTACAGTATGTAGAATTGAAGTTTATACAAATGTACTACTTCAGAGCTGAAATTACAGATACAACTTTGGAGTTTTCTCAAATTTGAAAGTCCAATGAAGGTTACAATGTACATTTGATATTCTTCCTAAATTCAAACTTCTAAACTTGGGGTGCGGCTTATCTGCAAGTGCGGCTTATCCGTGAGTGAATATGGTTGGTAGCCCATTCTAATCAAAAATTTGCTTCACGCTAGTGCACTTCACAAAGGAACCACTTCACAAAGCCCTTCACTTATTAGCTTGATCGCAAAAGTGAATTACGTGTACTAAACGGACAACCAAATTTGAGACACTTTGTGTTTCGAAAATATCTTTCTGAAATCCTGTAGCTATTAAACATGGATATAACCAGATTCCCTTCGGATTCCCTTCAGACTCTGACAGGTACCAAGACCTGCCACTGCAAAGTGCTGTTGTTATGTCAGGGACTCGAGGGAAATTTAGGAATTTAAGTTGCATGAGCTTTAGTCACTTCATGTACTACACTTTACATTGTTCTAAGTACATGTATGTTTATTACTTCTAGGGTCATTCCACAGTTAATCCTCCATTGCAGAGAAGACAAATCAGAGACATTATTTAAGTACACAAAGAAATAAAAATTATCAATCACATTCTTTTTGCTCTGGTGTGACAGTTGCCACTTAGGTCTAGCCAAACCAATGTTATAATTGACCATGAATTACATTTGTATTAGAGGGAAGCACAAGAAAATTGGAAAGGGAGCGAAAGAAAAACGCAGGCCAAAAAAATGAAGAGGGGACTGGGGAAGAGAAAGGGGAAAGCGGAAAAGGAGAGCCTGTGGAACTACTCAGAACGACATCGTTCCTCCCACTTCTGGAGGTGTGCGTCACAATCTGGCACAGTATCATGGGTAAATTTGTGGAAGACCTCATTGTTGTCCGTAACACAATATCGAGTAAACATGTCAGCTGCCAAAAGAAAGTAGTCGAACAAGATTTTGACGTAAATGTACCTTTGTATTAAATACCCGGTATCTCTTGCAAATATTTGATCAGGAAAGCAACAGAAAAAGGGGGAAACTGCAGAAATTTTCTGTGATACAGTTAGTAAAAGTTTCAACTTTTGTTCGCGCGCGCTGTTGACGTCATTATCACACCATTTTTTAACAGAGCGCACGCCAGTAGTCGAGTCTCCAGCAGAATATACAAAACGACGGAACAGCTTGAGCTAGGACGATCATTTCATCAGCTTTTACTCCGAAAACCACTTGGGGTAGACCCAGATATTTTAAATGAAGAAGGGTTAAATTAACTACACATCCATACAGAATGAGTACAGCAAATTTGAAGTAGAAATAATCTCTTCTATAAACTAGTATTAGGCAACGCAACGCAACGCCCCAGCTGTCAGAATATTTTGTCATCACCGCGTGACACGACCTGTCAAAATTGACCAATCAGAGGGTATACCAGGAGCTGGTATACTGGAACGAGGTCGTTCTGAGTAGTTCCACAGGCTCTCCTTTTCCTCTTTCCCCTTTCTCTCCCCCAGTCCCCCTCTTCTTTTTTCCGCCTGCGTTTTTCTTTCGCTCCCTTTCCCACTATCTGAGAGCCTGGAACAGGCTACTGTTTTACAAACCACAGTTTTCAAGTTCAAATTTCTGTGAGTATTTAAGGAACATGTACTTGCATTGTCTTAGTACTTCATATGGAAGAGTACTTGTTCTAGTTAACCTGAACAACAACAGTTTTCAGCTCTAAGTATTTGAATGTTATTACAATAAATGTTAACTAGTCTTGTAACCATTGTGGAGAAGACGTTGCGGAGAAGACAACAAATGACATATTCATAAACACAACAAAACTCAGTTTGTTAAATGTCAAACAGACAAAACAAAATTTTGTTCTTAGTTGGTCTCTTAGGTAAAGGCCACTAGGGGATTTGGTTCATAAAGCATCAATAGTATTTATAATAATATATTTTTATTATAATAATATATTTATTGTATTACAGTTATTGTATTAATTACAGTTGTCTTCTCCGCAACAACACTTTTCTGATTTTTTCACAATAGCAACATCACCCATAAAGTAAACTTCAGACTCGTGCCTTATATTTCTGTAGCAATTCAATGATATTTAATGACTTTCTAGAAAATCGTTTAAGGGAACATAACACTGTGGAATGATCCTCTGAACAAGATAATAACCTGATTTCAATGTGGCCTACTCTATCAGACAATATTGACTTACTGTTTATGTTTACACTTGGGACCATCTGGACAAAACCCGCAGATATAATTAATACACAACACCCTGCGGACGTGTCGATGCCGACAATGAGGCCCTGCAACAACAAAAACAACATATTGTAGAACTCATACGTGTATGTTGTGGTTCAATTTTCTCCCTTGGTTTATTTATTTTTAAACCAGCTTATTTAAAAAAAATCAAACGACATGTAGTTGAAATTTAATTCAAACTAGTTAAATTTGTTTATATCTTTACGGAGAAGTTAGGGTTGGTTGTTTACCTAACTTGTCTTTTACCTCAAAGTCCTAAATTAGTGATTTAGACCTAAAAACTCTAAATTACTGACTTTGCCGTAAAAACCCTAAATTAGTGACCAGCCCTATTAAGAACCCTAAATTAGCGACTACCGTAGCCCTAAACACCCTAAATTAGTGACTAGCCCTAAAAACCCAAAATTAACAACTAACCCTAAATTATTGAGCACTTAATTGGGTTCACTGATGGTTTGGATTATTTTAAATGTTGGGTTAGGATTTGGATTAGTTACATCATTGACTATTGAAGAAGGATTACAGTCGGTGTTGTTTAATGTGACTTACCGGTAGCCCTAAATGGTCAGTGAGCTATTTTGGTATATACTAAAAATCAAGTGACTGATGACGTCATCGTTACATCATCACCACTAAGTTAATCGTGGGAGAATAATACCATACCTGTCCAAGTTTGAACTGTCTGGCATTAGAAATGAGGGAGATATTGGCATGTACTTAAAATCATGTAATCGATGAAGTCATCGTTACGTCATTGCCACTAACTGATTGATAGCAACCCACTACCATGTCTGTCTAGCCTCCGATGCAGACGTCTTGTGTGGTTCGTTTCCCTCCCTCCCACACCAACGTCTGCGAACTCGAGCCACATTTTGTGTTCCGTGCCTTACGGATTGTTTATTTTGCCCAATCAAATTGCTGGTTAGGTTTTCCCCTTAGCCCAAACATTAATTAATTACTTCGTAGACCGTGGGAACACAAACACTTGATTGGCTGATTTTTTTACTTCCATTCTGCACGGGCAGCACGTGCCATCTCCTCTCAGTCGCCTAGACAACAGAAAATAACTTTAAAACGCTCAGAGGTTGCCAAGTGGTGAAAAAAACGATATCCTGGACTTTTGACAATGGATTTCGAATATCTCCAAAACAAAGATCTTCCCGTCTTTCCTGTCGCCATAAAAAAACTTGCTTTGGTGGCAAGAATACTCAGTTCAGAGACTGTGAAGGTTTGTAGGGAATTATATTCATATCGAAGTTCTGTGCATTTTAATGAGCTCCCGGAAAATAGGAGCTCCTCTCTGATTGGCTGAACAAAAAACCCGGCTTGAGTTCGCAGACGTTGGTGTGGGAGGGAGGGAAACGAACCACACAAGATGTCTGCATCGGAGGCTACATGTCTGTCTAGGTTTGAGCCAGCTGGCATTAGAAATGAGGGAGATATGGGCATGTACTTAAAATCATGTGACCGCTGACGTCATCGTTATATCATCACCACTAAGTGATTTGTTGGAACCCAATACCATACCTGTCCAAGTTTGAACTGTCTGGCATTAGAAATGAGGGAGATATTGGCATGTACTTAAAATCATGTAATCGATGAAGTCATCGTTACGTCATTGCCACTAACTGATTGATAGCAACCCACTACCATGTCTGTCTAGGTTTGAGCCAGCTGGCATTAGAAATGAGGGAGATATGGGCATGTACTTAAAATCATATGACCGCTGACATCATCGTTACATCATCACCACTAAGTGATTTGTTGGAACCCAATACCATGCCTGCCCTAGTTTGAACTATCTGGCATTAGAAATGAAGGAGATATGGGTATGTACTTAAAACACGTAATCGATGACAGCATCATTACGTCATCGCCACTAAGTGATTGATAGCAACCCACTACCATGTCTGTCTAGGTTTGAGCCAGCTGGCACTAGAAACGAAGGAGATATGGGTATGTACTTAAAACACGTAATCGATGACGGCATCATTACGTCATCGCCACTAAGTGATTGATAGCAACCCACTACCATGTCTGTCTAGATTTGAGCCAGCTGGCACTAGAAATGAGGGAGATATGGGCATGTACTTAAAATCACCTGACCGCTGACGTCATTGTTACGTCATCACCACTAAGTGATCTGTTGGAACCCAGTAACATGCCTGTCCTAGTTTGAACTGTCTGCCATTAGAAATGAAGGAGATATGGGCATGTACTTAAAACACATAATCGATGACGTCATCGTTACGTCATCGCCACTAAGTGATTGATAGCAACCCACTACCATGTCTGTCCAGGTTTGAACTGTCTGGCATTAGATATGAGGGAGATATGGGCATGTACATTGTACTTAAAATCATGTGACTGATGATGTCATTATTACGTCATCACCACTAAGTGATTTGTGGGGATCCAATTGTATGCCTGTCCATATTTGAACTGTCTGGCATTAGAAATGAGAGAGATATTGGCATGTACTTAAAATCATGTGACTGATTACGTCATCGATATGTCATCACCACTAAGTGATTGATAGGGATTCACTACCATGTCTGTCCAGGTTTGAAGTGCCTAGCATTAGATGGGCACCGTCAATACATCTTCTCCAGCATGACCAAATCTTTTCGAAATCTTGGACAGTCATCCAGAAAGTCAATGCACAGTCATCGAGTCACAGAAAAAAATGACAAATAAATTATCTTGTATCCACCTAAACCCAATAACTCGTTCTGCACATGCGTGCATTTAAATTACTATTGTGTGTGGAATAAATAACCATTTATAGCTTGATTACATCTAGAACCTTCGCTTGATAATGGCTAATTGTGTTGACACATGCAGTCTAAGTAGTTCTGGAACCTTCCAATCTGAACAAGGATTGTGTGACAAAGTTATTATTTAGTGTAACTGTTGTAGGTTGTTTCTCAATTCAGGTTGTTTTTAAAACAACCTAGGTCATTTTTAAATCAACCTAGGTCATTTTTAAACAACCTAGGTTGTTTCTCATTTCTGATCATTTTTGAAACAACCTAGGTTATTTTAAAACAACCTAGGTTGTTTCTCATTTTTGGTCATTAATTTTTTGAAACAACCTACTCTTCCTAGGTTATTTTGAAACAACCTAGGTCATTTTTATTTTTAAAAATTAGCTAGGTCATTTCGACATTTTTAGAGTCTTTTAAATGTTGGATTAAGCATTACATTTGTCTGTTACTTAAACCTAAACACCCAAAATTATTGATTGTAGCTCTTAAAATACCCAAAGTGAGAGGTGATGCGCTTTCTTTTGTCTCTATTTTAGGTCAGTGATTACTCTAAATCGGTTCGGTGGGGGTTTCTCAGTGTAAGCATGTCCTGAAATTGTTAAAGCTAAAGTGCACTTGAAAACACTTGAAAACATCGCTAAATTATGTTCAGGTGTATTTAGACTCGTTCTATTAATGATTTGGGATTTTAAATGGTTAGGGTTTTTTTCAAATTTTGGGGTTAGGTTTGTATGAAAATTCGACAAAATGAATTATTAATATGCTTACACTGAGAAAGCGCCGGTTCGGTTGACACAGTTTGTTTCGAAGTACGAGTGGAGCCGTAATAAAGTCAAGAAACAAAGTATTTTTTTCTGGATTTAGCTTCCTTACTTCCCTTGAGTTGCTGCAGCTTTCATAAAACAACGCAACACAAACTTCTAATTCATCTGTGTTACAGTTTCGTCCCGGTTTATTAAATGTCGTCCATACAATGTTTTCGAAAGATGTTTCAAAGTCCGATTTTGTTAGTAGTACGCATGCGCACATGAGAGGGACTGGGTTGGAGATTAGTCACTTGGAGAATAAATGATGTGTTCAAATCAACAAGCGCTTTCGTGGCGCAGTGCGATAATCCGCTGGATTAATATCTACCAGGCGTTCCTCGTGATTCGGCGAAGTTAAGCCCGACCGGGCAAGGTTAGTACAGTACAGTAAGGTGTGTCAGGGGGGACAAGGAGAAAATTGAGGGGCAGTGGGAAGGGAGGGGAAGGAAGTAGAGGGGAGGGGTGGGTTGTCAAAAAAATATTTTGTAGGGGAGGGGTGGGTGATTTTTTTTTTCTTTTTAATTTTTTTTTAGAATCATTGAGAAACATCCTAGGTCGTTTTAAAAACAACCTAGGTTGTTTTAAAAACAACCTGAAATGAAAAACAACCTACAACATAGCCATGGATCATAATGTTGTAGCTAAATCAAATTGATCTTTAAATCAAAATGCCCCGCTGAACTTTGCAATAACATATCGAAGAGGTTAAAACAAGTTTTTATCCGGTCCACATCGCGGCAGAATTGAGTTTTTGGGAATCTAATGCTAGCCAAATGTAACTTGCTGTATACTTGGCTAATTAGCATATGTACTTGCTAGAGGCCTAACAATCCTCATCCACCCGAGGATAAATAAAGTTATCTATTTATGTCTTTAAATGTTTCTTAAAATGCTCAACGAAAGCAGTCTCTAATAGCAAGTGGTAATCTGGTCCATAGTCTCGGCCAGCAACCAAAAGAGTATCCCCATAGGTTTTGAGGTTAATAGCAACTGGTTCTGGTAACAGTTTTTGAGACAGTAATGAGCTGAGAGTGTGCCAAGAGGTTAGATAACGTAGTAATTCACACATACAGTATACCCAGGTACAAGACCATGTAAGGCCTTCATTATAAACCAATAGGAGGACTTAAAAATAATATGATAATGAACTGCAAGCTTGCAGTGTAAATTAACAAGTACAGGTGTAATAATGGTTATACTTCTTAGTTAGTGTGATCGTCACTAGATGTGCTGCAGAGTTCTGGACATTCTGCAATTTGTCAACAAGGTATTAAATGAGGGCATAAACGATTATTCCAGCTGTGTCTTGCAAGAAATATTTCCTAATCTTAGCTACATGTACATGTACATGTAAGTTCCTAATAATAATATTATGATAGTAAGATGTCATTCAATCTTTCTTACATGTTAATCAAGATTGGTGTATTGATCCAAGATTACACCAAGGTTGACCTTGCTGATGCTGTTTTCTCAGGCAAGCATAAACCGGACGTCAAAATCGCATCTGCTCCTGCGAGCATAGCAACTTAAAGATTACACGTATGAAGGAACAAAAACATTGGCAATAGCCCTCTTCGTTATACAACTGGAAGCGATAGATCAAAATAAACTATCTGATAATAGGTTGTGTTACCTTATAGTTGTACAGAACAGAGCTTTTTGCTGACAACAACATTAATTTCTTACCATGTTTACAAAAGCCCCTGTCATACCAGGGACAATCCTTTATTTTTGATTGTGGGTCTATATGAAGATATTGACACTCCTTGTTACTGCATTCACCTATTAAGTATTAGAAAAAAAAGTCATTTTTACATACAAGCGATAACGTAAATGCATTATTTTCAAATGATTTTCATGTGGAAAGAACTTTTTGAATTTTGAAAAGGCTTAAGATTGTAAGATTGCTTCAATGGGGCTAACTTTTTGCAGAAAGATATACATGTACAATACAAGTGCATGTAATACTACATATAATAATTTATAAAAATATACATGTAGTTTTACATGTACATACAGCTATTTCAATAATATAGTTAATGTTGCATGTCTGGGAGATACAAGGTGCTCGAGTAAAAATGCAAAGACCATTATCCATTTTGGTCTGCAAATTTACAATGTCATTCCCTATCTCCCAGACAAAATTAATTAAAATAACTGTACATGTATGTGTGATATTAGTTTATAAGGCACAGACAGACAGTCAGTATTTTGTGGTACAACTTTTTTGTGGTGATCGAGTCCTTGTTTTCTTCTCTTTGTTTTGGCCAACACACTTCAAGCTTGGGTCTTAAAGTACATGTAGCATGGACCTTGAGCATATTCAATTTGCAGCCCATACAGAAAGTTAAGGATCACAAACTGGCCAATTATAGCTCACAGTCACCTACATGTACATGCACCAAATGTAGTAACATATCATACAAATGTACAATGAATGTAATCTTCACTTACCAAACTTTGAGTAAAAATAACACTCCGGCATCTTGGTCATGTCATACTGGTGCAGGAATTCACATTGATCTCCCTTCTTGCACAGACCTCGCAGCCAATGCTTACAAACAACAGTCTTTTCACCAGACGTATGTCTGAATGGACAGTAGGCACCTTTATTGCACGTACCATTCATGAAGAAATCACAGACAGCAGCACTTGATTCTGGGGTTCAAGAATCACATATTTTTTATTAATTTGTGATGTGCAGTATGTACATGTATGTATGTTAAGAAATCACAAAAAAACTAATATTTTTGTGGATATTACCCCTTTCTGCTACATTTACAGTACAGAAGAAGCAATGAGCATATCTTCACAGACTTGAATATGCTTAAGTACTGTACTATCTAAGATGTTCATGCACAGGCAGGCAAAGTTATGTACCTATCAATGTTACATGTATAAAGCCCAAGGGGGAGAGGCAAGGGATGGGGAGTTGACAGGCAGGGCTATCCCGAGGGTGAGTATTTATTTAACATATGCTGTCTGCCCCAGGGTGGGGTTATTTATAGGAAACAAGGAAGGTAGCTAGGGCAGTGGGGTGGGGAATTTTGATATTACTGACCAATAATGGTCAATACATGCTAAATTCCAATTCGATCTGTGGATTAGCCAGATCCTCACTTTGATCAGCCCCAATGGTTGTTTCAGGTCCCATTAGAAATTCAGAGATGCCCCAAAGGTGGGAAATTTGACTGTTTTTGGGGAGAAAATGTCACCCCTTGCCCGGCCTTCCCCTGGGCCCCCTCAGGCTTAACATTGATAGGTGCATTACAAGTAGAAAATAGAGGACACTGTACTAGCTTCTTTCAAGTGATAAACATCTTACTTTCTATAAATAAGATGACTTAATATGTTGAATAACCGGTACCGAATAACCAGTGTCTTTATAATTATATTAATTGATGCAAAGTTCAGCCAATTCAACATGCTAGGCCAGCAGCCTGTACTAATTGTCTTTTAGGACGCCGTCTTTAATTGCTATCGTTATTGGGCGAATCATTAATGATCTTATGAGGAGGTTGGCAGTAGGCAATGGAAAGAAAGGTTCTTATGTACTCCAGTGGCAGCCACGATGAACTTTCATACGACCACTAAGGCTCTAGTTCTGTATGAAGGAACATGCAACTGCAAGCATGACTTTGTTCTTCATTCTTGCTTTGATTTGAAAAGCTAGGCGGCAAAGAGCAAACCCGCTACACGATCAGCATAATCAGCTCATACAACACCACTATTAAGAACAACACAAGAACAGAAACAGTGAATTATATCATTCTTACTGTCCATTCCTGGGAACGGCAAAGGCACACATCCTATCTGGTTTTTGAGTTGGTATTCGATATCCAGTGTTATATCACCTACGCCCGCGACGATATCCTGCATTTTGGCAGCGTTAGTACCTCACCCTATTATCAACAACATATGGTAGTCTAAATATCAATATACGAAAGCTTTCTTTGAAAAAACTTCGAAAGATTTCAACATGACTAAAATACAATACAACATGTCCGACATGTGGGCTTTGTAACCAAGCTCGAATGTTGACCAGGCCGTCAATCCACACAGGGATCCCGAAAAAAGGAAGCCACGACCTCACTGTTTTCCAGTGGAGTTCGATTTGTTATCGATATAAAAACCCGGCAATTGTCGGTCTAGGGAGTCCTACGGACAAAGAGAGAACTATACTACTATTGCTAGGTTACAATTTCATTAATATGGCGCGCCGCCTGTGTGCTCGCTTTTCTTCTCAATCTTGTGTTTTACCACAATTGCCGGTAATCTCGCGATCTGATTGGTCGATGTGCGGTGGTAAATGAGAGTCCAGACAACGGTGCTGACGCGAGAAAGTTATAGACAATGCTGGCTCTTTCAAAACTGTCACGCTTTGTCACGCTTTGTAACGAAACTTCCTTGTACGTTATAATAATAATAATAATAATATTTTGACAGGAAAGCTCCACTCACAATTTGTGATTTTCAGGGAGGTCCTGTATTAAAAATATATATTTCACTAATATATGGAAAACAGGAAAGTTAAATAGTTGAAATAAAATAGAAATAGAACAAGGATTATTATGAAATTAAGTTATGTGCCAGTAAGATTTAAAAATTGATAATGTAGTTGATTGTATAACTTCAGAGTCTAAAGAGCTCCAGTCTAATAGTGCATGGTAGGTAAACTTCTGCTGTCCCCAATTCCTACGTGCGAATGGTAAATGTAGATTGTGCTGACGGCGTGTATTAGATGTATGAAAGTCGTGATTCTTCTTTAATTTAAAGTTGAAGTCCACCATGCTATTTAAGCATTTGAAGATAGTAATACAGCGATGATAGCGCCGTCGAAGGTACAGTGGTTTCCAGTTTAATAGTTCGAGTACTTGAGATGCAGAAGAGCTTGAGGGAAAGTCGAGCATAAGTCGAGCAGCATTATTCTGAAGAACTTGAAGGTGATCCATGAGGACGGTATTATTCTTATCTCCCCAGACGATATCGGCATAGTCAAGTAAGGGAAGGACAAGAGATTTATAGAGAGTTAGCCGCGCATGCAAGGGCAGCAAATGCTTTACCCGGCGGATGATGCCAAGACGTTGATTGACTTTATTACTGACTCTATCCACGTGTTCTGACCAACTCATGTTCTGACTGACTGTCACTCCTAAATATTTAAAAGAGTCAGTTCGGTCAAGAGCAGAGCCATTTATGGTCAGTGAAACCTCTCTGAAATCCTTGAGCTTGCGTGCGCTGCCATAAATTATGAACTTGCATTTAGATGTATTCAGTGTCAAGAGATTGCTGTTAAACCATTGACATATGGACAGAAGATTAGCGTTCAATTTATCTTTAAGTACCTGGGCATTAGTCGAAGAGCAGTAAATTACTGTATCGTCAGCGTAGAGGGACACCTCGCAGTAATTAACACATGAGGGTAAGTTATTTACATAAACAAGAAATAGTAGTGGTCCTAAGACGCTTCCTTGAGGGACTCCGACAGGAACTTTCTTGGGAGAGGAGGAGACATTTGCCAAGTTGGTGATTTGGCTTCTGTTACTGAAATAGATAGGACTTGAACCAGTTCACACTTGTGTCAGAAAAGCCAGCTGTTACTAGTTTATTGAAGAGAATAGTATGGTCAACAGTGTCAAACGCTTTTGACAAGTCCAGGAAAACAGCACCGGTTACTAGACCACTGTCCATATTCCCAAGGATAGTATCGGTGAAATGGGTAAGAGCGATCTCTGTTGAGAGTTTAGGTCTGAAGCCAAACTGCCTGGGTGTAAGGATCTTTTCTTCCTTAAGGTAATTATATACTTGTGCATGGACTGCCTTCTCAAGGATCTTACTAACTGTCGGGAGGATTGTAATCGGCCTGTTATCTAATATTGTTGTAAAAAACAAATTTCCTCTGGTTTTCCGTGGTGTGGACTCTTATTTACCACGATTTACGTTATCACATGGTCAAAATTTGTTGTGGACTCACTCGGCTGCTAATTTCCTGTGTTTTAACTGTTTTGAAGTTCTTGAAATTATCTGACTGCATTAGAAAATTCTCCTCCTATTCCGATTTCTCTTTCTTCCGAAACATTCATATCTGCCTAGCGGTAGACACATTTCTCAAAACTTTATCACCCTCACATTATTTTAAGAACAAAAATTACCTCCCTTAGATTCATTTTCCACCTTTACAAATATTAACCCCCTAAAAACACCGCTAGCGCTCCCTCCTACGACGTAACAAGCGATCTGGGCCCGGTTGCATAAAACCTCCACTTAAGTGCACACTTAGTATAGCAGTTACGATACGGTTACTGGTTATTTTAAGTGTGTTGCAAAAAGCACACGTATCGTTGTCGTAAGTGGACAACTTACGGGTCCATTTACGTGTAAACTTACGGGACAAGCGCAAAGTTGTTCATTATTTCAAGTGAAATACGCCTACGCTTTGAGACAACAGTTTAGTATGGTACAAACAAGACCAGTCATATTCACTCTTTGTTGTATAGCAGAACAACAAAATATCAAATTAATTATACATGTATTTGGATTTTCATTTGAACTAGAAATAAACATAAAAGCGTCAATTCACCACAGATGAAAGTTCTTTAATTGACGAAAAACAATAAAAAACCCTAAACGACACTGAACATTACATCTACATGTTTAACTCGCAAAATCCTAAAAGGACATACCGCAAGTTTCAGTGCTGAGTGCAAAAAACAAAATATAATTGATAAATTGATATGAGTATGGTGCAAGTGATAATAGCTAATACTTAAATAATAATGAGTATATAAGCGTTAAACTAAACTCGGGCAAGGATGTAATAAAAATAATGGTTTATTAACAGTACTTCCACTGGGTGGCTCTTCGCCTGTTAATCTAAATAATGTAAAATATAAAATGTTGATAAAATATGACTAAGATATAACTGAGGTGTACTGATGACAGTATTAAGGATTAAAATATGGCTATACGTAACTTTTGTAAAATTAATCAATGGAGTTTGTCGGCAGCGCAGTTCTTTAGATATCCTTTCGATAACCGACAAAATTCAGCAAAGGTTGCAGAGTTCCTAATATTTACAGGTAAATTATTGAACACGGATGAACTGGTATCCTGGAAGGTGCCATTTTTAGGTGGGACCTTTATTAATTATTAATAGCTGATTTAAATCTACTTATAAGCAAGCCGGGAAATCCAATCAAACGGCGACATGGCCCACCCCCATCTTCATTCTTCAAAATATATACTAAGTCTAAAGCCATTTCGACCTAATAGCATCATATTGGAATCAATGGCAAGTACATCTTGTCCAATATTTAAAAAAAGCTATGATAGGTGGCTAGCTCCAGACCTCCATTTATAAAGCCCACCTTAAAGTGACAGAAGAGGTCCTAGCCCATTATACGAGTGTGAAATGAAGCTTGTTCTCCATCACAATAACATGCACAGACTCAGTTCTTCGAGAAAGTGCTGATTCAAGCTTTCATCAGACTTAATGATGTCCTCCAGCACTCTCTATAAATGAAAAAAAAATGCATTAAAAAGTCTTAACTTCTGAGTGCTTCCTCAAACAAACTCTGCTGTGTGGTCCGTTGGATGAGTTGATGATGTCAGCAAAATGGCGGACTAAATAAGTTGAGCCCTTAGTATTAAAGGTCAGTTGAAATTTCCATGACAACAGTTATTGCCTTTGTTTTAGGGGGAGGGTTCTGTTCAGTCTAAAGTAGCTAAAAATTCACTTTTAAAACCTCGGCAGGACAAGGGTTAAACTTATGATCTTCGTCTAGTTCTACAATAGTAGTTTGTGGATAACTGGCAACGCGACATGATGTCAGAAGTGCTTGGATACTCTCAATACTTTAGTCGATCTTTTACCGTTTAAATCGAACAAGATGGCCGCTAACTGTTTGCCATTTCCACCGAAACTTGATTTGGAAGGCACCACAGCCCAACAAGCCGACGACTGGAAAGATTGGAAAACCATTTGGGAGAATTACATAATTTGTACGGAATTGAACGAGAAGGATGAGGCTATACAGGTCGCTCATTTGCTCACGTATCTAGGTCCAAAGGTCATTAAACTCTTTGGAACTCTGGAGTCGGATTTGCCCGAGGGAGATCGAAAGAAGATTGGGCCAGTGATCGACCGATTCGAAAAGTATTTTCCTCCAAAGAAAGATGTACCAATGGAAAGTTTACACTTTAATCGTTGTTCGCAAAAGGAAGGCGAGTCGTTCAACTCGTACCTGACAGCACTTCGTCGTCTCGCTAGCACATGCGAATTCAACGATTTGGATGACATGCTACGCGACCGGATCTTGTTTGGTATACGGGATTCTAAGGTTAGGGAGCGTCTTTTGCGTATCCCAGATCTTACTTAGCAGAATACGGTGGATCTATATGTTTGGCGTCAGAACAGTCTCTGGTCAACATCAAGTACATCGATGAGGGTATATCTCAGTTCTGAGGCCCTACACCTGTTGAGTGGAGCCAATAAGAAGGAATATAAATCGAAGAGTAGTTATCAAGGCGAGAGTGCTACTGAAACTTCTTCTGGAGCTAAAACGGCTTGGCAGAAACGTGAGAAATACTGTAAATTTTGCGGTTACATGCACGTTTTTGGTAAAATGTTCTGTCGGACTTTAGGTAAGACATGTAACTTGTGTGGCAAGCTTGACCATATTCGCGTATTCCACGAGACTATGGACGCCCGAAAACAAACCAACATCCGTGAAATAAGTTATGAACAGGATGATTCAGAAGGATAGATCTTCACCATGGGTAAAGCTTCTGCCAATAAAGCAATGATAACCCTGCGATTCAAGAATGGCGAAGAAGAGCAGTTTCAAATTGATAAAGGTGCAGATCGTACAGTGCTGCCGATGCGTGTCTACAAACGAGTGACGGGAGATTACAACCTCAAGAATGTTGTTACTGGTAATGACTTTGTCCTAAATTATGGAGACAAGAAGTTACCAATCTTTTGTACTTCAATCATCCGTGTGTGGAAACGGGATGGGTACTCTGCTCGACTAGAGTGTTACATCATAGAAGGAAATCGATTCTATACACGTTTACTAAGTTGGAGAGCCAGCGAGGGACTCAGATGCGTTGTAATCACAGACCAAGGTGTAAATCGTCTGCGTTCTGTTGAGGCGTTAGACTTCACTTCGAGAGCAGAACCCAAGAAGCATCTGATGGAGATGTAACCAGAAGTGTTCAATAATGAACTAGGTCAGGTGCCGGGAAAGTACCATATTCGCCTTAAAGGAGAGATGTCTCCAGTTAAGCATGCTCCAAGGAGGAAGTTAGCGCACGCAATTCAAGAAAAGGTGAAGACTGCTTTGGATGAACTCGTGTACCGAGGAGTAATCATAAAGGTTGAAGAGCCTACAGCTTGGCTCTCAACGAAGAAAAACGGAACACTACGGATCTGCCTCGACCCCAAGGATCTGAACGAAGAAATCATGAGGGAGAACTACCAGTTGCCCACGGTCGAGGCTATTGCATCACGCATGAAGGGTGCAAAACGTTTTTCAATTTGTGATCTGCGTGAAGGTTTTTGGCATGTTGAACTGGATGATGAGTCATCTCATCTTACTGCGTCCAGACAGCATTTGGACGTTACAGGTGGTGCAGAATGCCTTTCGGTTTAAACGCAGCACCCGAGATCTTCCAGAGAAAGATGCATGAGCTCATCGAGGGTCTAGAAGGAGCTGAGGTGATGACATACGACTTCCTTGTCTATAGGAGAGGCGAAACGCAGGAAGCAGCTGACAAAAATCATGGCAGAGACCTCGTAGCTTCTTTGCAGCGATGTCAAGATTGCACCGTCAAGCTCAACAGTGACAAGCTGATGCTGTGCCTGAAACAAGTTAGATATGTTGGCCACATATTTTCAGCAGAAGGAGTCTCCGCGGATCCTGAAAAGGTAAAGGCCATTGTTGAAATGCGGCCAGATCCGGTTGATGTCAAAGGTTTGGAGAGATTCCTGGGTATGGTTGGCTATCTCGGAAAGTTTCCACCCGGACTATCACAAATAACACGGGAGCGAAAGGTTAAAGGAGCAAGTTGGGTTTGGACCCCACACCATCAAACAGCGATGAAGCAATAGTGATCACACTTGTGTTGAGGTTCTACAGCCTTAGCGATGACGTCACTCTGCAATGCGATGCAATTCGGTTTGGGTGCTGTCCTACTTCAAAGCTCGCAACCAGTGGCATACGCTTCAAGAGCAACGACTACAGCAGAGACAAAGTGCGCCCAGATCTAGAAAGAGTATCTAGCAATCACGTGGGCTTGCGAGAAGTTCGACGACTATCTGTATGGCCGCCATGTGATTCGTGTTGAGACAGATCACAAGCCATTGGAGGTCATCTTCAAAAAAGCCTTGGACACAGCTCCCCTGAGGCTGCAGTAGTTGCTTATGCGTCTTCAACGCTATAATCGTGATGTGTTATACAAGAAGGGTAGGTGCTGACATGTGTCTCGCGGATCCTCTGAGTCGAGCTAACCTGCCCACAACTAAAGACAACTCAGAGATTCATGCACTCTCCTCTGTCGATCATCGGGACCCTCATTCCATATCGTCAGTTGGTTGGGAAGAACTCAGTCAAGCATCAGCAGTTGATCCGGTCTGTATACAGCTCCGTGACACGATCCTCACAGGGTGGCCTGAGTACGCGGTGGTATCACCTACTCTTCGCCCATTCTTTGGTGAACGATCTCATCTGATAATGCAGCACTCACTCATATTTCGTGGACAACAGGTGTACGTCCTAGCTTCCCTTCGCAAGAAATTGATGACACTCGTGCACTCAAGCCATATTGGTGTTACTAGCTGCCAGCGTCGAATGCGTGAAGCACTTTATTGGCAGGGCAGCAGCAGAGTTTAAGAACTTTATGAGTAAATGCGACATCTGCATGAAACACCGTGATGCTCAGCAGAAGGAGCCCTTATTGCTACACGAGGTAGTAAATCCTCCGTAGGCCAAGGTGGGCGTTGACCTTTGCGAGCACGACGGAAGGCAGCTTCTCGTTGTTGTTGACTACTATTCCAACTACCCGGAAGTCGATCGTCTTCGTGCAATGACTTCTAAGGACATCATCAGATCTTTGTCTATCATTTTCGCACGTCACGGAGTTCCTGGCGAAGTGATATCGGACGATGGCCCTCAATTCTCCTCAAGCGAATTTGCGAAATTTGCGGCGGAATGGCAGTTCAAGCACAGTACCTCGTCACCTTACCATGCATGCGCAATCAAATGGCAAGGCCGAAAACTCAGTTAAGACAATAAAGAGACTCTTTACGAAAGCTAAGGAAGAAGGAATTAATGAAGCCCAGGCTTTACTTGACTTTCGAAACACTCTAACTGAGGGAATAGGGTCGAGCCCAGCGCAACGTCTAATGGGTCAGCGCTGCAAGATGTTACTCGTGACAACACCTGCTTTGCTCTCGCCAAGGTTCAGCGTGAAGGCTGACGGAGAAGCGCTTCGTGCAAAGAAGAAGCAGTATCGTACCCATTATGATCTTCACGCTCGACAACTACCCACTCTAAGGAAAGGGAGCTATGTCAGCATACGATTACCTGAGCAGAAATCGTGGACGTCTGGCGTCTGCACTGGACAGCATGGTCCTCGCTCGTACTCGATTTGTGTCAATGGTAGGATGTACCGCCGCAACCGTAGTGTTTGTGATGCTCAACTACCCCTGAAAGGTCCAGCGGATGTGAATCAGGATCTTGATGCGGACGGTAAGTCTCTTACCGTACCTAACTCTTCAGCTCTTATGAGCCACAAGTACCACTTGGAACACCAGAGCAATGTGTACAAGCTGAATCACCATCTGTGGTTTCAAAGCCCCGCCAGAAACAGTTGCGGTATCAACGATGCCCCCCGGGGGGGGGACTCCCCATAAAAATAGACGGGGGTGCTCGACGTGAGAAATGAAATTCACCCCTAAAAGATAGCAATATGGGCGTGGCTCACAAACATTTTACCCCTAAAAGATAGCACTCCAAAAGACAAATTTGTGCAAACTAAAGGAAATAAGAGACAAAGCTCTGCCCCATAACCTCGTCTTTAATATTCGGATGGATCAAACTCTATATCGAAGCCGTAAATACCGATTCAACTTGTGGGGTCTCATGCTCGAGGATCCAGTTTCTCGGCCACAAAAATTTTGGGTCTCGGAGACCCCTAAAAGATAGCAGACCTTTGGAAGACCCCTAAGAGATAGCACTGCTAACGATTTTAACCCCTAAAAGATAGGTCGAGCACCCCCGTCTATTTTTATGGGGAGTCCCCCCCCCGGGCGATGCCCTCGCCCATTGTATCTACAATACCGCGGTATCCTACGCGCAATCGCCGTGCACCGGCAAGACTCATTGAAGAATGCTAATGATTCTAGGTTTCATTTGACTGTTTAATTCATATTAATTTAATTTAGTTTACTTGTTGACTCTTTAGTTGTGACTTCTTTTTTTCAAACGAAGAGCGTGTAACGTGTTTGTTTAGCTTACTACCAGACTGTTGTTATAGCGCCCTATAGCGTGTTTACCATATTTGGGCATTCTTTGTGTTACTTATCACGTAGTGGAATTCGTGTGAAGTCAACCGGTTACTTTTAGGTTGCATATCGAACTAGGTCAAATGAGTTAAACGTATGATCTTCGTCTAGTTCTACAATAGTAGTTTGTGGATAACTGGCAACGCGACACCAAGAAACGCTTTGTAAAGAAGGATGAACTATCTTTCCCTGACTATCATGATAAAACGGCTCTAACCAATTAAATCGGCGGTTTCTTCGTCCGTAAGATCACCAGAATTCGTTCTGACATTGACGCTACTGACGTGGATCCGAGTGTGTGCGATGCAGTACCAAACGACCCGGAAGTGGATGATGATCGGACATTATGCGCTTTTCACCCTCTTCAGTGAGAGTGACGTCTGTGCTCTCATTCAGAAGTCAGCCAAGAAGTCAAAAAAAGAATGGAGGTTTCTAAGAGAGGAAATGGCCAGGATTTTACCCATAGGAAAATGTGTGTCAGATGAAGTCAAAAGCAGCATTCATGAAATATTCGCGAGGCATCATGAAGTTGAGAGGTCGAGAGGACAAACCGATCTGGAGGAAGTCACTGCGGAGAAACATCGCTTTTCTACTCCCAATGGGCCCAATAAATTCAGACGGATGCCGTTTAGCTTAAGCTTGAACAATGCACCCGCAATTTTCCAAAGGGCCATGAACTCCATCTTAAATGGATTGACTTGGAAAGACTGCCTGGTCTACCTCGATGACATCCTTATCTTTGCAAGACGTTTGGAAGAGCATAACAGGAAATTGGAGGCTGTGTTAGACCGCCTTGGCAACGCTAGGTTGAAACTTAACCCCACGAAATGCCAGTTACTGAACGAAGAGACCACGTTGCTGGGGCACGTAGTATCGAAGGAAGGTATCATTACGAATCCTGAAAAGGTCGAAGTACTGAAAGAATGGCCAGTTCCTTGTAGTATCTCTGAATTACGTTCGTTTCTTGGCTGTTTTGGATACTACAGACAATTCATTGAGAATTATGCTGAGATAGTTGAACCACTCTACAGCTTAGAACGGAAGAATACCCTCTTCAAATGGTCGGATGAATGCCAGGCTGCATTTCACAAGCTGAAGAGTAAGTTAGTCGAAGCGTCGGTCCTTGCTTATATTATATCCACATTTTAACGAACCATTCATCTTAGATATAGAAGCTTGTGATGCCAGTATAGGAGCCGTGCTGTTCCAAGTCCAGGATGGAAAGGAGAAAGTGATAGCTTATGCAGCTAAGACCTTAAGTAAACCTGAGCGTAATTACAGCACTACCAGAAAAGAGCTCTTAGCGTTGGTCTGGGCGATGGAACACTTTGAACCGTATCTTTTGGGATGCAAGTTTACTGTTCGCACCGATCATCATGCACTGGTGTGGTTGAGCAAATTCAGGAATCCCAAGGGGCAAGTTGCTAGGTGGCTAGAGAGACTAGCTGAATTCGAATTCGTTGTAGAGCATCGTCCTGGCAGACAACATGGAAATCAGATGGAATACCAAACTTCCTTGGCCAGAAGATGACGAGAGACTGATCCGGGTGATAGTTGTACAGACGAAGAAACCATTCATACCGGAACTGTTAAACAGGCTCCAGTTGGGACGGCAACATCTGAGGGAACAGATGAGAGGTCAGATCCTTGGGGCAGAGAAGTAAGAGGAGCGACACGCGAAATGTAAAAGGTCTGCTAAATGCTACTTTGTCAATAAATAATCTGACATGAGACCTAGATGTCAATTAGTGTGCTGTGACGGCAGGACAATATAAAATCTTCCGAGGTACTACATGTAGGTATTATTTTAAAAGGCACAATATTCCCTCATGAGTAATGAAAACACTTGCACTTTTAACTCGGTAAACTTTAGCCCAAGTGTTGTCACTATATTTTCGGAATCGTTTGGACTTGTCCTTGTGAAAAGTAACACACCCAAATTGATTCATACTAACGGAAACGATTGAAGTAGTCAATATTCTTAAGCAAATGTTGGACCCAAAATTTTGACATTTAGGTTTACGTGTACAGCTAAAACAGGTGGTCATCAGAAACAGAAAAAGAGTGATAAAATACATTTTGGCAATTTACAAAGACATGGGTGAGTTTTTATTATATTTTCTGAACTTACTCACCGATGTATTTGGCAATTACCAAACACAGGGGTGAGTTTATTAGTAGTACCAGTATGTATTGACCATATTTGAGTCAAGAAGGTCAAAATATAATGTATCAGAAACTGTAATTTTATAGACATCTCGTAATGAATATGACAAATCTATTAAATAATCAAGTTGAAATGAAATGTTTTTTGTTGTTGCCGAATTAGAATTTGGCACTAAACGCTAGAGTAAGACTAAATAATACCTAAAAGTTTAACCACTAGGTAGAGATGCTGTGGTTCTTCCAATTTTTGCCGCTTATATAGTTTCCTGAAAAGTAAAAACGCTCTTCATTGACCTAAATTTGCCAGTAAATTTTACTTTTAGCATCAACAACTGATTTGCCTATGCACTTTTAAAGACTTCCAGAATTGTTTTCCAGAACATTAAACAGTATTTTGTCTACTGAATTATAACTGCTGCAAAATCTGTTATTACAGTAAGATTGTTGCCAGAAATAGTGCAATCAGTTTCTGGTTAATAGATGTTATTTTTTAAATGTTCTGCCAAAAGTCGTATTTTGGAATATCACGATCTATTTTAGAACCCGTTTTTAATTCAACACAGAGTGGTTTGGATCAAGTTGTACTTGCCGTTATCCAGTTCACACCGTCGATAGCATGTTATGGTACACTGAGGTCGCACAATATCACCATATGACATCTGGTGGTAACGGTGTTTATATGAAAATTTTCCGTTCTCAATTTTCGACAGAAATTTAATAAAAATCCACCAAACTTACCGTGTGTCTTGATGTGGTTATTCTTTATGTCTGGACCGAGTTTCAGGGAATTCGGTTAAATTGTTCTACCCCTAATAAGTATTAGTATCAGTCGTAGAAACTGAACAAAATACTGCGTGACGGGATCGTATTGGTAACAGCCTTTGCTGGAGCGAAGAAAGCCAGCCAACTGTCAATATCAAAGGTTCAATCTCAACACTTGTACTATCGCGCGTCCTAACTGACTCCACTGTCGAGCGCTATTGAAGAAAGACTGCAAAGAATTACTACAACTTTTAAGCTAGTCCAAGCTTTGCATTTTGATTTTTCAACAAGTGTTTCTCGATTTATTACAAGTGATTGTACAAGATTTCTCGCAAATAATATTCCAAGTACTGTTCCATAGAACACGCACATAACGTACCGCGCGCGGTTATTAACGTCACAATGGAGTGTAATGTACTGAATGCAAGGACCAATTCGGACGAAGTGCAGGAACCGGATCACCTTGGATGGGATCTAATCAGCAAAAATATACAAATATCAAGACAAGATGAAAGGCTGATTGTACGGTACTGGGAGTATATATAATTACTAGTCTCACATTCATGTTTTCAAAATTTAAAATTTGTAACTAACGGTTTTTTGCCATATACTTGTGTACCCTGAGGAAGGTTGGCCGTGCCAACCGAAATATCGGTAGTAATTATATATATTCCCAGTACCGTACAATTAGCCTTTCATCTTGTCTTGACAATGGAGTGTGGATGTTTGCAACAGTCCCTGATTACTCGGGCCAGGCCTTTGGCCGGCACGAGTTAGAAATCGCCCCCAACCAATCAGATTGCACTCTTTGTTCGATGGACAATATATCCCGAGGGAGGTTCAACCAATCAGATTCGATATCGCTCGGGTCACTTAATTTATTTACACAACATAACACCGTGAAACAAAATGGTGGAGATTCGGGACGAAGGAGAGATAAGAGGATATAAAGCTGTCGCGGAGGAAATTTCTCTCAAATTTGGAGTCCCATCTCTCAAATGTAATTTAATTCGTGGGAAAGCCTTCTAACAGGCTCAGGATATTTAAACTAGCGCCCTGGTCGGAGCCGAAGCCGGCGAGATCTATTTCGACACGATGAACACCACACGAGTCTTGGCCAAAACGCGAGGAAAGTTTTGGGTTTCTTCGATGGAAATGGCAAGATGTTGAGTTTTTCTAGGAGGATTGGATGGAAATTTCTCACATCTTACGAAAGGATTAGGGATTTAGCTGACGCTCCTAAACGTACGTGGTCTGACGAGTGACGTGTGAAATAATTTGAATCGACATTTTTGTAAGTAAGACACACATAAAACTTACCTGATTACATTGTTGTTATTTAATATTCGTTTTTATTAAAAGTAATGGCATCAAATATAGCAAGAAATATTTCGATTCCTGTTGTTACAGGCCAAAGAAAACGAGTGGGAAATTACAGTGGGAAATTAAATGTAGAAAATGAATTTGAAAAGTAATCACTCTACTCGAAAATAAAACGGCATCCAGATCTAGATAGATGACTTTATTTCACATTTGGAACGACATACAGTGTATCCCTAAATATTCACAAGGGATATAGCGGCTATTAGCCAAAGACAAATTTACAACATGTATGCTACAAAGCACCCCTGCTTGTACAGTGATGTCAGAAATAATATTATCAGTCCATGATCATAAATCCTACTGAAAAGCATTGATTTCTAAAATGTTGAAAAGTATGGGTTGGTAAACTCTGGTAAAAAGAATTGTTTTCTAAAATACACACAAAAAACATGTAAATTAAAATTGTAATATTTTTGAGCAAGTTAAGTTCAGAGACAGTGTTATGTGAAGTTGATTTATTATAATTAATGGGAGCAGTTGTGATAGGCCTTTTGCAGGAAACAGTCATGTCCTGGTATAGTACTTCGTTAAAGGGAATCCTTTACATAATACAGTAAACGGTTAGACCTTCACGTCTTCTCGGATAAGGACGTAAAATCGTAGGACTAGTGTCCCCAATTAGCTGCAAAGCTAAATACATTGACACTTACATAAATTCACTTACTTTTTTTTACTCATTTGAATTTCCTGTGCGCCGCCATCTTGGATTTTATGATGTCATAGTGTTGCCCCTATTGTCAGAAAACACTAGCTCCTTTGTTGTGCAACAATAGGGGCAACACTGTAACGTCATGAGATCCAAGATGACGGCACGCAGGAAATTCAAATGAGTTTTATCGACAGGAATATTGATGCATAAATGACATCTAGCATACAATTTACTGGAGACAAACATATAACAGTAGACTACTTAGGCATCCATAACAAACACTTCAGAACAAACATTGTTTTTCAGCCGAGGTTCCCTTTAACGAACGAATTGAGCTTGTGATCTCCATGGGAAAGACGTTGCCATAGATGCTGGATGGCAAGCTATCTTCAAAAACGCTATTTGAGAAAATCCAACAGTCGATTGGAGGTGGAAAATAGCATGTACAAACAGGTTTTGCTAATAACACTACTTATACTTACAAACATCCTCTTCATAATTTTTTGTGGCGGAGTCAAAAAGTTAGAGTCTGCCGTCATGTCAGTCACATCGCTTTCCAAGTCTTGAACTTTACCGATGTCAACCACGACACCAAATCCTTCAAGTGCAGTTTATTATTGCCCTAGCTTGTTCTTTGCCACACAATGCTTTCAGCATTGGAACGGCTCTACCGATGGAAACGGTTCTACGGTTAGGGTAGTTTTGTTTGACTTTAAAAAGGCGTTCGACTTGATAGATCACCACATACTAGTCAAGAAACTCCTAACGTTTGACCTACCAAGTGGAATTCTGGCCTGGATTATTGATTTTCTAACTTCTCGTAAACAAAGGGTTAAACAACTAAGTTAGGACTGCTACTCAGAATGGTGTTCCAAAGCGAACAAAGCTAGGTCCGTGGCTGTTGCGGGTACCTAGATGTGGAAATATGTCGACGATACCACAATTGCAGAAGTAGTTCCCAAGAACGAGACCAGCATTATCCAGGAATCTGTGGACGAACTGGCTATGTAAAACTCTAGCTGATAGATTTGAACTTCAACTTTCAATTTCAACCTAAATGCAAAGAACTGCGTATTAGTTTTTCTATAACCAATAACGTTACCGCTTCACCTATGTATTATCGTTAATAATAAGACCATAGAAAGTGTCTCTATAGTGCAAAGATCTTAGACCTTAAGGTTACCGTATAGACCTTCGCGGATGCCTCTCGTTAAAAAAATATTGCACTGTCAATCAGCAGCTGCTGACAGCCTCCAAAATGTTGTCGGGGATTTTTAATATTTCACTTTGTTCGTATATGCAAATCCTTCTTGAAGATGTTTCCAACTATATGACGCAAATATCGCAAAAGCCCGACATGCTTTGGTTCCTTGATAGTATATCTATGTTTTGGCCAAGTTTCGCAAGGATCCGATAATCTGGTAATCCGATAATCCTCCCTCTGTAAATATCAACATGTGAGTGTTGTGAGTTCTAAATATTGAATGTAGTGAAAGTGTGTGGAGAATGCTCGGATCATTAGCAGGATCTGCTAGAGACCTAATAAGCCTTAAATGTAATATCAGAGGGTAAACAAAATATTAGATTTTAGATTTTTTTCAATGTGCGTAAAATCTCATGACAACCTACACCTGTTGCTAGTAGAATATTGCTTATTTGTGGACATTGTTTAGCTTAATTTTGCTACAATCATGATTTCCTGTACTCGATGTACATGAATCTCTTTGTCTAGATATGATATTATCTTATAATTTTTATCGTAAACCTACTTTTTGTATTATTTTAGAATACTTATCATGTATATTTACAGTACATGTACATTGAGTCAAATACACTAAGCTTGAAACTTAGGGTGCGTTCGGATTGACCGTATTCCGGAATAAGAATACACAGAATGATAAGTACAAATCGCTTATTTCGGGAATTTTTAGTCCATGGATACAAGATGTATCCTGAATATCATATTTCAGCAAACTTTAGTAGCTTACAGTGCAAAATGTACCTGAACCAGTGATTTCAGTCCAGAGATTATTCCATCTATTCTTATTCCGGAATACGGTCAATCGAACGCGCCCTTAGATTACCGTAGACTGTTGCTAGTGACAACGAGCAACAGCTTGTACCGTACCCTTGATTTTATTAAAACCACTATAGTTCCAACTTTAATTAAATGTTTCTCGTACCAATTAGATGCAGGGACTTAGAATCACTTGTACTGCGCATGCATGCATGCTTTGTTCATAAAAAAGTTAATTTATAGGTTTTTGTTTTAGCACAGGAAGCCCAAGCTCTGTTATGTAAATTTAATTATTAGGGTTTGTATGGGAATTTTTTAATCTGGTTTTTCGATAAATATACTGTAATAAAGTGAATAAAACTTACCTGGTGTCTATGATCTGTGTCTTGGCTGTGTCTGTACGTAGTTTCAGCGAATTTGGGCGAATTTTGAATCCCTTACTCTTCATAGTAAAGAAGAAATGAAAGGTAGGAAACGAACTTCAAATCTCGGGTTCAAAGCCACTCACGTTTGGGTCGATTTTTTCACGAAAATCGCATCGATTTTACATTCTATCCCCGTGACTCGCCAAAGTGGTGCCAAAACCGTTAACACAGGAAGCCCAAGCTGTGGAATTTTTAAATCTAGCTTTCGTTAGTTGCAGAGTAAAGGATTCAAAATTCGCCTAAATTCGCTGCAACTGCATACAAACATAGTCAAGACACAGGCTATAAACACCAGGTAAGTTTTATTCACTTTATTACAGTATATTTATCGAAAAACCAGATTAAAAAATTCCCAAACAAACCCTTATAAATTAAATTTACATAAACGAGCTTGGGCTTCCTGTGGTTTTACCATTATAAACACTCAAATTGTTCCAATTTGCCACTCCATAGTTAGAATCAACATTTTTATAAAACTACTTTGCCATGATGTGAAGTTTCTAATATTGTCCTTCTCAGCAGATCATTGAAATGCATATACGGTAGTGGTAGCAAAGCGTAAATGTGTGTGTTGTGATTTTACCTTTAATTATAGTTGTTCAGACTGTTTGTTGTGGGTTCACATAATTCACAGACAAACTCCCAAATCATGCCCATCGGCCCGTCAAAAAACTACGGCTTATAAAATCCATTGCACTTCTCCAGCATCGACTTGAAACGTATCATGATAGTAAAATAATTATTTTCCTCTTTGACCACTCCAGCCAGTGGAATCGATATTTCTTGCGGTGAATAACTCGACCAATTTATAAGATCACTGAAGACTGCTTACCGTTGATGACAGTGGCATTACACAACGCAAAAACACTGATTCTTTTTCCTGCAAAACCCATATGTGATTTCCTTTCGTTCCGACCGTAAAATACGGAAGAACAAAGTCTTATTTTCCGAATAGAACCATGCTAACGTGGTCTTCCTACCGACAGTTCCGCCATGATGCCTTCCCATAAACATACATCGCATTGTTCGTAACATAAATTTCACCTACATTACGGCCTTAATCTCTTTAAAATGCTAGAAAAATGATGCCTTACAATTTGGCAACATGTAAAAATAAATATACTGAACGTCAGATTAGAAAAACGGCCGATGGAAGTGGATTGCATAGAGCGGTTGAAAATTGTCCAATTTTCGACTGTGACAAAAGATGGCGGCCAGCGTCTAAGCGCGCAAAGCATCAAGGTCCGTACGTACTAGGCCTTTAAGACACGTATAATTCACTCAAAGATAGGGAATAAGCAAGTAAATGAAGTCAGAGTTCTTAGCTTCGGAAGTTTTACAGCGAGTTCACACTTCATCAAAGGTTCTGTCAACATGTTAACCCAACAAGCCAATGAAACACAGGACCACTGGGGTTGTTGTGAATGAACCAAGAATAGCGCTGCGCAGTTTCTAAAAATAGATTGTCTGAAACGAGACCCCCCACAAAACTCAGACAAACACACGCGGCTGTTTACAGTATTTCAGTGACTTCGAGAGTCGTGTTAGAACATAGTTCGTAGTTTATTTGATCAATAAAAGAAGAAATACCTTAAATAAGATTACCAGTTATATCAGTAATGGTGACTACCAGGCACTGTTGCTGGGGGAGATGTAAGAGTGACTCTAGATGTGTAAAAACCTTCATAAATCGCTCAAAGAGATATCCTCTCAGAGATGGGAACATCGAGCACAGGCAGCCCAAGCTCTAAATATCTAGCTAATCACTTACAGCGTTTGTATGGGAATTTCAACGAGCTAGAAATACGAAAGAATTAATGAATAAATTGCCTTACCTTGCTTCCATAGTGTATTCCTTTAAAATTTAAAAAATGGGGGGAAAATACTTTCCCACAGAAATGTAGTTTTGGCTAGCCTGAATTTCAGCCGTCTCCTCCGGTTCGTTCCTCCGAACCGGAGGAGACGGCTGAAATTGAAGCTAAGCTTTGGCAGCAATTTTTCACATACTATTACATAGTCTACCAAACTAGAGCCGTTGTACTGGTGACAGGTCTTTTTGCCTCTGTTGTCACCTCTACCATTCAGAATTCTAAGGTTGTTTCCCGTGCAGGTTTCTATTAATAACCTCCCTCTAAGGTCGGTTTTATCCTCGTCTTCTGAATATCGCTTATCATTGATATCTAGCTGATAGTCTTCCGGAAGATCTGTATACCTGTTTTCATCCAGAAGAACGAATTCTTGCAGGTGGCCAGTTCGCGAATTCAGGTCGCCCTGCAGAACAACTCTACCTTTACTTGAGAAATGTAAAATGTCTTGAGGTCTTCAAATGGAGGGAAAAGGAGGAACTGCTCGCAGTCTACTCGTCCCCTTCAAATACTGATTAGAAGTAGAAGGAGACAAGGCCAACGGCTTATAAACGTCCCTGCCCAAGGACAAGGCCGGGATTCGAACCCCCGACCTCCCGCACTCTAGACCGTGCTCGACCAACTGAGCTAACCAATGAACTCAGTGAGGCGGTCACAGAGGCGATCACTTGAGATTTACAGTCTTAATTCTCTTCAGGCGAACCCAACCGGTAATTTTGGCCAACTTAAAAGCTCATTTCGGTTAGTTACATGGTTGGAACTTTGTTAAGGAATTATAGTGCAAAAGTGCGTTTGTGGTTTGCCTGAAGAGTTAAAAAAATCTCTTGAAAGACAAATGTATGGCACTGTCCTGACGAAGGGTTGTTTGTGCTTCACGTGATGGTTTTGGCCCGCGTCACACACTCGGGATTTTGGAAGTAAATTAGGATTTTGAAGACCCGAATTGGGTATTCGTTCACTGATGAATATCTCAGCTTGCCGCTAAAGCCAAGTAAAGGTGTGAAGTCTACTAGCACGAATAACACATTACTGAACAGGCAACGGAACAACAGTAAAGAAACCATTCATGTTTCGAAAGTCCAAATGCATCGTAGATTAACTGGAGAAGAACTATCGGTTACGTTTTGACTACGGCTCGAGACCCAAATGTTTTGATGACGCCATAACATGCTGCAATATCGTATCGGCGGCGTGAACTGAATGACGGCAAATACAACTTGATCCAAACCACTGTGACTTGAACTGGAGCCTGTGTCCTTGAACAATCGATTAGTTACGGTAAAGTCCAGTTTCAGGGTATATAGATAGAGTATAAATCAAGCCGCAATGACATTCAATTCATTCGTACCTGCAGCAAAGCTGCATGTAGTTATCGGCATCAGTGTAGTGTACAACAAAGTAGATCAGAAACAGCGTATTTAGTTCGACGAATCCAAACTAAATACACTGCGAAACACTTCATCAAAGCACTCCCTAATTCCTGTAACTTCCATATACACAGCCATCGTTGTCCATATGTATTAGCACACTATCTGTTAGAACAGGGAGTGTTACGCACTTTCCCAGCAGTTTGTCAACTTGAAGTTTTCTAACAGCTTGGGTGATAATCACGAACTGTTGCAAACTGATCCACACTCCATTGTGACGTTAATAATCGCGCGCGATACGTCATGTGCGTGTTCTATGGAACGATACTTGGAATATTCTTTTCCAGAAAACTCAGTTTACGATTACTTGTAGTGAATCGAGAAACACACAGCTGTGTACTATAATAGGAGTTGTTGATAAATCAAAATGCCAAGCTTAGACTGGCTTAAAAGTCGTAGTAATTCTTCATTAGCGTCAGTTAGGACGCGAGAGGGGGAGGGGAGGAGGAGGGGCTACTTGATCTGCATTGTATTGCCTGCTTCCAACTCTTGGTAATCGAACTACCTCATATTATGCTTGTTCTTAATTATTAGCTATTTACCATCGTGTTCACGCCATGTAAAGTATATTTGGTGAAAACCCAAAACGCATGCACTAGATTGTGTACGGGTCCAAAGAAATATTTTTTGTGGCTTGCCCCCCAAAATTTTTTTTAGGGGGGTGGAGGGGGGCTACTAGATCTGCATTGTGGCCCCAAAAAATTGTGGCCCTGCAGTTCTCTGGTCTCACAAAATAATGACCCTCCCCTTGGATAAGTCTATAAATATAATGACTCGCGAATAAGCAAAAACCGTGGACGAATATCCTGCTTGTTGAACGTTGGATCTGTATGAAGATCTAAACAGCCAAACTAATAATAAATAGAAGCGAGAAGTCCAAGGACTATAGCAAGGCTGAAACAACGTGTATAGTTTTGAACGTACTATATTTCGGCTAGCCAAACTAGTCTTCTTCAGGTACTAGATGTTGTAAGTAGAGGGTTCTAAAATAGGGGGTTACAATATATAGGATTTCACAATATACGATTACATTGAAACTGACCTTTACACTAAACCCACTGATAAACACCAATATCTTCTTAACTCCTCTTGCCATCACTTGCACACTAAACAAGCTATCCCTTTTAGTTTAGCTCTCCGTCTCCGCCGCATTTGCCCTAACGACAACGCTTTTAAACTCCGCACTAACGAATTGAAAACTTATCTCCTTCAACGAGGTTATAACCGCAAGTAAAGCGCGCTGCTGACATTGCTCGTAACGACGCGTTACATACTAAACGTTCGCAAAACTCACAACGTATACCATTCATTACCACTTATAACCCAGCGCTTCCTAACATTTCTCGTATAATTCACAAACATCTTAATATACTTCTTTCATCCGATCGTTGCAAAAACGTTTTTGTTAACTTTCCTCTCGTTTCCCACCGACGTTGTCCTAACCTTCGTGACCTTCTAGTTAAATCACAATTACCCAATAACACTACTAATCATTCCACACGCACACTCCCACTTGGCTCATTCCGTTGCGGGCAAAATTGTGCCACTTGTCCCTACATCGTCAACGCGCGGTCTTAAACAATACACTTTCCATTCCACAGGTGAAACCCGTTTAATCCATTCGCATATCACTTGTAACTCTAAAAACTTAATGACATGGTACAATGTAATCTCTGTCACCTTCAATACATAGGTGAAACCAAACGACGCCTCAAAGACAGATTCAACGAACATAGAGGATCAGTTGACAAACCTGACATTAAGTCTAAACCCTCCACTGTTGCAGAACATTTTCTTTCTAACTCTAACCATTCTAAAACTAACATGCAACTCATTCCCTTAGAACTCATGCATTCCTCACGAGACTCGATTCGTAAAGCCAGAGAATCCTACCTTATAGACAAGGCCAAAACAGTTGAATCTCATGGCATCAATAGACGTGATGAAACCTACACCTTTGGACATGACTCTTGCAACTCTAATCCTTTAATTGTTATGGACCAGAAGCAGCGCGCAACCCTGAAGTTCCTCTCTCCCCCTTCCACCGCCCATTCAATGTTGGGAAAAAAAGTGACCAGTATGAAATTTCATCCAACATTGAAAAGAGGGGGTCCAAAGCTGTAGCTCACTTTCACCTCATTTTCTACACATTTATTCACATACGGGTATGTTCTATTTATCGTCATTATTTTTATATAATTTTGTATTAGTTTTTTGCATGCCATTAGTTTATCGTAATTTGTTACATTTCTTTATTTACCTTATCTACATCACTTTATTATTTCATCATTTTTACCAGTATCATTCCATTGCGTCACTTGCTATTCACATATTGTGAAATCCTATATATTGTGAAATCCTATATATTGTGAAATCCTATATATTGTAACCCCCTATTTTAGAACTCTCTACTTACAACATCTAGTACCTAAAGAAGGCTAGTTTGGCTAGCCGAAATATAGTACGTTTAAAACTATACACGTTGTTTCAGCTTTGCTATAGTCCTTGGACTACTCACTTCTATAAATATAATATATACTTAATTAAAAAAATATGGGCCCCTCCTTTAAAAGAGGAGCATATAAAAAAATGACCCCCCCCCCCCCTAAATGGGAACATAAACAATCGTGACCCCTCGTTAAATAATGTCCGGTCCCTTAGCCTGTTCTAGATCCTCACCGGTGGGACGACGATTACGAAATGTGAGGATGGTGGTTAGCCTGTGGTTATACATTTAAAAAAGGAACGGTTACCAAGCAAATGATAACCGCTCACCTCATCGCGGGCTCAATTTCCCATCCGGCGTGTTTCAAAGTCAAAAGCTGAGAAAATAAAGCAAAATTATCCAAGAAATCCATCCAAAATGTCCAGAAGAGGTATGTAGTATATTTAAAGTCTATTGAATTTATTTAAGGGATAATTCTATTGATTGTTTTGCTGGCGTTGTGTTTTAAGGAGGTGGTCGTGGCAAAGTGTCTCACAAAGGTCGACGACGGCATTTCACTGATGCAGAGGAGCTGAAAATGGAGCTAGAAAAGGAGAAAAGGACACAAGAATGGAGGGTAGGGAAACCTTGCTGTATTGACTGATATTTATATCACTAAGTACCATTATAGACCTTTAAGATTGCGATTCTCGAAGCTTTAATAGATGTCGAATTTCATTCAAACTATTGACACTTTTTACCGTACATGTACCAGCTACATGTAGGGATGACGCAATGTTTTCCTGCGAATTTAATTAAATATCAATCCGTCTTTGGCCAAGAATGCAATACGATTAATATGCGATTAATTTACGACACAGTATAAAGTTCTAGATATATATTTAAGTTAAAGTTAAAAAAAGAAATGTATTAAAGCTAATAGTTATGGTATAAAGTTAACCTTATTATCGGCCACAAGCCCACAGCCTATTCTCAGGCACGCATGTAAACAAACAAATCACTCCCTATTGGAGGCACACAAAAAGGTTTTCAAGCCAATTTTCTAACCAAAAATATACAAAAGTCAACTTTTATTAAACAATAGCACCATTTGAACAACATACATACATCATACATGAATGCACATAACTTTATTTGTTCAAGCAGGTTGGGAGTGGGCAGCAATAAGCTGATGTGGACCTGCAGTTAACCTAAATTTACAGAGTAAAAATATCTCTAATTATATTAATAATGTTCTATAAAATTATGCTACTGTAAAATATATATACATATATAAGGTAGGTCAACCTATTCTCGGCAGTTTACTTTGATCGCTTCCAGTCATATCAAAGAGGGATATTCTTGGGTTGTGATTATTCCCAAGGGAATACAATAACAAAAAGCGTAGCAGCCATCTTGAAAAAAGAAGCAAATGTGGTTTCTTTTGCTCCTACCAACCAACATGGCCGCCAGTGCAACCCACCAATTACCAATGTTTTCTTCCTTCGTGATCTCTTTAGTACATGTAGTTGTGACTAAGTTTGCATAACCTGATTCCTTTAGAATTTCACTATTCTCCCTGAAAATAATGATAATAATAATAAATCTTTAATGTGCATAGGTAATAAAATATATTAAGAAATATAGCAATAATAGAAGTAATTGTAATTTGAATGCATTTACATGTAAGTAGGAAAACTATACATGACCAAACCATATTTAAAAATTAATCTATTTATATAACTGTTATTGAAGCGTTCCGTGTTTACTCTGGGCCTGGCCCTCCTGGCTTTATTCCGTAAAGCATACGGTACATGTAAGTGGCCTGATTTTCAGACTGTACGCTCACTTTCTCCCACCTCCCCGTCTGATAGACTTTGGCAGAAACCGTGTTCCTGACGTCGTTTAATTTCGACCAATCAGACCAAAGGTTTTATTTTTGGAGAACTGAGGTATGCGTGGAATGTCTAGTGGAGCCTGCATGAAGGAGAAGCCAAATGGCGGATGATACAAACGGACTTGATATGGCTTTGGAGAAAGCGTGCGAAACTTTCGGCATTTCTGAATTATTTCCCGAACAGAGAAAGGCAATATTACCCCTTGTTTCCCGGAAGGACCTTGGCCATCACAGCTGCATCTATAGGCAACAACCAGCCTTCTAATTC
Organism: Actinernus sp. WN-2022; assembly: GCA_030867875.1. Lineage (NCBI taxonomy): Eukaryota > Metazoa > Cnidaria > Anthozoa > Actiniaria > Actinernidae > Actinernus > Actinernus sp. WN-2022. The sequence continues at coordinate 101,654,524 of JAOWCC010001634.1, forward strand.
TACAGCTCGCCAGAATCGCACTTCCTGCACTGCAGAATTCTTATGTTTTACAGCTTCAAACTTATGTCGATTTCTCAGAACTAACCCTAACCATATCCTGTTTGAGCTGCTCTGGTTTTTTAGGCAGCAGGAACTTTTTAAACAGGATTTTTCATACAGTATTTCAATCACATGGTCAGAACACTGATCTAACAACCGGAGTTGTTGTTGTACAAAATTAAGACTGTTCAAATTTCTGAAAACATAAATATTTAGGCAAATGTAATCCAACTTTTACCATGACATATTCACTATATGTGTTCACTCCTGTAGAAATTTCATGCCATTCCATGAAAGATTTAGTCTTCTTAAGGCGAAAAAGCTAAGATATTTCAGCTTTTAGGACAGCAAAATTGTCAAAATAAAGTGTGTTAAAAATTCTGCAAAGATAAATAATTGCCCAAATGTCGTGAAACTATTGCCATGACATACTCAGTATCTGTGTTCACTTCTGTAAAAAAATCATTACATTTCATGAAAGATTTAGTCTTCTACATGCCAACATTCTAGGAGACATTACATTTTAATACGGCATACAAAGTGGTTGAGGATCGGAAGATTAATGATTTTCCAAAGCCTGTAGCTAGTAGGTTCATAAACATTGCGATATCGATGCACTTCCTATCAGATTTTCCCGGTTCACGTCTGAGGATAACATGTTTCTCCACGTTCTGTTTCTATAAGTTTGAAGCTGTAGAACATGTTCTGCAGTGCATGAAAGAGCCGTGATTCTGGCGAAGTTGTAGAAGGCTACATAATTTCTCCTCTCTCGATTCTTGACCTGGTCGTCGCCTCGTAGATGCAGCTGTGGTAGCCAAGATCCTTCCGGGAAACAAAGGATAATAATCCTTTCTCTGTTCGGGAAATAATTCAGAAATGCCGAAAGTTTCGCACGCTTTCTCCAAAGCCATATGAAGTCCGTTTGTATCGTCCGCCATTTGGCTTCTCCTTCATGCAGGCTCCACTAGACATTACACGCATACCTCAGTTCTCCAAAAATAAAACCTTCGCTCTGATTGGTCGAAATTAAATGACGTCAGGAACACGGTTTCTACCAAAGTCCATCAGACGGGGAGGTGGGAGGAAGTGAGCGGACAACCTCGTACCGTCTGAAAATCAGGCTAACATGTACAGTAAGTAGTAGATTTAAATTTAGGGATTATAGATCTTAGCGGGTGTGAGAACTGTACTTTTTTTTTTAAATACGCATGTTGCTATTTTCAAGCAACATGTCCATTGTTGACAAGCCTATTGCCTTGCTAGCAATACTTATGGAAAATGTCTGAAATGACATGATTGTCTGATTTTAATATATCCATAAAGAGATATTAGATATAACGACTGATACACTTGATATGCATATCATATGATTTGTGTGATATGCCTGATATTCATATCTTGAGATGACATAATCTTGCGGGGGAGGGGGATTCTGCAATCAAGCCCTTGTTTCTTGACTAAAAATTCAGTGAAATAAAATACTTTTTGTTTACCTGTTGCAGAAAGGGCACTCCTTCCTTGTGCCAAGAGTTCATTACAGCGACCATGCAATTCCCAAAAAAGTGAATAAAATCAAACCTGAAAGCTGTCAGCACAAATCCACCAGAAAACTTTATTGGCCATCCTTTATCTCAAGTTGTGAATATATATACTTTATTGCATCCTGTGGTGATTTTCCACTGCCGAGTGAGTAAATTTTCAAGGTAACAGACCAGTAATACAGCCAGCATAATAATTTATTTATTTATATCGCCATAATCCCAAAGTTCAGGCACTTTACAATGTATCACCAATATACAGTAAATTTATAAAAATTATATAGATACGATAGTACGCATGCTCTGATTGGCTAAAAAGCCATGTTTATCAGAGTATATATACATGTAACATGGTTTGCCGTGTTTTATTGTTTTCAACTGGCGGTTTCCTTTCATCGCTTGTGTAAATCTATATTATAAAACAGATAAAGAAGCCTTAAATCCATGTTTTATACTATCATAAAACACTCTGATCATTTGAGAACACTTTGGCTTGTGCTTTAACATTTCTCGCATGTTCTCAAATGCCCATCGTGTTTTATGGTAGTATAAAACATGGCTAAGGCTTCTTTATTTGTTAAATATAAAAATTCATTAAAATAAATTAATAATATAAATAATAATTATTTAAAAGCACAAGTAAATAAACAAGAAGCTGCACACAGCTTGAACTCCGGCGTATATTTTTGTAACGTGGTATCTACAAAGTCAGCTGCAGTTTGTCAGGTCTTACTATCGCTTTATGATTGACCATCTTCATAACCTTCTTCATTGACCATCACCATTGACCATCTTCAAATAATACAATGTATGTAACATTTTTGCCCTGTTAGATGCAGTAGAAATTCCTTTAAAAAAATAATTAGTTAGGGTATTGGCTGTGTTGTGTCCTTGGGGATCCATTTCCAAAATAAATTGCTGCTTGTTTTCATTATTTTTTTGTGTGTAAATAATGCAGAATTTCAAAGGGGGGAAAAAGTCACTGCTTGTTTACATGTATGTGTTTTTATTGTAAATAGGAAATGAAAGGAGAAATCCCATCTGATGGAGAGGAAGGAGCAGCAGCGGGTGGTGCCGAAGAAGCCAGTTCTGAAGAAGAGGTATGTGACCAGTGATTGTGAGGGAGGCTCTGGGTTCAATAATTATTTCCTGGCTGGACCACCACTTGGGGTCTTAAAATAACTGGGAGACTGTTTTGCATTTCTTCTGACATGTGCAAATGGTTAGACCTTTGTATTTTCTTGGATCAGGACATTAACTGGTAGGCCACCACTGAGGAGGTGAACAAATCTCTGGCAGCTGTGACCACCATACCTGCAATATAGAGTTTATTAATATCAGCAGTGCCCCAATTAGTAATACAAATACATTTGATGCTAATCAAGTCTTACTTTTATTAAATAAATTGAATTTGGAAGCCCATCATTTTCACAGTTGTTTTTTATGTCAAATCCTTAAATAAAATATATTTCTCTTGTAATGGACTATGAATGCAATGAATAGGTAGTGTAAAGAGAAATAGTTTCCTAAAGGGACGAGAGGGCCTGGAGCCCTTGTTATGATAATAAGTTTCTGCATATTGTTTATAACTGTCAAGTGACAGAGTCAGATCCAGTGTAGTTCTGGTTTTCAACAAGATAGGACAGTCACAGTTACAACAGTTTACAAGTTCAATTTTCAAGTGTTTAGATTAAGTTTGTCAAATATCTAGTCATATTCAGAATTGTAAGCAAGCTATAAATTACAGATGTATGTCGTGGTTATCAATGATAATGATAATACAGTTGTGGGCCAGCTAGGACCTGCCACCGCAAAGTGCTGTTTTGTGTTTGTGGGTCAGGGACTCGAGGAGTATTTAGGAATATAATTGTTTGTATTTTTGCTTTCCAGGATGAAAATGCCAAGAAGAAGGGTGTCAGTTCACTAATCGAGATTGAGAATCCAAACAGAGCACAACAGAAATCTAAAAAAGTCACAGAGCTATCTCTTACTGCAGATGTACCAGTAGCTCAGCTGTCAAGAAGAGAAAAGTTAGTGTGGAATGTCATTCAATATAACAAATACTGATACAGGTTATTAAATGGCTATATAACCAGCTAGTAGGCTGCATGTATATTTCTGTGAGTCATATGTATTTTGTTGAGCCTTTATAGGTGAACACAAATGTGTATGATATAAAGTCAAAATGCACAGCAGTAATGCATGTTGTTGGTTAAGCTGACTAATATATTGTTTATTATGTAAATGCCAAAAACATATTGTGGGAAATCTAGAAGCCATTTTATTTTTACTCCCACAATATCGTCTCATATTTCTGCATTCTTGTGCTGCCATATTGCATGCATTCTTTGCAGATATACAACTGGATATACATGTACATGTATATAATAATGTGAAATAATGGGCTTTAACAACAGTCACTTACATGTATTATGAACTATTTGAGGTCGGAGTTACATGTAGCAGAGAAGATGACAATCAAATGGACAGCTAGGTTTCTTTGGGAAGCAAAGACTCATGATTATGTGCCATTAATTCTATTGTTCATATATATGACTTTGTTTGCAGTCTTGCCAAACACATTTATTTGGAAACACTCGCATACATGTATAAACCGCACCCGCAACTTCAGCCAATTGTTTATTACTTTCAAAATCTGAAAGGAAAAAAGGGTGCGGCTTATCCGCGAGGAAATGCGGTTAAGCAGCAAATGTCTGTAAAACTTCTGAATTCAAAATTACTATATGGACCAAACCTAAAAATGGCAAATCTTATTTCATTGTGGTATATTATAAGCAGTAGGTCTCTGTTAAATACTACCATGTTAAAGAGTACACCGTAATTAGTGGCACTAGTAAAGTTTGAGTTGTGATAGCATAAAATGATACTACATGAACATGTAGTTAATTAAGTTATATACAAATGTATATAAGCATGTTTCAAGTTGTCAATTTTGATATGGCCGTAGAAGGGTTCACATAGTTATTCAGACAGGCAGACATCATACAGTCATGTAAGTGGCAATAAGTAGCTACATTTTTCGAAGGAGCTGTCTTTGAAAAAGAGACAACTTTACATACATGAACAAAAATAGGGGAGGGGGCAATTTCAGAGGGTCTAGATGGGGCTATACAAATGTCACTGAACTAGAAACATTGAACAATGATTTTCAAACCTAAAATTGGACTTGGTAAGGTTATAATATGGCACAGCTTGTCATGCCAGCAGCTGACGACAAGCAATCATTAGCAACTATTGTTCTATTTTCTTATTCCTGCATTTATTGTACAAGTGTGCACCAAGCTCACTGTTCGGTTTCTTAGAGTGATTGCAATAAACGTGTGAAAAATATCTTATCTTATAGTCTATTAGATGCAAAGAAACAAATGAAAACAAAATATTTCACGGCTCATGTGATTCCAGGAACTGCTTTATGGGTATATTTGTATGACTAATCGTGTTGTTCACTGTTCAATGGTATCAACGTTGTTTGAAATAGGTCAGTGTAACTACATGTAGTGATATTGAAACTAGTAACATTGCCTTTGAACCCAACAGGGAGGAAATAGCAAAACAACAAGCAAAACTCAGATATCAAAAGCTACAAGCAGAAGGGAAGACAGACCAAGCAAAACTGGATCTCGCACGACTAGCAATTATACGAAAACAAAGGGAAGAAGCAGCGAAGAAAAGAGAGGAGGAGAAGAAAGGTAAGACGAACAGGGAAAGAGATTTTCTGCAAGCCAGTTATTTCAATTTTATTCATTTCATCACTTTACAATATTGAAAGCAAGTATGTGATGAAGAGCATACAAAAAGCCAAAAACGCTTATAGTTTCAAAAACCTATTTTTTAACAATGTATAATCTATGGTTTGTAATAATTTCTGTTGAATGTATAAATATTTATATATATACTATTATATTTGTATTGATTTGAACGATGGCTTCTAATGTGTTTGGTAGTTAAAGTGAGTAAAATGAAAAGGTTGAAATGAACTGTAGTTACTAAGAGCGAATGCCTGTAAATATCGAGCAACTGGTGGCCATATATGCACGCTCAGAAAATGTTTTTCGCTCATATTAGGTCTACAGATAGGTATTACCAAGTAAATAAACGTACTGGAGTTTGTTTTTCAAAACACTTCTTGAATTTTGAGAAAATCGAGAAAATCGATTTTGGCCGTCGGCAGCCTCAATTAAAACCACTCAAAACAGTGAGATTAAATTAGTGAAATTAGCAAGTCTCAAAACTTCTCTTGTATGCAAAAGCGAAGCATCCTTCCAAACATCTGTCCCGATATATTGATTTAAGAAGGGTTTGACATCTCATTTGGGCTGAAATGTTGATCTCGGCTTTATTCGAAAGGTGAGCAATCAGAATTTAGGATTCATACTTTTCTCAACCAACAGAAATGTTGATTTAATTTAAATCGCAATGAAAATAATTTTTATCCATGTGCCTCACCTTGGATTTTTCTAAAAAGCTGGCCATGAAGTGTTTACACATTGAGCTAACACATATGTAAAAATAGGTACCCAAAGGGTACATGTGTCTACTGCATTTTTGTCTTCTTAAATTTGGGAGTTACAGGCTTGAAATATTCAATGATACAGTAGTTATAGTATCATTGAAATTCACGTATTCCAACTGTGATAAACAAATTGAACATCAGCAACACGTACAAAATCCTTTTGTCCTTTGGAAGGTTATTCTAAACCTTTTGCCTCTAACAGAAACAGAAATGTTAAAGATAAACTGAACAGTAGCAGTCCACACGCTTCACATCTTCGCATCGAGACTCGGTGGTACCTGGCCTCTCTTTCGACCGCTTCGTAGACTTGAAGGAGTCCAGTAGATATTGCGTGCGCATGCTCAAAACTGTCCAATCAGGAATAAGGTCAGATTCGCGGAAATTTTCGCGGGGTTTACCGAATACATTTTTGAAGGTTTCAAATGGCCGATAATATCGTAACAGTGCCGAATTTCTCGCAACTATGTCCTCCCGCAGCACAAACACATATATACATGTATAATTTCTTGCTTTAGTCTTTATTGCTTCTCGTATGGACCACTAGGACTAAATCCTTCAGGTGAGAGCATTTACAATTTGTATTTACACATAGATCGAAGGTTCAAGTCCATGCATTTCGTTTTTACTGAGATCTGCAGTCAGCTAGACATTTGATCATCCATGAGAGATACATGTACGAGTGGAGAAATCAATCGACGAGTGGAGATAAATAATCGACGAATTACAAGTCTGTTGTGGTGAAGATCTTAAAGAATCACATACGAAAGGAAATAAAGTACACAGTAGACCAGCGACTTGCTGAATTTGACGAAAACGTCTTCCCTTTGCATAGATTAAATAATGCTTCTAGTTGTTCAAACCTTGGTACAAATTTATAATTGCACACTTTCAAGGCATAATAAACGTTGATACAATTCAGTAAACACCACACTCGCACTCCGTGTTCACCGCCATGATTATGAGCTATGTAGCCAGGCCACCACATTTTTATGGTGCGGCCTGGTTAAATTTCTGACATGCGCATGCAATATCTACTGGACTCTCTTTCCCGCCTTTCCAGTCTACGGAGCGGTCAAAAGAGAGGCCCCGTCAGGACTAGGGGACCCGAGCTATTTTTGTAAATATCTTCTGTTTCTTACACCCTCTTATTGTTCCTTTTTTTTAAGGTCATGAAAAGCACTTTCTAAATACTGTTAAATGTCTATGCTTAATGTAATAACACCATATAGCAACATACCGTGTTTTTAAGCCCCGTTCAAACAGCACCTTTTTATTCTACCAGGTGCTAAAACTGAGCGATTTATTACTGTTTTCATGGAAGTGCGACTGTGAAAGTTTTCAAGTCTCGTCTGGAAAAGTGCATTTAACCGACTAGTCTACTTCGCAGCCACGTTCTTATGGTCGTCACACAAACTCTAGCCCCACTAACGGCTGTCTACACCAGCCAGACATTCCATTCCCGATTGTTTGTGTTGCCAATCGAGATATTTAACTCGTCATATTACGTTATAACGATCTACTAGGTATTACGAAGTAAATAAACTTCCCAATATGAGCGGAAACTAATTTTTGACTGTGGCCACAAAATTTCAATTTTGCTCGATATTTACAGACATTTGCTCTTAAATGGGGGTAATGTTGAGCGACTGTTGTCATTAAACAAAGTTCATTTATTATTATAATGATCGTATTTTTCAGGTTACTATTTAATTGATTCCAAATCTTTGGCCCTCTAAATTATATTGGAAATTGCCCAAGCCTTGTCTTCCTGGCAGTGATCAGAATAGCGAGTATTATAATTATGCACCTGTGCATTGAGCATTGAGTTTTCCATTGCCTCTGGATCCAACTTTAGAGATAATTCTAATAACTTTCTTTTGAAGCAACAAAATTCTTGATAGCTTTGAAGGATAAGTACTTGCCCATAAAATATTTCCATAGTGTAAATGGGGATAGACTAGAGTGTAGTACAGGTTTTAAGAAGAGTTTCTTTTGTTACGTAGTTCGTTTAAAATACCAATGCCCTAACGTGCTTTTGTCCTGAGGGTGTCCTGTTATAAAATAATGTATTTGCAGTCGAAGAAAGAAAAGCAGATGGAGGAGTTTCCTGGCTCGAGTTTGTAAATTCCATAAAATACGGACACGAATTCTGTTTAGTATCGCGATTCACTGATCATTTTGTTTACTTTTATATAACATGGTATTGGCGTCTCAGAATACCAGCCTCTGATTGGCTCTTGCGCGAGCCCTTGCAGTTACATGGGTTCCCGCTGTTGAACAAACGACTTTTGAACTTGACCATTTATTGAGCGCGTCGTGGCAATATTTCTACAATTTCACGTTCAAGTCAGAAATCTAACACTCTTATCCGCTACAAGTACAATTTTCACCGTTACAAAGCAGTAAAATTGCAAAAGTCGTTCAAATCAAGCCTCAGTTTTTAAATAAATCAAAAAGGGTTTCTTTAAAAGAAAAAAACACACTTCTTTTAAAATTAGATAATGCTTAAATTCAAAATCACTTATCATTTTTGAAACTGATTTTTATTTGACAAAAATTGAATGTAGAAGCGTTGAAGAGATTTCAAAACACGTCGCGAAAGTTTTCTCCACTCAAGCCGTGAAACCGTTGCCATGGATATACTAGGCGCCTTTTGAGAATTGAAATTACAATCAGCATGAGTTTGGTGCTTCATTCTCTTCTTTCTTTTAACAATTCCCGACTTAATTGTTGAATCGTGATACAAAACTAATTGCGATTTTGAGACGCCGATACCGAATTATATTGCCGGCGTTGGAAGAAAATATATTCTTCATATTGAGCTTCGTCCAAAATATAATTCGGTATCGGCGTCTCAAAATCGCAATTAGATTTTTTACAACAACATCCAATTTTCTCGCTTTCTGATTGGCTCTCCGCTATATGCAAAATAAGTACATTCAATGAAAATGACGTCACTCGCAAGACGTGTAGCTTTTGCAAAGTGCTTTCACGGCGAGGTTTGTGAATTGAAATGGATGTTAACTTCGCTTCCAAAAACAAGAAAGTGAGGATTTCACAAGCATTTTATTACTAGGAGAAGTTAATCGGTGAGTCAAACTTCTTTGTAGTGTGCCATTTGGCAAAATGAGAGTTTTCTCTTGAGTGGAGAAAGTTTCGGCGAATTTGTAGTCAGACTTTGTGACTAGACTAGTTCTCTCAGAGCCCAGAAGTTTTGAATTATATAACAACTTTTCTTATCCAGAAAAAAAGCAAGAAAGGATTTCACATGCATTCTATCAATTACAGAAGTTAATCGGTGAACCAAATTGCCATTTGTCTAAGATGGCTTTCTCTCAGCAACGGTAATTAGAAGTGTTTACGTTTTGACTTTCGACCCGAAAGCAGTTTATTACGCACTCATTTGAAGCTATAAGTGCTTCGTCGTTGTAAAAACAAATCGCACACATTTTGCCATTGTCTGTACTCGTATTGATCATAGAAATGACGTCATAAAATCATTTCTATGATCAATACGAGTACAGACAATGGCAAAATGTGTGCGATTTGTTAAACAGGTGCGCGGCGGCTTTCGTCTCGAAGCGGGATTTGCAGAGCTAGATTTGTGAATCCAGGTTGTGTATACATCTGTTCTAAAAAGCAAGAAAATGAGGATTTTAAAAGCATTTTATCACTGGGAAAAGTTAATCGGTGAGTCAAACTTCCATGTGTGGTGCCGTTTGTCAAAATTTGAGCTTTCCTTCGAGTCGAACAAAGCAATTTAGGCTAATTTGTGATCGACATTGTGACAGGTTCGACCGAGAAATGGTCTTGAATTAAATACATAACCTTCTAGTTCGTGATTAAAATCACTTTTTCAGGATATTTACATAGCGTTCTTAAGTAGAAACAAACAGTTTAGAGTAGCTTATGTTTTTTTTTTTATAGAGTTCGGGAAACCATAAAGACGTGTTTACGTTTTGGACTTTTCGACTCGAAAGGCAGTTTGTACACACTCGTTTGAAGCTAAAAGTGTTTTGTTGTTGTAAAATTGACTATTTAGTTTGTTGTTGTTGTAAAAAACAAATTGAAATTAGTTTTTTATGTGTCTGTCCTAATATTGACAATGATTATATTTTCGTCATAACATGACAGACAGAAAAAAAACTAACTTCAATTTGTTAAATAGGTACTTATTGACTGAGTGGGAGGGCCGGACGGGAAAATATTTGGCTCGAGGTCATGACGTACGAGCGCAGACCGAGAGCCAAATATGTTCCCGTCCGGCCCGACCTAACTCAGTCAATAGGTTTTTATCATATGACCATATTTTTTTGTAGATCAAACCGCAAAATAGAAAGAAAAAAATTGGCAGAGCCGGACGGCTTTTTCCGGCTCTCGTCACGTGACTTTTGTAAATGGTTTTGAAAGGAAAGCGCGCGCGGGGCCGTACGTACGGGTCATATGATAATGGGCTTATCAAACATCTAGATGTACAGATGCTTTTCAGTTATTTTGGCGATACTACCTATTTTGGCCGAGAAAATAGAAGCAAAAGTCATACAAATCAGGACGAATCTGACGAAGGGCTAGCGCTCGAAACGTCAGCTGCTACTCGTTTTCCACGGCGGTTAGCATACCTCAATCGACTTTAGTTGATTACATACCAGTGTTTATCTTCCCCGCCGACGCAGACCAACACTAGTTTTTACAGGAACTAGTTGCCTATCGAATCTGTATCAGATTTACAGATCACTTATTGTACATTGATTTCCTTTGTTTATTTTTTCATGAATTATTAATGAGTTTGATAATTGTAGATACATGTATGTAAACGTTTTAAATATTTTTTAGATAATTTTGTAAATTTTAATTAATTGTAGATCAACATATATATATTTATAACCCATCAAATATTTTCTCTCGCGCGTGATTGGTTGAATGCGTCACATGACCCGATATTTTCTCTCCGCGAGCGGGAAATATCAGCGAATACACCCCCTGTGAGCGTATAAGCGCGCGTCAAAGAAAATATTTGAAGGATGATAACGATGACAACCTACATTGTGGCGTCGAAATATGCCCTGATATTTGTCCTTGGACATTATCTGATCCTCGAAGCTCAGTTTCCCTCGAGCTTCGCTCTCGGGTACTGTTCTCTTCTCGGATCAGATAATGTCCCGACGCCACAAATAGGTTATTGTATTTATATTAGATAAAATAGTGTCCCCAATTAGTCGACTGTAGAATCAGCTATTTTCTATTATAGACACTTAAATCAAGTTTATTATTACTATTATTACACATACTCTACACTTATCGACTTTCTCCTTCATTTTATTTCCTACAGCAAAAGAAGAAGCCGCTGCAGCAAAAATAGCAGCAAGGAAGAAATAATCGCTTTAAGTAACCATAGGATATGAGCAATTCAATCAATTGAAATACCAGGTCAAGCTTGAGGCTAGTGGACACTTGAAACTTTTACCAAGAGACACAACCAACATGTTTGGCCCACCTGTATAGACAATTTTGCTTGAACAAAGCTAACCCGAGAATTTGAAACTCAGCTCAAGACTAAGTCCATGCAAGGTAGTTGGTCTTAAAAACCATATGAATTCCCTTTTACCATTGGTTCTGTGGAGCAAGCTCTAAAATAAATCTTCCATAGTAACTGTATATTCATTGTACTTTAGAATGGGAAACTCGGACATATATGTGGGTTGAGCATCAAAATGTATTGACCGAATGGTGTTTTTGCAGGTAGTTTGAAAAATCACCAATTAATCATCGGACACAAAAACTAATAACATGCTGGGCCGGGTTGTTCAAAGCCCGATTAGTGTTAATCCTGGATTAGCTCTGCACAAAGCCTATTGGTTGTCATGGAAATTAACCCTGGATTAGCACTAATCGGGCTTTGAACAACCCGGCCCTGGAGATTATTAAAATGACCAATTGTGCAAAGTATGGAGCAGATATTTTAGATAGCGACAAAGTTACGAGCTAACAAAGTTCGAAAATTTACAGACGTTTGTCTGGTGGTGCCAGGGGGTGGTACATGGGCAAGCCTTGCCCGTCTGTCAATTTTAGAATTTTGTTAGCTCGTATCTGAAAACACGTAAAAATACGATAATTTTACGTGTGGATATCTATTTTCAGCCAATCAGCGATTTCCACATCGCGCTTATCCTTGCTTCGAACAACCGGGCCCAGGTCCAAGTATTGTTCATAAAAGAAATAAAATAATACACGGACGCTTGGAGATATGGAATTTATCTTCTCGTGTTGAACTCGATATCGAGTTCATATCCATATATCCGTGCCCCCCATGTATTGTTCACTATTTAGTTATGGCACAACATTGACCAATCAGAATCCAGATATTTTGTTGAGTATGTTATAGGAACCTTTATCATGTTGTTCAAATGGACCTTTTGCTTGAATGCAATCACGTGGTTGTACTGGACGGCAAAATAATCTGACCTCCTTTATTTAAAGACACTTGTTCGAGATTGGTAGTGTTATTGACAAAACCTGTTTGTAAATGCTATTTTCCACCTCCGATCGATTGTCGAGCTTTCTAAATCAGCGTTTGTTTTCCGTTCAGTAAAGCGTTTCCCATGGGAACACGAGCGCAATTTATTGGTCATTGAAGTGGTATATCAGCACGTGACTTTCCTGCAAAAGGCCTATCCCCAACAGCTCCGTGAGAATACGAAACTTGCTATTAGTGCAACCATAGTTTATTAATAAGAGGTGAATGGTTAGGGAACTTCAAAGGGTCTAACAAAGGCGCTGCAACTTAATTGGGTTGGAAGGGGGTAAGACAAAAGATTGTGCATGGTCATAGCTCATTTGCGTCTCCTGAACGACTTAACCCACACGTTTCTATTGGCTGATTGGTTAACGTTTCCAATATCTATTGTGTTTTGTGCATGGTTACGGTAAAAAAAAAGCCAGCAAATACCTATAACAAAGAAGGTCGCTGGTTTTCATAACCATTCCACTCTATTAACTGTGGTGCAACCGTTTTTATAATTGCCTTATTCCTGCTGTTGATATGGTCTCTAGTAATTATTATTTCCTCATAATTGCCTTTTCAAACTTTCAAATCGTATGATGCGGTGTTGTTAAGAATAGAGCGGTTTTCAGTTGAGTGTCGTAAAACCAAACGCAAATTACCCACGGCCAGCCAATCATAGGAGCGAGTAATCACTAGTAACTCATAAATGGCTTCCCTGTGAGCCAATGACAAACCAAAGCAAAAGCAATTTGCGTTTGGTTTTACTTTGGATTCTGATTGGTTGGTTTACTTTCTCAGCCAATAGGAGAGCTTAGTAAACGCAAAACCAAAACACTTCCGACACTCAATTGAAATAAAATGTAATTATGTGGTTGACTAAATATTCAAGGAGCATGCATGGAATTTAATTTATGGTTTTAAGTATCCCACGGTGGAAGAAACTGGTTTGAGAAATGAAGAAACCTTTCTTGAGCCATAAAATAGGTAGGTACGACACCGCGGCAAAACGTCACGCGCATGCGTATTTGCTATTTCTTGTCCGCGCGCGGCCGCCCCCAGTTTCCGGCGAAAACTGAAAAGAAACAACAGGCACATGCCGTGATTTTAACGTTTCTGCTTAAAAGTATTCATTTGTGAACTGTTTTGTCAAAAACTAAGAAAACTACTTAAAAGCTAAGCCTAAGACTTTAACAGGTTGAAGTTTTCTTAATTTGTAATTCATTGTGAGTTTACTAAGTTATAAAATTATTTACTAAAAAAGTTGAAACCCTCGGTAATTTGTATTTGATATCAGAGCCTTCGTTCTTTTGGCCAGCGGAGCATACCGTTTTGTCGCGGTGTGGGTAGGTACAGGGTTGGAGCAGATTTCGTATGAGTGGGACAAACTACGGCATGCCCGTAACCGTGCTGTACTGTAACTGTGATTTGATTGGATCAGCAGGACAAAAACAATGGGAAACATTTCAACATCACGACATGCCATACGGTAACCGTGCTGTAGTTTGTCGAACTCGTTCGAAATCTGCTCTAATAGCGCAGCTCCTGCGCGCGCGGGCCGAACGTGAGTGGAGCACTATACACAGCGATCGATCGAAAAAATAGCTGCATACCGAATCCCTCGCGCCCCACTAATATTTGTAGCAAATTTTCCCATGATATTTCAGACGGGCCGGAGAGCGCGCGCAGCGTTACAGGTGCTTAGCATTCATGAGGTTGAGTGTTCGAGTCTCTAAGATGGCGCTTTTTTTACAACCCATTTCAGTGTTAAGTGCATAGGCAGTATTTCAAGATTTCAGTTTAGACAATCGTTCGACATACTCATTCGATATAATTATTCCATGCAAATTTTCGCCACTTCTGGTCGGCCATGCACTGATGTTAGCGAAGTCTGTCGAGTGATTGAATTGGGCAAAAAACTAATCATTCAATTCAGTACTCAAAACCACGATAAACAAGCGAGCCTGGTTACAAAGCATGTCGAATGATATTCGATTGTGTCGAATGACTAAGGGCGCGTTCGATTGACCGTATTTCGGAATAAGAATTGATGGAATAATCTCTGGAAATCACTGGTTCAGGCACATTTTGCACTGTAAGCTACTAAACTTTGCTGAAATATGATATTCAGGATACATCTTGTATTCCATGGACTAAAAATTCCCGAAATAAGCGATTTGTAGTTATCATTCTGTGTATTCTTATTCTTATTCAATCGAACGCACCCTAAATCGAATGAACACTCTATGCACGTAACACTGAAATCGGCTCTAAATCGTTTTTTTTTAACTGGACAACATTTCTATCCTTGTTCTGGTATTTTTCTTTCTTACAAATTAGCATTTTAATAATAACCAAAACAAATCATTAGTCTTTCAAAGCGATCGACGAAAAACTTGATTCAACCCCTCTGAGATATCTCTCAGCTAGTCAATAAACCACAATTCTTAGAAATCAGCTACTCTACTTTATGGCCGAGAGAAGCACAAGTGCAGCGCTGATCTGGAAAAAAAATGGCGCTCCGCCTATAGGCTTGCCGATATAAAGCTATTCCAATTAATGTTGTCTGGGAGATAGGGAATAGGGCATTAGTATTCCCAGACCAAAATGAATCGGAGTTACGAGTTATACGACCTGGACCGCGACTTAGTCTACTTAGCTTACGGTTTATTTGTCCATTTTTAGCCTGTGTACAGACGTTCGACATTTTATAAATGCTTTAGTTCCTAATGCCATATTCCCTAATTCCTATTCCCTATCTCTCGGACAGCATTACTTGAAATAGCTGTATACATGTATATATATTAGGCATTGCGCCATAACCCGAATTCCCTAATATTTTTCTCTTCTAATTTTTGCACGCCATGCAAGGAGGGAAAATTAGAACAAGTATACATGCTAATGAGGGAATTTAGAGATTAAGTGTCCTTGAACAAAACGAAAACCGAGGTCATCATGGTATTACATGAACCCGGATCAACTATCCTTGCCGGGTCGAAAATTAGCAAAATTGATTCAATGTAAACATTCGCTCCAGTAACTGGGTTCATTCCATTCTCGACCCTATAGACCCATTCGAAAAATGGCGTCCAATTTAAAAAGCTATTGTCCTGGTAACATGAACACGAGGCTAGTCAGTACACACAAAAGGTTTTGAACGTGTAAGCGAGGCTAGTCAGTCGTAAACAATAGTTAATTAAATTGGACGCCATTTTTCGAATGGGTCTATACCCCTTCTCTTATTTCTTACCTCGCATGCTGTTTCGTCGAGCATGCGCAGTAAGACATAAGAGACTGGGTTCATTCGATAATATAGAGCTCGAGCATGCGCAAACGAACAATTATCTCAAAACAAGATGGCGATCAGCCTTGAACGTCGGGCAATCCGGGTTCATGTAAACCAAAAAAAAATGTCAATCCTTGGTACTGAGTGACCTGACCCGGGTAGGCATGTAAACAGGGCCTAGGTTAGAAAAAACACGTATTTTCGGCTATTTCTGATCAAAATGGGTAGCCATCATCGATGCCCATATGAAATAACATTAAACGAAGGTTGTTTCACCGTGCAGGGCATTGAAATCGATTGAAACCTCGAGAAATGGTGCCACTTTGAAGTTTACGTTACACAAGTAAATTAATGTGTACCTGTTGGCTTTAAAAGCCAGTAACTCACTTTTCAACGTTTTCATCAAAGGGCAAATGACTGTTTAAGACCTTTCTGCCAAATGTTTTTTTTCGAAACCTCTTTCATCCCAAATAAACTTGTTGAAGAGAATTCTGTATTAAACAGCGTTTAAGCAGGTTTCTCGACCCCTGCAGACCCCTTCTCTTTTGCGCAAACCAGAAGGGCTCTCGGTCGAGAATGTGTTTAGCAGCCGCCCATTTGCGTCCTATTGTTATTATATCCAATATAAATATTTTTCTCTTTGTTACATGTTGAATACATGTTTTTGCATTATCCCTTGGGATCAATTAGGAGTTCTATAAATGCCACTCCTTCACATGTTCATACCACTTGACGTCGCATTTCAGCAGCGGCCTTAGTTTTCCTTGACATATTGTAGCTTTTTTATAGCTTGAGTTAATAGTACGTAAAACTGTCTCTCAGTACGTATACAATTGCAATAACTTGTAATAAACGATGCCGTCAGCTGTGCGGTAATATTGTTCCTAAAACTATATTAATAGGATGCTTTAAACCTTTAGACTCCAGAGGTAGAGGTGAATTTGCACTGGTTTGGAGAAGACGTTTCCGGGTTTTTCCTCAACTGGGGGGTTTTTATCCCGGTTTTTCGTATCCGGCAATTCACCATCTAAAATCTAGCTCGCAATTGTACTATTATTATTGTACTGGACTACTGTTATTTGTTATAACACCAATTACTGCTGTAACCTTAATGTAATAAACGATGCTGTCAGCTGTGCGGCTCCCTCCAAACGTTGTTATCATTATTCTAATGTAGAAAATAGAAATACTTTCTATTTGGCTGAGCGTAGCGAAAGAAAATAGAACTTATTTGTGTCACAGTATCGTGATATTACCTGAACTTTCAATGAGCTAAAGGATTACCTATCGTGTTCCTACGACACTTCAATCGCAGTTACGTTTCACCATTCAAAAAACTTAGCACATCAAGATTGCGATTTCAGCACACGTTTCTGAAGAGATAGTTGACTGGGGAGGGGTGGGTTGGAAGGAAACTAGCGGAAAGTAGTGATGGGACAGGTTTCCTCCAATCTGATTGGCTCTTGCCCTGTTGACGTCTTCAAAGACCTTTGGTGCCGTTTTCCTATCATCTGATTGGCTCTCGCGCGTGACTTCATTCCGACCCAAATTTGGGATAAAACTACGGCATGACGTGACGTAAAAAAACGGTCTACAAAAAGCGACGCGGGTCTCCAGCTAAAACGAACAACTAACAACAACAATGCATTTATCTACACTCAAATATAACAATATGAGGAAGTATACAAATGTTTCTTAGAATATTATGAGTGTTAGGGAACCTGGAATAGCTTTACAAAACCTAATCGAGCCAGGCACCCTTGAACATGGAAAGCACTTAGATATGGAATTTAGGTAAGAGAAGATGAGATCTGTAAAATACATTTCTCTAGAAAACAGACAGATACAAAAATACAGTTAATAAACTTAAATACAATTATAAGACGGATACACAAAAGTACACAGAAAATAATTAATACCACTAATGTAAATAAATAAATAGTTATCAAAGATATATATACACGCAATCTGTATACATTCATTCACACATAATTTACCAAAAAGAAGATAAACGTAAAACAAAAGAAGCTAATCGTCATGCCTTGTTCATACCAGAGAAAGATGCATTTTAATAATTAACTAGAAGTTGATTTGGAACATTTAAGTTCCTCTGGAAGTGAGTTCCAGATTTTTGGTCCTTGGTATCTTAAACTGAATTTTCCATAATCTGTACGAATTTGGGGAGTACGAAAGGAGTTTTTGATGCTAATCGAGTATTATAATTATGGACATTAGATACGTGGAGGCAAACCGTGGAGGCAAACCTTGTCGTGGAGGCAAACCTTGTAAGGGACTTCGAGTCCTATTGTTTCATCTCCCGTGACCTTGTGTCCGAATGTCATAAATAAAATAAATAAATACTGCTCAAAGAAATTGTCAAAAACAGGGAAGGTTAGATCTGGCAATTTTAAAACAATTAATTTCTTAAATAAAGGTCTTGTGTGTGCATCATATCTAGAGAATGTCATAATACGTAATGATTTTTTTTTGCATGACGACTAAATTCTTCAAAGTAGTAGGGTAAGTGTTACCCCAAGCCAAAAGACCATAAATAAGGAATGGGTATATAACTGAGAAGTACATTTAGTGAAATATTAGGTACTTATTGACTGAGTGGGAGGGCCGGACGGGAAAATATTTGGCTCGAGGTCATGACGTACGCCGGGACCGAGCGCACGTACAAAATCACCGAGAGCCAAATATTTTCCCGTCCGGCCCGACCTAGCTCAGTCAATAGGTTTTTTATCATATGACCATATTTTTTTGTAGAACAAACCGCAAAACAGCAAGAAAAAATTGCGCAGGGCCGCACGGCTTTTTCCGGCCCGCTCACGCCATACACGTCCGGCCCTTATCACGTGACTTTTGTAAATGGTTTTGAAAGGAAAGCGCGCGCGGGGCCGTACGGGTCATATGATAAAATGTCTTATCTTTGATAGAATACCAATACGTCTAGAAATTTTCTTCGAAATTTGTGTAATATGGGATTTCCAGTTTACATTTTTATCAATTAGGATACCAAGATATTTAACAAATAATTTTTGACTTCTAACTTAAGGATTCTTTGGTTATTAATTGTTTGATGGGATAAGACGTCTTTTGAGGAGGGTGAAAAATAACAAAATGTGACTTGTCAGTATTTAGGGATAACTTATTAGTGTTAAGTCAAAGCCTGACACTATCCAGTTCTTTTTTTGCAACTTGTTCAAGATTAGAAATATTTTTGTCAGCAAAACAATAAGTTAGCATCATTAGCAAATAAATGAAAACTGAAGTTATATTAGAACTAGAATTAATGTCATTGATATATATATAAAAGAAATAGTAATGGGCCGAGTACTGACCGATGTAGAACTCCACAGATTATTGGTTTATAATCTGAAGTAGCATTACCTATGAAACAAACTGTTTTCTATTACATAAATAAGAAGAATACCACATATTTGCTGTTCCCCTGATACATGTACCATAATAATTCAATTTATGTATGAGAATTTTGTGATTGATTTTGCTAAATTCCAGGAAGATTCCACAAGAAAATTGCCGTTTTTCAATTGCATTTTGTATTTTACCAATTATCAATATAAGATAGCATGAATTGTGGAGTGCTTGGAACGAAAGCCAAATTGAGAATCAGAAATCAAATGATACTTATCCAGGAAAGCTAGCAAATGTTTATACATAAGCTTTTCGAGACGTTTGTTGAATATCGATAAAAGCAATATTGGACGACAGTTAGTCATCATTGTCCTGGATCCTTGTTTGAATACCGGGATTACCAAGATCTCGGGCGCCCCATTAATTTACGCGCCCTTCATGATCAATTATATAGGAATTTTTGCACATAGCTTGACTGGAAACTTGGTCGCTCGCGAGTTCTTGCTCACAAAGCACCGCTCCCACTTGGCGACACACCATTGGAATTCAAACGCGGGCTCAGGAAAGAAAAGACGACGACGCCCAAGTGCACATCTGGTCTTGGTTGCTGATGGTGTAAACACGGGTAGTGAGGAAAAGACCGAACTTTCGAAGACACGATGACCTTTGTGAGAAAAAATGTAAGCAGAGTTACCGGAGCATGTCGATCATGGAGAGTATTTTACCCACGATATAAACTGTTCTATGTAGTACGAGGAACAGTCGCTTCAAGAGGAGAACCAGTTTCATCGCCAGCCAACCTATTTTTACCCGATGTAAGAAGAGCGGACTGAGATGAAAAAAAACAAGACATCGTTGAACGGGTGACGCATGAGACTCATTTGTCTAAAGGCCATCAAGATGTTGAAAATCAGCAATGAGGGGTGGGGGTGGGGGTGGGGGTATGCATGTCCCCTGTCTGAGTCTCAAAACTAGTTGTGTCGTGGTCTCGGAAGGTGGGCATGTCGCTGTTGAAATTTCATTTATTGTTTTCTTATTTATCTCTGTCGCTCTCGTAATTTCAGACAATTTCAGACGTTCGTCGTTATTTCATTTCCTTCATGTCGCTGCATGTTTCAACACCATGTCGCCTAACAGGGCCTCGTCAATGGTTTGGACCGTGATACCGTGATGGAATTAACCAAATGTTTCCCATATACTTGGAAATTAAAGCTTCTCGACCAGTTGAAGAAATACAATTGAATTTTGATGAAGACTAACAGGAATGGAATATTTGCATGAAGCATAAATAGGAGCCCGGACGTTTTAGACAGATGTTAGCTGTTGGCCATATGAATCGTTTACTCATCCCCAAAAAACCTTGGTATCCATTCGTTCACCACCTGGTGAAGTAGGTTTGGCCAACGTGACGCTCGAATTGGTCCGAGAGCGTTTAAACGCAACATTTCTCAGTGGAAATAGAACCAACGAACGCGTGGTGCAGACGTTATTAAAGTACATGCCCATGGCGTCGGAGGCAGAGAAACTGCTGCTAGAGCTAGAACAGGATATACTTCTACCATATAATCGCAAATACCGGGCTTCATGTGGTATACTTCTACTACATAATAGAGAGGTTCCTGTGGTATACTGTAATATCTCATCGAAAATACCGGGCTTCCTGTGGTACAATTGTACCATGTAATCGAAAATACCGGGTTTCATGTGGCATGTAGACACGGGCGAAGAACAAGTTCCCGACAGCTTAGATGGGATATAATCAGGAAAATTATACGACTACTAAAATAAAACAAACTGCAAGGCTGATTATAAGGTTTGGGAAGAATATATATATACAGTAAGTACAAAGAAAATACGATATTTCGATTGGCGCGGCAAACCTTCGTCAGGGAACACAAGTATAATAAGAAAACGTTACAAATAAAACAATAATTTGAATGTTAGACTGGAGATTAAGTTACAAGTGATGATGTGATGAGTGAGAGTGATATAAAACTAAGGAGAATACAAGTATAGTTTACAATTCTTATTTTCTATTTATGCCAATTTTGGTTCTAGTCTTTGTCCCTTATCAGCGTACGCAAAGCTGGCGAGGCAATCTTACTATATATCTCGATTAGAATGGATGATATTGCATGTCACTGGAGGAGCGGTTGTTACTAAGAACATAATCCGAGACAGCAGTAGCTTGAGACTCGTTAGTGGGCTCGTCAACAGGGCGACGGTTCATTAAAGCGATAACGGAAAATAACGTTAATTTCTTTTTCACGCAAAAGAACACAAGAGTGCGGTACGATAGAAGCTACGACATTTCTGACCGATTCAATTTTGCGATCTTTGGTACAACTGGCCTCACTCTGATACCATTGTTACGAGACTTCTTACCACGTGGACATGAGATATGAATAAGGTACATGGCAGACTGTGTTGTATGACAGAAACTAAGACATTTCTGACCGACTCCATTATTGTAATCTTTGGTACAACTGGCCTCACTCTGATACCATTGTTACGAGACTTCTTACCACGTGGACATGAGATATGAATAAGGTACATGGCAGACTGTGTTGTATGACAGAAACTAAGACATTTCTGACCGACTCCATTATTGTAATCTTTGGTACAACTGGCCTCACTCTGATACCATTGTTACCAGACTTCTTACCACGTGGGCATGAGATATGAATAAGGTACATGGCAGACTGTGTTGTATGACAGAAACTAAGACATTTCTGACCGACTCCATTATTGTAATCTTTGGTACAACTGGCCTCACTCTGCCACTATTGTTACCAGACTTCTTACCACGTGCATGGGCATGAGATATGAATAAAGTACATGGCAGACTGTGTTGTATGACAGAAACTAAGACATTTCTGACCGACTCCATTATTGTAATCTTTGGTACAACTGGCCTCACTCTGATACCATTGTTACGAGACTTCTTACCACGTGGGCATGAGGTATGAATAAGGTACATGGCAGACTGTGTTGTATGACAGAAACTAAGACATTTCTGACCGACTCCATTATTGTAATCTTTGGTACAACTGGCCTCACTCTGATACCATTGTTACCAGACTTCTTACCACGTGCATGGGCATGAGATATGGATAAAGTACATGGCAGACTGTGTTGTATGACAGAAACTAAGACATTTCTGACCGACTCCATTATTGTAATCTTTGGTACAACTGGCCTCACTCTGATACCATTGTTACGAGACTTCTTACCACGTGGGCATGAGGTATGAATAAGGTACATGGCAGACTGTGTTGTATGACAGAAACTAAGACATTTCTGACCGACTCCATTATTGTAATCTTTGGTACAACTGGCCTCACTCTGATACCATTGTTACGAGACTTCTTACCACGTGGGCATGAGGTATGAATAAGGTACATGACAGACTGTGTTGTATGACAGAAACTAAGACATTTCTGACCGACTCCATTATTGTAATCTTTGGTACAACTGGCCTCACTCTGATACCATTGTTACAGATTTCTTCTCGCGCGGGCATGAGATATGAATTCGGTAATACTGGAAGGTCTTACAACCGAATATTGACCTACTGCGCAATTATTTTATAAGATAACTAACATTAATCACCATCCGCTAAGACCCATACTACCAGTGAAAAAACTGGTCATGTACAACTTAAGACGTTATCACGGTTAGAGGCCTAAAATTATAATACTGAATGATTTACGAATAGTGGCATTAACCATTAACAAGGAGCCCATGCTCCTGCATTAACATATTAACCTTATTTGTTCATTCATTCATTCATTCATTTGTTTGTTTGTTTGTTTGTTTGTTTGTTTGTTTGTTTGTTTGTTTATTTATTTATTTATTTATTACTCGGGCCAGGCCTTTGGTCGGCACGAGTCTTAAATCGCAAGTGTGTATTATTATTTTATTTGTGTCGAGTTTTGGCGCCGTCGACCAATCAGATTTCGACTGGTCACGTGACACGTACGTTGTGCCAGCCATGTGACATGTGAACAGTGGACAACATTTTCAGGTTTTTCAAGATGGCGGCGAGTGGGAGTTTTGACTTAGCAAAACCTTTAATATCAGCTGTTTTTTTGTGTATACCAAAGGTTCCTTCAAGTGCAATACCAAGATTTTTATCTTTTCTAAAGCTGAGAGGTGTTTCACGGGCTTTGGACGGGAATTTATCACATATTATGCGACATGCTTTAAGATAAACTCGTGACAGTCTGCTCTGCGATCAACACTGACTATAAAGACAGCAGCTTGTAAATGTAAGTACCCCCAAACCGGAACATGATAACCTTTATACCAATTGACTGTCGTTGTGTTGTTATTTATTGTTATTAACCTCTCGAAAGTATAGTAGAAATGACACGATTTCTCAGTTCTCTGACTGACAGGGGCTTTTAAAATATTATAATTTATATGCATGCACATGTATTTAAATGTTTATAAATTCGGGAACGAAAATCTAGCATGCAGTGAGTGAGTATAAACTGAGTAAGTAATCTGAAATGAAGATTTTTTCAAACGAACGATAAATGATGTGGAAATCGCATATTTATCTGTGGCGTGTTATTGACACTGGTAAAAACCAATCTTTCCTAAACACAAGACAGTTACCACCTAACACAATTATTGACTTTTTTTTTTTCTATTTCCCGGGTCTATTTACATCTGGCCTGTACCTCTTTGTATTTGATTATTATCTCTGGGTTCAGGCATTCTACAGTGTATTATTTTAATCTTTTTTTTTAGAACTGACATAATGATATTATGTATAGAGTAGTATATTTATCATTATTGCAAGTTTATAAAATAAACTAAATTTGCTCCAGAACTGAGAGAGTATACTTAATGACATGCAAGTAGCATTCTTTCTCTCCCTTCCCCTTTCTTGGTACCATTATACATGTATATTCATGCAAGCTAGATCTTGTTTCAGTGTTTTCCATCTGAGGTGGTCCTGGCTTAAGATAATCCTAAGGTTACCTTCTCATCATTGTATTTCTTATTATGCCTTATTACTCGTATACATTTCCATCATCTTATGAGAAGATAAATGTAATTGTTGTTGTTGTTCCTCAGTTCTTGGCGTCAGCATCGTCACTTTCACTTGGTCACGATCAGGAGTACAAGTACTTTTAAGAATTATTTGGGAATGAAAATTAATCTTGCCCAATGATAAAAAAAATGAGTGGACATTGCATGTTTCTTTGTGGCTTGCCATTATAAGTTTCAGTCTCCTTCAAGATGTAGAAAATGAGCACTAGCACAGTAGCAGCTCACTAATACTAGAAAATGGTGGTCTGTAGTTTACGCCCCCAATCGAAAATATTGTATTGAGAATTTAGCCTGAATTTCAGGCGTCTCCACTGGTTTGTTATTGAGAATTACAAATAGATGACTTTATTATTTTCACATGTAGAACGACATTACCTAACTATTCACAATGAATAGCAACATTATGTGGAATTTGTTGTTCTAAATTGCTTGATTTCTTTTAGTCGTACTGCACCTAATATAATTACAATGCATCAAATTTGAGTGATTCGGTATCGTGCAGACTACATGTACTCAAATAACCATTGCACTTCAATCAACAATACCCATACCAAGTTTTTCTAATAATTCTGACGATCCTCAAGGAACAATAATATTGAAAAGAAAGTAATATTAAACTACAGAATTGAAGGAAATTGGGGCTGAAACGTACATGCACAGCATGTAGCTATGCGTGTGTGTGTTGTGTATGTATTATGGCTCTATCATTTCCAACCGCTACGCAACTGTTACTCTAATTTAAACTCAGCTGGTGGTAATCGTACTGTAATTGAATTTTAACTGGTAACCATCGTTCAGATTTTCCACGTTACTTCGAAATTTCTAGTTTCTAAAAGTCCTAAGATTCTCCCCTTTACAAGAGCATCAGTAGAGAACCAATTCTCTGGCTACTCTAGCACAAACCATGTTGACACAAAATTATGCTAGAACTCCATGCAGTACATGCTATAGATGGACCGAGTTAAGGCCACTCAGGGCCTCTTGTTTACAATATTTGAACAGAGATGTCCAATTCAGTGAAGCTGGTTTAAATGGAGCTCTGTATAACAAAATCATATAAAAAATGTAATAGTGTAACATTGAATAGCAAAACATACATAACAGTAGCAATTATAATAATTATAGTTATAATATTATAATTACAATAGTTTTTAGATATTATACTTAAATGTTAACTTTTACAGGTAACACAAGCTTTCTTTAAAACCAAAATGTTTATTTTAAACCATAATTATTGTAACGTTCGGTATGTATTTTATTGGACGAATGAAGGCAATTATTATTATATTATTATGTAAACTATAAGCGCCAAACTTTAATTTTATGTTTCCATCACCATTTATAACATTGTTAAATCTTATATAGTTTCATTTCACTATTATAAGATACAATATTCGCGCCCGAACTGTATGGTATTTATAGTGGCTCGTCTAACGGCTCGCTTTACAATATGAGCGGGAGTGTTGTATCGGCCTATACAATCTCGAGTCGTAGGCGAGAGATTGGTAGACCGATATAACACGAACGCGAATGTTGTAAACTACTTGTGAAATGAAATTATTATATTTAAAAATTGATATTTTGATGGATAACGTAAAAAAATAGTGTTCAACTCTATAGTTTGCGCACGAGCATGCGCAGTGCACAAAAAAGTCCCACACTTATGAGACGGTCTCTTTGCATCAAACCGGCGTTTCACTTTGAAATTTCACCCAACTGGGATAGGGAAGGTCTGCAGTGATCGGTTGTGAGACCTCTCCTAAACATACGGGCTAGCATAGTGTTTGTTGGATACAGAACTGATTATTAAAACATCAGTGTCGTATCGGTGATACAGACGTTGATGTTTTATTAATCAGTATCTGTATGTCTGATACAACACTGATGTTTGATTAATCAGTGTTGTATGAAATATATATACATTGATGTTTTATTAATCAGTTCTGTATCAAGCAAAGGCTAGTCAGGCCAAGAGTATCTGTCGTTCGACTTCCTTATAAGGATGTTCGTGTAGAGGGTCACTGAAGTACACGAGGGAGGTCACTGATGTACGCACAGGAGACTCGCAGTTTGCGGGTAGTGTTATGTATTAAAATTACTCACAAACCGAGTACCGATGGTCGCTTAGCGTAGTGGTTACCACACTTGGTCTACAATCTGAGGCCTCGGGTTCGAATCCCAGAACGATTTTTTCCCTCTCAATTTTGGATTTTTTACCCTCTATATTTTGGTTAAAACTCGTCGTGTGCCTATAAATCCTAGCCCAAGGCCGGTGAGAACTCGTTTACCTGTGAACTCTAGCTCTAGGTAGGTGAGACCTCGTCGTTTACCTGGGAACTTGTTTACTGACGGTTAGGGTTAGGTTTATGTTACGGGTTAGGGTTTAGTGTTAGTGCAAGTGAAGTTTCGGTAAAAGGGAATAAGTCTCTACTTAGTTTGTGAGGCTGAAAGTTTCAAAATGGTTGATTAAACGAATGGGACTAGAAAAGATTCATGGCCGCTTTCCTACGCCATTTTGGAAAACTCACGGTCAATCGAAAGCTGGGACGAGTCTCCTGTGCGTACATCAGTGACCTCCCTCACGTACTTTAGTGACCCTCTACACGTACATATGGCGGCCTATTGTGCTTCCTGATAAGGAGGTAGTACGATAGACAGACATATTTTGCAAGTACGCACAAAGTGTCTGATACTAAGCCGAAGGGAGACAAGCATAATTACACCATAGGATTACAGTCATAAATACTTGTTTATTATTTCAATCATATTCTCGTTCTCGTACATTGCTAGTCTAAGTGCGCTTTACAGCACTGTTTGGATTTCCTATGCAATACAATCGTACGCAGCCAGTTTTAATACGTACATCATTAAACGTTCACTTACTAGTTCTTAAGGAGGCTGCTTAAATGTTGCTTCTGCTGGCTATTATGTATGAATTATGTAAACTCTGGTTGTGGATGCACGAACGCATGACTGTGACGACTTTGGCATTGCGATCACCGGATATTTGGCAAAAATATTTTCCTTAACGTAATGTTACTTGTGTTTCTCTTATTTTCTAGGTAAATCAAAATTGAACTCGAGACTTTTAGACCTGTTACGAAGTAGTTGCAATTCTAAAGCTAACCTTCTGTTCTTCTTAGCGCAAAATTCCCATATTCCACTGTCGGTGACGATCGGAGTATCTCTGTAGGCATGCATAAGCGCCAGAGCAGAGAGCCGCTCAGTTCTCATGGTTGAGCGCATGTAGGTCTTGACTCTGCGCATGGCGCTAAATGACCGTTCTGGCGTCGCAGTAGACACCACAGGCAGCCCAATCTCAAGAGTTGTGTATTTATACGCTTACAAATATCGCTTGAATAGTTCATATTATAAATCCTTCCAAAACATGTATGTTAGACAAATAAATACACGACTTCACCCTACAATGTTTCAGTTGTGGTTATTCATACCTCTGAGCTCTTCTAGGGTCGTTTCCGCTGTTTCTTTCGAACCTCTTTCCCTCACCTCCTAATAAAAGGAAAAGGCTGGAAACAACCGACAAATATACGATGCATAACCTGTAATCTTTGCCACGAAAATCACACTTCGCTCACTCCAAATAACTCCAAACTACGGCAGGCCATAGAATGATAAATGAACTCATCTCTACCCCAATTTTAAGATCCAGCGATACCACAGTCTGGAGAAATCAAACAATTTGTCGCCCATTTTCAAGTCCTTCGAGGTTGGCAGCCAACGAAGTTGGACGCCGGAAGTGCCGGTTAGGACCAACCGTCAAATAGCCTCGGTCTGGCGAAGCTATTAGCTGGATAACCGACAAATGTACGATGCATAACCTGTCATCTTTGCCACAAAAATCACACTTCGCTCACTCCAAATAACTCGAAACTACGGTAGGACATAGAATAATAAATGAACTCATCCCAATCCGAATTTTAAGATCCAGCGATACCACATCCTGGAGAAATCGAACATTTTGTCGCCCATTTCCAAGTCCTTCCGGTTAGGAGACAACGAAGGACTTGGAAATGGGCGACAAAATGTTCGATTTCTCCAGAATGTGGTATCACTGGATCTTAAAATTCGGGTTGGGATGAGTTCATTTATTATTCTATGTCCTACCGTAGTTTCGAGTTATTTGGAGTGAGCGAAGTGTGATTTTTGTGGCAAAGATGACAGATTATGCATCGTATATTTTTCGGTTGTTTCCAGCCTTTTCCTTTTATTAGGAGGTGAGGGAAAGAGGTTCGAAAGAAACAGCGGAAACGACCCTAGAAGAGCTCAGAGGTATGAATAACCACAACTGAAACATTGTAGGGTGAAGTCATGTATTTATTTGTCTAACATACATGTTTTGGAAGGATTTATAATATGAACTATTCAAGCGATATTTGTAAGCGTATAAATACACAAATCTTGAGATTGGGCTGCCTGTGTAGTGTGTAGACACTGGCATGCATTGTAAGAAGAAAAGTAAGAACTGTTGTTACGTTTGGGTGTAACACTTGACTCGTGGTTTCGATGGTCTCCACTAGGCCATTGTGTTTCTCGGCAGTATGCGCCAATTTGTCTTCCATCTTACAATTTCGTTGTAATAGGCCACTTCATCTATATTGTAATAAAAAAAGTGAAATTCTGGTTTCCCGTAAAGACAGGTACGAGCCTACTATTAGGAAGCAACGAGGACGGCAACGAGGACGGCAACGAGGACGGCAACGAGGACGGCAACGAGGACGGCAACGAGGACGGCAACGAGGACGGCAACGTCGACGACGACGGCACAAAACAATAGACTTAATTACCAAGAACAATAACCACGTGAAAATGCGCGCAGTGACACACATTTTTGCCGTCTTCATTAAAATCACAACGCGAAAACCCAAAGTTTTACGTTGAGCAGAGGACGTCAACGTACGAAATTAAAACGTTCTTATTTTCGTTCGTCGTGAATGAAACGTTTTGTGCATCCATTTTTTCAAAAATCTGAATGTTAAAAGCAAAGCAATACGAATGAAAGAAATAATAAACAAGCGATTTGACGAGAAAGCACTTTTTCACGTTCCGTCGTCGTTGCCGTCCTCGATGCATAAACTCCCTAGTGTCCCTAGTATAAGTATAAGTGTCCCTAGTATAAGTATAATTGTCCCTAGTATAAGTACGGATCAGTTGAATGTCTAATCAGTTCTGTATGTCGGTTTACAGAGGTATCCACTCGAATGCTGCGTTTGGATTGGCTAGCACCCTTATGAATTATCAATGAATTTTGCAAATGCACATACAGTTCGACAGCTCATATTGTATCTTGATTTTGTTATAGCTTTGTGTTTTCTGTTCTTCTCTCAAAACATTGCACGATATTTACATTGATTTCGATCTCTATAATGGAGGTATTTGTAAAATGTCTTTGTTCAACCATATGTGTTCCTGTCCCTGTTTCGGTGGGCTCGTTCTTTGCCATTCGGTGCTGCGTAGTTATATAGGTGTCATCGCGGCGCCCATTTTCTTGTAGTCTTCCAGAGTTTTTTCAAAACAGGACCTGAACATCTCTTTCAGTGTCAATCGTAGCTCGTTATTGCTTAAGAAACAGATTATAGGTTTGAGTGTGAAAGTAGAAGCGATTAGCAATGCCGAAATTCGATGAATAGCATAGTCCGTATTATAACTATGATTAGGTTGTTTTATGATTTTCACTATGTTGTTAATAAGAAAGAACGAATACGGAATTGCGAAACAAAATAGAATCCTGATAAACATTTTTGCATCTCGAAATCTCCAGGCCTGTGAGTTATGTATATATAAAGGCAGGCCATTTTGAACTTTACGCTTTCTTTTTCGTAAATGCAGTGAGATTGATGTAGCAACATAGATAAAAACTAGAATGGTTATTACATAGATTGCAGCAGTCAGAGCGAAAATTAGTCGTTGCATGGTATTTCGTCTGACTGCCTTACAAATAAGTGTATACTCAGAAGGTCCGAGGTCGACCTTTACTAGGCTAACAGACATTAATAATATGATACCAAGAAAAAAGCCGCCGACCCACGCGCCTGCAACAAGCTTCTTTGATAATGAAGGCGTGGGCCTCTCGACACCAATCACAATCAGATTGATGACGGATATGGTTCCTAGCGTGTATGAACTCATCCGAACTGCTTTACATCACCATTCAATACCGTAAAAATCAACGCCATAGGTGAGCACATATGATTGGAGTGATAATGGTAGATCTTAAAAAGTCACATAAGGCAAGACTACTGTTGATGAAGTACGTTGTGAGAAAAATTCTAAATCCTCTTCGGTTATGCTGGCGTTGATCTTTGCGTTTCTTGCGGAGGACCAGCAGCAACATGGAGTTTGCAATAGTCCCAGTTACACCACAAATCAGCAATGCTGCAAGAATGGTCAACTTTAATGTAGCATCGGCCGGGGCAAACACATATTTTCTTTCCAGAGTGCGGTTGGGTAAATTTGGGCTGGGAATCAGGAATGATGCGTTGTCAGGAAACGTTGTTGCCATGACATGTGCTGCTAGGGCCTTCAGCCTTCGGCTACAATCAAATCCAGTAATAAATGTGTTTGTTAATTTCTAACATAACATTTTCCCAAAACTTTTAGAAGTGTCTTAGGGGTACCTTGAGGTTGAAGGTAGTTTTAGAAGTATTTTGTTTACAGCTATAGTTACTTCTGGTAACACTTTATTGCGTATATAGACTAGAAGTTCTCATTGAGAAGTTAAGTGCTTCCTTCCATACTACATTTCACTGACTGCTTCTTGATCAACTACAGCTGTCATTGACGCCAGTTCGCACTGTAGCAGTCTGATGACATTTCCTAGTCCTGAGTATCTTTAGATACGTTCAGCGCTTTCTGATATTTTCAATTTCTTATTCAATGTATTTCTACAGTTTTTCGAACAATGATTCCCTATTTAAATAATATGATCGATCTCGTTCAGAAAATCGATTTAGACACACACTGCAGTTATAATTTCAAACCTGCAAATACTTACCCTGGATACCAGAGGCTCGAAATCGTCGGGGCGAGCGAAGCGAGACCAGCTGAAATCAAGATTTCAGCACGAGCCTCTGTCCGCCCGAGTAGAGATTTTCGTTTCTTCCGGTACAGAAACTGTACCTCGTCCCTGATTGGTTGATTGAGTTGTGGCCATGGAAACTGAGGCATTCGGATCAAAGGAACATTTTGATTGGCTTTCATCTTGAGATCGTGTTACAAACCGGTTCACGAGTCTTGCCAGATTATACACAAACGTTAATGTTTCACAGTGCTGTACAATTTGAGTTAGCCTCGAAATAGACGAGTTGAAGTCTGTTCATGTTCTTGAAGCGGCGTGATGTCATCTCAGTACGGCCTACTGGCTAAGGAAAATCGCTGATTTTCCATCTCATACCTGGTATTTGCTTCTTCCTTCACGTTCGATTATCCAAAACGAGCAATTGTACTGGTGGTTTGCCCTCTATATGCCCTGATTTACTCCCACATAACAGAGCTAGATCAACGAGGAATCAAAGCATGCTCATTGGGAGATCCAAACATCAAACCAGACGAAGTAAATCGAGGAGAATTTTCCCTTTATCTTCACAAATCCCGACAACGGCATGTTTTATGTTTTGAATCACACACGACTTCACCACGTGAAATTGACATGCAAATTAACCGCTGAGTCGAAACCAGTTTGACTAGAGTTGTAAACATAAAAGCGAGGCTATGGGCATGAGATTGAGGTTGGCTATTCGAGCGGCCAGAGGGGCTCAACGGTCGTCACGCAAAACAAAACTCCTTCGGGGAATCAAAACTCTTTCGATCGCGGCACATTACAGTATATTCGTACCTGAGCCCCTCTGGAACCAGGGTAGCAAATACTCAGCTTACACGCTATAAAACTTCATTTTAATTTCCAATTCATCTAATTTAACAAACGTTAAAATAAAAGCAGTACCGTTTTCATCTGCCATTTAATTTCCAAATTGCCGCGAATCGAATACATACTTACAATCTCGTGATTGAACTGACTGATCATGAAACAGTTTCGTTTGACAACGAAGCCGACAGCGATACAAGAGCACACTGCCGGTCTCTGAAGAGCTCAGCTTTAGAACCTGCTGAACGTTCCCTCGAACTGACTGAGGCATTATTAAAGCTCAGATATCGCAAGCGCTTCGTCTCTCAGCTCTCAGCTCTCACCTCTGGCTGTGCACGGGTTCGATAATTTCCCGTTCGCAACGCCATATGTAAGTTGAGTTTGTTGATTCTCCCCCCATGCTCCAAGGGTTCTTTCCAGGTTTTCTTCCCTCCACAAAAACGCTAACTACCATGCTTTGATGTTGGAAAACCAGAGCCTAAAGGCAGAATTATTCGCCGTGAAACGTGATCTTCTCATGTGCAAACATGCTACCAATAACATGGATCAGTATACAAGAAGGGAATGTCTCGAAATAAAGGGCATTCCAGAAGAGCCCGGGGAAGACACAACTAAGATCGCCCTAAAAACTGGCGAGCTAATGGGGTTAAAGTTAAAGGAGGAGGATATATCAGTTAGCCACCGACTACCGAAACCTAACTTCAATACAGTCGCTTCTGGTCCTTCCTTCGGGAAGCAAAATACTCCAAGTATAATTGTCAAGTTCGTGAGAAGAGCAGTACGGGATACCTTCTACAGTGCAAGGAAGAAACTGAAGGACAAAACCACTGGTGATTTGGGTCTAGGAAGATTGGCAGATAATAATATCTACATCTCTGAGAATTTAAGCCCTGCCAACAGGGAGTTATTCAAACTGTCTCTCTCAACTAGAAAAGAGAAGAGGTACAAGTTCATTTGGACCCAGTATGGAAGGATTTATCTGAGGAAAGATCAAAATAGCCCTGCAGTCATTATACATGAACCAAAGGACTTGGACAACATCCGTGGCTGATAAGTACTTAACATTTAAGAACTTCTTTTACTAAATGTATGATATCTGCCCTTGTTGTCAGAAAACGGTTAGTGACAATTTCAGAGCTATAGAGTGCGATGTATGCATAAAATGGTTCCATTTGAGGTGCTCTCTGCTTTCTGGTAGGCAATATAACAACTTTACAGCCACAAACGATCTTTGGCTATGTCAGCAGTGTAGGTCAGTTACATTTCCGTTCAATAATACAAGTGATAGAGATTTAATTGACCAAATGTATAATTCAAATATTCAGTGTCTTTGTTCAAAGCAAATCTGTAATCATAAACTTAATGGCCTACCTAGGCTAGCTAATTTTCCTAAAATTGGCAATAATTTTTCCCAATTTGATGTGGAATTCAATTTGACTCCTCAGGTCAATTTTAATTACTTTTCAACTCATGATTTTCATAACAATCCCGAAATTTCAAGTTTGTCATCAAAAGATTCTCTCTCGGTCCTTCATTGTAATATTAGGAGTTTATCTGCCAATCACGATAGTTTAATATCCATGCTTTCTGAATTGAAACATTCATTTAATTTGATTGGCCTTTCCGAAACAAAAATTAAATGGGATTGTGATCCAGTGAGCAACATTTCTATGCAAAATTACAATTTTGTCTCTCAACCGACTAAGTCAAATGCTGGTGGAGTTGGTTTTTTCATTAGCAATGAGATTAGTTATAATGTAAGGGATGATTTGAGTTCTAGCAATGATGAAGCTGAATCTCTCTGGATTGAAGTTGACAATCAGAAGCATCGAAATATTCTTTGTGCTATAGTTTACAGACATCCTAATGCAAATCTTGACATTTTCTTGGATCAGTTTTTGTCTGTTGTTGACAGAGCCTCTAAGGAAAACAAATACTGTATTATTATGGGCGATTTTAATATTAACCTTCTAAACTATGAATCTCACATTAATACTGATGAGTTTATTAATGGATTAGGTTCTTTCTTTTTTCAACCCCATATCATTCAACCAACTAGGATCACTGATCACTCAGCTACTTTAATTGATAACATCTTTTTTAATTCTGCTGAACATCTAACAGTAAGTGGAAACATCCTATATGATCTTACTGACCATCTACCTAACTTTCTCATCATAAATAAGTTT
This sequence comes from Actinernus sp. WN-2022, assembly GCA_030867875.1. NCBI lineage: Eukaryota > Metazoa > Cnidaria > Anthozoa > Actiniaria > Actinernidae > Actinernus > Actinernus sp. WN-2022. Next base: position 101,688,933 of record JAOWCC010001634.1, read on the forward strand.
TCAAAACTACCCAAAGACTATAAAATATACAAACGTGATTTTTCTAAACTTGATGAAACTGAGCTAATTTCTGAAGTCCAATCAATAAGTTGGGAAGAAATTCTCTCTCCGTGCAATGATGCAACTGACATGTTCCATGTTTTTCATTCAAATATATCTAGAATTATTGATAAACATGTTCCACTTAAATGTCTATCTAGACAAGAACTACAAATTAAGGACAAACCCTGGATAACACCAGGCATTAAGACTTCAATACAAATTAAAAATAAACTATTCAAGTCATATGTAAGGACTAAATATGAATATTATCATTTCAAATTTAAACATTATAGGAATAAGTTAAAACATCTTATTAATATTAGTAAAAGGGGCTATTACAATGATTACTTTACATACAACAAAAATAAAAGCAAAGAAATTTGGAAAGGTATTAAACAACTTGTTGCTTTAAAACATTCAAACATGAATTTCCCTACTAAAATTACAAAAGGTAGTTCTACTGTAACTGATAAATTATGTATTGCTAAGGCCTTTAATGATTACTTTGCTAGTATTGGTGATACACTGGCTAAATCTATTCCTGAAGTCCATTATTCTTTTTATGACTACTTACCCAGACCTTATTGTAATAGCTTTTACCTTTTCCCTACAACTGCTGATGAAATTCAAGATCAAATTGAACTCCTTAATCCTAACAAAGCTAATGGTCCTTTCAGCATTCCCACTAAAATCTTAAAAATACTTAAAGTCCTTCTCTCTAAACCTCTAAATTACCTTTTCAATTTCTCTTTCTCCTCAGGTACTGTACCAAGCCAATTTAAAATTGCAAGAGTCATTCCTGTTTATAAAAAGGCACTAAAACCAATATCTCCAATTATCGACCAATATCTTTACTCTCAATATTTAGTAGAATTCTAGAAAAGCTTATGTATAAAAGACTAATTCAATATCTTAATAAACATAACATCCTTTTTAATCAACAGTTTGGTTTTCGTAGTCAGCATTCTACAACCCATGCAGTTTTACTCATCTGTGATAAAATTCAGAAAGCAATTGAAAATGGTTCTTTTTCCTGTGGTATATTCCTAGATCTAAGCAAGGCCTTTGATACTATTAATCACAAAATTCTGATTAAGAAACTTAATTGCTATGGAATTAGAGGGGTTGCACAGGATTGGTTCATTTCATATCTACAGGACAGAAAACAATATGTTTCTATTGCTGACACTAACTCTGATCATCAATCTATTACATGTGGTGTACCTCAAGGATCAGTTCTAGGACCTCTACTTTTCCTTCTTTACATTAATGATTTCCATAACTCTTCTCAGACTTTTGAATTCCATCTTTTTGCTGATGATTCCAATTTGTTTTTTGCGAATAAGAGTTTGTTAAGCTTAGAATCTATTGTTAACCAACAACTAATTAATATTAATACCTGGCTTTGTGCTAATAAACTGTCTTTAAATATTGATAAAACAAATTTTGTTATATTTCACCCTCCTCAAAAGAAACTTAATCACTCAGTCCAAATAAAAATCAATGATCAAAATATTAAACATGTAAATAGTATTAAATATTTGGGAATAATGATTGATTCTAGTCTAAATTGGAAAGACCATATTTCTGCAGTCTCAAAAAAAATCTCAAGAAGCATTGGTATACTTTCAAAATTAAGACATTATATAAATATTGATACTCTATCTCAATTGTATTATTCTTTAATTTATCCCCATTTAATTTATGGCCTCATTATATGGGGCAATACCTACAATACTAACATTAAACCAATTACAATACTTCAAAAGAAAGCTATTCGCATCATCACTTTCTCTAAATTCGATGCTCATACTAATCTTTTTTTCCTAAACCTAAATATTTTAAAGTTTACAGACCTAATAACATTTCAAACTGTCTTTTTCATGTATCAGTTCTATAATGGTCTGCTTCCCCAAGTATTTAATTCATTTTTTACTTTCACTAGTGACATACACTCTTATAATACAAGATTAGCCTCAAAAACTTCCTACTATCTTCCACAGATTCGCACGAACTTCGGTAAATTTAATATAAGATACTTCGGTCCAAAAATTTGGAATCCTATAGATGATTCACTTAAATTCATGACGAGATCCAGCTTCAAACTTAGGTATAAATATCTACTTATAAAATGTTACGAAACTATCTGAAATTGTCTGTACAATGTTAATCTACGGTATATCACATGACGTGTTGTATTGTGCTTGTATTCATGTCTTGCTTGTTTGTTTTTGATTTCCTTTTATTTTACACATCATATTTAAATTTTATTACGATAATTGCAGCCTCGACTACCCTGACATTTCTTTTCTTTTAATATAAACATGTAATTTGTCATCTGTCTTGATTAGCCTAGTGGTTATTACAGATGTCATAAGTACTTCCTTTTGCACACTTTACAATTTCTTTTTCTCTTTAAATGTTACCATCTTAACTAGTACTTGAATAAAGTTGTTGTTGTTGTTGTTTCATGTCCCGTTAAAATCAGAGATAATCACAACACTTCCGCTGCAGGTCGCTGCGTGACGTGTGATTTTCCTTCAATGCAAACATCTCGCTGATTGGCTACGTTTTGAGTCTTTAATTATATAAGCGTGTTGCTGAGTGGCTGCATGTGGAATCCTCCGATCAATTAAGATCGAGATTTTTGCTAGACTAGGATTGCTGCCTACGCTAACGCTCCGACAGCAATAACAATAGCTTCAATCGAGGAACGAAAATATCATTGTAATCTTGTTACATATATCGACAAGAAGAACAGGTTTCTATGTGCCTATAATGCTTACAAAAACAATAACTGATTACTTTGTAATACTTTATGAGTATTGTACATATCTTTTGTCGTAATTGTGACTCCTTTATGAGCTTCGAATTCCAGTCGTTTTATGAGTCAGTTAAATAGTTAACGATCAACCTATTAACTCGTTCCGTTAATGTTTGAGTGTTTTGTAAATAGGACTCGTTCGCAAAGACGTTGTGGAGGGGATTCATAACAAGCAAATTAAGACAAAAGATAAGACAGTACTTTATTTTCTTTAATTCGTTAGCTCATTCATTTGACAATAACTTTCGCAGGAAAACGTGATATTTTGAACGGTATTCTAAGCTTACCCGAGAACAACTGTCACAATCGTATCGAATAAAAACGTGATAATGTATGCCTTAAAGTCTTTGACTGACTGACAGAGGCGACCGAAACAAGATGAAGGAAATTGTTGAAGTCAATTAGAAAGCGAGTTAGTAATCAGTACGTCACGGAGTATCAGTTCAAATTCGGGGGTCTGGGAACAAGGAAGACAGGGAGAGGAGAAAGTTCCCCTGCGTCTTCTCAGTGACTGATATCGAGTTAATTGACTACGGAAGAGGCTAGCAGATTGCATGAATATCTGGTGTTAATATTGCAACGAGCCGAGTCCGGGCGCCAAGAGAGTACAACAGAACCTTTTATTCTCTTCCTAAACTGAGATAGATAGATAGATAGATAGATCGTTTATTACAAATATTTCTCACTTACAGCAAAAACTGAATTACGGAGATTTACATTAATATGGTTCTAGATAAGTTAACTAAGTTTTAAGAAGGATATACTATATACTGCTCTAATTAAACTAATGCTATATTATAATTAAAAATTTCTAAATACATCGATTGTAGTTACTTACAATTGTTATTGTAATCATTTGCGCCCGATATGATAAAGGTGTTTCTATATCTATTAGTTCTACATGATGGTATACGCATAGGATTTCTACTCCTTAAGGTAACGCGTTGTATTAAACGGTAGGAGGCCATATAGATTTCCCTCTGGATGCGACAGTATCCTCCGAAATAAACTCTGGCAGAGTTGTGATCTACGGTCCACAAGGCTACATAGACCAGAAAAGTTAAGTTGGTCAGAGTACGAAAGATCGTATCCATATATAATGCGTAGGGCTCGTTTTTGTATTCGTTCAAGTGAACAGCTAAGATAATCTGGGAGACTATAATGAAATACCGGGCTGGCATATGACAACACAGATTGAATACAGGCAGTATAAAATTGGACAAGTTCGTCTGCAGAAACATTAGCGCGCTTAAGCTGAACTAGGAAGTATAGTCTCTTTGACGCTTTTTTGATGGTGTCCGAAATATGAGAGTTCCATTTAAGATTATTCTGTAATGTTACACCTAGAATTTTTATTTCGTCCACTTCACCAAGAGTTGCCTCCCCTACCGTAACGGTGTCATAAATTCTCGGTGTTCTAGAGAACATGAACATGTTTTTCTAAACGTTAGAAAGTCTCCATAATAACAGCACAAATCGCTCCGTCTTCGCTTCTCTCCTCTCCTCAACCCACGTGTGACCTAGTCACGTGGTTTCAATTTCCGGTATTAACAATGGGCAGGAGTATATCACAGAGGAGTGTTCCTCTTCCCACATTTTATTGTCACACGACACTGTAGACGGTAGAATAATTTTTAGCATAGAATTTCCCGCGAGAAGAAACAAAGGCCATCACTTTTAACCAATCAGGATATACTGAAAAATTGTAATTAACACGGTTCAAACTGCTAAAAATACTAAAGCGCAAGAGAACAAAAGACAACGTAATCGCATACCAGAACTTCGCGACTATAAATAGACACACCATCTATTGTGTAAGGGGCCAACACAAGGGCCCAGGAACACTCCTGTGTAATATACTCCTGCAATGGCATAACATTTCCAGTTCTAAGCTAATGCATACTGTGACACTGCCACTTTCGATTTGGATTTTTTCTTTGGCGTAGCTGTGGACAAGATCCATTTCCTGCTTAAAGATCTGTGCATAGTCGGCTCACCATGAGGAACGTCCACAGTTTCTTGTTGCCCGAGCATCAAGTCGATGGGTACGGTAGCCTCCCGTCCTATAGCATCATCTCGCTTGGCGTACTCCCAGTTGTCTCGTTAACAGACGTTCTGTAGGCCATTATCAGGAGTGGGAGGTGTTCATCCTAATCCTTCTGGTTGTTGTCAACAAATTTTGAAAGCATGGCTTCCAGCATACTGTCATACCATCGGACTGTGGACGAAGAGCTGTTGTCCTGGTCTTATCAATAACCAGTAACGAGCACATCTACGTAAATACATCGGACTCGAAGTTCCTATCCTAATCAGAGGGTAGTTGGCGCGTTGAACACCAAACAGGCACACAAATTCTTCCACTAACTTGGTGGCTACTGGTACTGCCTCCTGATTGGGAATGGGATAAGATTCAGTCCATTTCGTAAAGTAGTCTGCAACGACTAAGATGTATTTGGTTCCTCGTTCAGTTGTGGGTAAGTGCCCCAGGACGTCAATAGCTACACGTTGTAGGATCTCATTGTGGCTCGCGTTTCCGTGGTGTGCGCTTCCGTGATTCACAAACATCGCACTTTCTGCACCAGTTCTTAACATATTAGGCGCAGCTATGCCTGTAGATCAAGTGTATTCTTTACACCAAGGTAACAAGCTGTTTTCTGATGGTGCAGTTGACTGAGGACTTCACTCGTTAAACTCGTGGATACAAGGAACTGCCACGCACCGAACACAATCACAAGTCGTAGACTTCCAATTTCCGATTGTCAGAAATCTATTCCCGGCCGTAAAATTAGGCAATCAGTCAATGGTGAAACTGTTGACAGTTTGGGTCAGGTCAACTACGTACACAGCTAATTAAGGCATGTTTTACGACAGAATAACCTATCTTAATCCAGTAGAGAGACTCTCTAGCTACTGTGATATGTGAGCTTGATAACCATGTGTTCTGGCCCGAAATCCGATTCCTGTGGTGGCTGATTCTTGCGTGAGGACTCGGTCGGGCAGACAAGTAAAGAATCCAAGGAGGTTCCGCTGACTTTGCTTTTTCGCTTGCCGGGTCGCCAAGTCGGAATGAACTGAGCATGCACGAACTGAATACCGAAACTGAAAGTGTAGTTGAGTTGAAATAAAATATTGGACGCTGATCATAACACTGGTAGCAGAGCAAGGTTGGTGAATGAAACCTTTTAGGCAGATTATGGCAGAACAAGCATTGGAAGAAGTTGTCGACAAGTTGACTCAAGCCGACCTACACAATGAGCTCATTAACCGGAGTTTAGGGACCCAGGGAAGCCTAAAGAAACGCAAGGAGAGGTTGCTTGTGGCTTTAAGACATGAGTTGACAGAAACAGGTAATGTCAAGGGATTTGAGTTTGTTGTGGATGTTATTCCGGATCCGCCAAGGGGCGAAAGCTCTGAAACAATTGTTGAAAGGCAGTGAAGCTAAGCCTAAAGCGAATGACGACAGACTTGAGAATTTGGAAGAGGGTTTTAAACTAATGCAGAAGCAAATTGAGACATTCTGAGTAAAGGTAGCGGGCTTAGCAGTTCCGTAGGAGACTTACCAGTGAGTGGTATAAACATGGCGCCCATGATGAAACACGAGTCCGGAAATGACGTAGTAGCGGCGCCACATGCAGCCCAATAGATCCTTCACTCGCAGTAAAAGATGAGACCGGAAATGGCGTAGCTAGCAGTGCCACAGTAAGCCAAAGCGACCCCACTGTAACAATAAAACGGTATGGATCAGATTCATCTTTGTCGGATAAAGGGTTCAAAGATTTGAAGAGAAAGTTTGACTCTTATGTAAGGGGAGTTTCAGAAGAGCTCGTAGACATTCAAAGAGTTTTAGGTAAAGATAAACACGAAGCTAAAGCCAATGTAACTGTCGGCCTTCGCAGGCTAAAGAAGGAAGTAGAAAAGGCTGAGAGAGCCTCGATTACTTACTTGATATGACTGACGAATATCCAAGTGAAGTGAATGAAATTGTTAAGAAATGGGAAATTGTCCGTAACGAATGCAAAGAAGTCGAGCGAGAAGCGGAAGTGTAATCTCATGAAAGCGCGTTTAGCAGAGAAGGAAGCACAGCGTAAACGAGAACATGTTAAGCTCCCGGCGTATAATGTTCCCGAATTTCACGGTAATATCCTTTCATGGCCGGCCTGGATTCAAAGCTTTACACGAGTTATTGATGATAATCCGGATCTTGAAATAAGCGCTAAATACGAATATTTGATGAGTCGTTTGAAGGGCGAGGCAAAGGAAGCTGTAAGGGGGTTCGGTGGTGACGCGAAGAATTACGACAAGGCAAAGGAAACTTTAAAGACTAGATACGGAGACGAAAGGCTGATTACTAAGAGGTATCTCGAAAACGTTCTAGCAACCAACAGCGTAGAGAAGAGAGAGGTGAGCTTCCTACGAGAGTTGTACAATCGGTTGACAAATGCATACGGGACACTAGAGTCGTATAACATTAGCCGAGATTCGTTCTATTTAGCTATGTTTGAAAGACTCCTACCCCCGGAACTGAAACAAGAGTGGGAGAAGAAAATTAGCCGCATTCGTAGAGAGAGCGACAGTAAGTCTCACGCTACCGTAGACGATATTTTTGCTTTTCTCCTCGATGAAGTTCAAAGCCTCGAAGCCACAGAACCAGTACACCTTGAAGCAGGAAATGAGAGCAAAGATAAGCAAGAGTCTAAGCGCAGATGGAGGCCGGGCCGTTTTCGGGATAGACCCCAGGCATCTTCGGGACAAGCACTGATGGCGAGATCGCAATCTGACAGATGTGGCTTTTTGTGACAAGACGGGGCACAACGGCGCGGACTGTACGAAAGCGTTAGAGATAACTGTGGATGAAAGATGGAATCTTGTGAGTACCGCGAGGCGATGTTTCAATTGCTTACACCCCATGGAACGAGATCACAACTCCAGAAGTTGCACAGGGGAGCCATGTGGGGTAAATGGCTGAACAGCGAAGCACTCCAAAATCCTTCACGCCGAGGGACCCCCTTCAGATGAGGACCCACAAGAAGCCAGCTCAAGTAACTGCACCGCGGCATCTTCAAGTGGCATGAGTACGAGGGAGAAGTTATGTCCAGTAGCTCTAAGTAAACTGATGTACGAAGGTAAAGAGGTTACAATGAGAGTGTTTTTAGACAGTGGTTCTAAGGACTCGTACATTCGCGAGAGCATCGCGGAAGCAATGAAAAGGATAAGCTCTGTGAAGTACTTGAAGACAACAGGGTTTGGTGGTGTCGTAGTGCCCCAGAAGACGAAGAGAGTGTGTTTCTCCCTGGGAAGAAGAGGCGGTGCTGAAACAGACAAACGAATCGAAGTAGAAGTCTGGACGACCAGGAAGATATGTGATCCCATAGAGCCAATTTCCGTTGATTTCCACCGTTACCCTCAACTGAAGGGCCTTGACCTGGCCGACGACTATCCACGCGGAGCTGCAGTTGTAGACGCACTGCTCGGAATCGATTACATGTATTGTGTTTTGAAGGATGACAAGTTTGAGTTCACCGAGCGCATGTATGCCCAGGACTCTATGTTTGGATGGGTCCTTAGAGGCGTTGTTCCAGACAAGACGTACATCGATGAACAAGCTACGTTCTCCGTGGAGAAAGGAGCTGAAGTATCGACGCAATTGATGCTTATTAGTGCACAGTATAGCGAGAGGCCGTGCGACGACCTGACCCTGTTTTGGGAACTCGAACCTCAGGAATAGGACAGACAAGGAACGCCTCACGCCTGACGAAGAGAATGCAACTATTAGGTTCCAGGAAACATTAAAGTTCGTTCCCGAGGAAGGGCATTACGAGGTCGGGCTTCAGTGGAAGGACAATAGCCCTGATCTCATCGATAATTATGACCAAGCCAGAAGGAGGTTAGAGTCTGTCGAAAGAATGCTGAAGAGAAACCCGGAGAAGGAAGAAATGTATATTGCATCTATGAACAAATATATCGACTCAGGGCACGCACGAGAAATTAAGCCTGACGAAGTACCAGGGAAGGTGCGATATGTGCCTCACCATCCTATCTTTCGACAGGACAAGACAACCACCAAGTGCAGGGTCGCGTTTGACGCCAGTGCAAAGACTGTGGACGGAGTGTCGCTAAATGACTGTCTTTACGAAGGACCGAATGTCCTTCCGGACATGGTGCAAGTCCTAATAAGGTTGGCTTGTGTCTGACATTCAATCGATGTTTTTACAAATCCTGATGAAACAGGAGGATCAACATGTCGCTTTCTTTGGAAAGATATGCAAATAAACACAAGACCCAAAGTGTATTGCATGACTAGAGTCACGTCATCGCTTATCAGAGTGAATCGATCGTGCACGAGCACACCAGACGATGTGAAGAGAAGTTCCCTAAGGCCGCCCAGGAGGTTCGACAGAACATGTATATGGACGATTACGTCGGCGGAGAGGACTCAGTCGCTTCAGCACTGAAGTTGCAGGGAAACATGACAGAAATGATGAAGGCTGGTGGATTTAGGCTTACCAAATGGGCATCGAACTCTGTAGGTGTAATGGAACAGGTTCCCGAAGAAGAGAGAGCAAGTAATGTGGTCGTAGATCTAGACAGCAAGGAGCGGAGCGTTAGTTCGGACGGTACCTTAAAAACGTTAGGTGTATCTTGGAACACCGCAGATGATACCCTTTACTTTAAGGTCCTGCCTCAGAAACAGACAGCGGAAGTGAAGTCCAAGAGAAGCATGTTGTCTTCTTTAGCCTCGACGTTTGACCCTATGGGCTTGTACACTCCGTTCACGGTGCGTTCAAAGTTACTTTTACAAGATGCGTGGATTGAAGGTTTGCAGTGGGATGAGCCTCTACCGGAAGGTTTGTCGCAGAAGTTTGATTCCTGGAAGGAGGAGCTGTCCAGTTTGAGTAAAATTCAGATCTCGAGATGTTTCAAGAAGGATAGCGGAGAAGTTGTAGATGTCCAACTCCATGGGTTTTCAGACGCCAGCGAACGTTGCTACGGAGGTGCCATATACCTGCGTCTACAAGATAACCAAGGAAGAGTGGCGACAAATTTAGTGATGTCAAAGAATAAGCTTGGCCCGACAAAGAAGATGTCCTTGCCGAGATTGGAGTTGTGTGGAGCCTTGATCATGACGCGTCTTATGATGTTTGTGAAGAATTCGCTGAGCCTGGAAATATCACGAATCGCTTGTTGGTCTGATAGTATGATAGTGTTGAACTGGCTTCGCAAGCCCGCTGGAACGTGGAAGAACTTCATCGCTAATCTGGTTCAGGAGATACAAGATACCATCGATCCGAGAAAGTGGAACCATGTTAGTGGTGATGATAATCCCAGTGATATTTTAACTCGAGGGATCTCAGTGGAGAAGCTGGAGACTGCTAACATGTGGTGGAAGGGACCTGAGTGGCTTTCCCTGAATGAGGAAAAATGTAGGCTCGGTTTCCAGCCGTGGGGGTTTCGGTGAGCCCGCGATCCTCTCCCCACTCACGGCTGGGCGCGCGAGCTGAGACATTGTCGGGTTTTAGCCAATCACAAACTTGCCACTCAAATCCTGTCGCTAAATTGATTTGCATAATTTACATTGCAAACTTTTGAAAGCCGGACCAAAGACTTTCGATTGCTGTTCCAAAATGCGTTTAAATTTGCTCTGGAAAAGTTTGGTTTCGAAGAATTCAAGGATTCACACAAAGAAGCAGTAAGAGAGTTAGTTTTCGGGTGAAGACACTTTGTCAGTAAACGCACTGGCTCTGGAAGTCACTTGGGAAACGTCAGCTCAAAGGTCGCAGCTCGTAATGTTGAGTCATTTCTCATTTAACTTTACTGATGCAAGACCAAGGTAGCCCGGCTATTCTTACTTCAAAGAAAATTAGTGCTGCCTTTATCGGCGAAGAAAAGACTGACGACTCCATATTAAAAGAGTTTATAGAAGAGAGGAAATCACGTCTGACGCAGGCCATGTTTACGCGTTTAACTCTGCAATCACCGATTCACTTGAAAATCACTGCATCAAATGAGTTTTACAATTCTTCAAGTCCAAGACATACTCTACCCAAGTACTAAGCGGTAATACTCGACTCTAGCTCAGAGTTCCGAGATAACATCTGAACTTAATTTTTATCCCCGTATAAATTTCTGTCAGCGAGAGTGTCTCAACAGCCGGGCTTTCCTTGAAAACTTGGACTGTGAACACGAGAGCTAATAATAACAGGTTTAAATAAAACCTTTACCTACGTCGAATTAATTTCACACTTGGAGTTTTAGTTTAAAGAATTCCAATGTGTTTTGAAAGTTTACGCGGAATCGAACCTACGCTACACGCAAATAAATAAATAATATTGAAGTTAATCAGATGACGTCACGGACACGGTGTGTTGACCGCGCGCCCAGCCGTTAGTGGGGGGAGGCTTTGGAGAAACGACACCCCAACGGCTGAAACCGAGCCTAGGAAAAATGGCCCTCGAGCAAGCTAGTTGACGTAGATGAATGTGAAGTGGAATTGACGAAAGCGCCCGTCACGAAGTCAATGCGGTTGAACGCTGAAGCAGGCGAAGTAAATGAAGACGGACAAGCAGAAACATCAACCGTCGATGATACGCAATTAAGTGATGCATACCCATATTTCGCGTCAAACATCGAAACATGGAATAAGCTCAGACGGGTGACAGCGAGAATTCTGTCGTGGAAAAGGGCGTCAGAAGAGGAGAATGAAGTGCGAGAGTTGAAGGCAGAGGATATAAAGGGAGCCGAAGACGTGTGGTTAAGACTTGTGCAGTAGCAACACTTCAGAGAAGAGTATCGAGCTTTATCAGAAGGTAATCCTTTAACAGCCAAGAGCCGTATCGTGAGCTTGGATCCTGTGTTAATGGACGGATTGATTCGAGTGGGTGGTCGCTTAGAGAGAGCGCAGATATCTGAGGATGCGAAACATCAGGTGATTCTCCCTCACAACGATGAAGTCGTTGCTAAGTTGATCCTCGATGTTCACAGAAAGAATGCGCATGCGGGACCCGAGACGACATTAGCCATTTTACGTGAGCGTTATTGGATAATAAAGGGTCGACGGGAGGTAAACGGAGAGTGCTAGGAACTTGTCTACTATGTTGCCACCGAAAGACTGCAGCTCAAGGTCAGAAAATGGGGACTTACCCCGTGAGCGAGTGAGGATCTGGGATCACGCTGGATTCGTCGATGTAGGCATTGATTTTACTGGCCCAGTTTACATTAAGGACGGAAGTAAGACCAGAAAGACTTTGATCTGCCTTTTTGTTTGTGGCAACACAAGAGCCATCCATTTAGAACTTACCACGGATATGACGACTGAAACCTTTCTAGATGCGTATCAGACAATGATCAATCGCAGAGGAATTAGTGAGACGATTCATTCGGACAATCAAACGTCGTTTCACAAAGCAGACAAGGTGCTCAAGGCGGTGTATAACGAAACCGAGAAGGCTTAGAAGAAGATAGATCGGAAGGCAGTTGAGCGTCGATTCGTCTCATTGGGTGTGAAGTGGAAGTTTATAACGGAACGTGCGAGCCACCAAGGAGGATGGTGGGAACGCTATTGTTGTTTGCTGAAGGGGCCTTTAAGAATAGTGCTTGGAAGGGCATTGCTTACGTTTCAAGAGTTGCAAACCGTTCTAACGGATATTGAGGCTCAGATCAATTCAAGGCCGTTGACCTTTGTTGGAGACGATATAAGAGATGGAATGGTAATTACCCCTGCTCATCTTTTAATCGGACGTTCGCTGGGACACCTACCAGAGTTTCCGAAGAGAAGTCAAGATGATGTGAACGTTCAGAAAAGGTTCTTGTACCGTCAATGTATCGCAGACCATTTTTGGCAAAGATGGCAAAAGGAATACTTGCCTAATCTCAACGTTAGAAAGAAATGGCACCTCGAAGTTGATCCGTTAAGGGTCGGAGATGTAGTCTTAGTAGCGGAAGATAAGGTACCAAGAAGCAAGTGGATTTTAGCTAAGGTCGAGTACTTAGATAGATAGATACTTTATTATGCACAGAATTCAAAAAAGCTAACACTTATTTACAATGAAGCTGTGCGTCTAAGATATAATACAAATACAAACATAACAATAAATACAGACAAGCAATCATATCTAAGATAAAAAACTAACCTAACTACTAGTATGTAACTATATATAATAATAATAAGTGCTTATACCCGGGTAGGGACGGCCATGTCAGAAATGTACGTGTGAAGACAGCAAAGGGCTTCCTGAATCGACCTGTGCAGAAAGTTAATCTGCTAGTAGCTAGAGCAGACTGGAAGTTACCCGAGATAAGGAACGTGATGCAGACACCATCGAAAGTCGAAGAGGGCACCAAGGAAGTTGTGCTAGACACCGACGTATCTATGGTGGGGGAGGATGTTCCGGCCCGAAATCCGATTCCTGTAGTGGCTGATTCTTGCGTGAGGACTCGGTCGGGCAGACAAGTAAAGAATCCAAGGAGGTTCCGCTGACTTTGCTTTTTCGCTTGGTCGCCAAGTCGGAATGAACTGAGCACGAACTGAATACCGAAACTGAAAGTGTAGTTGAGTTGAAATAAAATACTGGACGCTGATCATAACACCATGCATGTACAAGAACAATTCTGTAAGATGTTTTTAGTGTATACCCGAATGCTGTGCTCGTTTTCTGGCTGAAGAAATAAACTAAAGGTGACCTCTTTAAAGTTTATCAACTCGTAATAATTAATTTACATTGTATTGAACGGAACTGCGTCGAACAAACAGGAACTTTAGCTTTTATATATTGTACTGCATCAGCTAAGTTTTCCCTTATCCGAGTCTGAGATGTAGTTTGAGTCTTGTCATCTTACTATATCGTATATTTAGTTTAGTTTAGGTGTTCTAGTGGAAATTGTGAGCGCATTAAGTTGGAAGACAAATTGTAAAACATACGATAAATAGTACTCGGCGTTAACAGAGCGGACATGGAGAAGTTTGTGCAGTGTACTGTCTAGATCTAGTGTGCGAAAACTGCACACAGTTCCGTCGAGCTAAACTTGCCAGTAAAACTACTTCGGTTCGACATGTAGTTTGAGACTTGTCATCTAACTATATCGTATATTTAGTTCAATAGTTTAGGTCTTCTAGTGTGAGCGAATTAAGTTGGAAGACAAATTGCAAAACACGAAATCTGGACTCCGGACTTTTTTGGTGTCTGCTCCTATTTTATGGAACTCGTTACTACTGGAAATTAGGTCTATTGATTCTCTTAGTTCTTTTCATTCTAGTGTTAAAACAAGTCTTTTTTAAGAAAGCTTTTGGTATCTAATAATAATAATCTTTAATCAGTGGTACATAGGATAAACTACGAAGTCATAAGTACTTAAGAAGTGGTACAACTATTAAATATAGTTAAGATACAGTGGCAATACTTTGCATCCAATTTCATAATAGAAACAGCATGCATTGTCAGGAAATACAAGAACAATTCTCTTGTACCAAACAAACGGAACGAAATAATATGTTTCCAAGTATTTAGGCCAAAATTATTATTATTATTAAATTTTCCTTTTGGTATAAAATAGGGAATTACTTGTAAAACGATACGATACAGTATCTGTATTATTGCATAACATTTTTAGTAAGTTAGTTTTTAATCCTTGTTGTATTGTAAAGCGCTATGGGACTTTAGGGACTAACGCTACATAAATCGATTATTATTATTACATACGAGCTTTTATTTATGCGGCCGTTGATAAACAAACTCATAACGGTTAAGCAATCTCGTAAGGTTTTCTCAACTGGAAATGTGCTGTTTTTAATTGCCATGTAGTGGCACTCGATCTCTTCAGCAATCAACAGTTTAGTTCGAAGCTATGCTTCAAATAAGGTATCCTGGCAGAGTTGTTTTGTTAGCACAAGTATAACACAGGGAGACCGAAAATAACAGAGGGCATATATTTTGCACTGATTGTTACTTAAGTCTTAACTTTTGTCGATAAACAAACTCATAACGGTTAAGCAAACTCGTAAGGTTTTCTCAACTGGCAATGTGCTGTTTTTAATTGCCATGTAGTGGCACTCGATCTCTTCAGCAGCCAACAGTTTAGTTCGAAGCTATGCTTCAAATAAGGTACCCTGGCATAGTTGTTTTGTTAGCACAAGTATAACACAGGTAGCCCTAAAATAACAGAGGTCATATATTTTGCACTTATTGTTACTTACGTCTTAACGTAACTTTAGGCCTTCATCATTTATCTATTTAATATTTTTATATGACTTGCATATTCACTGTATGTGTACTATGTGTTAATATATTTATATGTATATATTTATTATACTTATTATGTTTTATTCCAATAATTTTAATTAAGTATTTTTCTTTTCTTGTATATTCACTCTGTAATCATAAGTCTACATACTGTTTTTGTTCTATTAGATTTCGTAGAAATCAGGCTCTGTTGTTCTTAAGTTCTATACATGTATGTGAACCAAATCAACTTGCTATCCAACCATTTACGGCAGTCAACTCGAAAGCTTGTGCTACTTTGACTGCCGTTACTTGTTCAATAACTTTTCTTTTTCTTGTAAACTATTCTACTATAACTATTGCTTAATTTGACACTTAATTTGTAATTCTTTGTTAACCAGTTTAAAATAAAAACTGACTTGAATTGTAAAACAAAAATAGATAATCTCAGAATTTTTTGGTTGAAAAAAAATATCCTACCAGCACACATTAGCTGTGTGAGTACTACCGAATAGCGATGTGACTGTACGTGGGAACTTCTACAAACAAAATATTTTTAATGACTACAATATCAGACTAATCAAAACATTGCTCACCTGCAACGATTCATGGGCGCACACGGGGTCACAGGTAGTAACGCAATGGGCTGTTTTTGCAGCTTCTCGCGGCATTTACACAGGTAACCCGAAACAACTAAGACTATGGTATTTGGATCCTAGTATGTTTGGGCTACCTGTGTTATCCTTACTTGAAGTCGCTCGTGTTCTGACTCGTGTGGAGATTTATATGAGATCGACTGTGTGCGTACTTTCGTATCTGATTGTGCGTTGTAATGTGCCAAACACGCAGGTGTATGAGATCATCCGCGTTACAAAAGATACGCCGGAGTTCAAGCTGCGTGCAGCTTCTTGTTTATTATTTAATCTAGCCGTTTTATTTATTCTGTTATCAAGTTACCTGGATCTGTTCATCCAAGCCCAGGACCTAACCAATTACGTATGTCAATAGCTCACCTTAAAGTGCCACTACGACTAAACTTTACCGTTTCGGTTTGCCACTTTTTCAGCGTCAATAGGTCAATCAGTGTTAGAAATATCCGAAATAGTAAAAAATATTCCCAAATGGGCAAGTTAAACCACACAATTTTAGGAGAGTTTACTGGTAAAATCCTGTCCGCCATTACTGGAAGCCGTTCTCAGTATTCAGCGGAAGTGATGTCATACGCTAAACACAACAACCTTGTGGCGCGAAATAGTGTGCATAAAAAAGTAGCCAACCTCGCAAAGATAAATATAACTTTCTTCTTATGCACGTGAAGACGTTTTTATTAGAAATATGCCTCCAGGCGTTGTGTTCTGCAGGCGAGCGTTAAGTGTATGACATCACTTCCGCTGAATAAACCTTTGTTTAAAGCTGAACAAAGGGAACGGCCTCTAGTAATGGCGGACGTTTATATTCAATATTCCAAGCTCAAAAAAATAGACTTCCTGTCGTTGTATCGAAAAACAATTTGAACTGGTAATAATATATCAACTCTACTTTATGAATTTGGAAAAAAACATTAATATGTCAAAAATTGATCGTAGTGGCACTTTAAGCGAAATCTCAGTTATTGCCGGTATTCATAAGTTCGATCTATTTGCTTTCTCGGAGACTTGGTGTAATGTAAATAATACCGATAATTCAGTCTTAATTCCGGGCTATAATACTCCTTTGAATCAACTCGCGGCGGTGCTGTGGCCTTGTATACAGCAAATCATTTACAATTTGCATGACGATTAGAATTTGAATCTGAGAACATTGAGATATTGTGGGTTGAAATTATAATTAATAAAATTAAAATATTATGCGGAGTTTTCCATAGTCTACCGATAGTGTAAATGATTTTGACTTTCTCATAAATAGTATTGACACAATAATCACGAACTTCTCGGCTATTATTCTTTTGGGTCATTTTAATGCTCACTACAATTTTTCTGAAACTATATGTCTCCAAACACCCGATATCGGTGTTGTTTTTCAATTTTATGGAATGTAACAATTTATCCCAATTAATTGACAAGCCAACGCGCATTCCCGAGTCAGGTAAATCTATATTAGACCTTACTGTAACTGACTCTCCGGGCTACTTTACGTCAACTGGTAATTGAGTCCTCCAGCAAATTGTGACCATAATATCATGATATAATTTACGCGATATTGAATATAAATTCTCGTAAACCCAAACCTTCAAAGAACAATTCGTGATTTAGGAATGCTAATTCTTCTGATCAAAATGAGGCACTACATAATGCACGTTTTTGCTAGTTCTTCAGATGATATCGATATTGTTTACAATAAATTGTTCAAATTATTTTCTAATATTATTGATAATTATATTCCTAGTAAAATAGTTACTATTCGACCGAAAGTAAACCATGGATGAACGGCCTTATTCGGTGCGCCATCAGCGCCATCCGTAAACGAGATCGTCTTGCATGCGCTCGCTCGTGAGATATCGAGATCGATTCCATATCTCCGCGCGCCCATGTATTATTCTCTATTATTGTTATACTTGATTGGTTTATTTTGACATGTTGTTGCTACACTTCACTGTTCATGAATTAGGAGCGAATTGAGAAAACCACGGGTTCGTTTCAGGCCTTCCCCTCCACACTCCCTCTTCATTCTCCCCTACCCCTACCCCTAGGGCCGCTACGCAGTCTAACGAATTATGAATACTAACGCAGAATAATAACGCACGCGCTAGTATTCATCATAATCCCAAGTCTGCGCCAGTATCTCTATATATATAAGTAGTATATGTGGTTGTGGTGGAAGAGTGAGCGAAGCGAACGGTTTTAGGGCAGGTGCAGAAACGAGCGTAGCGAGTGGGAGCGACTTGCTCCAGAACCCCCACTATAAAGATACCATTTTACTTACTGTTTAGCTGAAAGTTGGATGCAAAAATACAAAATTGAGAGTACTTTCATTCATTCAGGAACTTGCATCGTCGGTGGTCGGAAACGAAAGATTGTAACTAAGTAAACCCTTTTTGATTTGAGTTCCTTTAAGTTTACCTGTTAATGTACTTTTTGTTGTTAGTCATTATCGATCGCTCTATACTTAGTACCTGAACAAAGGTCAATTGTGCCAATGAACTCGAAACTGCTTGTGATGGTAAAAGCTAAAGTATTTTCAAACTGTGAGTTTGAGAAGCCCGCTAATAGAACAGCTTTTCCATTAGGCATTACAATTTGTTATTTCTTTGAAATTTATGTTTTCAATTCCACTCGTCATAATTTGTATAGTTTAAGGTCTCGATAAAGGTTGGACGTGTCATTTCGGAAAAACGCTCTTGCAACGTCGTAATTAAAGCGACATAGTCGTACTATATACCGTTTTAAAGGTCTTGAATTGAAGAAAGTATATATTTAATCCATTTCGAGCAAAAGTTAAAAGCGTAAATGTTGTATATATTTCTACGCGAAATGATTCCGTCCGCCAGAAGGAGTTCAGCCCTTCAGGCTTTGAATTTTTTTCTTTCTTAATTAGCCCTTTCGAATCCCAACTAAATTGACTCAAATACAATGTCGGGCATTTTCGATATATTGCGTATTACAGATTTTATCCCTTTTCAAAGTTGAAAAAGTAGTTTTTCATCCCATTTTGATACAAACTAGGTCATAAAACCTGAAAGAAAAAATCTTTCAAAATTCCCCGACACAGTATTTGAGAAACAGCTGTTTTCTACGACTCGTGAAAAATTTAGGAAACTTGGACAAAACGCTAAAAGGCTGGACTTCAACAAAGTTCTGTTTTTGGCCGAAAAAAAGAGCCGAGAAACAGCCTGATAAAGGTTTTCGATTCATTTCACGGTTGACTAAGAAGTGCCGCCTCCAAGGGTAATCTCATTAACATTAGCCAATCAGAGCGATTCATATTGTGTTCAGTCTCGGCCGATTACAAAGTTCAGTCAGACGAGCCGCAGAACAGAGAAAGCTATATAGTTCACCGATGCTCGATACTTCTACAGAAACTAGTTAGCTATAGTGTCGATTCCAGCTTAATTTAAAGAAGAAACACTCTTTTAGGAGTACAGAAAAATGGCACCACAGTAAGCAAACAATTAATATCATGCAGGGAAAACCACTGAAGCGCAGCTCGATCCACACCATGTACGCAGCAGACTGTTTGTGATTCTAAAAAATTTCAACGCGCTGAAACAAACCGGCAAACCTTAGCTTCCTGCATTGAATTCTCTTTAAATTTTTAGCCGAATGAAGATAACAAAACTTTATTGCTTCATTCTTTGTGGACTTTCAGTCTTCGATGATTCTAATTTCTTGGAACTTGAGTATAACCCTCCAGCCATTCTTTGTCCTAATTTGAACTTTACACCCGCTTCCAAATTTACTCACAAACTAAATTATTACAAACTAAATTGTGTTGTGTTTTTTTCTCTCCTTTTTTGAATACGGCACCAAGAAATATCTACTTTTACACTTTTGGGCATTGCATTATAAACGTAGGAAATCTTTACGAACGAAAAGTAGCACAGAAAATCACAGGATAGCGAGAATGAAATAACATGCCCCGTGAATGACAGCAGCTGTCAATCATTTTTCGCGCCTTTTTTAGCTGGAAATCAGAAAGTCGCATTTTCAAGGCTTTAAATAATTTCTTTGAGTTTGAGTTTTTTTGTGATGCCAGATTAGGGCTTTTAGATTTAGAATTTGCGAAAAAACGCATTTTCGAAACTTTTCCATTTTGAATCAAATCGAAAGTTTGAATGTGTCATTTCATTGATTTTATAATTACACTTACGTTGTTCATGGCCAGTCCCTATCCATTTCATCGACCTCCAACAGTTTTGTTTGCGATTATTTTAGTGATTTTTAGCAGTCGAACCTGTTGAGAATCTCACTCCAAAGCAAGCTCTAATTTTCTTACGGACGCTCATTAGTTCTCTCTAATTTTGGAGATAATTCAACATTTGATCACGCAATTGTTCAAACCCTGCGATATACATTCGTCATGTCACAAAAGCAATAAACCACACGTTTATATGTGCCGTTTACTGGCGTAATAAAGTACTTGGGATATTGGGAGAACACTCGATCGAGAAATGCTTGAAATCATGCGCCTTCCGGCGGCTTGTGATTTTCAAGCATTTCTTCTGTTCCCTTTATTTCGCCAGTAAACACATAGAAACGTGTGGTCTATTGCTTAAATATAGGGTAAGTAGAATTTTAAGCCTAGAAAGGGCTAGTATATATGTAAACTTACCTTATTTCGCTTCTTACGCTTGGTAAAATCGTCCAAAACCTGCGGTCTCTGCATGGGATATTTATTATCCAACTTTTTATGTACTATTTACAAAATGAAAGACCGTGTTGTATCGGTAGATACAGATCCGAGCCGCTTAAATTACTTCTAAAACTCAAACATGACTATTCAAAAGCAATGTAACTAAAATAAGTCATTTTTACTCTAAAAAGAGTAGCGTTTCTATAAATTTATCGAGGCTTCTTGTGTTCTAGTTGAGTGCAATGTTTATTTCACTGAATAATAATCGGGAAGAATTCCTTTGTACTTTAAAACAACAATATTTGTATCTGTAACTTTTAACTCAAACAAATTTGCATTTCGAATCTGGCATGTAGTTGAGTTTGGTTGAGGTTCGTCTCTTCTAACCTGAGATGTCGCGATTTCGAAAGCCAAAAATGTTAAAGGAGAAACAAGAGTTGCCTGAATCTATTGTATTCCAGCCAGTACTTCATAGTCGACGATGAAATGGAGTATAAAAATATTCCAGGGTGTTACAGGGCTGGCAATCTACTCGAATGAAGGCGCAACTTTAGAATACCCCGGCCACTAAAACTTGGGAGTCGTAACTACTGGCTACATATACTGAAAGGTAAAAAAATATAGCTACATGTAGGTAAAAGTTATTTTAGTAAATCAAATTATGAATGATTTTATTCAATTTCATAATTTTGTTTTTACATTTGAAGGCTAGATCAGGTCAATCGAAATGCAAGTAATTTCGATACCAGGTAAAAGATTAACTGATCGAAATTTGAGGGATTTAGCTGTGCTGGGAAGCGTGCAATCGTGTTTTCAGTTTTCCATGCATTTGTCTGTATAACCGAGTCAAAGTCCGCAGTCGTTAAATTTAGATTTTCATGCACAGGCATATTGATAATTTACTGATAAGACTAATGCTATAGTTACAATTTGGTCCGTTTCAGTTTCAGGCTTTCAAACCATTTTCTTCAGCTTAGTGACTCTGGTTAGTTTTAGTATTAAACTTTTTCTAGATATCTAGATGAACATCCCAACTTGTACCGACCGTTAGCAAATTCTTATGAAATATATATGACAAAAATATTCCTGAGTATATTCCAAATTCCCGACTATTTATACAAAGCATCAATGTTTTAATTTTAAATCTTGTATAATATTATTTGGCCAGATTGCTAACATCCCTTTAATTGTTTGGCGCTTTTATATAAGTAACTCTGATCAACTCACGGAAGAAAGGTGAGACATGGGGAAGCCACGAAGCATGATAGATTTTAAACCATCAGGAGATATCGCCGAATAACGTTTCTCTTGGCTGAAAGTTACCGAGGAGGTCTAATTATTGACAAGGGTTTCAATTGTTTAACTGAGTAGAAAACAGCAGCTGCCTTAGCGAAGCTCTTCGCGGGCCGACGTCCAGCGCATGCGCAGCTTTATATATACACATCGCAAATCGATAAGAAAAAAAAGTGGGAAAATTAAGAAAAAGATAACACAGGCGAGTCATAAAGATTACGGCGGAAAAACACCGTTGTATACAACTTACTTAAAAACGTTTCAGACTTCTATTCAAGCCTTCCTCAGATATAAATGATAATAAAATTCATTGGGAAAAGATACGGTTTAAGGAAGAAAGAGGAGGATTAAAGTATTTCTGCAATCATGTTTTAAAATTTCATTCCCATGAAAATAAATTACAGTAATACCATTTCCTTTAGCTGGAAAAATATAAAAATGCAGCATGTTTTTTATAGAAAACTTCGTGCAATATTTTTAATTTTAGGTAATTTCGTAATGTAAAGGAAGCATTAGACACAGTATATTCTTATGGCATTTTTTCTTCCAAGGTAATGAACTTCATTTCTGACTATTAAGAGAGAAGCCTTTAATACTATTGTATACCTAGTGGATATTTTATATTAGTTTTTGGTATTTGGCGGCATAATTTATATAATACCCAACCTAATAATGACCAACTGAAATTTAAAATCTACTGAACGTTCTCTAAGGTTTCTCGTGTAAGTCTTTTTTAGCCTGCGAAACAGGCCCTTGGTCTTATTTCATCGCAAAAAAGTGATAAAATAATTTTGGCCGCCCGAAAATGGAAAAAGAAGACTGGCACACTCGCCGATCCTCGCCATTCGCTCGCATTGAAAAATACTCTCTCTGCTCACATCGGAACGAACTCACTTCGCCAGCAAGACGTACTTTCTGGGGTCTATCGGAACGAACTCGCTTCGCCCGCGAACTCCATTAGGCGCCTGTTCTACAGGGTAAGTCTTTTAATTTTGAAAACAGTCGGTACTTGATAATGATTCAATTGGTTGCTTTCTTGTATTTTAGCATAACAATTAAATAAGACAAACTTAAAATTATCTGGATATGTTGAAAAGGAATTTTCACAGAGAAATATTTGCACAAAATATAAATATATTTGCGTGTTTGAGTTACCACATTTTCTTGGTCAACAGCCTCGAGATAACTGAGAAAAATGCTCATTTCATTACAGATGTCTGCGCTTTATAACAATACTATATTTTAATAATTAGCGTTTATTCTTAATCAAAAACGAGAAATTAGAAATTCTATATGAGAGATTGCATTGAAATCACCAATTTTCTGTTCAAGTGAGTTTGTTTGTCTTAATTCATGTCCGTCTCTTAATCAGAGTCTTTTTAATTTCTTCTCAAGTTTTCAAAGTATCTATTTAAAGAACCATAACTTTTTCGATGTTTCCTATGGATTTGAATAGGATGTAAAGCTTTTCAATTATACATAGTGATCTGGTATCTCGAGTGCCGATGGTCAGTGGTTTCACCAACTCATCGGGGAAACGGAGTCAGTTACTTCGCTATGTGAAAGAATTAACAACTTCTTCTGTAGCCTAACGTCAGTGTTCGATCCCCTCACCGCTGACGACGTTCTCGGGATCTCTGTGGATGTGTCTGAGATACCATCTGACCTGTTTGTAACAGCACGGGAAGCTGACATCGCCCTACGGTCGATCAAGCTGAGAAAGGCAGGAGGTCCTGATGGGATCCCTAACATCATTCTGAAGACCTTTTCATTTGAGCTCGCACCTGTCATTGCTGAGATCTATAATACATCATTACGAGAAGGCTACCTTTCGCCTCTACTCAGGTCGGCTGCTGTCTCTCCCATCCCCAAGGAAAGACCACCAAGAATTATAGAAAGTGACTTAAGACCTATATCACTAACATGCCAAATCTCCAAGGTGCTAGAAAGTTTTACCTTGTCTAGAATGCTTCCTAAAGTGCTCCCTAAACTAGATAGTAATCAATTTGCAGTCGCCGGGCGATCTACAGACCAAGCCCTTGTTTATCTGCTCCACTTAGCCCTTGAAGCACTAGACAGAGGCAATTGTACTATCCGGTTCTTTTTCGCCGACTTTAAAAAAGGCTTTGACTTAATTGATCATAAGATTTTATTGTCCAAGTTATCTTGTTTCGACCTACACCCTAGCCTAGTAAGATGGGTCGCCGCGTTCTTACTAGAAAGGTCACAGTTCGTACAAATTGGCTCGGTTTCATCTTTGCCTAAGCACCTTAATGGGGGTATCCCACAAGGCACGAAACTAGCGCCCTTGCTTTTTGCAATAATGGTAAACGATCTTGTTAACGATTGGAGGCTTAGAGCAAAGTTTGTGGACGATCTAACTTTATTAGAAGTAATACCTAGGAACTCACCATCAGTAATGAGTTATATTGCATCGGATGTTCAAGAATTTGCTAGCAATAACAACATGCAGCTTAATCCGAAAAAGTGCAAGGAGATGCGTGTTAGCTTTCTTCATTACAATAGCTGCGAACTTCAGCCCATTGCCATCGGCGGCACATATATCAAGGAAGTGACGTCATTCAAACTACTCGGAGTGTTCATTTCTAATGATCTCTCATGGGCTGATCACTGCGGGTACGTGGTGAAGAGGGCTAAAAGGCGCCTCTACGCAATTAGACAACTTAAGAAATGTCGTGTTCCACCAGTAGACCTGGTCAGCATCTACTGCTCTCTAGTGCGTTCTATTCTAGAATACGCCTGTGTCGTGTTCGCCAACCTTCCTAAATACTTATCACAAGATCTTGAAAGGGTACAGAGGCGCGCTTTAGCAATCATATTCCCTTCCCTGCCATATGCAAGCGCGATGGCTAAGGCTGGGATCACCACCCTAGAGGAGCGCAGGGATATGGCATGCGCCAAGTTTATAAGAAAAATCACTCCTGGAAACCCCCTGTATTCTCTTATACATTCTCGGATCACCGGACAGTCTTCTCACTATAATATGAGACCAAAAGCGCATACCACTATGGCGACAAAAACCGACCGCTTTGGCGGTTTTGTCAGCACAAAATATGCGTCCAGAGCGCTCATTAACTAGTTCTCGGTTATATCTCATAATATAGATATGTATATCTATTAGTATTATTTATTATATAGTAACTTACTAGGAAGTTGTCTGTTCGTTAGTATATATGTATAGTTGACCTACACTGTAATTCAGCCACTGGCTGCGAGAGTGATTAATAAACGAATTATTATTATTTATTATTATTAAAAAGAGGAAGAATTAAACCAAGCTTAATTCTAATTCATTCCTGGAGTTCGTCGGAATACTTTAACAGAAGCCTCTGCATTTGGAAAGAAAGGCGCCGAGAAAAATGTTAAGACTTCTTACACTGAAGAAGGCTCTTTCCGGGGCTTTTAGGCCATCAACTTTGCTAAATAATGGACACGTTTCGCCTCATTTAAAGAGAAAGGAAAACGAAATCACAATAACACAAGAAGAACAATCAGCCACGGCCAGGTATACCAAAATAAATATTACTCAAAATACCCTAAATTGTGACATTCAAATCAAATGTGAAAATCTTGCCGTATGTTTTATACCAGAACATCCCAAAATTTAAAATATACTAAATACTCATATTTCAATGAAAAAATACCGTATACTCAATTTAAAGAAAACCTTGCATATCAGTGTACCCAAACACCTGCTGGCGATCGTGAACAATATGTATGGATAAACCATGGCTGGAAATTAGAATTTGTATTGCAGGAACATGAGCTGTTAGGACAGGAAATAGGCATTTTATGTCATATGTTTCTTTGGTACTAAAAAGGTTTTATTTCAGCACTTTGCATCGATCGTGCACAAAATGTTATTGTCAAACTGTGAACTCAAATTGTATGTAAACTTCACAAAGCTTGCGAGACTTAGCATTGTTAAATTAATTGCTTATATTTGTCATGTAAAAGACAGAGATAGTTGTGCTAATACTTATTTAGGGCCGGGCTAACCTCGATTCTTCTTCACAAGAACAAGTTCTCAAAAACGTTAAAACGTACTAGAAATCAACTTGGTTGGAGGTGGTGTTAATACAGTGGAAAAGCATTAAAATAAGGCGAGTACTGTTAATATATATTTTAAAAGACAACTGATGTTTCATGCATATTCAAGAAAACATTTTGTTGGTGAAGCTATCTTACTTCAACTGGAGTTTAGGCATTTGTACGTCTTTTAGAACGTAGCAGAAAGATTGCTTCTTGTCAATGAGAGAAACGACTACGATGCCGGTTTATCTCGATCAGAGCAGGTTCATTGATGCACGAGGCAATATTTCGGTGTAATTTCAATAATCTCTTGCTACCAATGCCAAGTATTCCTGGCTTTTAAAACTGGTAGTAGATTAAACCTCCTTTACATATTGACGCGACGTTAATCTCGGGATGAACGTTATCGAAGTGTGAAGATACATTTCCAGGTTTCATGCAAACCGTAAAGTCCTCGGATGTGAAAAAGCTATTACCAAAATCAATATTATTACATCTTTATATACCCACTCGAAAAATCTCTACATTAGAGTTGAAGCTGTTATGCACCAGCGCGTGGTTTATAAGCGCATACAATCATTGTACTATAAATTTTATATAGTCAATTAATACTCGTCCTTAAAATAGTACTTCTTGGTGCTTAAACAGTGAATATCAGTCCTAGGCATGCTGTTACAGTTTGATTTAGAGAGGGTTTAACTCTGTCTTATCGACGCCCGTAAAGCAAGAAACCAATCGTGAGTCAACTCTCGTAAATAATATCAAATTCTAGAAAATACCTCACTTTTCTTACCTGATAGAATAGTCACTGTTATGAAAGTTGCTGTTGCCGACTCCTCAAAACATTCATTGGGATATACGCTTTCAAAATAGATCACTCAGAAACTCTACGATAAAAGCCGTATAAATTCTGTTTAGACTGTTGAATCCAATGCATGATATGTAAAAATCACTCCTTGGATGCTAATGCACATGGGCACCAATCAAGTAATGAAAATTTGTCATAAACCGTAGTGGTCGTTTGCGTGGCGCAGTGGTTAAGATATTCTGAAATCACAGCAGAAAATGATTTTAGAAGCCATTGTTTGTCCAAGAAAGGATGTTTTCGGCATCGTGCTGCCTATAGAATTCGGCTGCCGGCCGGTCGGTAAGCAATCAAATTAAGGGTTTACTGCGGCTGGACGAAAATACCAAGCAAACTGTTCTACAGACTAAAGTCAACCAAAGTTCAGAGAAATACGAGGTATTGTTGTTGATGAGGCGCATGTATGACTGGTAAATGCTGGTGACCGGGTAGTCGGTAGTGATTTGCTATTACAGTAAATATAGACATTGAAATAGGTCACTGCATGCGTAGTCTCGTACACATACCCAAATAATATAGCCTGATTTTTCACCGTAAAACGTATTTAAACTCATCACATGATTAGTGTTTTATGCATTAATAAATTTAAGTGAGTTCCATATAGTGGTGGTCATTAGACTTTTAATTTATATTTTGTTCAAGTCAATAAAACATGAAATGTGGTAGTAAAATATGACACACTTTAATCGTTTATAACCATCAAAAATATTGCATCTCTGTTTGAGATTAAGATATAATTCTGCCCAGCCTTTGGAAAGCTGAATGCTCGGACACACCTATTTGCATCAAGTGAGGACAAAATTCCTCCCTGTAAGCAACCCTAACGTTTACGTTTTTCACCTGTTCCCACAACATTTTTTAAGCCAGGCTCAGAAATGGATGCAACGTGGGCTTTTCCTGCCCTATGAAATAACTTTCCAATCCTCCAGACATGCAACTGTTATCCCCTCACCCCCGCTCAGAAATGGATGCAACGTGGGCTTTTCCAGCCCTATGGTGAAATCCCTTTCCAATCCTCCAGACATGCAACTGTTATCCCCTCCCCCCGCTCAGAAATGGCCATGATAAAGCTTTCCTCTCCAGGAAGCCAGATTGAGACAAACACTAATCAAGCATAATAGAACATCGTAAATAATGTGATGTAAAGTGGTAAGCTGTAGTGCTAAGTGTGCACGCCCTACGGGGGAAAGAGAAAAAATCTCTGACTCAAGTGGGACTCGAACCCAACGACCTAAGAGAACATCATTTGGTCGTTTCTATGCTTATCACGATACATTGATTGTTTCAGCCAAATTGCATAAGAAACCCATGCGCTTTATTAAAATGGATGATGAATTGTACAACATAATTTTTTTTATACCCTATAAAAAAGTATATATACCAGTAAATCAAAGGGGGTGGTAGTATTAAAGCGGCTCGCCATTGTATATCCGATAAAACATCGCCACTCATATTATAAATAGCACATGATGAGACTCCGTGGATAAATAAAGATTATGTATGTATGTATATATGAAAGAGCTCTATGTACTGGGAGACCTGAAATGCAACTTTTTAACCAATAATGACAATAACCTAACTATAGCACAAAAGGATATCGTTACTATATATAAGTTAACCCAACTCATAAAGAACCAACGTAGGTTACTGAAACAACAAGTAGTATAATAGATGTAGTTGTAACTAATTATCCAGAAAAACAATATTTCACACTCTGGTGTCTTACACAGACCGCGTTTAATAGTGACCTAAACACCTGCTGGCGATCGTGAACAATATGTATGGATAAACCATGGCTGGAAATTAGAATTTGTATTGCAGGAACATGAGCTGTTAGGACAGGAAATAGGCATTTTATGTCATATGTTTCTTTGGTACTAAAAAGGTTTTATTTCAGCACTTTGCATCGATCGTGCACAAAATGTTATTGTCAAACTGTGAACTCAGATTGTATGTATTGCTTATATTTCTCATGTAAAAGACAGAGATAGTTGTAGTTATACTTATTTAGGGCCGGGCTAACCTCGATTCTTTCTTCACAAGAACAAGTTCTCAAAAACATTAAAACGTACTAGAAATCAACTTGGTTGAGGTAGGGTTAATACAGTGGAAAAGCATTAAAATAAGGTGAGTTACTGTTAATATATATTTTAAAAGACAACTGATGTTTCATGCATATTCAAGAAAACATTGTTTTACTTTCATCTTACTTCAACTGGAGTTTAGGCTCTTTTACGACTTATAAGAACGTACCAGAAAGATTGCTTTTTGTCAATTAGAGAAACGACTACGATGCCGCTTTATCTCGATTAGAGCAGGTTCATTGATGCACGAGGCAACATTTCGGTGTAATTTGAACAATATCTTGCTACCAATGCCAAGTATTCTTGGCTTTTAAAACTAGTAGCAGATAAAAAAAAAAAATTTCGCAAACTTTTCGAAACAAGCAAATAGTCTACATTAGAGTTGAAGCTGTTATGCACCAGCGCTTGGTTTATAAGCGCATACAATCATTGTACTATAAATTTTATATAGACAATTAAAACTCGTGGCTTTTCCAGCCCTATGAAATTTCCTTCTAATCCTCCAGACTTGCAACTGTTATCCCCTGACCTCCACCCCCAAACTCCTCTGCACAGAAATGGTCATGGAAAAGCTTTCCCCTCCAGGAAGCCAGATTAAGACAAACACTAATCAAACATACTAGAACATCATTTGGTCGTTTCTATGCTTATCACGATTCATTGATTGTTTCAGCCAAATTGCACGAGAAACCCATGCGATTTATTAAATGGGTAATAATATTACTTTTTATAACATGTAAAAAAGTATATATACCAGTAAATCAAAGGGGGTGGTAGTATTAAAGCAACTCGCCATTGTATATACGATAAACCATCGCCACTCATATTATAAATAGTACATGATGAGACTCCGATCCGTGGATAAATAAAGATTATGCATGTATGTATGTATGTATGAAAGAGCTCTATGTACTGGGAGACCTGAAATGCAACTTTTTAACCAATAATGACAATAACCTAACTATAGCACTAAAGGATATCGTTACTATATATGAGTTAACCCAACTCATAAAGAACCAACGTAGGTTACTGAAACAACAAGTAGTCTAATAGATGTAGTTGTAACTAATTATCCAGAAAAAAAAATTCACGCTCTGGTGTGTTACACAGACCGACGTTTAATAGTGGCCATAGCTTGGTTTATGCCTACCACACCACAGGCAGCCCAATCTAATGATTTTTACAAGGAATGTATGGGAATTTTTAGAAAAAAATCTAAAACTGTACTAAAATGATCAATAAAGTCATGAAATCTTACCTGTGTGTTGTGAAGTTGTTCCTCTTCATCACTGATGTGTTTATTTCTGGTTTGACGCACTTCTGGGCTTTTTCACCCTCCCCTATAAAAATATTGAGAAGGCGGGAAACATGAGACGCCATTAGTCCATGTGGCGACTCTTCGAGGCCTCGTAATTCTTCGAAAATCCTAACTTTCAGCATTTACATTCCTCTATTATTGAATCGTCAAATACAGAATCGTCAATACATTCCTTGTAAAAATCATTAGAATGGGCTGCCTGTGACCAGACACACGTTTAATAGTGGCCATAGCTTGGTTTATGCCTATCGTAAATTAATAAATCCTAGGCATGCCGGACATCGACTATTAACTTTTCGGAATTTTTCTAAATTTAACCCTAAAGTCTTTCAGAATGACTTACAGAAACAACCATGGGAACAATTAGACCAAATTAACGATCCTAACGAGACGTGCATGCATGGGGATTATGGAAAACACTCTTCCTTAAAGTAGCTGATAAACATGCAATGTATGGAAAACTGAAAACACGATTGCACGCTTCCCAGCAGAGCTACATCCCTCAAATTTCGATCAGTTAATCGTTTACCTGGTATCGTAAGTTTGTATCTGAAGAATATTTCATAAATTCGATTTTACGGATTTTATTTGGCATCGGATTCCCATACAAACACTGTATTTCGTGCCATGTTTGCACCCCTTTCAAAATGTCGGAATTAACCGCGAACTGGTATAGTAAGACAAACAATTCAGCAGGTTGGTTAAGATACAAACAAACCCGAAATCAATTGAATAACGATATCCGCAATGCTAAAGCTAAATACCTCCATAACAGCATTAAAACTAATAATGGTGATCAGAAGAAAATGTGGAAAGCTATAACGAGCTATGGTCCCATAAAGGTAATACAACCGTATTAAACACAATTAGCTTTATGGAAAATACGATCGAAGATCAAAAAGAGATTGCTGAGGCTTTGAACCAGCATTTTGCCGAAATCGGCCCAAAATTAGCAGGAAAGATCTCCGATAATAATAATCATTTTACATGTTTTTCAAAACTTATCAAACCTATTGAAGGAAGGCAAGTCCTCAGATTACTAAAGAAGCTCTCTTTAGCTAGATAATATCCCTTGCAGGTTACTAACGGAGAAGCCGAGCTGAAATTGTTAACCCCTCCCTAACCTCACTATTTAATTTATCTATCGCAAAAGGGAAGTAGTATACAAAGTAGGGGGACTGGGACACACACAACAAATTTCAACGAACAAATGCAACAAAAAAGCAACAAAGAGCAGCAAACGGCTGGGACACGTACAACAAATTTCAACGAACCGATGCAACAAAAAACAACATATGACACAAGAAAAAACAACATATAATAAGACCCTCATTTTTTCGTTGTATTTTTTACATTTCAACGTCCTATTAGAGAAACGTGTTTATAAGGTATTATTTACTACTATAGTTTATTTATCGTATTTATACATTATATTAATAGACCGGTTTCTACCGCTTTTTCCGGATTAAAGCAGTTTTGTTATACTATTTATCGTATTTTTACGATATATTAAATAATCGGTTTCTACCGCTTTTTTCCGGATTGGAGCAGTTTTGTTGTACTATTTTGTTCATTGTATTTTTACATTTCAACGTCCTATTAGAGAAACGTGTTTATAAGGTATTATTTACTACTATAGTTCATTTATCGTATTTATGCATTACATTAAAGGATTGTAGTTATAGGTATTATATCATGGCTAAGCATATATTAACATTTGTTCGAACACTTGGTTTATAGTGAATTTATTGTATTCTAACACCCTATTAGAGGAGTGTTGCTATTAGGTATTATAACATATATTGTCATAATCATTATTTACTATTATAGTCCATTCATCATATTTCTACACCATATTAGATCAAGGTATTACATTTCAAAACCCTATTAGAGGAGTGTGATTACTAGGTATTATAACATATATTATCGTAATCGTTATTTACTACTCATACTTCTATACCATATTAGATCAAGGTATTACATTTCACAGCCCTATTAGAGGAGTGTGGCTACAAGTTTATTATATCATACCATGGCTGAACATATACTAACGTTCAGACGAACATGCACCCAGGACCATTAAGGGTTATTTACGAGGATGGAAGATGGACGTTCCCGACGGCAATCCTCTAGGGGCAGACCCAGCTGCTTTCCTTACCCGCGTGCGAAAGCAGACTACCAAAAAGATCGATGAAGAGCTACAAGACTTAAATAACATTAAGGTTCAGATAGCTTTGAATATGACTCTCCGTCTCGACAAACATGAAGGTTCGGTATACGATACAATCACATTTCGGAGTTCACAAGCAGTTCTGACCAACAGTTCTGATACCCGTGGAGTAATGGTAGAAGCGCACGCTCAGATCTACAACCACATTGAGAAATGGATCAGTCGAGGATCGAACTGGGTCATAGATAAAGTCAACATTCTATGGGTGAACATCGCTCGATACCAACCACTACGCGGAGGTTCGTATTTGCCGCTGCCTACAGAAATCGCAAATAAGAAAGCCGTGATCAATGTAAAGAACTATGATGACCATTGCGTACTTTGGGTGATAACGGCAACGCTGCATCCAGTTGCAATACACCCCGAGAGAATA
Source organism: Actinernus sp. WN-2022 (assembly GCA_030867875.1). Lineage (NCBI taxonomy): Eukaryota > Metazoa > Cnidaria > Anthozoa > Actiniaria > Actinernidae > Actinernus > Actinernus sp. WN-2022. The sequence goes on from JAOWCC010001634.1 coordinate 101,721,516, forward strand.
TCAAACTATCGAAAGGAAGATTGGCCAAAACATGAAGGGGTGGACTCGCCAACACCAATTTCGCAAATACCGCGCTTGGAGAAGCAAAACGAAATCTCCATCAACGTGTATGGTTGGGATCCAAAGGAAAAGTGTTTGATTGTACACAACATATCAACGGAGACCTTTTCAAAGCGTATTAACCTATTGCTTATAGAGTGCCCAGATAGCGGTCGGCAACACTACTGCCGGATCAAGGACTTCAACCGCCTACTATTCGATCAGACAAAATATAAATGTAGGAAGCACTTCTGCGAACGATGTCTACATGGATATACTACCGAAGCTCTTCTTGCGAAGCACATCCCAGAGTGTAACGGAACTAACGACCGAGCCATTCGAATCGAGATGCCCACCAACGAGAACAACAAAGTCTCATTTCAGAACGGTCACAAACAGCTCAAAGTTCCCTATGTTATATATGCAGACCTTGAGGCTTTAACCACTAAGATCGAAGGACACGCTAAAGATCCTACGAAAAGCAATACACTTAAAACGGAAGAACATATTCCCTGTGGATTTTGTTACACCGTCGTACGTTCTGACGGCCACAGCGAACCACCAGTCTTCTATAGAGGTCCTGATACGATCGAGCGCTTTCTACGATATGTACAAGATGAAGAAAGAAAGATCAAAAACATAGTAGCAAAACCACTATGTATGTCGCGGGAAAACAAGAGGTATTTTGATCGAGCAAGGATTTGCCATATTTGTCAGAAGCCTTTATTTGGTAAAGATAGAGTACGAGATCATTGTCACATCACTGGGGAGTTTCGAGGCGCAGCACATAAGGTATGTAATCTCAAATTACGTATCTCACCTATCATCCCAGTTGTATTCCACAATCTACGTGGATACGATTCTCACCTACTGATGCAATCTATTTCCAAGACAGAGGGCGATATCTCTTGCATTCCAAATAATATGGAGAAATACATTTCATTCTCACTTGGCAACCTACGGTTCATCGATAGCAATACAAGACGATCTTAAGTGGAACTTGCACACTGATATCACCATCAAGAAAGCCTCAAAAAGACTGTACTTCTTAATACAACTGAAGCGTGCAAACGTTCCAACTAGTGAACTACTCCAATTCTATATAGCCTGTATTAGGTCCGTTTTACTTTACGCATGTCAAGTCTTTCATTATGGTCTGCCAGAATATCTTAGCCTTTCTTTTGAGCGTGTTCAGAAAAGAGCAATGAGTATTGTCTATGGTTACGACGTATCATACACACGCGCTCTTTCTCTTTCTGGTCTTCTCAGTTTATCTTTACGTAGATCAGAGCTCTGCCACACTTTATTTCGAAAGATTTCTTCCAATCATAAAAGTAATTTATACAATCTATTACCACACAATGTAAGTAATTCCACCCCTAACCTACGTCAAAAGAGACCCTTTACTCTTCCGCTCTGTAAAACAAATAGGTTCTCTAATACCTTTATAAACTCAAGTGTCAAATATTATAATTCGAATTATAAATGTTAGAATTAGCGACCAAGTGAAATATACGTTAGTGTGTATATTAGCTACTTTTACTCTTAATCAATACCAATTATTTGTTTTTCTCATTATTGTAAACCTTAGTAATTCAGTTTATGACTGCAATTTTGGTTAAATAAACTATCTATCTATCTATCTATCTATCTAGCATACAATTTCTACCATCCTCTCTTGACAAGTTGGTAGCAAGTTCTACCCCAGACACCTTTCAACAAACTTCGAAGCATACACCAGACCCAGAGAAAAACAAGTTGCTACTACGCAAAGGCGTTTATCCATATGAGTACATGGACTCTTGGGATAGATTCACTGAGACTTCTCTTCCACCGAAAGAATCATTCTATAGCAAGCTAAGCCTAGAGGATATATCCGATGAAGATTATGAACATGCATTAGAAGTTTGGAACGTATTTGATTGTAAGACATTAGGTGACTACCACGATCTTTACCTCCAAACTGACGTACTTCTTCTAGCAGATGTATTTGAGACCTTTCGTGCAACATGTATGCAAAACTACGGATTAGATCCAGCTCACTACTATACGAGTCCTGGTCTATCGTGGGATGCGTTGTTAAAGAAGACCGGAGCGGAGCTTGAACTATTAACCGACTACGACATGCATCTATTCATTGAGAAAGGTTTACGTGGCGGTATATCCATGGTGTCTCAACGCAAGGCCAAGGCAAACAATCCAAACGTGCCCGATTTCGACCCCGATAAGCCAAATAGCTATATACTCTATCTTGATGCCAACAACCTATATGGATGGGCGATGAGTCAGCCACTACCAACGGGGGGCTTTGAATGGTGTACACCAACGGAAGAGCAAATCACCATTCTTGCAACCGATTCCGATGTAGGTTACATCCTCGAAGTTGACCTTGAATACCCTCGAGAACTTCACGATATGCATAACAGCTATCCGTTAGCTCCTGAAAGAATGCAAGTGAATAAAGCTTGGTTCTCAGAGTATCAGACAAATCTATTCGAGGAGCTATACGAAGGAAATGGATCCTTGAAAGTGGAAAAGCTTGTACCTAACTTGTATAACAAAGAACGATACGTGCTCCACTACCGCAATCTACAACTATATCTATCTCTTGGCATACGTTTGAAAAAGATCCATAGAGTACTACGATTCGATCAATCACCATGGATGGAGCCATACATACGAATGAATACAGAATTACGAAAACAAGCGAAGAGCCCATTCGAGCAGGAACTCTACAAATTAATGAACAATAGTGTATTTGGTAAGACAATGGAGAATCTACGAAAGCGTGTAGATATCAAACTAATTCGCTCCTCAGAAGGAATCAGACTACAACGTCTCTTGAATAAACCTAGTTATGCTCGCTCTACGATCTTTGACAATGATCTAGCCGCCGTACATAATTACAAAAGCAAGTTACTACTGAACCGTCCAGTATATGTTGGAATGTCGATTCTAGATCTCTCAAAACATTTAATGTATGACTTCTACTACAACGAGCTCAATCGGCAGTATGGACAACGTTGTAATCTACTATATACAGATACCGATAGCCTATTGCTACACATCGAAACTGAGGATATCTATGCAGACATGAAAGCCATTAAACGTTTCTACGATACGAGCAACTACAGTAAAGACCATCCATCATACGACGTATCCAACAAGAAAGTACTTGGTAAAATGAAAGACGAATGTGGAGGTATTCCCATTGTTGAATACGTTGGACTACGATCAAAGCTCTACTCGATCTTGAAAGTAGATGGTGGGGAGATTCGGAAAGCTAAAGGTACGAAGAAGGCAGTTGTGAAACATCGTATTCGACATGAACAATACAAGGAGTGCTTACTAGACAAGAAAGTGTTCCGCCATGGTATGGATATGCTTCGAAGTGAAGGTCATAGAATGTATGGCATACATATGAATAAAGTATCTCTATCACCATTCGATAGTAAGAGATGTATTTTAGCAAACGGAATAGATACGATAGCCTACGGTCATGGAGACTTTTTTCCAGATAATGAAGAAGTAGCCGATTCTATTTGCAATATAATATCGAACGCAATCGATACACTATCCTACAATCGTAAAAACGTCATTACAGAGGATGAAGATATGGACGACTTTATTCGTGACTTGCTTCTATCTTAGAATACCTTTTGGTGGTAGTTCTGTATCTGGTGGTATCACTTGTATCTCTTCACGAACGAACCCTCGCTTTGGTGCATCTTTTCCTAAATAGTATAGAACAGGTTGATTTGATGATACCACACTTCGAGAAATATAGTATGTTTGTAAACTCCATACAGGATCAGTCGCTCGTTTAGTTCCACCTTCCAATTCTCCAGATGCGTAGAGATATCGAACTAAAACGTCAAATGGTAGTCGCTTTTCATCCGATCCAATAGTTCGAGAATATGTAGGAGTCTTTATGTTTACTTGTTGTGTCTCTATAGAATTTGAAGGCTCTTTACCAGTAAGTCGAGTAACTTCATTGTTCATAGCCTTGATAACATCAGGAAGCCTCAATACCCATTCTCTACTACGCGCATCCGATCCTTCAGATGTAAGTACCATCTCTTTTGCATATTGATATCCAAACAATCTTTCAGCTATCGTTCTATTTGCTCGTTCGACGAAGCTTTGCGCTCTATGATTACCAGCCTCACCTCGTTGAACTTTCGTACCATGTAGTTCTAGCGTTTCAGACATACGCCCCATGAATTCTCTACCAGGGTCTACTTGCAACGTCTTTGGCCATTCGAGTGGACTACGCTTGTAGATTCGTTCGAATGCCGCAGCAACTTCGCCGCTATCTTTAGATGCTAAAGGTTCGGCTTCTTTGTATCGAGAAGCTACATCGATTACTACTAAAGCGTACTTGTATAGCTTTCGTCCACGCCCAGGTCGATCGTGTGGTAAGAATATCAAATCAGCTTGGTGGACTTCATTTGGTTTCGATACGGTCCAATGCGGACGTGGAATGTGTTTTGGTGGTGGTAGATATACTTGCCATATAGATTGCTTTTCCAACCAACTCTTAGCTACGTCTTCCGATGCTTTCGCTGCTACCGATAGCTTGTCAATTGCAGCGTGACCTTTCCAGTAGCCCAAAGGACCATAGAAGATACTCGCAAGTTTAGCATCCATTATACGTCTATGCATTCTAGCCTTCAACAGATAAAAAAAAAAAAAAAAAAAAAAAAAAAGGATAAGAACCTATCCAACCGGTCCTTATTCCTTTCTTTTTTTTTTCTTTTTTTTTCGTATTTTTAGTAGTAGCTTAGTAGTAACCTAGTAGTAGCCTAGTAGTAGCTTAGTAGTAACCTAGTAGTAGCCTAGTAGTAGCTTAGTAGTAACCTAGTAGTAGCCTAGTAGTAGCCTAGTAGTAACCTAGTAGTAACCTAGTAGTAGTGGCAATGGCTATAGCCATCTACTAATAGCGTATCCAGCGCCTAGCATTCCACCACCGACGTAGAGCAACTCACCAGTCTTCTGATTGTTTGAGGGTCGGTAGTAGTCAGATAAGCGGGGTTCTTTCATTCCTTTGAGCCGTTTAAGCACCTTACGTAACTTATCGGATTGTACGAAGGCTTCGTTGGTATCTCTTTGAACGTCGTATGCATCGCGTTCAAGACCTTCTTGATTTTGTGCAAAGTCGTATAGTCTTTGACGTTCGGTTCTATACGCTGTCATTTCAGATTCTTGTTTTTCAATGGCTCTATCGTGTCTCTCTCGTTCTGTATCTATATCACCCTTTCCAATCATTCTAGCTAGTATACCACCACCAGTAAATGCCGTCGCATTCAAAACGGCGCCAAAAACTGTCATAGCAATTGCTGCCGCCATTATGGTATGATCTTTTGTTTCTCAAGATATTGTTTCGCGTACAAGCTACCAACTATCACGGCAGTCCACTTTGCGTAATTTACTAGGGAAGAAGAAGGATCGCTAAGCATAGATTCCTTGGTAGTCTTTTTTACGATCCACCCAATACCAGCAGCGAGTCTTACAATTATAGATGCATCGGTTGCCGTCTTCATCAATTCTTTATCCATCTTAACGTATGTATAGTATAGTCTCTAGTCTTTAAGTGTTACTCCATGTCTGGTACCGTTGGCTTTGTCGGAGCTGCAGGTCGTGTCGTGCTAATGGCGGCAACGCACTTATTGCCATCTACATACTTTTTGTATGCATAGTACGTGCCAACCAACGTAGCGCCTGTACCGATGACTGTGAGGATAGCCAGGTTTTCGAACCGACCTTTCTCTACATCAGTTTCTTTGGACGGTTCATTTTCACGTTCTATCTCCATCCTTTGAGCTTCTTTTGCACGGGCAGTGACCTTCTCCCAAGCTAATTTTCCTGCTGCAACACGCTTTGGATCTTTTCCTTTCTTAGTTGGTACAGTCGTCGGAGGATTCGCAGTTATCTGATCCGTCTGTTCCTCCATCTTGATTTGATATAGTAGTTACTTGCGAAGGTTCAATAGGTGTACCAGGAATGACTATGTGATCAGCTATATTGAACAAGACACTAGCTAGAGCTACAAATCGACCGTGTTTAAGTGCTAATCGACCAGCCACCATAGATATCTGATGGCGGGCTAATTGGTTTTCTTGTAGATCCTTAAACAGTGCTTGTTGGTTGTCTAGTGTAGCTACGTATGAGACTGCGCGAGGAACTTGACGTAGTACACCATCTACTAAGTGTACTGTTATTTGATTTGCTACTACGGCCTGGTATCTACTATGTAAACGTTTTACGTCCTTCTCAGATAGTTTAGTTATATCCGTTAGGGAGAAATTCTGTCCTAGACATTCTTTCGTTTTACCTAATACAGCTAAGGTCTTAAGTTCTTCCCGCCATTCTTCGATATCCTCCAATTCGGTTGAAAATTCCAATTTGGGTGGTGGACCTGTTAAATCCTCACCTTCCAGTTCTTTAACGTATTCATCCATGATAATATGTTATAGGTGCGGGTATCTCTAACACTACTGCAAAAGGATGTCGCAAACAGAAACATATGCGAGCGAACTTATGAGATCGAAGTATCATTCGTAATTTATTACATTCTTGTGAGCCTCCGTAATCATCGAATATCCTCTTTCCATCTATAACCGATGCCGTATGAAACGCTACTACGATAGCTACGTTCTCACGAAAAGGTTTACATATACTCGTTAATTGTTGGGATAGTACCCAAATAGATAGTCCTATATGTCGAGCAGAGAATGCTAAATCTACTAGTTTGTCAGTTCGTTTCTTAACGTCCTTCGATGCGGCGCAATCATCGAGAATCAATAGAGTATTGGTACCCGACCAAAAGGTCGCGCAAATACTTAACGTAGCATCGATGGCATCCTGCGGTGGTGATATGACGAAGAAACGAGGATCTCGATTTGCGAATCCGCGATAGGTCTTGTTGTGGGCATACGTAGGACAAATCAGTACTATGTAATCGAACTTACCACGAAATGGTCCACGAAGTTGTTCTATGAGAAATGCAGTCTTTCCACAATTCGTTGGACCTACTATGAGTGCGTTGAACGGCACGTGCTCTACGAGAGAATCCATCAGTATGTTATACTATACAGAGATCTGTTCAATATATTAAGCTGAGCATCCGCAAGGACATAGATATGCATGTTTACGTTTCCACTTCCTCCTGCAGTTCTATGTATGCGAATGTCGATATCTTTTCCACCGCCAGTTTGTGCCAAGCCATCACCATGAACGGTGGAATCTTTTGCTGTGCGACAATCGACTAGGATAGCGAATCTACTTTCGTAAAACTTCTTTGGAGTCATGGAAGTATCGGATGTACCAAACCACCCTTTCGCAGCCTCCCAGAAATCTGGGGGAAGCATACCGCTTGGAAAGAATCTGTTGGGAATTCCGTTGACATCTACTTCTACCTTCAAAATATCGGGATTCGAAAACGCTTCGCTATCTCGCGTACCAGCAGTGTGTGGATTTACAAATAGTAGAAGTAGTCCAGCGAATGATCGTCGTGGAACGTTGACGTTCTGAGATATCAAAGCATCGGAAGCTTTAGCGATCTTTACTGTCTTGAAGCGAATGGCGTGGTCGTATAGGAATGCAGTACCACCTATTTCGTATTTGTGAAGTACACTACTAGCCAGCGTTTCATCCTTGATTGCTTCGTATTCTAGTTGGATGTTGGTAAGTTTGTACGTACCTATTTTCGTAGCATCCGATCCAACTACGACATCAATGGCATGCGCTAGAGTCAACTCAAACGAAATAGTATCTTCTAGAGCATGTGTATATAGAACTCCTTGTTGCGTCATAATGTCGACATCTAACGGAATCCTATATTTGGAACCATACGCAGCTAGGAGCGCGTTTTCTCCAGCATCCGAAGTACCTGCATCGCCCGCTTTCGATCGTAGCTTATTCGTGTTCTCTGATTGGATACCTTGTTGCACTCTCGATTCTCTCTCCTGCGTAGATAGGTATACATCGGAATACGTTTGTAGGAGGTCTGACCTGGCGAGGTCTTCTACTATTTCAGCTCCCATCTTACAGACTCTATGTATGACCAAACATCGTCCAACGTTCGAAACGACTCTGTTATTCGCATGTCCACCAGATAATACGAGGTCGCCCAATAGCGCTAAGCTACCAGGTACTAGTACTATGCCTTCTCCTAGCGTTGGAACATCTACGTATAGAGTCTCACCTGGATTGGCAGATGATGGAGTGAAAGTTTTCCTATACAAGGTTCGTTGAGCTTTGAGTGCATGAGGCTCTCTTTGCGCCTTCTTAGGAATCAACTTCGACGATATCATGTTGAATATATCTAGACATATAGTTATGTTTAACATGGAAGGTGATGCTGTAGAGGAAATACCTGGTGGATTTGAAAGAGGAAAAGATTACGATGATGACGATGCTATCGATGCGGAGGAGTGGAATGCGACATTTTCAGAAAAGCCAGGAGAAAGGGTCGCAATGAAAACCCTACACGACTACGGGAAGGAAGACGCTAAACCAAAGAATCAGGAAACCTCGTTTTCTATGGACGATTACATCGACGAACTCATCGACCCGAAAGACTCGGACGAAAGAATCCTGGAAAATCCTAAATTCGGTGCTAGAGGTGTGATCTTCAAACAGGGATTATCAGACAAGGCAAAACAGGAGATGTTCGAGATCGTCTGGGAACAATATCCAGATGTAGGAATTCGAGGCATTCTCGAGATGGCAACCATGTCTGATGGTAGAGTCGCTATCCGCGAGTATGGAAGTACGAATAAACCTATCCCTTTGTTTACCAAGAAGGGTGAGTTATATACGAGGATTGGGAAAGGTCTCAAAAGAGTTTTAGGGCCTACGTTAGAAAAAGCACTAGAAGAAGTCGTAGTAGCTAAAGACCAATTGAGTGAGAGGATCGAACTAAATGAGGAAATACTCAAAGACCCTACGTCTACCGAAACTCAGAAAGAAAACGCTACTAATAAAATAGAGACCGATCAGGAGAAACAAGCAGTCCTAGGCCAAATAGAAGAAGCCATGACAGAACGTATACCACTTAGGGATCGTATAAGGACCATCTTCAAAAAGTATGGAGTCAGCATAATTAGCGTGGTAGCTGCGGTAAGTACTGTGATCGGCGTAATAGTTTCCAATCTGACAAAGACAGTTTCCACGATAGTACCAGGATTGGGAGACGCTGCCAAAGCAGTCGCTAAAACAACTGCCAAGACCTTGAAAGCAATGGGTAAGAAGTTAGAGGAGATTCTACCTAAGATGATTGGGCCAATTGCGAGTTTCGTATTCAGTATGGCTGCCGACGTTGTTGTAGTCTTAGCGAACAACGTTTGGTTGTTAATCGTAGCATCAGTGGTCTTCGTAGTGGAGCAATACAAACGACGTTAACGAAACAACGTCCATGCGATTCCAGCTGCGGCAATAGATGTCACTGCGAGATTAATCTCATGTTTTGGGATAGACTTTGGTATAGGAACTCGTTTCTTGTGCGTCTCGAGAGGCGGCACCAATTTCTTATCTGGAGGTCCTTCCATGGGAGGCGGACGTCCTTTGACTTCTGCATTGATGTCGTTAGTGCCTAGCGTCATATCTTTCGTGGCTTTCGGGGTTGGATTCCTATAGCCATCTTTCTTACCAAGATAGTACACTAGATTGCTTGGCAATAATCGTACGCCTATAGCTATCGCTAGATCGAGCCTCTTATGCGTTGTCATTATAGCGGTAAGATAGTTCTTGTAGCTCACCACTAAATCGTTTTCGAGAATAGCGCCTTCGACTAAGCTCTTGAACTTTTCTTTTACGTTGAAGCTATCTACGATGGATTCGTTAAGATCGTTTTGAGCGCCTAGAATACAGTATCCAAAAGCCTCAACAGATCGATTCAATCTACCTAACCCAGCATTCGTCAAACCTCTACCGTTTGGTGGCGTAAACCAATTATATTGCTTCCCTTCGTGTTCGTCGTTCCGAATGAAGGATACTAGATCGCCCTTGTCCACCCTGCCTCCCTCGTCTGCAAATAAGTTATTGTGGTTGGGCCACGTATCTGCTTCTTTGTCGTAGCCTCGGATTACGTGGACGTTTTTGTAGCCATCGTCATACAAAAGGAATACGTCTCCTAATCCGTGATTCCTACCTCCATGCCATCGGAAGTCTGGTGTTCGAGATATGCCAAATTCGACGCACAATCTCTCGAGAGCTGACTTGCTGTAGAGGTTATCGAGTTGTTTGAAAGCACTGTCACCAGGTAGAGGGCAACCAAGTTCATGTAGGATCCTTCGTATCGTGAAATAAACATGGAATCGTAGGAACCCTTGGACAACTGGTGGATACGTTTTGAAAGTGGGGTCAAACAACGACACACCGCATCCGGAAGTCGCGCACCACGTTGCGAAATTAAGTTGTTGAGGCCAGTACTTGAAATCCGGACCCGATAACCACGCATGGGACTCCTTTGCTGTCACATGCTTTACGACGGTCTCCTTGAATACGTTAGGAACGCCAGCTTTGAACTTCTTCGTTGGGGTGACATATATCCATAGATTAGTGAGATCAATATCTCGTGTCGGTCCAGTAGAAGGAACTGCTGTAATAAGATATTTCGCACTCTTATCTAGGGTCAACGTAGATGGGAAGCCATCAACCATTCCTTGCAATGCGTCATCGATGCGTTTTTGAGTGACTGCAGGTAGCTTGGAGACATCATCACCATAGACCACATAGCCAGAATCCCCATCTCGAAACCAAATACTCGTCGAATATTTGCCTGGACCGTTCACTTCAGTAGAGACATAGAACTCGTGAAGATCTGCATGTGGGTATTTCTTTTCGAACTTCACCAACAGCTTGGCATTCAATGTTGCGACCACATCTGCCATGTTGAAGCTATACGTATATATAGTTATACCTTCAACATATAAGATGGTTCTCTTATATATCACCACAACGTCGGCTGACCATACTGTCTACTTCGACGACCCTATTCTTATACAGAACGTTTCACTACTCGAGGTCACTTTCGAGAACAGTTGGTGGAACCTAGCAGAGAATGCTACCTTCTGGTGGTCTACCGAAGGTATAGGGTTCCCGTACGACGTTCCTAAGGGAAACCACACTATGGCGAGCCTTCGACAATTCTTTGCGCCTGCAGTTGGTGCTGACATCATAAAAATCGAGAAACCCCACCATAGGAGGTCTTGGAACCTAGAAGTCAAGCAATCGATTCTACTTAGTGGAAATCTCTGCAAACTGATGGGTATTGAAGATAAGGATGGGATCGCTACGCGACTAAAAGTAGGCATGCACGAAGTGTCCATTCAAGATGAAATCGACATAGCGTATATCTGCTGCGACGTGGTGGATTCCAGATTCTCGATTCGAGATGGAAAGCAATCTAAAGTCCTAAGTAGAATACATATCCGAGGCGATAGATTTGTGAAAACGACGTATGCCTCACTACAACCTATAGCTGTCAAAGCTCTAGGTACGACACGAAACAGCCTTCGCCTGACGATTCGTGACGAGAAAGGCAATACCATAAACTTCCATGGTCGACCTATACGCTACGTATTAAAGATTGAGTAAATCATACATATATAGCATATACATACGATGGACGGCGATTCAATTCAACCCCTTTTTCCATCAGCACCAAATATCTATCCACCGCTTGCTAGTGGCACTGGAAAGAATTTTCGTCTGCAAACAATCCGAGATACGCTTTCAGATATCGAAACTCAAGAAAAACACTATGAAGGCGTGCGTAAGAAATATGCGCGTTCTCAAGGAATAGTTCATGGTATCGCAGTGGTAACAGGAGGTCTATCTGTGATTTTATCTGGATCTGGATTGGGAGTAGCCTTAACTGGTTTTGGAATAGTGATTGGTTTACCACTTGGTGTTATTGGTGGCTTGTGCGGGTTAATTTCAGCATCTACGACCGTTGGAGCTAAACAATTAGGAATAAAAGTATCTAAGCATGAGAAAACCACTATGTTAGCAAAAGCTAAAATTAATACGATTCGTGATCTAGTATCGAAAGCCTTGCGTGATGAAAATATATCTGATTCTGAATATGGTATCATCCTCGCTGAAGCAGATAAATACGAGATTATGAGGTCTGAAATTCGTCTTAAGACTTTGGGTGGTGAAAAATACGTGGAACAGATTCGAATGGAACTCAAACAAGAAGTGCAAAAGGAAATGCGAGAAAAACTTGGCAGTCTAGTGGGATAAGAATCGAATGTGGCTCTTATTTTCACTTTACGAAATCAAACCCTATCACTAGTTAGACCGTGTTTTTTATAGATGGGCTCAAAGTAGGAATGGTAATTAAGCAATCAACTCCTTGACAAAACGTATGATCGAACTCCTATGTATACCACACCGTTTAACAACGTCAATAAGAGACATACAAGATCCCGAACGATGTAGTACCTCGTAACTTGCTCCAACAACTTTAGTTCGAAGTATAGAGCTGGTACCTATATTGTTTTCTATTGCCGTATGAACAATCTCATAGACTATTTGTTGGACATTCTTAGGTACTCCTTTGGGGTCGAGTTTAACAAAAGTCGTTGTAATGTGAGGAGCTATTCGATCGGTATTCAAATCTATATCGATCTTATCGTCATCACGTAGAGAACGTATAAAGACATTTCCACGACATATGCTCTTATTGTTTAGTTGCATTAAACGAGCGACCTCTCCTGTAGATCTAACGAACCCACATTGTATACATGCTTGATAAAGTATAGCGGCTAAAATAGTTCGTTTCGTATAGCAACGTTTGATACAAACTTTCTGTACTTGAATGAATGTATCGGCTACGATTACTAATACATTTGTGGGAAACGAGAGGGCGTAATTTTGTTTATAAGTAGTGTCGTATGCCTGTAGTTCTCGCATAATCGTTTGTAGTTGTAATTCTTCGTTATCGCTTTGCTTTGGGATTGTGCGGTCTAGATCATGTTGATGCTGAAAGCTATCCGGCCCTACTATGTGTAACCTAGTAGTAAGATTGGTAGTTGTTTCTTCACATGATTCGACCTCGGAAACAAGACCACAAGTGGGACATATGAATTCCATTCCTTGTATTTCCATCGGACATAAACATTCGGAACATGATTCACCGGTGCTAATATGCGACAATGGTTCAATATGCGACAATGGTTTGATACGTAGGCTTGCACAAATTTCTGGACCAAGTAATCTAATAATGTCATCCATACTAGTCGTATACCATACGCCTGTCAATTGTTCAATTGTTCGTTTGTTTAAAAAAAAAAAAAAAAATGAAGAGAGGTCGCATAACAATTTCTCTTCATTCTTTTTTCTTTTTTTTTCGTACCGCGATTTCTACTCTTTCTCCGATCCTACCACATTTAGATCTTTCTCACTGATGGAGAGGTCATCCAATGCATTATCGAGATCGTGAATGTCCACCACATTTCGATCTTTTTCCGATTCCACTACATTTAGATCTTTCTCCGATTCTACTACATTTGAACACGTGATATTCGCTGACTCGTTAGCTCGCTTCTTATCAAGGTTCTTCTTATTGCGAATGGTACGACGTTGAGGTGCGCCACATTTTGCACAAAGTTCGTGAGCAGTACGACAGCCTCGACCACACGTCAAACATGGAACGAATATAGCACATCCTCTTCCTATCTGGAAGTTATGTTGAGAGCAATACTCTGACGTCTTTGAACACTTACTTATACATTTCGTGGTCTTTCCTCGCATCAACCAATCACAAGTTCTTGTCTCAATCATCGTGCAATATACCTATATATGTTATATGTCTAATTGGTATCTTAGTTGTGACGTCTACGTTGAGGTTCTTCAATCACGCGCGGTTGTCTAATCTGTGTGGTAGGAGCTCGTCTAATCTGTGCGGTATTAATGTGTACTAAGATAACAACATACGTTAATATCGTGAAGTAAAGAATATATGTTAATACCATTGGTGGATATACCGTATACTAATCACTCCTCTAATAGGTGCTCAAGTTGTCCATTTTCGACTCTTACCCACCAATAAAGTTCGTACCACATTGTCTACAAGTACAAAATATCGTTGTTGGTTCATCAAGAGCTCGAGTTTGTACTTCTCGATAAACGCAATTGCGTTCGTGACAAATGGGACATTTATATAGCCGAGACGTCTTTTCATTAACCTTCTGTTGACTTCGTAAAGCAATTTCAGTACGTTCGTTTCTAGAAGCTTTTGGACACAATTGTGCTGACCTAAGATATCCCATTTCGTTAGGTAGCCATATTCCCATTGCTAGTTGGTCAAGAGCGAATGTACCATGCATGCGACAAACGCTGGAACTAGGATCTAAATTACTAAGTATGGTTCCACATCGCGAAGAATAAATATTTATGAACGAATCGGATGTCCAACTGCGGACGACTGCTTCTGTTTGAAGGGCTTCGATTACTCGATTATAGCACGATCGTTCTAATAATATTGCGAAAGTCCGGGGGTTGGAAAAACGAGAATCGCTAGAGAAAATACGATAGAATATCGCACGATATAATAAACGGGGTTCGGTCATAGTGCAATACCTAATAGCAACACTCCTCTAATAGGGTGTTAGAATACAATAAATTCACTATAAACCAAGTGTTCGAACAAATGTTAATATATGCTTAGCCATGATATAATACCTATAACTACAATCCTTTAATGTAATGCATAAATACGATAAATGAACTATAGTAGTAAATAATACCTTATAAACACGTTTCTCTAATAGGATGTTGAAATGTAAAAAATACAACGAAAAAATGAGGGTCTTATTATATGTTGTTTTTTCTTGTGTCGTATGTTGTTTTTTCGTTGTGCAGGCTCGTTGGAAATCGTTGTACGTGTCCCAGCCGTTTGCTGCTCTTTGTTGCTTTTTTGTTGCATTTGTTCGTTGAAATTTGTTGTGTGTGTCCCAGTCCCCCTACTTTGTATACTACTAGGGATCTTCCCCCAAGATTGGAAGCTTGCAAGAGTTACTCTCTTTAAACAGGGTACTAAATGTGATCCAAATAACTATAGACCAATCTCAATTATCCCTGCTGTTGCAAAATTATTTGAAAGGCTGGTATTTAATCAGTTTTATGATTACCTACAAGAACACAACAACCTTACTAATAGCCAATCGGGATTTCGCACCCTCCACTCTACGGTGACAGCATTACTAGAAGCTACAGACCAGTGACACTACAGCATTGACAAAGGACATGTCAATTCCTGGATCTGAAAAAAAGCGTTTGACACTGTCGACCACGAAATCCTTTTTGAAAAACTTAAATTGTATGGATTAGATCAAGCCTCTTTGAACTGGTTTGACCCGTATCTTAATTAGTAACAGGCAGCAACAATTCAGGATAAACAATGAAACATCTAGTCCCAGAACCCTCAATTGCGGTGTGCCTCAGGAACGATACTAGGGCCCCTTCCATTTTTACTCTACATCAACGATCTACCAACTGCCTATTAAAATCTTTTCCTCGGATGTACGCTGACGATACAAACTTAACAGTAACCGGCGAGAGTCCGCGAGAGATAGAAGAATCCTTGGAACTCGACCTCCAAAATGTTTGAAATTGGCTTTGCGCAAATACACTCACCCTAAATGTAACCAAAACTGAACTGTTACTAGTGGGTTCCCACAAGAAATTGACAAATTTTCCGAAAGAGTTCTCTTTTACCATTGATGGTAATCATAGAAAGAGTTACTTCAACAAAACCTTGGTGTACATCTAAATGAAAATTTGTCTTGGAAAACCCACATTAACAAACTCATGAAGAAAATCTCCTCAGGTCTAGGTGCACTCAGACGAATAAAGCCTTTCATACCCCTCAAAGCACTGCTAAGTGTCTATGATACTCTCATACTAACTTATTTTTATTACTGCAGTGTTGTATGGGAAACCTAAACAAAGGACTTGCCGAGAATCTACAAAAGTCGCAGAACCGAGCTGCCAGAATAATAACCGGTTTACCCTTTGATACTAAGATTGATGAGCTCCTTTGCAGTACTCTAAATTGGGATAGACTATATATATTCGACGAATCAAACAAAAAGCAGTAATGATTTATAAGGCTTTAAATAACCTGAATATTTATCCTCAAAAATTTATACCACGTTCAGCCTCTACAATTGCAAATTACAATGTGAGGGGCTCATCAACAAAACTAACTCTCGTACGGCCACGAACCAATTTTGGTAAAAGGCTTTTCGCTTTAGTGGGGCAAAGTTATGGAATGAACTGCAGAGGATGTAAGGCAATCTAATTTTAATAACTTCATGTTTAACCTTACTAAATCGAGTTATTTTAACCATATGTAAATGTTTTTTTATATATGACATTCCTATTTTTCTTATTCTTGGCTTTCATATAAAACAGTTTCATATTTTAGTGTTTTTTATCTATGTATGTAACAGATGATTTCCCATGTATAAATAAAGATGTACTGTACAAAATCTAAATCTTCCAGTTCCAAAAGCATACATGTATAAAGCTTTAATACATCAATCTCGACTTATCAATGATATATATATATTGTGAAGCCTTGCTTAAACTGCATAAAATGATAACTGCATAATACAAATATTTTTTTGTCTTAAGGTAAGCCTGGGTAAACCCTTCAGCAAAGGCGCTGGTATCAGCGATTCCCATACAAACACACACTGTATTTCGCGCCATGTTTGCACCCCTTTCAAAATGTCGGAATTTACCGCGAACTGGTCTATTAGGGAGCTTTAGATTCGAGAACGATTACCAACTTTTACTAGGATCGAGTACGACTTTTAGACACAAAATATATCATATAAGTCGCAAGAAAGTAGAGATCCATTTCTGTCAAACAATGCTGCAGACACGAGAACAAGGTACTACATGCATATAAGACTGGTATTTGGTTGTTCATATATTTTATTAAAATGTTCGTCGATTGTGAAAATTTGTACTCGTTGCCGTACTCGTACTCGAATCTAAAGCTAACTTTGGTCGCCAACCACCGACTTCATGTAAACATTCAGCTCGTTAGCGATTAGATTCGACCACAGGCACCCCAAGCTCAATTAAGTTACGAAAATATAATTTTATAAGGCGTAACGTACTCCGTTTACTAGCCAGAAATACTGTATTTTTTTTGAATAAAAATGACTTACATTGCCACTGTGAGGTCTTGCAATTGTGTCATGTTTCCCTCCTTGTTGGGTGGATTAAGCTTAAAGTACTTATAAGCCCGAGCCAGTTATCTTTGATATCGATTGTACATGAAGTGGATAGTCTAACGGTATAATATTTCTTGATTTGGGTGTTGCGTCTACGAGATATAAAGGTTTATATTTTCCATATGCTAATGAGGTGATGTCATCACCGACATTTGCTGAATTTCTTTGTGCTTGTGAATTAAGCTATTTTCTAATTTAGATTTTTTTTTTTGGTAAAATGACTTTGATAAGCTTCAAATATAACTTAGAATTTTAAAATAGGTAATTTGTCTCCACCAGCATGCTTTTGTATAATAAGTGATGTCGGTGATGACATCACATCATTAGCATATTGGAAATATAAACCTTAATATCTCGTAGACGTAACGCCCAAATCAAGAAATATTCTACCGTTGGACTATCCACGTCATGTACAATCGATATCAAAGATAACTGGCTAGGGCTTATATGCACTTTAAATCCACCCAACATGACACAAGACATCACAGTAGCAAGGTAAGTCATTTTTATGCCAAAAAATACAGTATTTCTGGCTAGTAAACGGAGTTCGTTACGCTCCCATACAAACCCTTATAAAGTTTTATAATATAAATCATGGTATCATCCTAAGAACGTGCGATTTGATTGGATGCTCAGCGTGCTTGATTTTCTTATAAATGCACGCTCAAGAATATCAAGCACGCTGAGCATACAATCAAAACAAAACGTATCGGTGATTGTTTTTCGCGAGCTTATATAGCTAACGGATGTAATTTAATAGACTGGGAATAAAACATGTCCGACTTTGAGTTGTTAAGGTGTGTTGAAGAAGAGGAAAATAAACGTCGCTTCCCAAAACTAAAAGAAAATGATCGGCTTCGTCCTCTAAAGCGACCACAAAATGGGATGCTAAAACGTTTGAAGTTGAGAAAAGCAATGTCCACATTCTAATACAGTGTTACTCAATGAGAGTTCGATATAAAAAATGATTTTAATAATTTAAGAAACTGATGTGGTTTTTCTAATGGCCTGGTGTATTAAACGAGTGGAAAGTGACAACACAACAACAAGACATGACTCACCAAGAACTCGACGATAACTTTAATACGCCTGTTTTATGCTGAAACTGAACAGTGAATGACGAAGAATACAATGGGGTTTCTCTGGTTTCATGTAGAAATTCGTTTGAGAGGTTCCTGAATGTTCCTGAATGAAAATCGGGCGATAAAACTTGCAGAGAACCAAGAACTGGCAGAATTTCGGAAGAGTAGATTATCATTCATGTGTATAGCGGCCATGCCAACGAAGCCGAGAGCCTCAAAAGCTACGCAACACGGCCATCAGAGCAGCAGTCACAACACTGTTCCTTGGGATAAAGAAACTATCCTACTTCAGACCACAGAATCAGTAATCAGTGTCAACTATGCAGTTGTTGTAGAAAATTAAATAGTCGGCAATCCTCAACTCACGTGTCCAACTCTACTGCCGCTAATTCGCTAACGCTTTCTCTGTGAATGCTTTCCCATCAGGCATTTTCAACGCCTTTATACACTATCACAATGTGCAGATTAACCTCTCTTGTGCTGACCTCTCTTTTGTTTCCTGCAAAAGTTTTGACCAGATGACAATATTACAACCTAGTAATTTCTGTCTTTCACTTTTATCGATTGATATGTTCTATTCTTAGCAGGTTACTTCATTTAATAAGTAACCAGCTTTCAGATCGTCAATGTATTAAGCTGTCACAATGGAACCAATCAGCGACGAAAAATGTTGTAAACAAATCAAGTATATTAAAATGGGCTTTTCGCTGTCGTCAGTTTGCTTTTAGATTTTTACGCGGGTTCTTGTGATAGGTTGATAAGCTTAATTTCCTTCGACGTTCGCCTACGTTGAAGTTTATATTATAAAACAAATAAAAGATGGTTCTCCTTGTCATATAATAAAATAATGTACTTTCGAGATCTTGAAAAGCTGCTAAATGCACTCACGTTCCGCTCGTGCATCCGCAGTTTTTCAAGACCTCGAGCGTGCATTATTTTGTTATATAACAAGGAGAACCATCTTTTATTTGTTAAATATTTTCGTCACTTGAGCTTGGGGTGCCTGTGATTCGACCTCATTTAATTCGATGTTTGAATCAAACGTCGAATTTAATTATTTGGGGTGACCCAAATAGGTATTAGATTCGGCACACGAGTACTAGTAGTAGGAGAGGCATGGAATTACCCCCCTTTTTAGGGCGCTATGCTAATTTTTAATAATAATAATAGCCTTTATTTATAGAGCGCCATTTCCAAAATGCCCAATAGCGCTTTACAAAATATTTACAATATAAGTACATAAATATCATTAGCATTAAAAATCCTAATTTACAATTTCTCTTGATAAACAGAAATACTGAGAAAGATTAAAAAGCTATTAAAAATATATATAAAGTATCTCTAATAATCATAATAATAATAAAATATAATAGAATGCACCAAGCGCTTCTAATCATAGACCTTCTTAAAAAGATGTGTCTTCAGTTGAGTTTTAAAAGTAGTTAGCGAGCTACATAGTCTCAAACTCTGAGGCAGATCATTCCATAGCGAGGGTGCTGCGCAAGAAAACGCTCTGTATCCATAACTACGCAGATTGTACGAAGGAGCGACAAGTCTCATGCTAGCGGATGATCTCAAATTGCGCCTCGGTATATATAAATTAATAAGATCAATTATGTACCCTGGTGCTATTCCATGCAAAGCCTTATAAGTGATAAGTAGTAATTTGTACTCAATACGTTGTTCTATCGGCAACCAATGTAGGTTGTACATAACCGGTGTTATATGATATTTCTTACGAGAAAGCGTCACGACACGAGCGGCAGCATTCTGAACACTCTGTAAGCGATCAGTCAGATATTTGGGTAGTCCATACAGTAGGGAGTTGCAGTAGTCGAGCCTAGAAGTTACAAAAGCGTGGACTAGTGTCTCAGCTGACTGAAAGCGGAGGTATTTCCTGATGCGGCTGATATTTCTTAAGTGATAGAATCCTGATTTGCAAACGCTGGTAACATGTTGCTCCATTGACAATGGTGAGTCAAATATGACGCCAATGTTTCTGGCCGCATCTGATGGATGGATGATTTCATCGCAGACAGAAAGCGAATCAAACGGTAGCTGGGGTCGATGTTTAGCATTTAAGAAAAGTAGCTCAGTCTTATCCCCGTTTAACTTCAGCTTATTCCATGTCATCCAGGCATCAATTTATTGGACACAGGACTCAATCTTCGAAGTTGCCATGTCGAGGTCACGGGTATCAGATGAGTTGAAGGTGATGTACATCTGAGTGTCATCGGCATAGAAATGATATTGCATGCCATGCCTCTGAAGCAGATCACCAAGAGGCGATGTATACATGGTGAACAACATAGGCCCCAGTATGCTGCCTTGGGGGACCCCAGAACGAAGGAGGCGGACGGATGACTGAGCCCCACAAATATTGACGGTCAGCGTCCGGTCGGTGAGGTACGACTTAAACCAATCATGCGCCTTATCAACTATCCCAAATTTGTAGGAGAGCCGGGACAACAAGATCTCATGGTCGACCGTATCGAACGCAGCTGATAAATCCAATAATAAGAGGATAACATACTTCTGGCTGTCGATGGCCCTCAGGATAACGTCCTGGACCTTTAGTAGCGCTGTCTCTGTACTGTGGAATTCTTTATATGCGGACTGGTACAATTCAGCCAATTTGTTATCTTTGATGTGTTGATGTGTTTGATTTGCCACCACCTTTTCTATGGACTTAGAAATAAACTTCAGATTAGATATAGGACGGAAGCTGAAATAATCGTCCGTGTCCATAGAGGCCTTTTTAACACGAGGCTCAAGAGACGCAGCTTTCAAGCTCTTTGGTAGAACTGCTTGCGACAGTGAGGTGTTTACCACTTTGGTTATAACAGGAAGTAGATCTTCAAGACACTCCTTCAGAACTTGGCCAGGGATTGGGTCAAGAATGCAAGACTTGGCAGCTGGTTTTCTAATAAGATTACACAGTTCCTCTTCTGTTATGGCATTAAAGCATCTGAGCTTGATATCACACGATGACGGAGAAGTGGTATACTGAAAATCAATTAAACCAGACTGGCATCTCAAGGAAAGTCCATTCCGAATCAGAGATACCTTGTTGTCAAAATAGTCTGCAAACTGATTAGCAAGCTCTACAGGGGAGTCACATGGTGGATATTTCCGCTCTACGTTCCCCTGTAACAGTTTTTCCACAGACTTAAAAAGTTCCCTCTGATCTGATCCACATCCAGCAATAATAAGAATAAGAATAGTAGTCTTTCTTAGCAGACATAATAAGTCCATTAACAGTACTACATTGCTGCACGTATTGTTGCCTGTCAACAGTCAGCTTCGATTTGCGCCAGCGACGCTCTAAGCGTCTCCTCCGCACTTTCTGCTCTTGAATATGACTCGTATACCACGAGACACAGGACGCATAGTAATTACTCGTGTCTTGACTGGGGCATGGTTATCCAGCAGAGAAGTTAAGACCGTTTCATAGCGTCCAATCCGATCATCCAATGTTAAACGTGAGAAGGATTCATTCAGTAGGTCAGAGTCCCGTATATCATTACGTAAACGTTCAAAATCAATATGCCTCAGTCTTCTGTAAGTAATCTCTTTTCTCTCTAAGGGTGGCTTTGCCAGCAGAATTTTACAGCTCACTGCACAGTGGTCAGACAGTACTGGGTCAGATATTTCAGTATTACAGATGATCTTGTCTCCAGTTCTGGTGATAGCAACGTATGGTTGCTCTTATGCGTAGGTTTATCGATATGTTGAACATAGTCGAAGGAGTGTAGCAACTGCATGAACTTATTTGCAGGGGCATTGTTGATATTGTCTACGTGGAAATTAAAATCTCCAGTTATAAGTACCGGCCCATTATCTGTCGACAGCTGCTCAAGAAATCCCTTAAATTCAGAGAAGAAAACTCCGCTTGTTTTCGTTGATGGTGGACGATAAACAACAACAATCCTCAGTGACTTAGAGGCATATTTCGAAGTCATGTTGATGTGCTCAAATGACTCAAACCTCTTGGAAGGTTTTAACTTGAGCGCCAGTGATTTCTTAAACATTAAAGCCACACCACCACCGCGGCCCACTAGTCTAGGGATGTGTTTGAAGACATATCCAGTCGGAGTAATTTCATTGATGGCTAACGCATCCGCGTCATCCGGCGCAAGCCAAGTTTCAGTTAATGCCATAATGTCAACACTGTTCTCCACGACAAAGTCATTAAGTAATGTTGCTTTGTTCTTGATTGATCTAGCGTTAAGTAAACAGAAATCAATAGCCTTGCAAGGTTTGAACGTAGGAGCCAATGGCGTTCGAGGAATTGTAATTAGATTGTCGAAACATACGCCGCGTTGTTGTTTAGGGTGACGCTGTCGAGCGCTAGCAGCGATGTAATCCCATGACTTCTTAATAAATTCAGTACTTTGTGAACAATGCACAGTTATACGGTTGAGAGGGTTGTCAGTTCGAATACACCACGGTGCATTGCTTCTTGAAGACCGACACGTTGAGACAATAGAAGGAATGCTGTTGTTCACGGGCCCAAGTCCCCATTCAATGGCAGATGGAATGCCGCAGTGCTGTTTGCGTAATAAGCGCATGGGCATCTGTGTCGTCTTATCCTGACTTTGGTTGGAATGCGTCTATGGAAACTAGGAATGATGCTGCTAACAGCCCAACTACCACCAGTAGACAATGGTCCAGTGTCTTCCAAATGACTGCCATTGTTGTTAACAACAACAACTTGGTAGGAGTCGAGTGAGCGTTGCGTCGACCAACCAACAAAATGTCGATGTTCTGAAGCGAGTATGGGAGGTCCCGGCATAATACAGCTCCCCAAGCTGAAAGGCCATGTTGGAAATGCTGTGGTATGAGTAGAATTGTTAAACCGACAGCCAGAAAGGAGCAAGGCCAGCAGAACTACGGACAAACTAGATCCGTGACCGCACCTCATTAGAGCACCAGAGGCAAGGCGCTATCATTAATTCAGATGACGTCAGTCTTATTGTCTTAGGTCATGCATAAATTAATTAGGGCGTACGGCCCTTTTTTAAGGCGCTATGCTAATTTTTAAGGCGCTCTCATGAATAAAGTGAGGCGCGCTCATGAATAAAGTGCGGTAAAGTGCAGCGCTCTCATGAATAAAGTGGAATCTCATTAACTCAGAGGATTATCTATTATTTCTGTGAATGAGGTCATCGATCTATTCGGGCATGTTTGGGCAAAGCTTGAGCGGCTATAAAACCAGAACCTGTGTCTCTGAGTGAGTACAACCCAAAGTGTAAAACCAGAAAACTCCAACTACAAGATGGCAAGGAAATCTATATCAGAAGACACTATTTGCATCGATGAAGTTGAAGTTGTCGAAATAAACAGATAATTTCACAGGATATCAAGTACAATACATTTGGTGTATGCTGCACTCTGTGAAAAACCAATCTATGCCGAGAAACAAAGACAATGTGAAACAGATCACCCAAATCAAAGACAGCACGATTGCTTGATGAGAGAAATCGTGGAATTTGTTCTACGATAATGCAAAAGAAAAAGTCAAACCAGACAAAGTGTGGGAGATTGTGAACGCTGTTGCTACATGTTGAACAGTGAAATTCATCGCTCATGGAAAGTTTACCTATATGAACTTTACAAGTTACCCTGGACCACAGTGTATCTCTTACATCTTCAGTTCAGTAACAACGGCTCTTGTATCATTGATCAAGTGCTTAAAGTAGTGAGACGTGAAACACATCCACTGAATGACAATGAACACTACGGCTTTGGCTCAAGATATTCTGTGTCTGGTCCAGACACGTTTTCTGAACAGTTACCTATGCAGATAGATTGACTTATGATAAGCATCAAACTTATGGCAAAATGTAATCACCCTGGTCAAGCATACACGTAATTATTGTAAGATAATAGCTTCGAATGTTAAAATACGTCGGTGTTTACAGAACAGTGTAATAAAATCTTGTTGCAACAAATAAACTTGTTTAGTATGTCATTGAAAATAGAAAATTATTCTCTAAAACTGAACTATAATTACCATACGAATAAAAACAAACCACCACATAAATTAAACAAAGTTTATTCAATCTCAAAAACACCAATTTACAGTTCGTTTTCCTTATAGTCGCGGAGTTGATAACTTTTTTTTTTCTCAGACTCGCAATATCTAAACCCCTTTGTAGTGTAAATAGTAAGAACAAACTACTCGTCATAGGTCTATTTTCCTATACAGTTAATAACTCATAAGATAATTGTATACAAAATCCGGTATGGTTCATTAGATCAACTCTGCTATTGTTCTTAGGGATTAGCGATAACTAAAGGGCCTATTGTTTTGAGGAAAACTCTTGAGATGCAAATTCTACTCTAAAAGTGAACTATAATTACCATACGAATAAAAACAAACCACCATCTCAAAAACACCAATTTACAGTTCGTTTTCCTTATAGTCGCGGAGTTGATAACTTTCTTATTTCTCAGTTCTTGGGTTGATATAATGTACCGTGTTACAAGATTACACTGATTTATGTTTCATGGATTTTTTTTCTTGTTGACCAATGCTGCTTACTGATAAAAACTTTATTTTTTGAAGTTTCGCTTCTTGTAAATATGGTTCACGTTCTTGAATTGATAACCTATGGACTTGTGCCAAGTGGTTGGATAATTTAACAAGATACTTTGATCCACAATTAGGTACAGGGCAGTTTTTCAAAGTCCGATTTTCCATGTTCACTCGTTGAAAGTTAGTATCAAATAGCACAAATCTACTTGATCGTCCCTTTTATCTCCTTGCATGCCTATAAGGAAAACGAACTGTAAATTGGTGTTTTTGAGATTGAATAAACTTTGTTTAATTTATCTGGTGGTTTGTTTTTATTCGTATGGTAATTATAGTTCAGTTTTAGATAAAAAAAAATTTCAATGACATACTAAACAAGTTGTTTTGTTGCAACAAGATTTTATTACACTGTTCTGTAAACACCGACGCATTTTAACATTCGAAGCTAATCTTACAATAATTACGCGTATGCTTGAGCAGGGTGATTACATTTTGCCATAAGTTTGATGTTTATCATAAGTCAATCTATCTGCATAGGTAACTGTTCAGAAAACGTGTCTGGACCAGACACAGAATATCTTGAGCCAAAGCCGTAGTGTTCATTGTCATTCAGTGGATGTGTTTCACGTCTCACTACTTTAAGCACTTGATCAATGATACAAGAGCCGTTGTTACTGAACTGAAGATGTAAGAGATACACTGTGGTCCAGGGTAACTTGTAAAGTTCATATAGGTAAACTTTCCATGAGCGATGAATTTCACTGTTCAACATGTAGCAACAGCGTTCACAATCTCCCACACTTTGTCTGGTTTGACTTTTTCTTTTGCATTATCGTAGAACAAATTCCACGATTCCTCTTCGATCGGATAACATCAAGCAATCGTGCTGTCTTTGATTTGGGTGATCTGTTTCACATTGTCTTTGTTTCTCGGCATAGATTGGTTTTTCACAGAGTGCAGCATACACCAAATGTATTGTATTTGATATCCTGTGAAATGCTCTGTTTCTTTCGACAACTTCAACTTCATCGATGCAAATAGTGTCTTCTGATATAGGTTTCCTTGCCATCTTGTAGTTGGAGATTTCTGGTTTTATACTTTGGGTTGTACTCACTCAGAGACGCAGGTTCTGGTTTTATAGTCGCTCAAGCTTTGCCCAAACATGCCCGAATAGATCGATGACCTCATTCACAGAAATAATAGATAATCATCTGAGTTAATGAGATTCCACTTTATTCATGAGAGCGCCGCACTTTATTCATGAGCGCGCCTCACTTTATTCATGAGAGCGCCTTAAAAATTAGCATAGCGCCTTAAAAAAGGGCCATACGCCCTAATTAATTTATGGATGACCTAAAACAATAAGTCTGTGACGTCATCTGAATTAATGAGATCGCCTTAAAAGTTAGCATAGCGCCCTAAACATTAGCATAGCGCCCTAAAAAGGGGGGTAATTCCATGCCTCTCCTACTACTCACACGAGAACTTCGACGTTTGAACTGCATGGATGTTGTTTTGAAAGTAACTAATATAATGATTACAATGATTGCCATTCTTGGCGAAGTTAGACAAACTTTGGCTAACTTTTGAATATATATAGCTATTTCAGAAAAACGTCGCGACAAGACCAAAGGGAATATGAGATATTTACAACATTTATGCTTCTACCTCCAAAAGGATGGTAGATGGTCAGTTCCTCAGAATCAAAACTGAAGACTGAAATGTTGTATGGTCAATGCATGGCTGTTGTAGATATTTAGTGATCACTATCCATGGTCCCTTTCGATCTTGTCTGGTAGACTAGATGCTTTTTTTATATTTATATGTTTTGAAATAGATGTATACCGCTGGATACGTTATTATCAGTACAATGTCTTGAAAGTAAGTAGTTGTATTTTGAAGTTGATTAATTCACTGTAACCAGTGTTATAGAATGAGAGCAGGAGTAAATAAATATGAACGTACTTACTTGTAAACCGTCTGACCCCAAGTCACTGCTAGGGGTATAGAATGGTAAAATCGAAGACTCGCCGAGACGCCGAGATTTTGAGACTTGCTTGAATTTTGCCGAGACTCACGATTTTTTTAGGGACCATTCTATACCCCTACTGCTTCATTCCAATCCAGTCATTAGGCCGTTAAATGTTAGTTTTACAATGAGTTGCTTAAAAGACTACTGATGTACCCTGGTCCCAGATGCTTTCTCCATGACATGACTTCGCTAGAGAAAAGTCGCGAAGAGGCGATAAGCGAGCCTCGGAGCGACAATAAGAAAAGAGAGAGAGAGAGAACCTCTGGCAGCGGGTGGCAGTTGACTGATCTTACCGCACCAATAGATTTGAACTAGGGACAAGATTTGTCCTTTCCTCCTGTATGTAGGAAATATTTAATTACCTTATAGCGTTCTCCGATTGGCTGTTATCTACTGCTAGGAGAGTGGGGTTGAGTTAGAAATTGCAATTAATGGGAGTGGGATAAGTAGAAAAGTGAATGTCACTATCGAAAGCGAGAAAGTTTATGGCTGTTTCTTAAATAATTTAACGAAGATATCTATGACTGTCGAATATTAATAGCCCGGCTTGCAATTGGCAATGGCATCACTTGCGGGGTGACTTGTACCCTAGTCATAGAGGTTTTCTCTGTACAGCTCAGAGAAAGGCTAGAGATCGAGAGTCAATAGAAAGAAACCTCACGACTAGCGGGCGGCAGTTGACTGATCTCACCACGACAATACATTTGAAGGCAGCGAAGGTCATCAGTAGAAAGGTTTATCATGAATAAACCGGCAGCAGAGTTGGAGCAAATCAACAGCTGGGAAAAATTATCTGTTCTGTTCTCTGAGCAACCGGAGAAACCTTCAGCTCTGAAACCGGTACGGGTATTACAATAAGTTGACTTGATCTTCTTGATCGCGCGTGCTCTCTATTTCTTGAATGTTTACCCGCTGTTTACGACAAACTTAATTAATTAGTCTGAAGCGAATCTTTAGCACATCTCTCTTGTTGTTCACGGCCTTTATATTCTTCTAGTTGAAATTGGACGGACTTTACATAAGCCGCTCGAAATCAAAATGCATTTCAAACTTTAGGGTTATATCGGACACGCTCGCAAGGGTACGCACTTATATGACATGATGTCAAAAGCTTAATAATTTTGCATGCGGAAATGAGCAAATGTGAAGGATCGCCTAAGATCTCATCCAGTTAAAGCCCGTAATTTGTTGAATTAAGATCAGTACTGTAGAATAAGTAGGGTCCATATAAAAGCCTGTCAAAGATCGTCCGTGAATAACTTTGGGCAAGGAGCAGAAGTACGTGAAATTTTGAAGCATTGACGAAATCGTTTCCGTTCTGCGACGCACGTATTCAAAATATTTCCTTTCTACTCCCTGGTTAAAGTGCCCCTCAACCCTTTTGCAATTTTTATATATATGAAACTTTGAAAGGTTTTGAGTACTTCTGCGAAGAAATTGTTGGCTTACAGAGGATACTCTATGTTCTAGGCTTGTTTGAAATGGTGAAAATGTGACCTCTCCTGACCCATTACCGTGTAAGAAAAAGCCTGGGTCGATTCCCTATTTTACGTCATCCAATTAATTCGACTTTTAATAACTTGAATAAATATTTAGCATTTTGTCTAAAATAGCTGTTTTCTTTACTAAAATCTCACAGACTGAGTATATTCTCTATATATCGATGCTGTTGTGATAGAAAGGCGTCATGGACAATAATGCATTAATGAGGTGACGTAAGATAGGGAATCGACCCAGGCTTTTTCTTACACGGTAATGGGTCAGGAGAGGTCACATTTTCACCATTTCAAACAAGCCTAGAACATAGAGTATCCTCTGTAAACCAACAATTTCTTCGCAGAAGTACTCAAAACCTTTCAAAGTTTCATATATATATAAATTGCAAAAGGGTTGAGGGGCACTTTAAGTATTAGTGTTACGACTACCACTTTTCCTTTCCTACTACTCCAAGACTAAAACACAACGTGGGAGGTGGTTTTATGATCGGTTGCTTGTTAATTGATCTTGTGATGTTAATTGACACCTGTCATTAGCATGATAGTCGTGCCGCCGGCTACCAGAGGTTTCCTCTCTCTTCTCTCCTCACCGCTCCGCGGCTCTCTAAGAAACTGAGAAAACCTTGTGGTGTTTTATGTATCTGCAAAAATATCATTCTGCGACAACTAGTCACAACTACTGAAAGGGAAGGCAACATGTGGAGTCAGTGGAATACTCGGGATATAAAAGTGGAGCCAAATTGTTTGATTTGGTGTTTAATAAAAACCGATATAATCAAGAGGCCTGATTACAGCATTTGGAATGATTGTATCGAACTAGTATCTCGAATGCTTGCGTGATACACGAAAGGCTAAAACTGAAAGCGGATGTAAATTCAAAATTTCAAAGGCCTTTAGGGAATATAAACAAAAGTTATTTTATGATCTAAATTTGCCAAAATCAAAATAAAATGACACTGAGCTCACTAAAACGTTCATTTGCCATAACGGTAGCCGTCCGTCTGCAAGGCAAACTCAGAACTGTGCGTGTACGTGATTCATAGAGACTATTTCTAGAGAAATATCATCTGCAGTGAGCAGGTGATCAGTTCGACTCTGGACTCCTCTAGACCTGAAATGCCGTAAAATGTATCTGGTTTTCTTTGCACAACTTCATTTGCTAGTTACTAAACTATATAATAATCCCGAGGATTTGTGCAAAGATAGAAAATAATGAAGTGTCACTGTCACAGTTAGTAAGATAAGGGTATAATTTACAATCTTGCATTAGATTAATCTTGCATAGATTAACTCTTGTGATGCATCAAAAGTTGAGATAAACAGAGCTCTATTTCCTCTCTCTCGGCCGTGAGCAGCTGATTCATATGTTAGAATGTTTGGTGTTAAAAAGGAAGTGATATATCAGGATACACATCAATATCGCATAAGAACTGAAATGTTACCTCTCGAAAACCGCTACAGAGTATGGCAAAGACCTCACTACAGCTTGAACCTCTCGTTATTGTATCTATATTATATTATTGTGGTTTTCTGCTTTGTAAACATTATATTTCTCATCATTTTGCTGGTGCTAAATGAAATCTTGAATTGAATCATTCTGCACAGTTGGTTCTATATATTTCCAACTCGGTGCATTTAATAGGGCTTGATAGTTTCCGATCTGATCAGAGTTAACGCTGCAATATATGTTACGCACTCCTTTACAACGATTGATAAAAGTGAAAATGAATTGATTCAACTCATGTTATTCTTGCAAAAAATACCAACCCGCAGCCTTGCCACCGCATAGATTTATCTTTTCAACTTTTCATCTCGAAAGCTTATTGCTCCTCTAACCACTGCACACTTCATTATCCAATTTATTTTTCATATGTATCTTGTAATTCTCTAACTGTAGTACTACTTGTAAACTATCCTGTATGACTTCTGTAACTTGCTTCTGAAGTGTAAATAAAATAAAACTGAAACTATCCAAAACCTAATCATACCTTGAGTCTACAATCTGTGCGTAATTATTTATTCATATGATATCTACATATACATATCTTCGCACTGAAGCAAACAAAACTGGGTGTAGATACAAGTTGTTCTTGTATCTGTCCAATATACTTTAAGAATATAAATGTTGTTTACCCATGAATGATAAAAATAATGATATGGAGCCAACTATGGTCATAGTGCTACATGCACATTTTACATCTCAAATGATCTGTCTCTCTCTTTTTTTAAAGGAAAAAATCCATAGGACAGTTTATTCGCAGGAGAAGAAGAAATAGATCTTACATCCTTTTGGGTAAATACGGTTTTAGAAAATGCTCATTTAATTTTATGAGGGTTCCGATTATATATTAGATGCAAATCAAATTCGATCACATCATGTTAAATTAGTAAGGGTTTGAAGTGCCCCAACAGATTTCCGTAACGTCTGTTCACTTTTTGTTCCAGTCGAGTGTATTCCTCCTTAAGATAATTGTACAGCAGAGCAACTGACACTTACAATGTACGTCATAGGAACAGATGAGGACTAAAGTGAACAACAAAGGAAAACTATCTCAAACGCGGCGGATTGTGTTGTCGATTCATACGTTCATTACAGACCCAACTTAATACTATAGCTGAAACGTAAGTATCGCTTTATTGTATCTGTATGTATTTTATTTCGAAAATTGTAGCTAGGAAGAAAATCAACTTTCGACCCACTTACTGAGGGACTACTTCATGCTGTTAAGCGAGTTAGAAATGAAAACTAACTGTGAATTTGTATTTGAATATATTAAGGGGATAGCATATTTTTAATGCTTTGAACACAATAAGCTTTCGAGAAACACTCCATTTAGTTGGTATTCCGATAAACAATTACAACTACAACACCTACCTTCATAAGGTATCGTTGGTGACTTGTTAAGTTAATTTTTCCCATAATAATACAAATAAGACAGAAGCGAATTTAAGACTCGGAACAAAAACCGAGTAAAAGCACCTTTGAAATGAAGATCGTATCTCTATCAAGACAAGGCCGTACATTCTACACTTGAACGCTTTGAAGTGCAATTTCAAAGTATAATAGTAACGACTTTAGTTACCGTAGAATACCATGTATAGTCTCCGGGAACTATTCGTCATAAAGGATCCCTAAGGGGTGTTGTACACGGGGTATAAATGACCATTAAGGGGTGTTGTACACGGGGTATAAATGACCATTAACTCTTTCGGGTCCGAGCCTGTAAATATAGGTCCCCTGAGACCTATATGAGAAAAATAATTGCATCACATCTAGACATGCCGGAAAGACGATGTTGCGATATTATGTGAAGGGATGAATGGCTTCAAAGTAGGAGCTATAACAGGGATCGCTTGACTCTTTCACTATGGAAAAAGCTCATTTGTTTTGGCGTTCGTTTTTGTTTCTTCGATTTTCACGAATTTTAAGGAGCTGAAAATCGGCTCAAAACATCTTTCCCATTCGCACTTGAAATCAAGAGCAAACACAAAATCAGCACTCAGTCGTTACAGTACCTTCTTTAATCTTTCCAACCAGCAGGTTTGTTTGCACAAAACACACCAAGCGACTGTGAACCGCACTATTATTGTCACTGCATTTCACTCGACCACATTTACCTGCTCCCACCTCCAATTGCATGCTGGGTAATGGACAAAAAAATCACCGGCAAGGGGTTCCCCCCTCTGGGACTCGTGTAGTTTTTTTTTATAAGTCTTTTACCCCGACAACCAAGAGCGGTGATTTGAACTCAAGCCGTTGCTTTAAAGTGACAAAAACACATCCTAATAGGTTGAGCAGGGGTAAAAGACTGCCAACTGCAGGATTTCAAGGATTTCATTGAAGAATTTTCTCCTGTGTCTGAAAGCACAAACACAACAGGAAAACCCTGTGAAATCCCCTCACAAAGCCTACTAGAAGCAAACCAAGTACTTTTCAGCCGTCCTCAGACTTAATGATGTCCTCAAGCTCTCTGACAGTGGCATTTTTCTCCAAAATTAGAGCACATTTCATTGGAAACCCTACAGAAGCAGCCATACCTACCGTCAACGAATGCACAGAATTGTCCCAAATGGCATTGTGGGAAAGGTTTGAGCCCTCGGCTTAAAAATTCAGCAGTATTTAAGGTGGCTCGCCTGGATTTTCCAGGGACGCACCATATCCACTTTGAACGGCTGCTACTCCACTGTCAGAGCACGGTCGGGCTAGCCACTTCACCCATTTACTAGAAATAGAATAAACTTTCCAAAAATGTAGGTTTGTTTGACATCGGTGTTACCATAGCAACACAGCGTTGACGTCATGTGTTTTACATATCAGCAATTTTCTCGAAATCTAGACCTAAACTTTTAAAACGACCTAGTGTCCCTTGTAGTCTAAATGTAGGCCTTCAAGACTGCAAAGTTTAAAAAAATTGTATGAGAGCGTTTTCGAAAAAAAATGGGTTGAATATTTTCATTCAAAAAATAAACAGTTCGCCTTACTTCCTGTTTAGTCGTCGAGAACTGTATGTTCCGGACCGATTCAAACGCTGTTTTTAGCATATTTCATACCTGTGGTATAGGACTACTTCCCATGAAAATTTCATTCCATTTGCTTTATTCGATTTCTGTTTATGGAATAATAAGTAATGTAATAAATATGCTCATTTTACTCAAAATAGTAACGTATTTGCTAAGGAAGCTGTAATTCGAAAACTAGTCGATAAATATTTTTTTAAATCCATTCACCTGAAATTCAACATGTACTACCCTTGCCCTGTAAATTTCAAGAGCATTGAATCATTTTAAGGGCGCAAAATAAAAACAAAAACATAGGGAACTTTTAGATTCACCCACGCAAGCTTCATTGCTGTATCATTTTGTTTATAGCTTGTGTCTTTCCGAAATTTCTCTTTTGTCTAGATTCTACATACTTGTGTGCTTTTGAACTAACAAGTTTACCATGCACGCATGCTACGCTTCGCTACCGCCGGAACGCTCGTGCAAATTCTGTTCTTAGGACAATGACATGCAAATTAGTTAAACCATGAAGCTTGGCAGTGCGGGATGATAATGTTGAATAAGTGTGTTTTTAGTAACCAGATCGGGAAAAAGTGCCCGTGACGTCTAGACCACATTTTCTAAATATAAATTAAAAACGAGATTTTGTATTAGTGATATTATAAAACCTTTTGTAAATAAATATTATAAGTTATATTATAACAGCGTTACAACTGGCAGCGTGACTATTGTACTAAAAACAGAATTTGCACGAGCGTTCCGGCATTAGCGAAGTGTAGCAAGCGTGCATGGTAAACTTGTTAGTTCAAAAGCACACAAGTATGTAGAATCTAGACAAAAGAGAAATTTCGGAAAGACACAAGCTATAAACAAAATGATACAGCAATGAAGCTTGCGTGGATGAATGTAAAAGTTCCCTGTGTTTTTGTTTTTATTTCGCACCCTTAAAATGATTCAATGCTCTTGAAATTTACAGGGCAAGGGTAGTACATGTTGAATTTAAGGTGAAAAGATTTAAAAAAATATTTATCGACTAGTTTTCGAATTACAGCTTCCTTAGCAAATACATTACTATTCTGAGTAAAATGAGCATATTTATTACATTACTTATTATTCCATAAACCGGAATCGAATAAAGCAAATGGAATGAAATTTTCATGGCAAGTAGTCCTATGTCACAGGTATGAAATATGCTAAAAGCAGCGTTTGAATCGGTCCGGAACATACAGTTCTCGACGACTAAACAGGAAGTAAGGCGAATTGTTTATTTTTTGAATGAAAATATTCAACCCATTTTTTTTCGAAAACGCTCTCATACAATTTTTTTAAGCTTTGCAGTCTTGAAGGCCTACATTTAGACTACAAGGGACACTAGGTCGTTTTAAAAGTTTAGGTCTAGATTTCAAGAAAATTGCTGATATGTAAAACACATGACGTCAACGCTGTGTTGCTATGGTAACACCGATGTCAAACAAACCTACATTTTTGGAAAGTTTATTCTATTTCTAGTAAATGGGTGAAGTGGCTAGCCCGACCGTGCTCTGACAGTGGAGTAGCAGCCGTTCAAAGTGGATATGGTGCGTCCCTGGAAAATCCAGGCGAGCCACCTTAACTGCCCCGAGCTAGCCAAACTTGAACTGAGGGGGGAGGGTTGAGTTAGCACTCAGGATTTCACCACTGATTGAGCTCACACACGATCCGACCCGAAAGAGTTAAGGGTATTGTACACGGGGATATAAAGTATAAAGGGGGTGTTATACACGGGATATAAAGGACCATTAGTGGGTGTTATACAGGGGGATATAAAGGACCATTAGGGGGTGTTATACACGGGGATATAAAGGACCATTAGGGGGTGTTATACACGGGGATATAAAGGACCATTACGGGGTGTTATACACGGGGATATAAAGGACCATTACGGGGTGTTATGCACGGGGATATAAAGGACCATTACGGGGTGTTATACACGGGGATATAAAGGACCATTAGGGGGTGTTATACACGGGGATATAAAGGACCATTAGGGGTGTTATACACGGGGATATAAAGGACCATTACGAGGTGTTATGCACGGGGATATAAAGGACCATTAGGGGGTGTTATACACGGGGATATAAAGGACCATTACGGGGTGTTATGCACGGGGATATAAAGAACCATTAGGGGGTGTTATACAGGGGGATATAAAGGACCATTAGGGGGTGTTATACACGGGGATATAAAGGACCATTACGGGGTGTTATGCACGGGGATATAAAGGACCATTAGGGAGTGTTATACACGGGGATATAAAGGACCATTACGAGGTGTTATGCACGGGGATATAAAGGACCATTAGGGGGTGTTATACACGGGGATATAAAGGACCATTAGGGGGTGTTATACACGGGGATATAAAGGACCATTAGGGGGTGTTATACACGGGGATATAAAGGACCATTAGGGGGTGTTATATACGAGGATATAAAGGACCATTAGGGAGTGTTATACACCGGGATATAAAGGACCATTAGGGGTGTTATACACGGGGATATAAAGGACCATTAGGGGGTGTTATACCAGGGGATATAAAGGACCATTACGGGGTGTTATGCACGGGGATATAAAGGACCATTAGGGGGTGTTATACACGGGGATATAAAGGACCATTAGGGGGTGTTATACAGGGGGATATAAAGGACCATTAGGGGGTGTTATACACGGGGATATAAAGGACCATTAGGGGGTGTTATATACGAGGATATAAAGGACCATTAGGGAGTGTTATACACGGGGATATAAAGGACCATTAGGGGGTGTTATACACGGGGATATAAAGGACCATTAGCGGGTGTTATGCACGGGGATATAAAGGACCATTAGGGGGTGTTATGCACGGGGATATAAAGGACCATTACGGGGTGTTATGCACGGGGATATAAAGGACCATTACGGGGTGTTATGCACGGGGAATAAAGGACCATTAGGGGGTGTTATGCACGGGGATATAAAGGACCATTAGGGGGTGTTATACACGAGGGTATTATGCATGGTGCTTTCAATATGGCAGAAAAAAAAAGACAATACTCACGCTTTGCTATAGTACGGCGGTTTAATTGTGACAATTAAAGTAGCTATGTCATGGTACTGCGTATGCACAAGTATAGAGTCAATGTTCGATTGGTGTTTGTTAATTGGTTACAAACAAATAATATTGCTTGACCAAACCGGCTCGTCCTGATATTTTACCTTATCATATAGGGGGTATGATTACTGGATTCTGGTTGGCTTACGGGCAGGGCATTTTTTCTTAAACAAGGGCCTGATTACTGGTGTCTGATTGGAAGTTGGTTGCTTAGCAACAGGTTTTTCGCTGGTCAAAGTTTGCAGAGCATTTTCAGGTCGTGAGTCGTGTGCAATTATGCTCCAAACAGCATTTTACAACCATTTCATTACAACATAAAGTTCGTAGGTAAGTCAACTAATCTGTTAAGTGTTATTTTACACATTTCTAAAGGATATATTGAGCGAATACTGTGGTATTTGTCGTGTATTTTGTCACTGCAAAGTTGACTTAGTCTATCCTTGATTTTGACATTTATTTGTTTGACAAAATAAGTCCAAAAGCTTCTCATTACCGCTTTAAACCTCTCTGTAATGGCAAATTATAGTTATCAAGTTCAAAAATCCAGACGTTTCAAAGAATTTCATTCAAAACCCTGCGTTTTTCTGTGGAGTTTGAGTCTTGAGCTTTTCAAGCTACGCGTTCAATGCACTCGGAGAATTCTCGCCGATTTGTAAAAACTATAACATTTGCAAATAAACTAAGACAAATCGAAAATGCATTTCTTGTTGTATTTTGTCTACTCATGCATTTACCGTTATAGTCGGCAGAATGTGAAGATATTGTAATTGAATACAGAGCAAGGCGAGTTGGACTATTGCTATTAAAGTTTGAAAGTGTCATGTTGAATCGGGTTTTCCATTGGCATTGAGCACACATCCATAGATGTCTTTTGCTCGGAAAAAAATATCTCTATATATGTTAAACGAGTAATATATCGCATGGGACCTCGAAAATTAAGGATTGATCACTTGTGTTTGCAAACTTGTCACCAAATTGCGACGCGAAGCGACACCGGGAAATTTGGTGACAAGTTTGAAAACACAAGTGATTAATTCCTATTTTTTTCGGCCCAATGCGATTACATGTACAAATCGTCCACAAAATTATTCGATTAAACACGAAAACTGACTATTGAAATCTTTTTCAGGTCATACACAACACAAAAAGTTGCCATGATGACGATGCCTTCTGTAGGAACAGAATACTCCCTCGAGCTATCCACAAGAAATTTCACCAATGCCAGTCTGGAAAAGAAGTATGTGTTTACGCCAGTCGGATCGACAACCAAGTTTACTCTTCTAGTTTTACTTCTTATATGCAGCACCACCGGTCTTGCTGGCAATTGCTTTCTGCTTGCTGTTGTCGGACGATTGAGATCACGGCAGAAATTGAAAACAAAGACAGCCTTTCAAAGGTGTCTTACCCTGTACTTCATCAGGAGCCTGGCCTTGTCGAATGTCCTAATTGCTGCTGTATCCGTTCCAATCAATTGTATCCAATTGTTCGTTGATCTTAACACCAGCGTGTGGATCTGTAGAGGATTTCGACTTAGCGTGCACACTTTGCCGGTGATAACGGTCTTGAATCTGTTTGGGATTGCAATTGAGAGATATTGTTCAATATTCCATCCCTATAATGTATCATCACCTTCACTCGTGAAGAAGCTTCTTATTGGAGCATGGGTTGGTGGTTTGTTCCTCGGAGGTACGCAAATATTCCCCCTCCATATCTTGAAGGAAGAACTTAGTCCTATTGAGTACACTTTGCTGTGTAAGCCAGTCAGAGAAACTTCCTTGCAAAAGGTCGGGTTCATTTTGTTCAGTTTCATCATCTACGTCGTTCCTTATATAACTTTCGTCTATGTAGCTATTTCTGTCTCATTATACCTAAAGAAAAGAAGGCGAACGATCCTAGACGGCAAGCCCATACATCTTCATAAATCATACGCTTGGAGAATTAAAGATACCAAGATGTTCATTGATATTATATTGACCTTCGCTGTTCCGTACTCATTTTATATTGTGTATGGTATAATACAAATGATTATGAAACAGAAACACAGTTTTAAAACTGACTATACTATTCGACGAACCCAGGGCCTTCTTGTAGTATCAAACTGTGCTATTAATCCCATCGTATGCTTTCTAAGTAATTGCGGGTTTCGAAAAACGCTGAAAGATGTACTTCGAAAGCGTTTTATTAACGAAACTAATCACAACGTCAACCAATGATCGTCCTTGATGATAACATTATGTTACTTTTCCAGTGGAATCCCAACCAGTAGTATCATGTTCCGAAGACCTTAAAGTGCCTATGAAGCTAATTTTTTTATTTTAGATATCAATTCTACATCAAGTGAATAGTAGAATGGTACAATATATATTGCTTTGAATGCTGTGCCGCTGAGTTAAGGAGGTTTTAATATCCAAAATGCTAATTACATGACGTCAGGGGAGGTATCTGCAATCACTTCTTAGTGGTTGTGAATGGGCGTTTCAAACAAATTTCTAAAATCATTTTATTTCAACCATGGGTATAACACTGATAATTAAAAAAAAATGTTTAATTGTAACAAAAAAAATTGTATAATAATTGATGCTTCCCCTGACGTCATGTAATTAGCATTTTGGATATTAAAACCTCCTTAAAGTGCACCTAATCCCTTTTGCAATTTTTATATATATGAATCTTTGAAAGGTTTTGAGTA
Organism: Actinernus sp. WN-2022; assembly: GCA_030867875.1. NCBI lineage: Eukaryota > Metazoa > Cnidaria > Anthozoa > Actiniaria > Actinernidae > Actinernus > Actinernus sp. WN-2022. The sequence continues at coordinate 101,760,280 of JAOWCC010001634.1, forward strand.
CTTCTGCGAAGAAATGTTTGGCTTACAGAGAATACTCTATGTTCTAGGCTTGTTTGAAATGGTGAAAATTTGACCTTTCCTGACCCATGACCGCGTAAGGAAAAGCCTGGGTCGATTCTTGATCTGACGTCATCCAACTCATTCGACTTTGCAATAATTTGAATAAATATTTAGCATTTTGTCTAAAATAACTGTTTTCTTTACTAACAACTCACAGACTGTGTATATTCTCTATATATCGATGTTGTTGTGATGGAAAGGCGCCATGGAGAATAATGCATTAATGAGGTGACGTAAGATCAAGAATCGACCCAGGCTTTTTCTTGCGCGGTCATGGGTCAGGAAAGGTCAAATTTTCACCATTTCAAACAAGCCTAGAACATAGAGTATTCTCTGTAAGCCAAAATGTTCTTCGCAGAAGTACTCAAAACCTTTCAAAGATTCATATGTATAAAAATTGCAAAAGGGGTTAGTTGCACTTTAACTCAGCGGCACAGCATTCAAAACAAGATATATTGTACGATTCTACTATTCACTTGATGTAGAATTGATATCTAAAATAAAAAAATAAGCTTCATAGGCACTTTAACTAATTTGAATATTTAAGAATTATTTCCCAAAGCGGACAAGTAGTGGATATTTACCGACCCGCGAAGAAGCGTGGTAAATTTTCACCGCTATTGTCACCGACACTGTATAGGGGAATATTTGTTTTAGTATAAAATATACTACACAAGTGAAATAGCCAGCTTCAGATTAGTTCAAAAAAGTTCAAAAAAGCAATTAACAATTGAATAATTCGCGCACGAGACCGAAAACACTGAATAGTCCATGATATTCTGAGTTTAAGTTAATAGCCAATAACACTATTCACTTGTGTAGTATATACTAAGTATATTTCTCTTTGAAGCTAGTGCAGTATTTTCCCATGCCATTTTAACTATTAAGGTGAAAGAAAATAATTTAAGTACAACCAAGCTGTAAATTAACGTGGTAATAGTAATACGAAACAACAACAAATACGTTTCTATGTACATTGTATTTTCAATCAATTTTCAATCAGGCATATCAGTGTCTAGTACCGAACAATATACAAATTTTAATCAGATTTTAAACCATTACACTCTACTTTAACAGCACTCTACTTTAACAGCACATTAGTTACAACTAATAATCAGTGTGCAAATAAAATGAACTTGAACTTGATAATTGATGACCAATGTCATTCGATTTATTGATCTAAAAATGGCATTCGACACCATTGAGTATGACATCCTTTAAAAGTTGGAGTGCTATGGGTTAAATGAAATGCAATTAGGGCTAGGGTTATATCTCAGAGAGGACCCAAATACGACAGTTCACAATATTCCATCGGAAAGTTATACTGTAAAATGTGGAGTACCAGAGATCTATTTTAGGGCCTCTACTATTTTTATTCTACATTAACGATTTATCAAGTTACAACCTTCATTCTGAGGCATGATCGTGAATCATGATCTAATTGAGTTGAGAAAGTGGTTGAACGCAAACAACTGGCTAAGTTTTAATGTTATTATGACTAAGTGTATGTTTATTGCAACAAAAACAACAATTTTGCTCGTTACCATGACAACCTAATGTTAGCATAGAAGGCCAGCAAATCAAACGGGTCATGCATTACAAGTGCCTTAATTGGTGTAGAACTAGACGAAACGTTGTCATTGGAATCCCATATCTCCAAGGTAACCAGTAAAGTCGCTAAGGTCCTTGGAACTCTAAGAAGGCTTTTAAAGCAATATTTCCTCAAATGATTTTGATTTCGATTTATAAATCATTAATATTACCACACTTTGATTATCGCAGTACTGTTTGGGGAAATCTTGGAAAAGGTCTTGCACTTAAATTAGAGAAATTACAAAATAGAGCTGCACGTATTATAACATGGTCAAACTTCCGATCATCTGATCTAAACTGGCCTAGCTTAGGTATTCCAACCATTTCAAAGTTCTCATGTACAAAACTATATGAACAAAAGGGGTCCGATTATCTTTCGAAGAAGTGTATTTCAACAAACACCATAACCTTCGTGGCTCAAATCAAAATATATTCGCTGAGGCTCTGAGAATATGTTTTGCTTACAGATCTAGAAGTGCTGTCCTACGGAACAGTCTCCCAACTGGAGATAAGCAAGCTCCTACACTCTCAGAATGTCTCTCCAAATTCTCTCCAAATTTTATATTAATAATTATTAGGTTTTAAATTAAGTACATTGGCTATTAAATTATATGTAGTTTTAAATAATTATACTTCAGTTTTAGTATTTCACACGGATCCAAGGTAGAGCACTTTATCGTGATTGTTATCCAGGGCCGTAGCGAGACCGAAAATTTAGAGGAGGTATAAGTATTGCAAACGCCGTCGGGGGGCATGCTCCAGAATATTTTGAAAATCTATGTTCTCGAAAATGGCATTTCCTGCGTTTTGAGAGCATTTTCAACATTTTAGACAAGGCATTTAATACCTCATCTACTAGTATGCTCGCTATGCTACTGAAAAGTAGAACTTTTTCATTGAATTTGAAAATCGAGACAAGGCAATCAAAATTTAGGATGAGGCAATTGCCTTTTCTTGCTTATATATAGCTACGGGTCTGTGATCCCTTGTCTAAATAAAGGTAAATAAGAGGCCCTGAGTGGCCTTAACTCGGTCCACTTAGAAATAGGTGTCATACATGTTTTGTGCTAGGGGAACCGGATAATTGATCCACTACTCATGCTCGTGAAAATTTACATATAATGGGATGGACCTTTTGAAGGAATGCAATCACATGGTTATACTAGATGGCAAACAAATCTTAATTCATATATTTAAAGGCACTTGTATGAGATCGGTAGTATTATTAACAAAACCTGTTTGTAAATGCTATTTTCCACCTTCTTCCAATTCTCAACCCCCAAAGGTGGTCACGGTCCCTTACAGGAGCTTCCAATTACAAAGTTTTACTGATAATTAAATCGGGGTTTCATGTGGGTTGTCGCTGAAAGGACTAGTTAGAAATTAGCAGGGGGAAGGGGTTGAGATGGAGGGTCAATTTTTTAATCCCCCAAATTGGAGAGTCATAAATTATGGGAACTGAAAAAGGGGTGGTTATAAGGGGAAAGGGTCAACATATTTCATACTCATTGTCCAGGGAGGGTTATATATATTTTAGACTTTTTGAATTCACTCTCTACCCCCCTGCTAATTTTTGACTAGTCACTAATGTTTAATAAATTATTGTGTGTGCTGATTTCATGCATGTACACCACTTGGAAAATAACTATTTAAAAAGGGTAACACTAACTAGTATACACAGAGAAATGTGTGGCCCTCCTACCCTGTGAGCAGAGGTTTCTCATCTCTTTGCCTTTCCTCCGAGTAGCATGGAACCTCTCGAGACCTGTATTCTGATTGCACCCATAATACTATACTTCTATGGTTTTTGTACTGCAGTTTCTAAAGGTTAGGGTGTTTTCTATTATTGGGTAGGCCAATGCTATCGCTCGTTTCGAGAAGTACCACCCGACCCCTTTCCTACCGCCGAGAGACCGCCCGCCGAAACGATTACAGCGACACGGTATCTCGATTTCCATTGGCCGAGAAAAACGAGACGGTAAACATTGTAGGTTCATTGTAGATTTCAGATTAATCCATTTCCTATTGTTAACGGCAAGAGAAGGCGAAGTGAAGAAAATTAAATAGATTCCTTCTTCGAGGGTATATAAAATCAAAGCTTTCTTTGGGATAAATAAAGTAGATTTATTGAACGGTAATTTCAAGGTCTTCTGTGCAGTTCAGCAAAATAATAAGGAGACAAAGCCGGAGTTTGAAGCCCGTTCGTATCAATCGTCGGCAAACAAAAAACTGCGTGACGCGAAGCGAGAACAGTCGAGGAGTGAAGCGCCGCTTCGCTCCTCGGTGGAAGATCTCCGTGCCAAACATTTGCGAAGGGAGAACCTCTGGTACCCAGGGTAGAGTTCACGCCATATCCTGCTAGATTTTCGTTCCCGAATTTATATAAACATATGCATATAATATTTTAAAAGGACCCCTGTCAGATCGAGAACTGAGAAATCGGGTCATTTCTACTATACTTTCGAGAGGTTAATAACAATGAATAACAACACAACCACAGTCAATTGGTATAAACGTTATCATGTTCAAACACGTTCCAAAATGGGTTCCGATATTCTAAAGTTCATATTTTCTATATAAATATTGAGCATATCACACTGGTTTTGCCTCCTTTTTTGTGCCAAGTTTTTCTTTTAACCTTTTGAACAATATCAACCATGCACGCTAATATTTCTCGTTAGCAAAATGAACAAATACTAGTCAAACTTATTCCAATCATTTTTTATTTCAGCATATTTCAATATTATATTGTTATTTTTAACCTTGAAAATTTTCGGCACTGACCGACTTGAATTGTTGATTTAAGTCCTATATATGGTAGTCCTGGCAAATTCTCTTTATATCGGTCCTAAAATAACATTGCCGCTTTACAGCATCTAATATATAAAGTTAACTTTCTGCATACTTGCTAATGTTGAACTCACTACATTTGTAATTTCGGCAAATGCTGAACTCACTACATTTGTAAGTTTGGCCGCAAATGCTGAACTCACGGCTAAACCGGCTATTTCTTGATTATGTTCAGCAAATGCTGAACTCGCTACATTTGTAAGTTCGACAAATGCTGAACTCGCTACATTTGTAAGTTCAGCAAATGCTGAACTCTCGGCTAAGCCATTTCTCGATTATGTTCAGCAAATGCTGAACTCGCTACATTTGTAAGTTCGGCAATTGCTGAACTCACGGCTAAACTATTTCTTGATTATGTTCAGCAAATGCTAAACTCTCGGCTAAGCCATTTCTTGATTATATTCAGCAAATGCTAAACTCGCTATATTTGAACTCACGGCTAAGCCCAGGAGGGAGGGGGCGTCTCCAGGGAAAGTCCTGGTTTAGTCCTACATGTATATGCCAGTATGACGTCACGTTCCGTCTCACTTATTTTCAATATGGCGTCGCATGACAAACACTCTATCGCACTTACTAAAAATAGTTTTCTCACCTAAATTTTCATGATGGAAATTATATAATACAATTTATCAGAAAAGGATATATCAAAGACGGTTTTGAGCTGGGTCTATTCAAATATATTGTGTTATTTAGTAGGTTTTTAGGTAGGTTTTTGTGACTAAGTGGAAGTGCCGTTTTGGAGAAACGAAGCGGACCACAAAAATGCTTGATGGAACAGAGGGTCGGAGAAATCGAAATCAGGCTTCAAAATAGGAGGTTCAGTTCCTGAGGTATTCAACTCCTTCAACTCCTTCAACTCCTTCAACTCCTTCAACTCGAAGTTTTGTAAATATGGCTTTTGTAGAACTGCTTATCAATCCCTCCAAAGTCAAATGTTTGTTTGCTCCAGTCTGCCGCCATATTTTCATAGCCACTGAAGTGAAGGACAGGATAAAAATCAGGAGCCCGAGGCATTGGAAAGTTTTATCGTGGATGACTTTTCAGAATAAGTTGTGATTATTCTCTTTTCTTCTACAAAAAAAACATTGATCTTGATGTACAAGCGAAATAATTGATCGTAAAACCAGGGAATTTTGATTCAGCTAGACGAACCTACTACTTCTCAGGATTATATGATGGGAGATGCAGCTGTTTCAAATTTCTGAGAAAGTCCGTATTTAAATTTGCAGTGATACTCCCTACACTGAGGACTGGTACGTATATTTGTTAGCTGTAAGTTCCATTGCAGCAGTAATCATACTACAGTGTCCAGTAAATTTGGTGCATCAGATTATGTGAAAATCGAAGTTCACATGCATGCAGCTGCCCAAGCAATCTCCTATGGCTAGACTGCTAATAGAATTTGTATTGGTTTATCAATAAGATAAATAAGGGAATAAATTAGTTATTTTTTATGTCGGGCTAGTTTTAAACAGTTTTGGAGGATTTTTTTTTTTTTCTGTCAATTGTCTTGAATGATTTTATTTTAAATATACAATGCCAGATACTCTGTACTGCAGTCATTAACTTTGATGATGCATGCAGTGGATTTATTGCTAGAAGCAATTAATGGGGCCATTACTCCTGGGGTTGCAAATGTAACTTGTAAATAATGCCTAGTTTAAGAAAGCCCTAAAATCGATTTAGCGTTGAAAGCTGAGACTTATTCATTAATCAAACATCCACAAAGGTAGAACTTGGAAGATAACTTGATGCAGGACGTTATTTAATTATTCAGCGCGTTCTAGGATTTTAAAACTGATGCACGAACACTTACATGCATTTCATATCAGATTATAGAGCACAAACAGTTCGATTATTGATCAAATACACATCTAACTAATAATCTAGATGAGGAATATGTCAAGCAACAACATACAGCAATAGAAAATCAGTAGCAGCAATAACTTTATTTGTTCGCTGAGGAGAATATTATAATAGTGTGTACTGACCGATCGCTACAAAGTATTTGCGTTGACTTGACTTCGGTTTGAACACTTACAAGCTACTAAATATCGGAATTAGTAGCACGGATACAACGGAGGAACGGCAAGGTATTTATTGAGTTTATCCACTGATATACACGCAACTAGAAAACTGAACCACAAATATCATACCGTTGGAGAATCGACAGTCCTTTGAACAGCCAGATTTATCCGCTCGGCATCCGGCGTGGATGTACTCAGAAATGTACTCAGAAATGCAAGAACGCAGAGTACTCTCCAAACTCACCGCAGTTGCTTGTGTTTCCCTAACTGGAAGATCGAAGAATTATCGGCGAATGATCTTACCTTCGTTTTAGGAAGGAAGACAGACCGTGACAATGTTCTCGGCGGTTGTTCTTCGCTATTTGCTAGGCCGTTGGATGTCACACAAAATCCGTCAGCAAATTTTGGTTCAATATTTAAAAGAATGCCCTAAATAAGTTCTTAAGAAGAGTATTCATCGTATGTGCATATATAATAGTAACTATCAGCGGTAACAACGACAATGCAAGCAGATTATTTACATGTAGACATTGCCGGTCCCAGAACTGAATTTCGTGGTCCACGAAAATACTTGTTTCGCGCAAAGCATCACGGGGCGTGCTAAAGGGTCTTTAATTATTAGATCATTTATCATTGATCAGGAAAGAGCATTTGGTATTACTACATAAGTTTAGGATATCAAAATCAGAACGACCTAGCAAGAAATGACTGCTAATAGTATCATCTGTTCAGCACTCATACATGTAAATGAATAACATGAGTAAAGTTTTAAAGTGGTTTAATGAACGGCTAGTGGTTGAATGAACTAATTCAAGTGTAAAATTAATTTGATGGAAATTTCAGATTTACCAATAATTCTGTAAATTATATATTGAATCAAGTGATGCTTCCTTTCCAAATGCAGAAGTGTGGCCATCTACACTACTATACCATATTTTATAAATATAAAGTCACCCCCAAATTAAAGTCCCTATCAATCCCAAACTTGCCCATCTCCGCCTCCCCCCCCCCCCCCCCCCAACAGCATACATGCACTATTTGCATATGCACAACTCAGGCTGTCCCGAGGGTGGGGCATTTGCCAGCAAAGAAAAGTTGGGGGGTGGGGAATCTATTTAAAAGATATCACTAAATGAGATATCACTAAATGAGATATCACTAAATTGCCCTTTAAATGCATTAAAACTGATCCAAAAAAGTAGCCTGTTGGTAGCCTGAATGGCAGCTGTCCCAACTTGATCTCCCTCACTCGATTTCGTCACTCACTAAGACTAGGGGAGGGGTGAAGGCACTCAAAAAGTTGAAATAGAATGACATCTGATTCTCTCTGTCTCAAAAAGAATCAAAGAGAGCAAATTTTACATTGAATAATGTTTATATGAGGTTTGCACTGATTCCAAACCCCATGGCAAGGCATTATTTGCATAGCCGAGCTAATCCCATGGCAGAGGCATAGGGAGGCCCTGAAAATTGGTGGAACTGAGGGGGGGGGGGCAAAATGATGAATTCTGGGACATTTTCATTGATAACTTCTGTCAATCTCTCTTCTGGGACTGGGCAGAGGGAAGGCAACTGCCCCTCTCGGGCAGGTTTGGAATTGACCAATTTAGCTTGTCCCAATTCAGCTAGGTCACCTGACTTTTCCCTTGAGTGAGGTTTTCTTGTTTTTCTGTATTCCAAGAGGAAATGTATCAATTTCTCTAACTGGAAAACAAAGCACTGAATCCTCTGGAGAGCTGTCACATGATCTGAATTGGGACAACAAATGTACAAGCTAAATCGGTCAATAATATTATTATTGATAGACATTACAGTTACAAAAAATGCACAAATTAAATAGGTTAATGAGATATCACTAAATTGCCCTTTAAATGCATTAAAACTGATCCAAAAAAGTAGCCTGTTGGTAGCCTGAATGGCAGCTGTCCCAACTTGATCTCCCTCACTCGATTTCGTCACTCACTAAGACTAGGGGAGGGGTGAAGGCACTCAAAAAGTTGAAATAGAATGACATCTGATTCTCTCTGTCTTTCCTAACAAACCCCCCTGGCCCTAGCCACTGATTAATTCAGAAACTAAGCTGGGAGTGTACTGGGACTCGCACTCTTTACTTTTTAACTCAGAAGCTTGGATCATTACCTAGTATTAGCAATATATGGATAATGTAACAATAATTTATTGGGGAGAAACTCCATACATGCATTACAGTGCAACTACTGAAGCCAGGGCCATTTAGACAATGAGCACCAATCACATTGCAGAACAAAAGCAAGCATTCCAATGTATGGTTATTTGAGCCAATCAGTGTTGAGTACAATACAATAGCATTTCAACTGGCTCGAGCTTCAATCTGGTAAAAGGCAAATTTGGTGGACTAGTTCTGAAGTCGAAGTCTTGCATTCCTTTTTTCCAAGATTTTTTTACAAGAACCACCATTTTCTCCTCCTGACTGGTCCCTAAGTGGCCCTGGTTTCAGTAGTCACACTGTAATAACAACCAGTGTTGGAGTACATGTTGAGACAATTGACAAGGGCCTAAGCTTATTTTTAACGTGACTAGAGAACTTGCAATCTTGTTGGAAAGTGACACCTAAGATATTTAGGTGTTTTCAGATGTTTTCTAATGCACATATCAGTGCCAGTTCCCCCAGGGTTAGAACCCTGGGCTGACCAGGGGAATTGCAAAAAGGGTGGAACAAACTTGATGATTTTCCCTGGCAGGGGTGCTCATGTTTCCCTTTTAAGGGAAAACACAAAATCCCTATCACATTTATAGATTACAATCTCACGAATTCTCCCTCCCCTATCTTCTAACTTCAAACAAAGTCAAGCATTTTCCCTAACATAATTATCCACCTGGGCCCGGTTGTTTGAAGCAAGGTGCTAGCCCAGGGTTAAATCGCTAACCCGGAGTTAAACTGTACAGATTACAATTACAGATTGCTAACCTAAGGGTTAAAGTTTAATAACCTTGCTTCGAACAACCCGGCACAGGTCGGCCGGGGGTACGGGTCTATCCCTGGGGGAAGCTGATGATATGCAAAAACTCTAATTAAATGCCAGAAAACAATGAATCTGCTTACGCTCTTTATGAACAAGTATCTCATAAACTTCTTCAGTTTGAAATGTGCGACAAAAACAATGGTTTTAAGCCTAATTGGATTTTTTATACGGTAAGCACTCCTGTATACATGTAGATTTACAGGGCAAACAAACGAGCAAATTACAACTTCAGCACTCAAAAGGATTGATAAGCACAACTAAACATGCACAAGCCGTATACTTTAGTTTTTCTACAAGAGCAACAACTTACGAATAAAACCTCCTATTGTGGATTAAAATTAACCCGTTATCCCGAGAAATCTAAAAATGTGTAAACCAAGTTTTGTTCGTCTTGAACCAAGATGGCCTCTCCGAAAATCGACAAGAGCTCAATTAACTTCTTGTCTGAGCGAGTAATGAAACAACAAAAGGTTTAAACCAGGTTAAATGTGTAATACTGAACACAAAGCATCAACACTTACATGAAATTGATGAAAAAAGTAAGGTTAAACCTCTGTTTTTGATCTCCTTTTGTCCCTAACTTAAATAGCATCATCGCCAAACTGAGCCGGCACGGAAAGAGAGCACTGCGTTGCTATGTGACGTCACACTGGCAGTGAGGAGTCGCCAAAAAGTCTATTGCGACAACTATTACAGTCACCTCCTCCCTCCTGGCTAAGCCATTTCTTGATTATGTTCAGCAAATGCTGAACTCGCTACATTTGTAAGTTCAGCAAATGCTGAACTCACGGCTAAGCTATCCCTTGATTGTGTTCAGCAAATGTTTTGATAATTTTTGTGTTTGATTTGATAAAAAAAAGGTTTTTTTCTAGAACCCCGCAAAAAAATTTAACCACCCCCTAAAAAAAAATTGTTTCTGAAACAAATCTCAAAAGAAAAAAAATCCTCAGACCAAAGAAGTTTTTTTTAAAGGAAAAACCTTTTTGCAAAGAAAAGATTATTTTTGGCAAACTGAATGTCACTACTGGGCTTCCGTGTCCATTTAGGTTTGAAACCTGGTATGGCGGCCTAAGCCGTTTCAATAACTGCGATGTTGCAGCAGCGTTGGACTTTTCAGCTAGATTTGCCTGCTCTGAATTTCACAACGGTTGTTCTAACATATCAAGTTGAAGAAGCTAATTAGTAGACTGTTTATTGAAAAAAAAATTGCCGCTCGACATCTAGGTTTCAAACATAAACGAACGCAGAAAACTGAGGTTCATGCACGCTTATTAAACGGTAGCTCGATATTAAATCAAGGGCACCCAACGAGTACTTTTTGAAATTGGTTTGAAACCAGTTGTCTGCAGCTTATCTAGCCATTTTAAGGCGCCTACTATGTCTTTTGACGTATTCTAGAAAGCTATTAGCTGTTCGGATTTTCTAGGTGGAAATCGCGTCAACCGAAAATACTATGGCAAAATATTCCCGGCAGTAGTAAGGGAGCCCAGTATAGATCATATACCCTCTCCTGATTGGTCGAGAGCAAATCCGTGACGTCAAAGGAATGTGTGACGTCACAAGCCCCGCCTCCTCAGTTATAGATCATAGGCAGGCTGCTGATTGGCTGCCGCTATTATAGATCAAATACGGGCTCCTGATTGGCCGGAAATTTATAGATCAAATACGGGCTCGGGATTGGTCGGGATTATAGATCAAATACGGGCTCGGGATTGGCCGGGATTTATAGACCAAATACAGGCTCGTGATTGGTCGGGATTATAGATCAAATACGGGCTCGGGATTGGTCGGAAATTTATAGATCAAATATAGGCTCGGGATTGGGCGGGATTATAGATCGAATCCAGGGCGGGGATTGGCGGACCGGGGAACTATCCGGGACGTATAAAAAAGTGACCCTCCCTTGCAAATTTCAGTGTGAACGATGCTCCCTACTTGCTTTTGTGGGTGTTACGCCAAAGTCGTAAAAGGATTGGCCGGGACGCCAGAGTGTGTATACAAGTGTGGACAAACGGCCAACTACAAGTCGAAACCCCAAGTTTTGCCGTGTAGTTTTTATTTTACGGAGCAAGAACTTCCTTTGGTGAAAGCGGTTATTCCGTACGGAACTTTGTATAACACGTTTCCAAAGTGTGGCCACAATTTGTGGATGAAAGTGGGCATAAGCCGAAGCGAGAAAAATCCGAACCGCGTGTTCTTCACGTGCACGGCCCCGGCGCCCAACCCGAAGTGTGTGTGGCCTCTTGGATTTATGTGGGCTGACCCTACCGCACAACCTGCCGTAATTGCGGACGGACCCTCACCCCCCAAGAAAGCCCAATTCTACGCTTCGCCATGGACGTCACAGGCCCCCCAAGGTCCGCCGCCCGTCGCTTGGACCAGTCCCCACGCCACTATGCCCTTTACGGTTCCACACGCGGAGATGCCACAGGACCCCCCACAGGGACCCCCACCGGGGACACCCCTGGGGGTACCCCTAGAGACTACACCGACACCCCTGATTCCCTACGGACCCCCTGTTGGTACAGTGGCCGTGGGTCCCCCGCCATCCCCACCCCCTATAAACATCCCGGCAACACACCGACCACCCTACTACCAGGGACAAGCAGTATGACGTCAGAGAGTCAAGAAGACCTAGATTTGGAGGACATGTCGGACAACCGGGATTTACCCACCCTAAAAGCCGGCTGGGCTTTGTATAAAACGCTCTACGTCATGGCGTGCATCCGGGAAAGCATGAGAGAACGTGGTCGGAACTGCGAGGGGTGTATTTATAGTACCCAGGGACAACAACTCGAACAGTACCATTCCTGTTTATGGACTTTTTCCGAGGAAAGGTTTACCGCGTGTGTGACGGAGTTCCGGTCACATATTACCCTAGAGGCTCTACGGGCTACGGGTCTACGGGCTTTGCAGAGTTTGCACCTCACGGGGATTATTGCTCCCCTTACTTATACCGTGTTTGAGCGGCTGCAAAAATTAAAGGAGGTCGAAATTTACAAGTACTATAAACTGTATTATTTTGAAGAATGCGAAGACCCCCTCATTACTTACAAGAATCGAATTTGGCACGCGTTGGGACAAGCTTTGATTTACGAAGACAATCCCCAGGCCTATATGGAAACCGGAGTGTTGACCCTTTTGGCTTTATTTGAGTCAGCCAATTATATGTAAGAATCTTGAGACAATAAAAGAGACATGTGTTTGGTAAAAACAACTTTGTTTCGTAATAATTCTCAACAATAAACAGAATACAATTTACAAAAATAACATAATAGTTACAAGGGGCCCTATTTCGGGGCCCCGCAGAGAGAGAGAGAGAAATTACATGGAATTGATGGGCCATCGCCCTATTATTAATGAAAAAAGTTTTGGGCCATCGCCCTATTATATTTGAAAATATTTTAAAAAATTACATGTATTTGGGCTATCGCCCTATTATATTTGAAAAAGTTTAAAAATTTTAATGAGCAAATTGCTCTAATGTATAAAAAATATGAAAAATAGAAAAAGGAAATTGCCATGGAGAAAAATGTTAAATCATATGGTAGTGGGTAGCGTGACATTTTTGTAGGGGTAAAGTTATAATTCCGAAAGTATCTAAGTGGTTAAATAAAATAACGGAGCCTGCCCTCAGAAAAAAAGAATGTTCAATCCGGCTCAAACAGCAGTAGCAGAGAGGAATTCTGTCATATTTCAGTGACCTTGCCACAAATTTGATGAAGCAAGGGGTACACACCTGCTCCCCGCAGCACGGTAGTGGTGGTAATTGATTGTTGGGGAGGTCATCACAGATAAGACACTAAAAAAAAAAAAAAAAAAGATTGGCGAGGATAATACATTTTTCTCCATGGCAATAGAACTCCCCTACTTCCGAGCTTTCAGTGGGAAACGTAAATATAGTAATCTCTGAATTTTTGTGATAAGGGCAAATGAAAACTTGCCAAAGTGGCACAATGCCTAAAAATAATAATGCTCCCCGAGCGAATAAAAAAAGAATGTCTCATTTTCTGGAAACAGACTCCGCAGCGAGGATGAACATTATCTTTCAACGCCTCTGCGATTAACAAAATGAAGCAAGACTTGCAATAAGTGCTCCTGCAACAGGGCATGGGTGGCAAATTAATCCTGTCAATGCTTCCACCGCACCACAAACACTATAAAAATAAAAAATAGAAAAATGATAATGTAACGTGAAAGTATAATTTTTCCCACTGGAAGCGCCCCCAGCCATCCCAGTCTCCCAGATCAAGATAAACTGGGTGGTGAGGGCAACGGAAGTAAGCGAGTCCTTCCTTGCAATGCATTCTAACTATGGTTTTGTTGCACCGACAATATCTACACCATTGAAAACCATACTCAGTTATTGGTTCCATGTGCATGGCTGCATAGGGGCCAGTGCACTCGGTAAAATTCCGATTAAATTGCATTGTCTGGCGGCTGTTTCCCCAAGAATATGTCCCTCGGATTCCCGTCGCCACATGTTTTAGTAGGAACAGGCTAGGATTCAGTTGTTTTTGATGCTTTGCCTTCCTTCGGTCGATCCTTTGCTGAGTACAGACATACTCCCCGATTTTTGTTAGGATCTCTATTGGGAGACCTGTGGTGCGCAGCACCATGGCATGCGAATAGAAATGAATAGATTTGAAAGCCTGGTTCGGGAAAAAATAAAAATTAAAAATAAAAAATAAAAAAGAGGTACGACATGAATAATGCTTTAGAGGAATTCGTTTCTGAAGAGGCGCTCTTACCGAGAGCGGGCAGGTCCCGAGAGGACCTCCAAGAAAACCTATAAAAAAATTAATCAAATTATTGTTCGTCGGGGGATTTTTGCCAATAAAAAATGAACGGTCCTGTTAAGCAGAGTCCGAACGCTACACACTGTCTTTTAGGGGGACGGGACGGAGAAGAACTTACAGGATCCATGTTAATCACATCAACGCCGTGAACATTCTATAAAAAACAAAAAGAAAAAGTTAGTGGTTGTGTCCCAAGATAAAAATCAATTCAGCAGGTACGTACTTCTCTTTCCCTGTGGGGCCCGCGGTATGCCATCCTCACTCTTTTTCTTTTGTTTGTGTACTCTAAGCTGTAGAAATAAAAAGGAAACCAAAGGGAAAAAAAGATTAGTACCAAAGCGTGTTGAATTTCAAGAGAGAATTCCGTGTACACTTACCTTCTCGAGTGTTTAGTGGCAAAGGCACCGAACTTCATTCAACCCCTATCATTTATAGATCATATACTGTGTCCTGATTGGTGCACTTTCTCGGGTTTTGATTGGTCCGTTTTACGCAACGTGCTCTATGAGTGGTGGACTTTCGATCCGGTTTTGACGTTTTTTGCCAAACTTTTTTTCTGAGCTCCTAAGAAGCTCAAATTCTACCCTAAAACATCGGGGAAATTTGCTATTTTTTTTCTGGAGGTCTTCTTCCCAATCCCCTCTTAGTTTTCCACGTTTTTTCCCCCTTCATTCGACCCGGGAAAGGTGTTCTTGGAGCCCCGAAACCTGTATGACCTTTGGGAAACCAGTTGAAAGTTACCTGATTTTTGATGGACCAATCACAAGGCATTACGTAGTTTGTTTACGCGCCCTTTTCTTACTTCGGGGCAAGGTTGTTTACCAACCTTTTTGGGGGAAGTCCAAGAAGCTCAAATTCATCCTGAAAACATCGGTGAAATTTTCTAAAATTTTCTGCAGGACTTCTTCTCACGGCCCTCTTAGTTTTCCCCCTTTTTTGTGTTTTTCCCTTTCACACTTTCCGGGAAAGGGATCCTTGACCGTCTGAAACCCCAACGCATCCCTCGGGAAACCAGTTGAATGTTGGCGCGAACCTAAAAGGAGCCTAAACCCTCCAATCACAAGCCGAGGCTTATACGCAGTCCATATTTGCGCGCCTTTTTCTTACTCCGGGTCAACTTTGTTTACGTTGTTTCGGAGGGACGGTTTTGGGAAGGCTTTTTCGCTAGTTTCCTTGGCGCGAAAGGGAGGGCGGTTTGAAGGGGACTGTAGAGGGAGGTCTCCCGGGGAGGGCCCACAAAAATTCGGAAGAATAAGTGGTGGGGTGGGGGTGTTTGGGTGAATTCTTTTACAAAAAATAATAAAGAGAGTCGAGCTAGAACCAAAAACGGATCGAAATCCACCAATCATGAGGGGTGTTCATTCTAGGGGAACCAACCACAGTCCGAGAAAAATGCACCAATCAGAGAGAAGTGAAAAAAATATAAAAGCGAGTGACGGCTTTTGGTTTGGATTAGTTTCACCACGATGTCCACCTTAAACTACCTAGATGATGAAGGCATGGAAGTCACAATTACAATCGAAGAAGAAAAAGAAGACACCCCCTATGCCTTATCATTACAGACCACACCGCCCCTCTCCCCCGTGGAGTCGGAGGAAATTCTCCCGCCAACCGCTTTGGTACCCGTGGAGGAAATAGCCGTAGAAGAGAACGAGTGGCCAACGTACGAAGAAGTGAACCCTTGGTACAACGAAGACGCTACGTACGCGTTCCTCGAAGACACGGATTTCCCCCCGGACTACCCGACATCCTCTCAAGATACATTTACCATCCCCGAGGGGGAGTCGCTAGAGTGGGATGGAATATCCGAAGAGGACGTCGAGGAACTAATCGCGGCGTGGCCCCTCCCCACCGAGCTACCAGAAATTAGCGACCAAGATCTTGCCGAAGTTTTTCCCGAGGACAGGGAGACCGATAACATCTGGGATGCAGACGCCTGGCTAAACGAAATGTTTCCCTCCACAAATCGGAAACGTACGGCAGAACAACGAGGAGGCGGTGCGAATAAAAAGACAAAAACAATCGCCCCAGAAAGTGAAGAAAGTGAAGAAGAAGAAGAAGAAGAAGACGAAGAAAAATTTGAGTTGATACAAACAAGATCGAGAGCCTGTAAAAAAATTAAAACAACGTGTAAGGACTATGAACTGAAAATCAAGACAAGGTCCCGCGCGACTCTGGCTGAGGTAAGTCGAAAGTAAGACTACACTAATTTTGATGTGCTGTCATGACCGCGCGCGCGGTGGCGCATGGCTCTAATGCTCCTGTTTGGAATCTCAAAGGAAAGGAGTGGGTTCAAACCCCCGCGCGTGGAATTTTATAATTGTTTTTCTTTCTCTCTCGCATCCCTTACTACAGAGAGCCTCAACTTTTTATTCATTTATATAAAAATAAAAAATAAAAAATATTTATATATATTTTTAATTTAAAAAAAAAAAAAAAAAAATATATATATTTATTTATGTATTTTTTTCTTTCATGTACAGGCTCTTCAAGACGTGACCACCGTCATAGAGAGGGTCCTGGACACCACTCTTGGGACCGCAAACCCACAAGACCGAGTTAGGCTTACCCTAGACGCCCCACACTTGGACTACCCACTTGCCTTTCCTTACCTGATGAGGTCTACCCTCACCCCCGCCCTGGTCATGGCCAGAATTGGAGAGCTCACACAATCCAACCAAGAGTTCATCATGCAGGGCAACTTCCATGTCCACGTGTTTCACGTGGAAATACCGAGTCTGGGAAGGGGTCGTGTGGCCCGCTGTTCTACTACCGACTTGGAGAAATTTAAGAAAAATAAAAGAAGTATTTTGAGGATACGAAATGAAGATGAATTGTGTATGGCCAGAGGATTGGTCACGGCCCTAGCCAAGGCACAACAGCATCCACAGTTCCAATACATAAGACTGGGGAGACCCGTGCAACGGAATCTAGCTGTGGAACTCCATCATCATGCGGGGGTGCCTATTCAACCGTGTGGAATACCAGAGCTCAAGCAATTCCAGGCGTACTTGGAGCCTCAAGGTGTAGAAGTAAATCTGGTCTCCCGTGTGCACATGAACAGTATTATCTACTCAGGCCACCTCCCCGAGGCACGACACCATCTTTACCTGTACCAAACAGCGGACCACCACTATGACGTCATCACCAACATGTGTGGGCTGTTGAACGCAAAGTACTTTTGTCCCCTCTGTAAGAAGACCTACGAAAGACCTATACATCACGTCTGTGACACGACATGTGTTTGTTGCGGCGTCAAGAATTGTTCACCCCTCCCCCCTGGAGAGAAAAGGGATTGGAAAAAGTGTGACCAATGCCATAGGTGGTTCAAGAGTGAAGGATGCTATGAGAACCACCGCCGTCGACAACCCCACCGGACGGGTCGAGGGACCCTGTACACAAGAGAATGGAGCTCTTGTGAGCGGTACACCCGCTGTGTCCAGTGTGGGGTGACCGTGGACCATCTGTGCCGGAGCCGTCAACAACCAGGGGTCCACGTGTGTGGGGAATACCGTTGCCGTAGTTGCAAAACTATTGTCCCCCCGGACCATCTGTGCTACATGCAAGTGGCTGACCAGAAAGCCCCCAGGATAGAAACAGAAGAAGGAGGAGAAGAAGAAGAAGAAGATGCCTACACGGCACTCCTGGCGGAAGAAGAGGGGACGGAGAGGGCCGCTGCGGAAGACGAGGGGAATGAGGACAAGTTCCGGTACCTCTTCTTCGACTTCGAAGCCATGCCCCTGGAGGCTCAGCACGTGGTCAACTTTGCGGGAGTCTCCAAAGTGTGTGAGCTCTGTGTGTCCACAGACTGGGTCACCTGCACTCAATGTGGGACCCGGAAAATAGAGTTCAAAGGCCCCACGGCCCTAACACAATTCTGCGATTGGCTCTTCTCGGGGGACCATGAAAACTACGTGTGCATGGCCCACAACGCCATGGGGTACGACTCGTACCCTATCCTGGAGTACTTGTTTAAGAACGCTATCAAGCCTAAAGTTCTCTTCCGCGGCGGTAAGGCTATGGTGGTGTCCATCCCCGACTACAAGCTCGTCATCAAGGACTCTCTGCTCTTCATCCCACTAGCCCTCAAACAATTCCCCGTTACGTTCGGTTTCCAAGCAGAAAACCTCAACAAGCTGGATTTCCCCATCTTTTTTAACAAACCAGAACACCAGCAGTACGTGGGGCCGCTACCAGACCTTCATTATTACGAACCGGATTCACTGAGTCCCCAAGGCAAACAAGAACTAGTGGTCTGGCACGCGACCGAACGGGGCAAGGGTACGGTGTTCGATTTCCAGAAAGAACTGGCCCTCTACTGTCACCGGGATGTGGCCATCTTACAACGGGCCTGTTTAGCGTTCCGGGCTATCATGATGAAAGCGGCGGAGATAGATCCCTTTACCAGGACCGTGACGCTCGCCTCTATGTGTAACCTGGTTTTTCGAAAGAAATTCCTACGCCCTAACACCATTGCGGTCTTGCCACGGCTCGGCTACCGCCCCAAGGATGTGCAGTCGGCGTTGGCCCTACAATGGTTGGCCCACGTGGAGCGGCGGGACGGGATTAGGCTCCAACATGCGGGCAACGAAGGAGAGAAGCGCGTGGGCCCTTACAAACTGGATGGGTACCACGCCGCCACCCACACGGCCTACGAAATCCAAGGTTGCATCTGGCATGGATGTGATCGTTGTACCCACCAAGACAGAGTTCATCCCCTACTTCATTGTACCATGAGCACGTTGGCCGACCGCACCCGAGACAAAGTCGCGTACTTGAAACAGCAAGGGTACCGCGTGGTCCAGACCAGAGAGTGCGAAATCAGAGCGGCCATGGCCTTGAACCCTACCATCGCCGCCCTCGCGCCCAACCCTCAAGCCCAGCTTCCACTCGACCCCAAGAAGGCCTTCTTTGGGGGTCGTACCAACGGGATTAAGACCTACTGGGAAGCCCAGGAGGGAGAATGGATGGAGGCTCTGGATGTGTGCTCCCTGTATCCCTGGGTGCAAAAGACGAAACGGTTCCCGCTGGGCCATCCAGAAATCCTCACCGAGAATTTAGACCCCACCCTACCCTACGAGGGGTTAATCCACCTCAAGATCGTACCGCCACGCCGGTTGTTTTTTCCCGTCCTCCCTACGCACGTGGGTGAAAAACTTCTGTTTGCCCTCTGCCGGACCTGCGCAGAAGAAAAGAATCAGGAACCCTGTACGCACGATGACGAGGCCAGGGCTTTGACAGGGACCTGGGTAAGCCACGAACTCCACGTGGTCCTGCGACACGGCTACCGGGTGTTAGAAGTCTACCGTGTGTGGCATTATTCAGAGTCGGAACAATACGATCCTGCCACCGACACCAAGGGATTGTTCACCGACTACGTGAACACCTTTCTTAAGATGAAGCAAGAGGCGAGCGGCTGGCCGCCCGGCTGCCACACCGACGCTGAGAAAGCGGCTTTTATAGAGAGCTATCGGGTGAACACGGGGATCTTGTTGGAGTGGGATAAGATCGTTTTCAACCCTGGCCTGCGGGCCCTGGCGAAATGGATCCTAAACACCTTGTGGGGCAAATTCGGGCAGAAACAGAACCCTCGGCAGACGGAGTACGTCACAGAACTGGACCGCTACTTTGAGCTCATGATGAGCGAAGAGAAGGAAGTCCAAGACATTCTGTTCGTACACGAGGACATGGTACAGGTTCACTACAACGCGACGCCACAGCACATCGACTCCAACCCCCATACCAACGTCGTGTTTTCCGCCTACACTACAGCCCACGCCCGCCTGAAATTGTATTCGTACCTCGATCTATTGAAGGAACGCATCGTGTACCACGATACGGACAGTATCTACTACACACGGAAAGTGGGTCAAGAGGCGCCCCCGATCGGCCGATTTCTAGGCGACATGACGAATGAATTGAAAGAAGGGGAACACATTGTCCGTTTTGCCTGTACCGGGCCCAAGAGTTACGGGTACGAAACGAGTCAGGGTCGTACAGTCTGCAAAGTGAAGGGGTTACGCCTCAATGTGCGAAATCGGGCGATCGTAAACCTCGAGACCATGGTGGCCATGGTGCAAGGCCAAGGGGAGCCCACACGGACGGTGGTAACGCCGCACGCCATCCACCGCAACACCCAAGACCGGACGTTGCACACCCGCCCAGAGACCAAGACCTTCAAGGTGGTCTACGACAAGAGGGTTCTCCACGGGTATCAGAGCTACCCTTACGGTTACTAAAATACAAAGAGACTCAACTCTAGAGGAAACAATTTTTTATTGTAATAAATGGTTCAGTTCCTTTGAGCTGTGATACCAAAGTCTCAGTCTTTTATTTTGTGGAACTCCATCTTGTAAGGCTTGATACTTGGATGCTTGCGCAGAAATCCTTCCCAAATACAAATATGATAGACCAACTCCACATAGAATCCATAATAGGTTCCTTCGCAGTCGCTCAGCACATACTGCTTCCTTTCGCCTTCGCTCAGGTAATCTTCCATCCAGTTACCAAACGTAGAATAGCACATGTGGCACTCGCCAACATTGACATCGCCGCCTCCATGAGCTCCATAGAAAGTAATATCTAGACCCATGACGTTCACAGCTTGAAGAGCAACGAGTAATGATAGAGAATTGTAAAAGTCTTTTTTTCTTTAAGTATTTTTCTTCAGGTGTTTGACGTTCCACCGGCTGATACTCTTGCCTTTGCGCTTGCCCGAAGTGGTCGTCGTTCGGATCGTTGTTTCGGTACGGCCGTCTTTCGATTTTCGGCTTGTGATCTTGCGCACGGTTTACGTTCCCCCTGACTTCCTCCTTTTCTTCCTCTTCCGGTTCGCTTGGGCGATTCGGCGTTGCCAGAGCGCTTGTCCCAATCCCGCGGGTCTCGTTAGGGTTCGTGCCATGGCAACAATGAAGGGGGGTTTAAAAAGGACGCCAATTTAAAGGCGGTTTTTGGGCGGAGCCTGTGCCAAAAGAGAGGCGGCGGATGCCCCCACGGGGGAAGGCTTTGTAGGGGGTCCTGGAGAACGGTGTTTCCTCTCGGCGGGGCGGGAGATCTTTGTAAGGGGTGGATAGTAGGGGTTCTTGAAGCGCGGCGGTTCGTTTAGGCCGGGGCGTGTACTCTTTCTTCTTGGAGATGAGATCCCGGGGGTGGCGGACGAGATCTTTAGGTATTTTTTCTTCCGCTAGAAATTGCATGAAATCACGGTAGCCGGGCGACGTGCGGGTGGAAGAAGGATGCACCGCTTCTTTAATCAAATCGGCGATTTGACTGCCCGGCAGGGTTTGCCCGTAGAGTTTCACTTCCCCTTGCGCATTCCAGGTAATTTTCTGGGCTCCTTTCAACTTCAACAGATTGACCAGCACCGACGCTAAAGGTTTGCTGGAGGGAGGTACGCGGCGCAAAGCACCCCTTTGGCTCTGGGTTAACACTTTTGCCGCCACGGCCATGAAGGGACTAGGTTCAATGGTTTAGCGACGTCGGACGTATTTTTGAAGTAAATCCTGAAACTGGTCTGCGCTTGCCGGTTTCTCTGGGGTTTCTAGGACCTGCGCCATGGCCTTTTGGTACTGACTGAGCACTTTAACCCCTTTGGTCGTGTCCACACGAAGCTTTTGTTCCAACCACCGCATGGACTCTTCCGGCACCAAGACCATGCGCATAGGGTTGGCCGCCTCGGCCTCTTTCATCGCTTTTTTCGTTTGTGTCGCTTCACTGACCATCGCGGCAATGAGGGCAGCGGTCGTGAAAATGAACCCTCCCCGCTGGCCCACGGCCTTTTTAAGCTTGGCTTTCTGCAACGCTGTCGAGGAGGAGAGCAGAATCCTTTTCCTCACGGCCGGCGACAGGGCTTTGTTGGCTATTTTTCGAAGTTTCGATTTGATGGGGGCAAAAATTTTCTTCGCGCGGGCGCCTATCGGAAAAGTCCCGAGCAAGGCGTTGTGCACCACTTCGCTGACGGCGTTGATTTGATGTTGGCTCGCGGCCCGGATGAGTTTCTTTTTCTGACCGAGATCCGCTTTGGCAAATTGACGGAGGAACGTGGCGCTGCGTTGAAGCAAGGGGGAGGCCATCACCACAACTGAACGGATTCCCTGGGGGGCTTAGCCTATAAAGTTATTCCAATCCACTTTGTTCCCCTTCACCACTCAGGACCTTGAAAAAGGAGGATGGAAGGTTGTTTTGCTGTTGGGCCTTTTCCACACCGCACCACGAAGTGATTGGGATGGGACGCGGCCCTTTGTTTTTTTCACTCTTTTGGCCGTCTTCTTCTTCTTGGAGCCTCCTCGTTGTTGGCTCTTTCGTAGTTGTTGTTGCATCGTTTTGGCGGTGTTGGCAAAAAAATGGGGCTTTCCTCGTTGTTGGTACATCGCTTTACCGATGTTGCCCATAACGTCAAGGCTAGGTTTTATCATGGGGGTAATTTCCTTCTTCAGTTCCGCCCAAATACCCCCTCCCTTTTGATCTTCCTCCAGCACGTAGGCGTGATGCTGTTTTCCCTCCTCGGAGAAAATGTTGGTGCGCAACCGGATTTGGGGTGGGGTCCTGGGGTGCAAATCGAAGAGGAGGTAGCCAAAGGGGCGTTGGGTCGCGTCCTGGTAGGCCCGCATCACTGCCGGGACTTGCCCCGGAAAGGCCTGCTCGGCCAATTTCCGGACTTGCAACGAATCCCGGGCGTTTTTAAAAGCCACCAGGTAGTGGGCGTTGATGGAAATGGTGCGCGCGTACTTGCCTGGGGGGAAAATGTTCTGGGTCAGGTACAGCACGGAAATGTTGTGGTGGTGCGAGCCTTTGGTGAACAGGTCCACCACCCGCTCGTCCTTGGAGCCTTCTTTCATCAAATCGTCCAGGATCAAGAGGCCCGGCTTGCCGCGAAAGGGGGCGTACGGATCGTCGGGAAGCCCCGCCACAAATTTCACCCCCAATTGTTTTTGCATGGCTGTGAAACGGGATTGCCAGGCGCTGCCATAGCAGTACACGATCGTGAGGGGTGGTTGGGTGAAATGGGATTTCACATGGTGCAGGAATCTTTCGGTGAACACCGTTTTCCCCGATTGACTCTGACCCGTGATCAAGATATTGCAGGGCGCTTGGAAACGGACATCCATTGCGCCTCACACCCTTCCCAAGAATAACAAGACATTGAGGTGGGGAACTTGTTTTATTTTATTTTTTAGTGTCTCTCAAACTGATAACACATTGATCGTGAAGGTCTTGCTGCTGCCACCGCGCCACACTCCGGCGCTGGTACTGGCGCTGCCATGCTTGGAGGGCCCGGTCCCTGGTTGTCTTGGTCTTCCACCGCTGGAGATTCTGCAGGACCTCCGCCAGGGTCCGTCCGTGGGCTCGGCGCAGGAGGTAGTACAGGCAATAACTGCCGCACACGTTGGACTTGTTCCCTTGCAACATCACGTTGTTTTCCCTATGTTGGGCGTTCCCCTGCCGCACGTACTCTTGCAACCCGTAATAAGAGGCGGGAAAGCCATAACTGTCGAAGAATTCATTCAGGCCTTGGCGCGGAAAATAAAAGGCCAACCAATGGGTGCCTGGTCCGTCGGCGTTGTCGGTATTGAGAATGAACGAGGCGGGGCGGGTCACGCGGCGGGGCCGTAGGTCCATGGGAAACACGCCCCGAAACGAGGCGCGGAGCCACCAATCGTGACGGGCCAAGACCGCCAATTGCGACGTGTAGGTGGTCATCTTACAACTTTTTCACTTCTCGGCTGCTGTTGATTTCGTACGCGGCATCAAACTCGCAGTTCACGTACACGGATAGGGTCTCGGCGACGCCTGCTGCAAACTGAAGCCGGATGCCCAACGTCCCGTACTGTTGTATGTTCATGTGCGAGGCGCTGCCACTGCCGTCCGGGGTGAAGTCAAAACACAGGATGGCGTAGCCCTTGTCCCAATCGGTCCGGGTAACATCAATCCCATGGTTGGCGTTCATGGCGCCTTGGGACAGGAACAAGGTATTGTAACCGTCCAGGGTTTTCCCAGTCGCAAATTCGAGGCGGGAGAAGGGGGTGGGTGTGCCGTCGATCGTGACCGTCGCGCGGGTCATCCCGAACCTTTGGAAATGGAAGGGGTTCTTTTTCAGAGCCCCCAAACTGTTCGCACTCCCCATCAAGGCAAGTCGCATGCGTCGGGGGATGCGTCCGCCCAGGAAATCCGTTTTCTCAAAGGTAGTGTCCCCCAGGGAAATGGTGAACATCCGTTCTTCTTCGCTGTTGTAAGGGTAGAGGACGGGCTGGGACACGAGTTTCACTTCGACGCTCTTCATGAAGTCCTTGTTGCAGACACTGACGCGGCGGAAGAAAGTGACCCGCTTCAGCACGATTTTGGCGGCGGCCGCTTCCGCCGCCGCACTGTCCCCCATGAGGGCGAAGGCGTTGCTGGCGGGGGTGAGGCGGAATTCTAGGGGCACTCCGTTGAGGAGTAGTTTGTTGGTGAATGCTGCGTCAATGTAAAACATCCCGGTCAGTTCCACCACGTTGCTGTCCTTGACGTAAGCCGCCCGCGTAGTAAACCCTACGTTGTCCCCGGCGATGTCGAAAGCATCCATGGAACCGGCTACGTCTTTGTAGTACAACCCCGAGGTCAGGTAGGATTTCTTGGCGTCTGGAGAATAGTTGAGCAGGGTGCTGAGGTAGGCTTTGTAGGGGTAGGTTTTGGTGCTCATGGTCATCCATTCCCCGTTCAAGGCCATGTCTATTTGCGACCAGAGGGAATGAAACCAATTGTTGACGGGTCCCAAGTTCAAATCGGCCGTTAAATTCCCGCCGTTGGCTTTCACGAGGTTGGCCGTCACCTTGAAGTAACTTCTAGGCAGCAGGGTGTAATAGGGACTGGCCGGGAGGTAAAATTCCACGGGCGACCCGGGCAAGAGGGCCGATTTGGGAGCGTGCTCCGACCAATAGCCTCGTTCTTCAACCGCTTGGGCCAATTCCTTGCCGAAAAAATCCAAATGAGTGTTGTAACCGCCCAACATGTTGGGCAGGGGCGGTTTGCCCATGCCTGCGACCGTAGTCATGGTGTTCAATAATCAACGTCAAAGATATCTCTCGCAACACGTGCACGCTTGACGGCCTTCGAAGGAATGAGAGGGAGAGCCTGTTTTTTCTTTCTTTTATTCTTGTTGGCGGTGGGCCGTGCCACGGGCCGTGCCGGCTTCTTCGTCTTTTTCTTTTTAGGCGCCACCCCGGCTATCTTTTCTAGGCCTTGGATCAACTTTTTACTGGTTTTCTTGCCGAGCACACGGGCCGCCCCTTGACTCGTGTCCTTCACGATTTGCTTCACCACCCTCTTGCCAAATTTCTTTTTCAGATGAGCGAGAATCTTTTGTCCACCTTTTTTAGCCACCGCTCCCGCGACGGTACCGGCCAGCGCTTTGCCCGCCATGGCGGCCAAAGGGGCTAGCGCTAAGGGCAAGAGCCCACCCTTTTGATTCTTGACCGGTCCGTAACCGCCGAGTTCATTCCAACGGATAGGGATGAGTCCCCCGCCGCCTTGCTGACCCCGGCCCCCCTGGAAGACAGGAATGTAGGTGGGCGTGCGTTGAGGGCTGGAGGCGTGGGCGGGGAGCGCATGGAACACAGGTATCGAAGACCCTCCGCCAACCACGTCCCCCATAGATGGCACCGGTGCCATAGTCCCCGTAGACGGTCCATAATTCATCCTTTCCTTTTCAGAGTGCGCTTCACAAATTCCAATGTCGCCACCACGGTCGCTGCTGAGGTGAATGAGATGCGTTGGCCGGACTCGTCGGTTATAAGGATTTCCAGCGTGTCAAACACCGTTTTGGCGAGCGGAAAGTACCGCATGACCGGAAAGTCTCGTTCCACCACCTTGTTGTAAGGGACCTGGGCCGCCACGACCCTCAGCAAGGGCGCTTTCACATCCCCCACGATATGCGGCTCAATCAGATCGCAGTACACGTACAAACTGCGCACGGGTTGGTGTTTAAAATCGCGGTTGAGCAGGTAAGGTTTGGTCGTTGAGAATTTCAGGCCGGAATAATAGGTGGACCAACACTCGGGTTGGTAGCCTATCAGAGGTGTTTTCTTTTCCTTCTCGTTCTCCGAAAATATTTGGGGCGTGTGCCCGTCGCCAAACCCCAACAGCTTGGCCAGCCAAGGGCTCACAGCAAAATAGCTCCCCTTATCGTTGATTTTAAGGGACAGGTATACTCTCCCATCGACATCTTTGGAGTCCCACAACCAGGACACGGGAGGGATGTCGTTCGGGGAAATGGCCACTTCGATAGCTTTGGCATTCCCATAGTTCCCTGGGGCCAACACAACGGTCGAATGGATCTTGTAATGCCCGGGAAACAAGGTGGCGCCTGTTCCCGTGGACGAGGGGCTCATGTAGTATACGGTCCGATCTTTCTCCGAAATCGAGGCGGGGACCATGATGGCTTTGTCCGCGATCAACACCCCGGTATGGGTCCCTAAGATACTGGACATCAACGGGGTGTTGGGGCCTGGTTTTTTCAGTAGGCCCGCGGGATGCGAGGTGGCCTTTTTGGGATCGTTCTCCAAACCGATCATGTAGGCCAGTGGAGGGGGTAGGGCTAAAATGTACCCGTCCGTCACGGTTTGTTTCAATTCCAGGGTGGTCTTGGCCAATTGTTTATCGGGAGATTTCACCCGGACGTTAAATGTTTTGAGGATCGCTTGGAACCCTCCTTGCACCAAAGCCCGACGCATAGCGTGGACCAGTTCTGTGACCGTTTCGAAATGCTGGGAAGCAAAGGTGAGGGTGATCGAGGTCTCTTCTTCTTGGCGAAGTTTTTCTTGGATCATCGTAAATTGGCGATCTTGCTCTTTGGGGAACAATTCATCCCAGGCTCGTGGAAATTGTAGGTGGCAGAGCGCCATTTCCCACCGTCGGTCCAAGACCATCATCTCCGGTAGACGGATACGAAAATGGGATCCTGTGTTATTGGGAAAGGTAGCCCGGCTGGCCACGCTAGGCAATGTCATCCAGATGCGGTCGGGGTCCATGCTTTCCGGAAATGGAGGGTCGCTTCCACCTTAGAGGTTTGTGGAAATGAAACAAGTTTCCCGTGCTCGTCGGTTATAAGGATTTCGAAATCCTCAAACACCGTCTTGGCCAGCCGCCTGTAGAACAGGGGGGAAAAGTTGCGTTCTTGGACCGTGCCGTTTTCGTCGCTGGTCCCTGAAAAAAGGACTCTCAACAAGGGGGCTTTCGTATCCCCCACAATACTGGGTTCCACCAAATCACAGTAAAGCGTCTTCTTCTTCGGGGGCCTGGGGAAGACCAGTTGCGTGACCGCCATTTCCCAGTCCGAAGACAACTCGTACATTTGCGGGAGATGGATACGGAACCGGGACGGGACATTGGTGTAGACGGTGGTACTCGTCCCGTTGGTGATGGTAATGTAAAATTCCTCTACCTCCTGCATCCTCTCTCTCTCTCTCTTTCTCTCCACTCAAACACAAATGAATCAGGCAAGCGGGACAACAAACTCTTTTATTTCTTTTTTCACCCGTACATTTGGGTCTGGAGCTGAGTGACCGGGACCCAGCTGTTAAATTTAGTGGGGTACCCTTCCCATTTCACAAAGACTTCTTCCTGGTTCTTCTTCTTGCCGGGGCGGCGTTGCAACACCTTTTCGATGATAAAGAGGCTTTCTTTTCCTACGGCCACCGGTGTCATCTCGCTTTCGTAAAACGTTCCCCGCAACCCCTCCCCGCTCAGGTCCTCCAACCGGTAGACGGGAGGGGTGCGGTAGTCCAACCGTTTTATCACCGTGAACACTTCCTCCGACCAGTTGGCCAGATAGCTTTTTTCAAAATGACCTTTGGTCTTGCTAATCCGTACCGTGTCGCCGGGACGGTACAGCGGTTTCTTCGGTTTCCTCTTTAGCGGCGTCGGCTGCTTTTCCCGGTACAAGACGGCCCGCACCTCGTGGCCGTTGAAGGGCGTGACGGTGATGGGGGCACGTCGAATGCTACTGTGGACGGCTCGGTTGTACCCGAGCACCAATTGAGGGAGGACTTTCCAATACTCTTTCTTCCCGGTGGCCGTGAAATATTTGTACATGCGTCCCTTGAGCGTCCGGTTGAATCGCTCGGCAATCTGGGCTTTGGTTTCGTTGTACGTGACGAAAAAGGCCACGTCATTCTTTTTTAAAAAGGCCTGGAACTTGCGGTTGGTAAATTCTGTCCCGGCATCGGTCTGCAACCGCAACGGTTTCCGTTCGCGGAACACTTGGGTAAAGGCGCGCACCAATTCCTCTCCCGTCTTGTTCTTCAGGGGGACCGCCCACGCGTACTTGGACAGCACATCGATGATGGTCAAAATGTGTTTATAGCCCTTGTTGAAGGTGCTCGTGGCTTGCATGTCCACCAGATCCGCCTGCCACTGCTCATCGAGGGCCAGCACGCGCACGCGCCCTCGCAGAATTTTTTTTCGAAAAGGGTGGTGCAACGTAAAGGTCAATTGGTTTTTCAGCCACGCTAAAGTGGTGGTGCGCGTCACCCCCACTTCGCTAGCCGCTTTCACCAGACGGGCAGCACCCCCAAAGGCAGCAGGGCTGCTGGGGTCGTAATACAACGCCTCGAGCAGCGCGGAAGGATTCTTTTTCTTCTCCTTCTTGCGCCCCATAATCCTCAAAATGAGAGCCCTGAATAATAACGTTTCCTCCGCAACACGCCAAGAGACAACGGACACGTTTCAAAATGCCGTGGCACTTGAGGGACGGACCTCCTCCTCCGCCGCAGGGCATTCTGTACTCTCCCCGAGTCTAGCGCGCGGTACCTCCCTTATACTTTTTTCCCCTAGAAAAGACAGACACCATCTTTTTTTCCCTGGACATTTTATTGTTTTGTTTTTTACAGAAAAAAAACTAGAAGTCGAAGCTAAGAGGGCACACGGGGACATCGTCTTCGATGGCTTCTTGAGTCGTGGCGTGCTTGCTCTCGAACGAAACCGTCCTCCCGCTGTCTTCATACAGTTTGTAGGTGTAGGTCGGGGGGTTGGTGAACACGACAGCCTCTTGCTGGATCACGCAGATCCCTTGGTCTACATCCAAGTGGACCTTCCTCAAGGCCTTCGTCAATAGCTCTCGCGCAAAGTTAGGGCCCCGCTTCTTGTCTTGTCCCTCCGCCTCGAAGAGACCCCACGCAAAACTGTGGGCCACCGTGTTGAGGTAAGGGAAGAGCCCGTCCGTCATGGGGGTCGTCGACTCGCACACCAGGGCTTTCATGGTTTCCTCGGGGTACGTGTCGTGAATGCCTGTGACGTAATGCATCCCAAAACGCCTCACTTTGTCGTAGAGGGGATTGTCCATATCCGAGATCCTCCGTTTCCGGAACAGGTGGGTGATCAGGGTGGCGACCAACTCATCCTGCAAAACGAAGTAGGTGCCTTGAATACGCGCCTTGTAGTTCGTTTCCAGGATCTCTAGCCAAACGCGCCTCCCTGGTTTTGTGGCCATGATCAAGTCGTCCAGGCTAGCCTTGCTGCCTTGGGTCATCGCGAAATGCGGGTCAAAATCATTGACCCCGCGCTTCTGCAGCATATGGAAGGTCAACCGGTCCACAAAGTACCGCACCGCCGTCACGAACCACGACAGAATTTCTTTGGGCCTCTTCAACTCCCTCTTCTCGTCCATCCTCTCGTCGTACGCCTCCTGTTCTTCCAACCTCTTGTCTCTCTTGGCTCTCTTTGCACTCTTTGTAGCGTCGTCCTCTTCTTCTTCTTCCTCCTCCATGGCTTCGCTGTTCAACATCATCCTCCTATACCCTGCCCTCTGCTTGGTCTCTTCATCTTCTTTTCGATCGTCGGAGAATTCATTATCTCCCTCCACTTTATACTTCGCTAGGGCTGTGATCAAGTGATCCCTCAAGACAAGGCAGGATTTCCTCGCGGGGGTCAGCCGGTCCACCTCATACGTCACAGGAAGGACACATGCACGCACTTTACGACGGTTCAGGCTCGTGGTGACCATAGAATGGCTGAGGTGGTAGGCCAAGCGGTACAGCCGATCGTTTTGCCAGGAGCGGGTTCGCCTTCCCTGGACGTAGTGATACAACTCAAACTCCGAATAGTCATAGAGTTGGTACAACAGCATGGTGGTGCAGTGGTCCCAGATAGGCAACAGAATATCATACTCTTCGTTCAGGATTTTGGTCGTGACGTGGGGGCATAAGTCCTTGAGTGTTTTCTCGTGATGCTTCCTCACCTGGGTCTGGCATTCGTCAAAACTCAGACCGAGGTTATGGGTGTCGTTCCAGTGCAGGGTGGCCCGGCTGTACCGTTCACACAAATGGTAGTACAGGTAAGCGAGGAAGTGCTGATACTCTACTATGATGGCGCGCTCTCTCTTGTACCGGGTTTCTTGCACTGGGTAGTAGGGGTCCGGGAGTAGTTCGCCAAAGCTTTTGTCGAAATGGGACTGGCACGCCGACTCTATCCTCATGTAGCGGGAAGAGATGATTCTACGGACCACCCTCATCTCCGCATCGTAGGATTCGGCGTGGTACCAATACCTGTCGTTACGGTCGTCTTGGGTACGGCTGCGGTACAAGCAACCCTGCTCTCCCCAGACCAGGTCTTCACACATTCGCGTCTCGCACAACTCGGCCAATGTCAGCTTCAGGCTCTCCTTCAGGGGAAACCAGCGGAACAAGAAGTTCGTCATCTCCCTCAGGAAATTGTTACGCAAGGAGCAACTGGACCATTTGGCGCCCACTCCCAGATGGTGGCACACGGACGCCTCGTTCATGTAGTTGAATTCCTTCATGACCATCTCGTACATCATCGCATACAGCGCCTCCCGATCTTCGTAGTACACATCTATGCTGAGCCAGTAATGCACGCACCCCGCCAGCATGTGTTGCAGTTCCTTCAAATACCGCACCTCCAGCAACTTCTTCACGACAGAAAACTCCTTCTTCACCACGTCGTCTAACTTCTGTCGGTCCCACATCTCTCTCTCGCTCATCAGGTCTTCATAGAATTTGGCCAAGAGGGCCCGGCACACACTCCTCATGTCCTCCTTGTACTTGAACACGAGTACTTTGTCGTCGTCGTATTTGAACAACCACGCGTCCTCCTCGTTGTAGCCACGCGGAGGAATCTTCAAGGTCAAGGCTTTGCGTTTGCCCTCCCGTTGGGCCACTTGCTGCACCCTCTGAAAACAATCCCCGTTCGCGTAGGAGACCACCGCCATGTACAGGGAGGCCAACGTGACGTGCATTGGACTCATGGGAGGGAGGTCGGTATGCCTCGTCTCGGTGTTCATGAAGCGTATCTTCTGCAGAAATCCTCCAAACAATTGGGCCATGTCGTCCGTCCCCTTTTCCCACAGTTTGCCTTGCCACGTTTGCAAAATGACATACGCTTGGTCGGTTGTGAGTTGTTTCAGGCTGGCCATCACCTCGTCCCTCATCTCTAGCGTGACGGGTAACGCACACATCTGCCCAAAATAGGGCAGGAATTCGTTCAGGTGTTCCGGCGAAAAACCTTGGCGAGCTTTCTCCCAATTCTCGGCGAATCCCTCTTTCGGCCGAATTATTTTCCATTGCGAAATGTCGGCGGTCACCAAAGCCACGTACAAATGCTGGGTCAATGCTTTAAATTGTTCACGGCTCGCTTTCTCCACTTCGTCTACCGATAGAAATTTCATCGTGTTGATCATCTTCCCAAATAGTCCACACTTTATGGTACTCTCGATAGAGCATAGACACCACGGCAAAGAACCAAAACAACATGAATGCCTTCTCCCCAAGGGTTCACTTTTTTATACATCCCGGATAGTTCCCCGGTCCGCCAATCCCCGTCCTGGATTTGATCTATAATCCCGGCCAATCCCGAGCCTATATTTGATCTATAAATTTCCGACCAATCCCGAGCCCGTATTTGATCTATAAATTTCCGGCCAATCCCGAGCCCGTATTTGATCTATAATCCCTACCAATCACGAGCCCGTATTTGATCTATAAATCCCGGCCAATCAGGAGCCCGTATTTGATCTATAATCCCTACCAATCACGAGCCCGTATTTGATCTATAAATTTCCGGCCAATCAGGAGCCCGTATTTGATCTATAATAGCGGCAGCCAATCAGCAGCCTGCCTATGATCTATAACTGAGGAGGCGGGGCTTGTGACGTCACACATTCCTGTGACGTCACGGATTTGCTCTCGACCAATCAGGAGAGGGTATATGATCTATACTGGGCTCCCTTACTACTCCCGGCCTACGAATTTGTTAGTAGTCTAGAACATAACAAGAATTTTCTAGCCCAAGTAACTTCATGTTGCAAAGTTTGGTGGAGGTACGAATTTTTTAGGGATTCTTTTTTCCTTTAGGCAATTCTTAGGGAATGAAAATGTGTTGTTCTGACTCTATTGATCAGACGAATTGGGACGTACGAATATTTTAGGGGAAACCTTTTAGTCTCCCCTTTCTTCTATAATTTTCTAGGGATTGAAAACAATTTTCTAGCCAGTATTTCAGAAAACAATTTTCTAGGGACAATTTTTTTCAAATCCGAAAGTTTTAGGCTAACTTACTCTCCCGAACAGCTTTTTAACCGAAAACTTCGTTGGGTGCCCTTGTTAAATACATGATTACTGCCTCTAAATCTAATACAGGGATTCAGTAACATGATGGGAATGCTTTAAAACTGTCAATACTCCGTAAACTCAATCACTTTGCCTATTTATATTCATTGTATTTTTTAAAAAAACACTAAAGTAAACTGATTTATATCAGTGAAATTCAAATCTCTTGCTTTATTTATACGTTGATTCAACGTAAACAAGAAACGGCCGCGATAGTTCTTGTCAGCTGAAGAATAAAGCGTGTCCGAAATATTTAACAATCCGCGCGTATGATCGGCCAAAAACAATTGCTGATTTTGAAACAAACAGTTTAATAGATAAGGAAGCCGTCTATTAAAAGTTTCTTGGTAAAATACGCGGTTGTGAAAGTTATTTGATTTGATTTATGTCACTTTTAAGGTGGCCCGCGGCTATTTATTTTGGCAACGGGGGTCTTTTTAAATCGCGTTTTTGAACAGCTAAACATTATCCGATTTCTGAGATTTTTGGAAGTTTTAATAAAGAATCCTCAAATTATATAAAAAGTACAATTAGAAAGTGATTAACAAGGAATTGCTGAAGATATAAGCGATTTTCCAAAACGTCGTTTTTTAGGAAAGAGTGTATATTTCAAAACCCAAAAGATGGATTTGTTCCATTTTACTTTCAACGAGTGCACAACCTCCAAGGTCTGTGACAGGCAAGTTTCAGGTTAATCGGCACCATACAAGTTTCTCAGCAAACGGCTGATCAATTTTAACCTTAAAATGTTATGCTCATGCATCTGATTCACCTGCCGGAGAAATATTACAGTAATAATTAAATCGTACATACCATATGGAAATTCAATACCACTTGAAACTTCTGTGCGAAAGCCAAGAAGATCGGAAAACTGCAACTAACGTTATGCGGCAAACGAAGTAAGATAGGTTATTTCTGAATATTTGCGAAAATAGAGAAATTTGTATTCTTTCGGCGTCAAAAAAAATCACTCGTTTGTTTATCTTAAGTTCCTAATATGACTTACAGTAGCATATTTTAAAGTACCTTACGGAGTTTCAGCGCGCTTTGACCATACGCTTTTGAGAAATAAAGGCTGTAAACTTCAGCTTGTGCGAGACTTCTAAAATCTAAATGCTTGGAAAACCCCTCATGATCGCTAAATTATTCAATGTGTTTGTTTTGAATTTCCGCACGGGTTCTGCCACTTGGGAATCGCGAGGCAAGGAATAATTAAAATTAATGTTGAAATTAAAATGAGGATTAATTTTGCAAGTGTAAGTAAGGTATTTGTAATAATAGTTCCAGGCTGAGTAATGGTTTGGTGCCAAGGAGTATCCTACTGTGGAAACGTTCTTCAAATGTCCTCCCCTCGTCGCTACTTACTACCAGGTGGACATAACACGCAACACCTGTTTCATGGGTTACTGCACACAGCCATGAATTACAATGTAATCCTCATTTTAATTTCAACAATAATTTTAATTATTCCTTGCCTCGCGATTCCCAAGTGGCAGAACCCGTGCGGAAATTCAAAACAAACACATTGAATAATTTAGCGATCATGAGGGGTTTTCCAAGCATTTAGATTTTAGAAGTCTCGCACAAGCTGAAGTTTACAGCCTTTATTTCTCAAAAGCGTATGGTTAAAGTGCGCTGAAACTCGGTAAGGTACTTTAAAATATGCTACTTTAAGTCATATTAGGAACTTAAGAAAAACAAACGAGTGAATTTTTTTGACGCCGAAAAAATACAAATTTCTCGATTTTCGCAAATATTCAGAAATAACCTATCTTACTTCGTTCGCCGCATAACGTTAGTTGCAGTTTTCCGATCTTCTTGCCTTTGGCACAGAAGTTCCAAGTGGTATTGAACTTCAATATGGTATGTACGATTTAATTATTACTGTAATATTTCTCCGGCAGTTGAACCAGATGCCTAAGCATAATAGTTTAAGGTTAAAATTGATCAGCCGTTTGCTGAGAAACTTGTATGGTGCCGATTAACCTGAAACTTGCCTGTCACAGACCTTGGAGGTTGTGCACTCGTTGAAAGTAAAATGGAACAAATCCATCTTTTGGGTTTTGAAATATACGCTCTTTCCTAAAAAACGACGTTTTGGAAAATCGCTTATATCTTCAGCAATTCCTTGTTAATCACTTTCTAATTGTACGTTTTATAAAATTCGAGGATTCTTTATTAAAAGTTCAAAAAATTTCAGAAATCGGATAATGTTTAGCTATTCAAAAACGCGTATTAAAAAGACCCCCGTTGCCAAAATAAATAGCCGCGGGCCACCTTAATCATTGTTTTCACTGGAAATCTAATAAATTAGCAATTTTTAAAACGTCATTCAACTATTTATTCCACAAACCCTCCCCCCCCTAAAAAAAGCAAAACAACCCCCCCCCCCCTCCCCCCCCCCCAAATGTATTTTTTTGCTTGAAAAATTAATTTTGCTCCGTCCGGGTAAGGGCGGTGAGCGACTGCAAATGAGTGATCGGTATTATATTTACCCTTCTGTTCATTTCAGCCTCTATAGCTAGTTCTACGATTCAGGAGAGAATCCAGGTTTATCGTATATACAATGAATGCCTTTAGTGTTCTTCTTCCACACCACACATTCTACTCAACCACTTTCGTTACTTTAAAAAAGGAAAATTCTCAGCATTGTAAACAGACATTCAATTTGAATGCCATCTAAGTTCTTCAGTGACAAACGTTTGCCTATAAAAGGTAATTACAGCTTATAATTGAGAAGCTTTTCCGGCCCATGTGAAATCACCCCAGCGAGAGAACAAATGGTTTCGAACAAACTGGCAACCCAGGATAGATCATCAGGATCATGCAGCTGGATATTTTTTCTTTAAAAATGCGTCATAATGTAGACAGTACCTGTAGTGTTCACTGATTAGAATTGTCCGTCCACGTGACTATTCCTTATATGTACACTGACTCCTTATATGGAGTATGATGAGTCTCGTGGCCAGAGGCTAGTTAGTTCGGAGCGGCCATTGTGAGAGAATAAAGTCTGTGAATCTACTGGAGCGTTGTTCATCTTTCTCACGATACTAAAGTACCGATAACCTAGAATGACATTTCTTAACCCAGAAATTGAGAGTAAACTTCAAGGATTATAATTTAGAAACCAATTCTCTTTTGTTTATCTTTATATCTACTTGATGCAGACCGTATAATCACTGGCTCTCATGATTTTCTCAATGTCTACAATTATAGGATATTTTCTACCTGAAGAAAGGTGCTTCTTTACTTTGGTCTTCTTGCTCAGTCTTACCGGTAATTCATCAAACTCGTGGGACTGCATGCTTTGCTATTCCGGTTACATTCCATCAATCAATGCTTTGGTTGTTGATGGAGTGAAATTTGCCGACTTTAACAGTTCTGTTCAGTGTGGTTGGCGCTCACGTCTCAACACAGCAAACTTCACAATATCTCCCTGATACATGATTTTCTGAAAGTATTTGTAGGACTGGACATCCTCTGGACATCTGTAGCATTTAGGAGCCGAGATCGGCTAGCTGATACGTACAGTCCCTTTGTGATCTGTTGCGGCATGCATCACGTCTTCGGGTTTTCATTGATCAGCTGAGGGTCACATGCGTTCTGGCACTGGATAAACAGCACTTAATATATAGCCTGAACAGTGTAAAGACATCTTCCCATTCCTGTTTTCTGACCACCCGATAAGTGGTGGCCCTGTTGGTGAAATTTATAAGAATATGGGTGCCGCTTTGGTGAATACAACTTAAATTCACAGATTTTAATACCCGATGGCACCAGTCGGTCGACCAACACCTACATGAGGAAACCTTACAATAGAATTGAATATCCCGCTAGGCGCGAAGTGTCAACTTTAACCAATCAGATCCTAGACTTAGTGTTATTTCAGGCGAGCCGAATACTACCCTGGTTCCAGAGGCCACAGTGACCGACGTAACCGAGTGGACCTGGGGTTGATAGCCAGATGTGGCCTCTGGGCTAATTGGGCCAAAGTCTCACTTTCATGAGTACAGAATCTGTACTAGAAATCTGATTGGATGATCGCACCAACAGGTTTTGTAGGCATTTGTGATTGGTTAACGGACCTAAACCGGTTAGATTTTGAAAACAGGGTTTCAGCTGTCACTTTAGTTTGTCTCGGTGCTGTGCAGTTACTGAAGAGTTTATTTTTATATGGCGACTGCAAACTTCGAACGGCAATAAGTTTCGCGTTGAAAAGCTTGCCAAACGTCAAAATGTTAAAAGAAGTCCAAAAAGAAGCGATTATTAGCTTTGTGAAACGACGAGATATCACTGCTGTCCTACCAACAGGCTATGGGAAGTCTTTAACTTTTCAGCTTATTCCGATCGCAACGGCTCTGAGCCAGTCAAATGTAAATTTGTGATTTACACAAACCTCAACTTTCGCACTTTTCGGTTTATCCTTTGAGGGGACAACAAGATCGACATGCACAACAAGCTCGAGTTGATTTGGTCGTGATACTCAGGAATGGACAGGATATTTCGTTGGGTTGGTTCGATCGTACCGTGGTGAATTGCCTTTGCATCGTTTCACTCGACAGGCAAATCCCTCTTCTTGATTTTATTTCCCTCTACCAGCAGTGTTGCAGAATTATAAGTTTCTCGGTACCTCAGCAGATCTTTCAGCTAGAGATTTTAGAACTTTCCACTGATCAGTCGTTGCTTCAAGTTTTTCAAGCTCCCGCTTGCATTTCGAGCAAATGATCTAAGAAATGAACTCTTCCTGGATTACTTCAATCCCAAGCAGCGCCGTCAACCTTTCGGCTACTTTCTCCTTTAGAGGAATGTTGTCTTTGTCGACCAGAAAATGGAATATATATAGTGCACGTCCAGCAAATCTCTTTTTCACGGGGGTTTTAGAAGTTATCCGTAACACGAGACAAGTTTGTTTTGAATTGTATTTCGAACCGGGCATTCACGAACATGTCACGTAGCTGTCAAAACAGAAAATCCTGTTTGACTGAATATTTGATCCTCTCATTAGCATATCCAACATGGAAGTGAGATTACTACCCAGTTAGCCCAGAGGCTTGTCGCTTCGCTCCTCATAGGAGACTCGTCGCTTCGCGACTCGCAACTTTCGAGCCTCTGGTAACCAGGGTAGCCGAATACTGGCGCAAACCGAATAACAATTAAACGTCACTTAAATTTCAGTTGGACGCTGGCATTTTAGTGAACTCTGCTTTTATATTCTTACAAGCCTTATTCTACGAACCTTCAGGATTCCAGCCGGCATATCGAAAGTAAGTATTCATAGCTTTTGCCCTATGAAAGCGAAAATTTCACTGCATTATTATTTATGTTTTAGGTTAGAGAAAACGCGAATTGTATAATTTACCGGATCACTGTACCACGGCGTGTGAGTCAGTGTGAGTTCCTTCGCATAATCTCGACCGGTTCCCGTCCCATTTACCAAAGAAAACCAAAGCTCCTTAATATATTAGATCAGTTCATAATTTAAAATGATTCCATACAAAGTACGTTAATAGGTCATGGTTCTGAAAATAATAGACAATCAAGATATGAAAACATCTACTGGGGGTAACTACCAACTGGAAAGTTCAAAATCGAAATCTATTCAATGAATCGGATGTAAATTTGCCTCCTTTATAAGTAGCCTGAACCACTACGCCGTTCAGATTCCCAGGCTAGCTTATAAGCTACAATTCACTGACTTTATCCGTGCTAAAATAGAAAGTATTTGTTTTGAATCATGTATGAGTTGAATTATACTTTCCTATCCAGCATTTAATTGGACTTCCAGTCACTTTAATTATCTGGTTATTATTAGCCTTGACAGCTTTAACACTTAACGAAATTAGCTAGCTGTGCCACATAGTGTAACAACGAATATAAAGTTGAATAGTTTTCAGAATATCTGTCAGTCTTAAATACCTATTTTCTCTTTTCAGAAAATTGTTGCTAATAGAGCAGAGAAGATGGAAAACTAAAGAAAGCTGTATGTGTAGATTTGGTCTTGCAATTGCCGAACATAAATAGCTTAGTTTGTAAGTTCAGCACTTGTTTAACTTAGGGGCGGACCATTAGATTATTGATGGAGGGTTGCGTGAATTTTAGTTGCTCGATATTTTTTTTCTGATTCTAGCGCTGCACGATATTTTTTTAAAGCACCATGACCTTGCACGATATTTTTTTCTGAACTTACCTAAATATTTTTTCAGTTATATTAATGCAATATATTTTGTACCAACAATCCTATAAATTGTTTTAGCGCGACTGCTTTTTTACATTGCACGCACTCCCGCTCGCTCAAGTAGCATTCCTGGTTGGGCCTTGGAAATTTAAGAAAGCCACAAAATTAATGGAAAAAGGCCAAAACAAAGCATGGATATTCTGTGGCTGACAAACAGGCTAAGAGAAAAAGGAGAAAAGGACAGTCAAAGTAACAAAATCAAGAAATCACCACATAGATATCTGGCCTCTATCCGAGCAGAAATGATGAAACACAAACTGGTCCCACTATGGATAGTGATGCTGAGTGGGTTACAGAGGAGGAGGACTAATATTAGTACCAAAAACCTAACATTACCATTTATATTTCATATAAATATTTCAACTTGATCTCATTGTATCTCTCTTCTTGTGTATAAACCTGCGAACATTTATAACCCGGATCATGCGTACTGTACGAAATGTCGGCCGACCTATCGGTCGCGGCCGACGTATCGGTCGACATGTCGACCGAAGGTCAGCCGATAGGCGCCGAGGGTCGGCCGAGAGTCGACCGCTACTCGGCCGAGACTTGGCTATTCTGTATGTCGGCTGAGCTCTTTATTTATTTCCCAGCCATGCGCTTCTGCATAATACTCCGATTGGAGTGCGTGGAGCATATATTAGAATTAGAACCGAGCCCTTCAGTAAAAATTTGATGCTTATTAATAAATCATAGCGACCCC
This sequence comes from Actinernus sp. WN-2022, assembly GCA_030867875.1. NCBI lineage: Eukaryota > Metazoa > Cnidaria > Anthozoa > Actiniaria > Actinernidae > Actinernus > Actinernus sp. WN-2022. The sequence goes on from JAOWCC010001634.1 coordinate 101,800,145, forward strand.
AATATTTTCAAATGTTATTTTATGTCGAATACTGGGAGCCGGCGCGGGGTTTAAGTATCGATGAATTCATTGGAATAGTTCGGCCTATACATGTGTCAGTATTAGTCGCGAATTTAAATTGACCCATTTATATGAATCGTTCGCTGCTTAGCTTAGCGATGCGGCTAACTTCCTCTCGTATAAATAGCCCTATTGTTGCTACCCTATTCCAGATTCAAGGCGAAATCTCCTCTTCAGATTAAAAAAAATCGGTACCCTGTTACAGACCAAAACGGTGCGATATAGCGATTTATATACGTAATCGATCTTGCGCGAGCGGATGTATAAAATACACTAAAAAACACATTAAGATATTAAACGTTGCATTTGACAGGATTTCAATGAGTCACTATGAGAGATTTAATTATGTAAAGGAAAATTTTATACCGCAACAGAAAGGAATATTACTATACTTAAAACTGAATTATATTCAATACAGTAAACCTTTCAGATAAAAAAAATCCAAAAGAGTCACTGTTTATTTGAGTGAAAACAGTATCCAGAATAGTTTAATTATAACTTAACATCCCACCGATACCCCACCGACATATAACCGACACCTTACCGATATACCACCGATCCACTATCGGCCGACACAAACACAGCAGGAGGGGGGAAATCGACCGACGTGTCGGCCGACACACGACCGACATGTCGGCCACCCCTCGACCGACCTGCGACCGACAGTCGCCCGCGGATCAGTCGACAGTCGGCCGATATTTCGGCCGATATGTCGGCCAACCATCGACCGATACGTCGGCCAACATTGCGTACAGTACACATGATCCTATAACCCTATATCCACTAGCCCAGCGAGAAGTCATCGTTTACCAGATAACTTCTTTCCGAAATATATACAGTTAATACAGGGTAAGTTTTGTGGTTAAGGTTTTGGTTTCGATTTATGAGTGCATGTGAAGTTTTGCGATCGATCGTCCCATCAGTTTATCTGCTGTCTTGATTACGGCCATCTTGGATAATTTACATATGTTGACTGATTCCTGGTAAACAGTCTGTGTGATCTTCAGATCTGTATTGGGTTTCCTGTGGAAATTGTTCATAACAACCGAACCAGTCTTCTTCCCTGGTTTATTTCTTTGCCTTTATTAATTTAATTTGTAAGTGCGTATGAGACCAGCTAGTGCTTGCTCGATATTTTTTTTCTTGATTTTTGTGTTGCTCGATATTTTTTTCCGATAGAAGAGCTTGCTCGATATTGTTTTGGGGATTTGCGCAACCCCCCCCCCCCCCCCCCCCCCCCATCAATAATCTAATGGTCCGTCCCTTAGTTAAGGTTATATCAGAAAGTGCCGAACATAATCAAGAAATAGTTAAGCCATTCCTAAGGGCTAAACTATAGAATACCCGTTCACTCCACGTAGGTCATAGAATCACAGTGCCACCGATGTCACAGGAAATTTGCAGCCCTAGGAAATTTTCACTCCCCGGTGCAAATTTCCTGTGACAGGAAGAAGAAACCATTTAGAAAGCTAATCTGCCTCGAGAAGAAGGGCACCGGGCAAGAGTTTTTACTACTGATTCAGTACTGTGCGTATAGAGGACGGACCGAAGTCTTTGGAGTATTTATTGAGGTAACGAGGTCATGCATTCTGTGTTTGACCTTCCTTTGTTGTTCCAAGGTTGTATTAGTCGCTTGCGATACAACCTATACCTACCTTATAACAATACAACTACGTTGTGCTGGTAATGATTCATTAAGGAACGAGAGAAGGAAAATATTTTTCATTCGGATGAGTTTGCGAAGTAGAATGAAAATGTATTTTCCTGCGGTGTGAATAACATGAATTCGCACGTGGGTATTGAAGCCCTATGTATATAATTAAGGCTTCTGGACATCAATGTTTTTCATCCAGGTTTTCGTTCGACTAGATACAGCATCACTTATAACGGTAAATTTTTATTGTTTTTTTTTCTAATATTGATGATGTGTGCTAGACGGTTTGAATAGTTTACTCATTATGCCAATTAATTGTTTGTTATGTGCTCATACTAATTCAATTTCATTGTTCTGTGTCACCAGTCTCGCGTGAAGCCTTGTGTTTTTAAACTGCGGCTATGTACGTAGAGACCGCTAGAGCAGCTCATTGATGGCCGTGTCTTACTCAGCAATATCTTTTTAGAGAGGAGGCTGGATAAGGAAAAAAAAAGGGATTAATTATTTGCCATAAGTGGCTCACTTGAGAGCAAGTATCGTGAGAATTCAGATATGAGAATGTAAGTTATCAGATTTTAATTAAGTAGTTTCCCCCTGAATTGTGGAATTCAGAGACTATATAAATGTATGTTCATTGGCTTCAAGAAAACGTTGAAGCTATTGAAATTAGAAGCAAATGTTTTTTTTCCGCAAAGTGTGAGTTGGCATTGTTACGACAATTGTTATCATTGCTGTTACCATTGTTGTTCGGTTATCAATATAATTATTTAATGCGTTGTGTAGGAAAGTGTTGTAATAACAATATTTGTTTGCAATATAGACTTTACACACAATCATATTAACATTATTAATAATAACATGCAGACGAATTCTTATCGTTACTAACATTCAGACGAATTGTTCTTGTTTATTACATGCAGTTAAATTCAGAGAATAAATTAAAGGCTCACTTGTTGGAGCATGCAAGTCGCTTTTTATCTGAATTGTGGGAATTCAAGAGACGAGAATGTATGTCATTGATATGATTCAAGAAGGTGTTGGAGCTATTGAAATTAGAAGCGGAAGGTTTTTTTCGCAATGTAAGTCAATATTATTGACCAAGCCGTTTTTCTCTGAATTGTGAAAACTCGGAGATGCGAATATGAATATTGTCAAGGTTATTGGCTCTCCCGAGAGGAATCGTTTTTCCGGCCCGAATTGTGAGAATTCAGAGACAAGATGATCCATTTTCTTGGTGAGATGACAAGAAAATTAAGGTTGAAGCAAGAAAAGGTCAGGACATTTAGTATCTATAGTACTATATATATAATTATGAAGCAAAGTGGATCTTAAGGTTATCGAGAGAACCTTTAAATTTCAAGAACATAGTAACAAGATTGTAAGATCGACAGCTAGCTAGTCCATGAGGTTGACAAATTCGCAGACTAGATTTGAGACTAATGGCTCACTCTGAGAGGAAGCCGTTCTCACTGAATTGCGAAAATTCAGAGGCGAGAATGTATAGCATATGTACGAGGCTAACGATTCATCCGCCGGAGCAAGTCGCCGTTACTGGATGGCGAGCGATTCAGAGGTAAGAATGTATTGCATCAGACTATGACAAGGCGTGAACGCTATTGTCTGCACTGAATTGTGAGAATTCAGGGGTGACGATGTAAGACATGAGGCTAATGGCTCTACTGAGAGTGAGCCGTTGTCACTGAATTGCGAGAATTCAGAAGGGAGAAGGTCATTATAGCATTCATCCGACGGACGGGTAAGCCGTTACTGAATTGCGAGCGATTCAGAAGTAAGAATGGATGGCATCAGGCCAAGATTAAGCTGTTGTCACTGAATTGTGGTAATTCAGGGGCGACGTAGCGCTGTCTCGCACTATAGACTATAGTAGTAGTAGAGGGATGGAATTAACCGTTTTTTGTGGCGTTATGTTAATTTTTGTGGCGCTCTCATTAATTCAGATGACGTCACGGTTATATTGTCTTGGACTCATGAATGAAATGTGGTGAATACATAATTAGGAGGTGAATACATTATTAGGGGGTGAATACATAATTAGGGGGCGAATACATAATTAGGGAGGTGAATAAATTAAATGCGGAGGAATACATTAATTGCGGAGTAATACATTAATTGCTCGTAATTCTGAGATCAGAATATTTAAAAACCTTTACAGTAAATCCATTATGACTCATTAGAGCAATTTTGCTATTGTTCTTAGGGATTAGCGATAACTGAAGAGCAATCACTACAGTATGTCAGAAACAATAGCCCTATTGTTTTGAGGAAAACTCTTGAGATGCAACTTCTTCTCACAAACTCAACTATAATTAACATACGAATAAAAACAAATCCACTAGATAAATTAACCAAAGTTTATTCAATTTCAAAAACACCTATTTACAGTTCGTTTTCCTTATCCTCGCGGAGTTGATAAATTTCTTTGTTCTCAGTTCTTGGATTAATATGCTGTACCGTGTTATAAGATTACACTGCTTTATGATTTGTTTCATTGAATGTTTTTTTTCTTGTTGACAAATGCTAGAGGCAACTCTATACTCGTTCCTTTTAAATGAGTGTAAAGATATGATAAAAACAATGAGTAGATCCTTTGCATGTGACGTCATCAAAATTCTAAAATCTAAATTATGAGATGTATAAAGGTGTTCTTTTAATATGATTTAGATATCGGTATTCTCAGTATACTTCGAAAATTTTACGTCGATACGGTGATTTGTTTTTGAGTTACATTATTTTGAATTTTGTGACAGCCCAGCTCAGCGTGTTTCCTAAATGTTACGAAAATACATATATTTCGGCCAATTTAAAATGTTAGACTTGATTAAACCTTTGAAAGTGATATATAAAGTGTTTTGAAGTGAGCGCTAATCATATTGATGGGAAGACAGCTTTATTTGTAGAGTAAGTTTTTGGCCGCCATCTTGGTGTATCAAACCTGTACACCAACATGGCCATGCATACTAATTACACTAGATTGTTCGAATATTATTTGTCCGACAGCTCGGTAACGAAGTACTCTACTACTCCAACATTTTGATCATTGATATATTTTTGCGTGCTCTATACACAACATTTTAAATATTTTACTAATATAAGTTTTTTTTCTTGAGGCAATTTTTTGTGTGACGTCAGTGTAAACGATCAATAACGTATCAATTAATTAGTATAAGTATATACCACACCGGTGAATATCATTTTTCGCGCGCTCTGATTGGCTACTCAAACTGTGATATGATTTCATATTCACCTCCGAGCAAAGCAGCGATCATCTCGCGCGAGTTTTGTCCATTTGACAGAAAATAAAATAACTATTTGGTGCTGGCTATTCACTTGGAGTGTGGTATATACTAAAACAATTATTCACTACAGTGTTGGTGAATAGTGGTGGATATTTACCCTGCCAAAGTGGCTCGGTAAATATTCACCACTATTCACCTCCACTTCGGTGAATAATTGTTAATTATTCCATAGAAATACCAGCCTTCTGATTGGTTGAGAGGTTCTCATTATGTCGCTATATATGTATATACTGTATATATTTTATATTTAAACCTATTTTTTCTCGACATTTTCTCCAAGGGCAAAGCTCATCGAGGGAGATTATATTATTTACCAAAATAGTGGACAGTGCAATTACGTTAATATTTAACTAACATTGATTACAATACAAATATAGAAAAATATGATAAACAAAGTGCATGACAAAATAAAAGTAATAAATTGCAAAAGACAGAAGACACTAAACAGAAGTCAATGATCAGCTACTATTTTCATCAATTAATTGCGTGATTAGTTGTTGAATCGTTTGCCGGTTTCAATATCAATGATTGAACATTGCACATTAAAGCATAGTTCTCTTCATAACCAATCTGTTCTGAACCGTGTAAGAATTTTTGTTTTTTGAGAATCTAATAAAAATAGCCACTGGTATGGGGTAACTGTGCAGATGAGGAAACTAATTGCTGACGCTGAGCTATATTGACCACGTAGAATATAGCGCGGTGAATATGAGTTTTTCTGCTTCACTGTAGCTAAATTTTCAAGATGGATGCCAGCAGATTTGCTCCAAATTTCGAGGAAGAGATCGATCAGATGAATACTGTTCCAAAGCACACTAAATGTGCGAAGCTTAGGTTTTGTCGGAATAAAAAGTAAACAATATATTATTTGGCATGTTCATGTGATCATGTTATACAGCGCGCGCGTTTAGAAAGAAGTAAAAAGTTATTCGACTAATCTCGCTTTACGTTTATCTGATATTAGACATGAAATTATACTAAAAAGCAGTCCGAAAACATTCATTGACGGGATATGTCAGTATATGTAAAGCGCCATGAGACTGTGGTGATATGGCGCTATATAAATGGCCATTATTATTATTATTAAAACAATTACTCACAGATTGGTGAATATCAACATCGCTATCTATCTGTTTTCGCTTGAGTTTTTAAAAAACAAAACCAGAGCCAATCACAGGAGCAAGTAAAAACATCAATGAACCAATCAGGAGCAAGTAAAAATATCAATGAACCAATCAGGAGCAAGTAAAAACATCAATAAACGTGATTGGTTTGACTTGAACCATTCAGGAGGAAACGTAAACGCAATCATTCATAACTAACCAATCAAACTCGAAAGCAATTACTTTTCGAAAACCACTCTTTTCTCAGCTCCTTTCCATACGAAACAGTCTTGTATATATGTTTCTTTGTGAGAAAAACATAAATCCAAAGGACATTGAGTCAAAATTAAAGGTAGAGTTTTACCTTATTATCAAGGTTTCGAAAATAACAATACTAAGCATACTCCCATGATGATACGGATCAAAAAGCGATATGGATAACTACAGACCAATTTCAATCCTTCCAGTTGTTAGCAAAATATTTGAGCGAATACTTTACGATCAACTATATAACTATCTTTCTAAAGAAAATTTATTAACAAACAAGCAGTTTGGCTTCAGGCGATTGCACTCAACAATGACTGCTTTGTTAAATTCCACTAATTCGTGGCTGGTAAACATGGATCGGGGTCTCTTTAATATTGTTATTTTACTTGACTTAAAGAAGGCCTTCGATACGGTTGACCATGGTTTATTACTAGACAAATTAAAACTCTATGGAATAAACCATAGCTCAATAAACCTATTAGAATCCTATTTATCTGAAAGAATGCAGTCATGTTCAGTGCAAAATGCTAAATCAAGTGAACGATTAATCACATGTGGAATTCTACAGTGTACTATATTAGGCCATTTGTTATTCCTCATTTATTTTAATGATTTGCCAAATTGCTTGGAATCATCGACACCATGCCTATTTGCTGATGACACAAATTTGAAAGTCAGTGGCTCAAATCTAGTTGATGTTGAATCAAGAGCAAACCGTGAACTCGGAAACATCAACCATTGGCTCAGAGCAAATAAGTTACATTTAAATGTTGCAAAAACTGAGTTTATCATGATTGGCTCGAGCCAACGCATATCTAATTTAGGCGAAACACCTGTATTAACAATTGGAAATGAGTTAGTAAAAAGAGTGCAACAAAGCAAAACAAATCTAAAATGGAATGAACATACAAGTTACATCACAAAAAAGATAGTTTCTGGCCTAGGGGCTCTAAAAAGGGCTAGACCATTTTTATCCCAAACCATACTTATGAAAATGTACGACTCTTTAATTCAAACACACTTTGATTATTGTTGTGAAGTTTGGGATACACTTGGTAAAGTGCAATCAGACAAATTACAAATTCTTCAAAACAGAGCCGCTAGAATAATACTCGGCGCAGATTATATTACCGGTTCTAGTAATGTGTTACCAATTCTAGGCTGTGATAAAATCGATGAGCGAAGGGCAAAAAGGAAAGGGATAATTATGCATAAATAATAAATAATCTAGCACCTGTCACCCTTTCTGAGCTGTATACAACGGTTGGAAGTTCAACGTGTTATCATCTAAGAGGCGCCGATACCAAACTTCGTCTCCCACAGCCCCAAACCGATTTTTTAAAGAAAAGCATTTCATACGACGGCGCGAAGCTGTGGAACGAATTACCACCACAGCTTCGCGGAATGAAGTCTCTTGTTTTATTTAAGAAACAAATTGCACAAACCACCATGCTTGGTGACCGCTGAATAACATGCCTATCCAGAACCGTGACCGTGAACGGACGTGTTTGAACGAGCTCTCACAAAATGTCCAAAGAGCCGCCCAAAGATTATCTAACTGTGGATTCCCTAACAACTGTTTGGGAGGAAAGGCTTCTCCCAAGTATTAGAGGAGAATTCAAAACTGAAATTGCCAACTTAAGATCTGAAATAATGAGTTTGGCTGGTAAATGCAGTAGTATATCCGGAGTCAAAATGATACCGCCTTGTATTTTGTTGCTTTTTTCGCTCTGTTAGAACTTTTGTTTAATAGGACCCTCCAGAATAATGACATTTGTCAGGTGCCATCGTTTTTCAGACATTTTTGCCAACAAAATACAACAAAGCAACCTATAGCAGGACAACCTCTAGTATAACCGAAGTCAAAATGATACAGCCTTGAAATTTGTCGTATTTCAACACCCATTTAAAGAAAGGCTAACATATAGTATATCACTCATCGTTGTTCATCCATTCGTTGCACGTTTTATTGTATTTCGAAAACCATTTAGAGATACGATATATATAGGTATATCAAGAACGAATGCGAGGATTCTAACAACTCACATTCCTATTAGAGATACGATATTATAAGGTATATATCACACGAGGACTGAGATAATAACTTGTAGTTGGTTGATGCGAGGATTCTAACAACTTACATTCCTATTAGAGATACGATATTATAAGGTATATATCACACGAGGACTGAGATAATAACTTGTAGTTGGTTGATGCGAGGATTCTAACAACTCACATTCCTATTAGAGCTAACCATATACATAGTTATATCAAAAGAAAAATGATAACCCTCAAAGAACTACGTAGGCAAGCAAAGCAGTTTGAAATTCGAGAGATCGCTAAGCTCCGCAAACGCGAACTCATTTATACAATAGTTTCCGCTTTAGTTGATGAAGAATGGAATAGGTATGAAAGGCATATCGAAACGGGAAGGTTTCCAGCTCTTTTTCAAGGAGATCCAGGAAATCCACACAAACGTGCCCAACGCGCACGAGAACTCAAACAACGTAGGGAAGATGCAGCAGCAAGTCTACGGGCTAAAGTCGTCGCAAGAAAGATGGAAACTAATCCTAGACTTCGCACACCCCCCTTGCAGCGAATTACTAAGCGACTTCTACAAAACCCTCGTAGCGAACCACTATCACGCAGTCTTGCTCGAGAAGCAACCACCATTCTCAATGAGAGAGATGGTATACTTGATGGAGAGGAAAAAGGCAGACGCACAATCAGATGGCGCTTCTTCAAAGATGTCGATAAGGACTTAACTCATAGGATCATGCAGAAGTTGACTGCAAACGTAAAAACTAGCTTCTACACACGTTATAGCTATACTTATCGCATTCGCAATATCAAGGACGGGCGCGTGACGATATTTTCCAAGTCAGGCTCAGGATCTCCATGGATAACTATGCAGAAGATTGGATCAATAACAAAGAGATTGCTCGATTGAATCCCGATAATATAGAGAGACCAAACACCCAGTGGGTATTCGTTCGTTGGATACAAGTAGACGTCAAAGTCATAATTGATCGACAACCTTTAATGGGAACTGGTCCATTACCAGATTGGTTAAGATATCAAAAAGGAATGTTTTCCATAGATAAGTATGGCGATAACCTCTGTTTATGGCGATGTCTTGCTATCTACAAAGGAACTCGCGTAGACAAGTGTACGACTGAGGCAAGAAAACTAGCGCAAGCTTTCTATCAATTGACCACCACCATAATAAATACGCCAAAAACTTCACTAGACCAATTGGATAAGATCGAGTCGCACTTTGGGATAGGTATTTGTGTATATGAACCCACGAAAGACGGGGCTTGGCATCTGATTCGACATGCAGCTCACTACAAGAACACGATGACGATTGGGATATATGATGGTCACGCCTTTTATATTAAGAAAATTTGGCAACTCGGAGATCTATATATCTGTAACGATTGCAAACAACGATTCACGAAAGCCTCAAATCTTCAACGTCATGCAGATCGTTGTAGTCGTGGTGAAACGAAGATAGTTTGTGCAGGAGAGAAAATCAAAGCACCACAATCCTCATTCGAAAAAGCATTCTGGCCAGATGGTAAATCTCATCAAGTTAGCAAAAAATCTCTACGTTGGATGAAACGCGAATCCGAAAGGATTGGGCAACACATTCATCACGCGGCTTGTGGTCATGGTGGAGAACGTTGGATCGAAGGAGCGCCAGTCGATGGTTATGAACCAATTTCCAAAACGATCTTTCAATTCCACGGATGCTACTATCATGGTTGCCCAAAATGCTATCCTAGAGAAAGAGCGCTATATCGTAAAACTTGTAAAAGAACAGAAAAACTACGAAATGCGGGTTATACAGTGATAGAAGGTTGGGAGTGCTCTACGAAGAAAACTAATGAACCAATTCCAACGCCAATTCAAACTGTCTATCCACATGCCATAGTTTACGATTTCGAGGCCTATCTCGATTCAACAAAAGGAAGACGACCAACAGACCGACTAACCATCGAAAACGTACATGTTCCCATATCAGTATCAATTGTCGATACATATAACCGTACACCAACTTTCATCTATCGAGTCGATCCAAAAGATCTCATAGCTACATTCGTCGAAGAACTCCAGAAGAGAGCGAAAGTAATACGAGAAGTCGTCACCAATCAGTTATGCCTTAGAACTCCTGAATTCTCTTTCGACACTCTATCGAAAGAACAACAGAATAAAATCAACGAATGGACCAATCAGATTCCTGTACTAGGATTTAACTCTGGTCGGTATGACCTCAATTTAATCAGAAATTACTTCGTTGAAACTATTGCAGATACATGCAAAAACGTCCGAGTAGGTAAGAAGGCCAATACCATTATGTTTATCTTAACACCAGAATTCCGTTTCCTCGATGTGATGAATTATCTTGGACCCGGTACTTCCTACGAAAAGTGGATAACTGCATATGGATGCGAGTCGCAAAAGAGTTACTTCCCATATGAGTGGTTCGATTCTTCAGATAAGTTGGATCACATTGGTTTACCAGATTATCAAGAATGGGTATCAAAGTTGAAAGGATCTCATTTATTGACTATGACAGAGTTCGAGGATTGTAAGCGAATCTTTCGTGATAACGGAATGAAGACCTTTGCTGACTGGCTACGATACTATAACAACTTAGATGTAGTTCCATTTATAGAGGCATTAGAAAAGATGCGCGATTTCTATCACGATAAAGGTATAGATATGTTGAAAGATGCAGTATCTATTCCAGGAGTCTCACTACAGTTTCTACTTCGAGGTAGTGTAGAACGAGGTACGGAATTGTATGCTCCAAGTGAAGAGGCTTACCACATGCTGAAAGATGCTATCGTTGGAGGTCCAAGCATAGTATTCACTAGACTTCACGAAGCAGGAGTAACCAAAATTCGTAGTCATCAAGGTGGTACCAAAAAATGTCGAAAGATTCTTGGCTACGATGCCAACGCTTTATATCTTTCTACTATGGTACTCGATATGCCTTGTGGGAAAGAAAAAGTCGTACACTATAAAGACCCTGATACAGCCGTCGAAGGGCTTATCAAACGTCTACGCGATGGTACGTGGTTTGGATTCGCAGAAGTACATATCGAAATACCTAAAAGTAAATGGAAGAAATTCGAGGAGATGCCACCCTTCTTCTACAATCGAGAAATTCCAGACAAAGCAATCTCACCAAAGATGATAGCTTACCTCAAGAAGACAGGTCGAAAAAGACCTAATACTAAAAAGCTAGTTGGTAGTCTATCTGGAAAAAATCTATTGCTATATGCGCCACTATTGCGTTGGTATCTCGATCATGGAGCAATCATCACCAACGTCTATCGCACAATAGACTACGAAGCCAAGAAAGTCTTCGAATGGTTTGTCGATCAAGTCACTGAAGCACGAAGGATGGGTGATGTAGACGAAAGCAAATCTTTGTTAGCCGACATATCCAAACTACTTGGAAATAGCGCTTATGGAAAATTGATCGAGGATTTGGGACGTCAAACAAATGTCACCTATACCAAGGATGAGAAGGTCGTCGACAAAGCATTGCGTGGCGCTTATTTCTCAGACTTAGATGAAGTTGGTGATGCGTACGAAATAGAGAGTCGAAAGAATCGTATTCGAATCAATCGACCTTTCCAAGTAGGTATTGCTGTATATCAACTTGCCAAACTTCGTATGTTAGAATTCTACTTCGACTTTCTTGATAAGTACATCGCTCGTGAGGATTTCGAATACATACATATGGATACTGATAGCGCGTACATTACCATTTCAGGAAATAGTATCGATGAAGTTGTACGATCTGAACTACGTGAGGATTTTGCGATTCATAGAAAAGATTGGTTAGCTTGGGATAAATGGAGTGATCGCACGCCAGGACTTTTCAAATTAGAATTCGAAGGTCAACGAGCCATTGCACTATGTTCGAAAGCTTGGTATGTCGATGTGGGAGGTAGTCGTAAATATTCAATCAAAGGAATGTCAAGAAAGCACAATGATGTAACGTGGGATCGATTCAACGAAGCCTTAGATGGAAGTATTGACAAAGCAGAAAATCGAGGATTCCGTTTATTACCAGAAGGCATGGCAACTTACACACAACAAAAGCTTGGCCTTTCAGCTTACTACGATAAGAGACGAGTTCTTCCAGATGGTATTCATACTGAGCCTATAGAGTACAGCCTTTATTAGCTTAAGATTCCACTCGGAGGTAGTTCAGTATCTGGTGGTATAACTTGTAGCTCTTCACGCACAAATCCACGCGTTGGTGGTTTCTTCAAAACTTGTGGAGCATACAAATAATACAGAACTGGCTGGTCCGAAGAAATCATACTACGTGAAATATTATATGTTTCCAAACTCCATATTGGATCAGTTGCACGACGTCGACCACCTTCTAGCTCACCAGGAGCATATAGATATCGAACACTGGCATCGAATGGAAGTCTTTCCTCTTTGAGACCAATTGGTCGATTATGTGCGGGTTCTGATGGCTTCGATTCGACCTCATCTTTGGTAATTGCTATGGATGGTTGTTTCCCCGTCAAACGAGTGACTTCGTTGTTCAATGCTTTAACCACCATTGGTAAACGAATTACCCATTCGACAGATCTATCGTCATTTCCTTGCGAAGTAAGTACCATTTCTTGGGCATATTGGTGTCCAAACAATCTCTCAGCCAACGTACGATTGAATCGTTCAACGATCGCTTGATCCCGATGTATATCAACTCTTCCACGTCTTACAGAAACTTCATGTTTATCTAGTAGCGAAGACATTGCACCCATGAATTCACGTCCTGGATCGACTTGTAAAAGTTTCGGCCATACCAATGGACTTCTCTTATAGATTCTCTCAAATGCCGCAGCGACTTCTTTAGATTCTTTAGTAGCTAATGGTTCGGCTTCTTTGTATCTTGAAGCGACATCCACAATTGTCAATGCATACTTATATAGCTTTCTTCCACGTCCAGGTCGATCATGGGGTAGGAATATCAAATCAGCTTGGTGAACTAAGCAACGTCCAACATTTCCAACAACTCGACTATTGACATGTCCACCAGACAATACGATGTCGCCCAACAATGCTAAGCTACCAGGAACTAATACGATATCTTCTCCCATCGTTGGAACTTCTACATAGAGAGTCTCGCCTGGATTGGCAGATGATGGAGTGAAAGTTTTCCTATATAGGGTTCGTTGAGCTTTGAGTGCGAGTGGCTCTCTTAGTGCTTGTGTGGGAATTAACTTCGACGATATCATGTTGAATATACCAAGATATATAGTTATGTTCAATATGGAAGATGTCGATGGGAGACCTGAGGATAATACTGATAGATACGAAGAACGACAACGAGATGAAGAAAATCGACGAGAACGAGATGAAGAAAACCGACGAGAACGAGATGAAGAAGATCGAGACCAACGAGAACGAGAAGCAAATGAAAGATACGTGGCTCGCTTATTGGGTGATAATCAAGATGAAGCTGGAGGTAGTGAGACAATTACCATGGATGATTTGCATGACTATGCCATAGAAGGTGATGACCCACTTCGAGGATTCACATTCAATCAAACTATTCAAGATTCGGCGAAGGAAATGCTGGTTGGTATAGTAAAGGAGCAATATATGGATGCGGGCGTTCGACATAACATCGAAATCTCCTTAATAGACGAACAAATCAAAGTTCGCGAACTTGGAAGCAAAGAACCTTTTACACGTCTATTTGTCGGTGATGAGAAAGATATGAAATTACGTGTGAAGATGAGGAAAGCTCTCAAAGATGCTTTAGGTCCAAATAATGAAGAGGCTGCCAATGAAGTAATATTTGCAGAACGACAACTCGATGATCGGGAAGCAAATGATTATTCTATTCTTAGAGACTCCGAGTCGACCGACGCTCAGAAAGAAGTAGCTAAGAAGGAGGTAATGTATATCCGTAAGGCAAGAGAACACCTTAAACATCAAGAAGAAGCCATACTAGAACGTACGTCGCTACGTGAGAGGATCAAATACATTTTCAGAAAGTAAAGAATGACTGTTCTTGCGGTGGTAACTGCTATTGGTGCTATCGTTAGCGTAATAGTTTCCCAGTTATCGAGATCCGTACCGAAACCAGTAAAAGATGGTATCGACAAAGGGGTAGATGCAGTAAAGAAGGGATTAAAAACGACGGGTGAGTTGTTAAAGGAAATGGGAAAGAAACTTGGACAGATCCTACCTGGAATGATTGGATCAATTGCGAATTTCATATTTACTATGGCCGGTAAGGCTCTGGGAGTATTAGCAGAGAATGTTTGGTTATTCATCGTAGCTATAGTGGTGATCGCAATAGAGCAATACAAACGACGTTAACGAAATAACCACCATGCAATTCCAGCTCCTGCAATAGATACTATCGCTAGATTGGTCTCATGTTGTGGAACTCGCTGTGTAGTAGGACTATGTGGAACTCGTTGTGGAGTAGGATGTGGAACTTGTTGCGTTGCACTATGTGGTAATTGTTTCTTTCGTATATGTCCTTCCATATCTGGTGGTGGGAATTTGGTTTCGAGAACATCTACATTAATATCGTTTACATCTAACACCATACCTTCTGTGGCATTCGGGATTGGATTTTTATAGCCATCCTTCTTGCCGAGGTAGTACTCAAGATTGCTTGGTAGTAATCGTACCCCTATGGCTATTGCTAGATCTAATCTCTTATGTGTGTGTAGTATAGCTGTAAGATAGTTTTTATAGCTTACCACTAAATTGTTTTCGAGAATAGCGTCTTCGACCAAGCTCTTAAATTTTTCTTTGACATTGACACTATCTATGATGGATTTGTTAAGATCATTTTGAGCACCTAGAACGCAATATCCTAAAGCTTCGACAGATCGATTCAATCTACCTAATCCAGCATATGTCAAACCCTTCCCTATTGGTGGCGTAAACCAATTGTATTGTTTTCCTTCGTGTTCATCGTTCTGAATAAAGGATACCAGATCCCCCGCGACGGATTCAGTATATCCCTCTTTCACCGCACCTCCTCCTTCGTCTTTAAACAAATTATTGTGATTGGGATAATTATCTGCTTCTTTATCATAACCTCGAATTACGTGAACGTTTTTGTAGCCATCGCCGTACAAAAGGAATACGTCTCCTAATCCGTGATTCCTACCTCCTTTCCACCGGAAGTCTGGTGTTCGAGATAAACCAAACTCGATGCACAATCTCTCAAGAGCTGATTTGCTATAGAGGTTATCAATTTGCTTGAAAGTAGAGTCACCAGGTAGAGGACCACCAAGTTCATGCAGAATTCTTCGTATTGTGAAATAAACGTGAAATCGTAGGAACCCTTGAACGATGGGTGGATACGTTTTGAAAATAGGATCAAACAATGACACTCCACATCCAGAAGTTGCACACCACGTTGCAAAATTCAATCGTTGAGGCCAATATTTGAAATCTGGACCTGATAACCAATGATGGGACTCCTTTGCTGTCGTATGCTTTACGACGGTCTCTTTGAATATGTTCGGAACGCCTGCTTCGAACTTTTTCGTAGGTGTGACATATATCCATAGATTAGTGAGATCGATATCTCGTGCTTTTTCGGTAAATGGGACTGCTGTAATAGGATATTTCACACTTTTATCTAGTGTTAATGTATGTGGAAAACCACCATGTACATCCCACAATGCGTTATCAATACGTTTTCGAATGGTAGCAGGTAGCTTGGAGACATCATCACCATAGACCACATAGCCATGATTCCCATCTCGAAACCAAATACTCGTCGAATATTTGCCGAGTCCATCTATATCCGTGGATGCATAGAACTGGTGAAAATCTGCATGTGGGTATTTTTTCTTGAACTTCTCAAATAGCTTGGCATTCAGTACTGCGACCTTTTCGTTTTCCTCAGCTATTCTATCTCTATCTCTCCTAGCTAGAATCTCAGCCTTTGACCGTAAATTAGCATTCTGTGTTGGGGTCTCATCATCTCTCTCGTCGTCTCCACCCTCATAATGGTAGCTGAAATTACCTCCGTACCTCCTCATATTAAAGCTAAATATGTATGTAGTTTATACCTTTAATATATAATGGTTATCTTAAATGTCACCACCACCTCGGCTGACCATACTGTCTACTTCGATGATCCCATTCGTATCAACAATATTTCACTACTCGAGATCACTATTGAGAACAGTTGGTGGAATCTAGCGAAGGATGGTTCGCTTCAGTTGGATACCGACGATGCGGCGTTTCCATATACTATTCCTGCAGGGCACTACGATATGGCAGGCATTGAACAAGCCTTCAAAACTGCAATAGATGCTGGCATCATAGAGTTCGGAAAAGAATTAATGGTAGGGAATTGGGTTCTGTACGTCAAGAAACCAATCCTAGTCGATAAGAATCTCTGCGATTTGCTTTGTCTCGTACCACGAAAAGAGCGGCATCTCATAGCGAGAAAATACATACTAACATTCCACAATATCCACACAGTATATATCCACTGCGATGTGGTGGATTCTAGCTTCTCAATTCTCGATGGAAAGCGATCAAAAGTACTGGCTATCTTAGATATCCGAGGTGAAAGATTTGCAAAATCAACATATGCTTCACTACTCCCAATAACCACTCGAGCTCTAGGTACGATACGAAACAACCTTCGCCTGACAATTCGCGATGATAAAGGAAATGTGATAAACTTCCGTGGTCGACCTATCCGCTACGTATTGAAGATTGAATAAGTTAAGATATATACGTACGATGGACGGCGATTCAATTCAACCACTTCTTCCATCAGCACCAAATATCTATCCATCGCTTGCTAGTGGTACTGGAAAGAATTTTCGACTGCAAACAATCCGAGATACGCTTTCGGATATCGAAATTCAAGAAAAACACTATGAAGGCGTGCATAAGAAATATGCCCGTGCGCAAGGAATAGGTCATGGTATCGCAGTGGTAACAGGAGGTCTATCTGTACTCTTATCAAGTTCTGGATTGGCAGTTGCTCTAACTGGGATTGGAATAGTGATTGGTCTACCACTTGGTGTTATCGGTGGACTCTGTGGATTAATTTCAGCATCTACAACTGTGGGAACTAAAAAGCTCGGAATAAAAGTTTCTAAGCATGAGAAAACCACTATGTTAGCTAGGGCGAAAATTAATACGATTCGTAATCTAGTATCAAAAGCCCTACGTGATGAAAATATATCTGACTCTGAATACAGTATCATCCTCGCTGAAGCAGATAAATACGAGATTATGAGGTCTGAAATTCGTCACGAGACTTCGATGATCGCGGGGGGTAAAAAAAGCGTGGAACAGATTCGAGCCGAACTCAAGCAAGAAGTGCAAAAGGAAATGCGAGAAAAAATTGGCAGTCTAGTGGGATAAAAATCGATATTTCCTATGAAAGAAACGAACGTGGATCTTATTTTCACTTTATGAAATCAAACCCTATCACTAGTTAGACCGTGTCTCATATAGATGGGCTCAAAGTAGGAATTGTAAGAAAGCAACTCATTGATAAAACGTGTGATCGAACCCTTATGTGTACCACATCGTTTAACAACGTCAATAAGAGACATACAAGATCCCGAACGATGTAGTACCTCGTAACTTCCTCCAACGACTTTAGTTCGAAGTATAGAGCTGATACCTATATTGTTTCCTTAATTGCCGTATGAACAATCTCATAGACTATTTGTTGGACATTATTAGGTACTCCTTGGGGGTCGAGTTTAGCAAAAGTCGTTGTGATGTGGGGAACTATTGGATCGGCATTTAAATCTATATCAATTTTATCGTCATCATGTAGAGAACGTATAAAGACATTTCCGCTACAGATGCTTTTATTGTTTAGTTGCATAAAACGAGCGACCTCACCTTTAGATCGAACGAACCCACATTGTATACATGCCTGATAAAGTATAGCAGCTAAAATAATTCGTTTCGCATAGCTACGTTTGATACAAACTTTCTTTACTTGAATGAATGCGTCGGCTACGATTACTAATACATTTGTGGGAAACGAGAGGTCGTAATTTTGTTTATAAATAGTGTTGTATGCCTGTAGTTCTCTAATGATCGTTCGTAGTTGCAATTCTTTGTTATCACTTTGCTTTGGGATTGCGCGGTCTAGATCATGTTGATACCGAAAGCTGTCCGGACCTACTATACGTAACCGAGTAGTAACATTGATAGTTGTTTGTTCGCATGATTCGACCTCGGAAACAAGACCACATGTGGGACATACGAATTCCACCACATTCAGACCTGCAACCATTGGACAGAAACATTCGGGACACGTTTCACCAGTGTTAATATGCAACCGTGGTTTGATATGTAGGCTTGCACAAATTTCTGAACCAAGTAATCTAATAAGCTCGTCCATACTTGTGATGTACATTATAGACCAATCTATTGTTCAAATGAAAAAAAAAAGGAATGAAAAGAGGTTGCATGACAATTTCTCTTCATTTTTTTTTTTTTTTTTTCGTGTCGTGATTTCTACTCATCCTCCGATTCTACCACATTTAGATCTTTCTCACTGATTGCGAGGTCCACCAACAACTTATCGAGCTCGTTGTCCGCCACATTTGGATCTTTCTCCGATTCCACCACATTTGGATCTACGAGGTTCGTCAACTCCTTAAATAGTTTCTTATCGAGGTTCTTCTTATTGCGAATGAGACGGAGTTGAATCGCATCACATTTTGAGCAAAGCCCGTAACTCGTACGACATCCTCTACCGCACTTCGAACATGGAACGAATGTGGCACCCCCTCTTTGTATCTGGAAGTTATGTTGAGCACAATACTCTGATATCTTAGAACACTTCCTTACACATTTAGTGTCCTTACCCCGCATCAACCAATCGCAAGTTATTATCTCAGGCATCGTGTGATATAGCTATATATGTTATGTGTTTAATTGGTATCTTAGTTGATATTAATTTGTTTCATTAATCTCAAGCGCATCTACTAAGTTAAAGAGGTCCTGTTCATGTGCATCTGAAGTAGTATTGACACGCCAAGCATCGTTATTGGCATAAACATCGGATTGTGTACGCTTAGAGGTCTTTTTCGGGTGTTGTACTATATCAATATCAAGATCTAATGGATATGAAATTCCCATACCACTTAGACAAATACTATCGGCAACGCAAATACCATCATGATAAGATCCTGGTAATATAAGTTTATGAACGTTGTGAATATTAAGAATTTCAGAGTTCTCATCAACAAGAACTTCATATGTATAACGATCTCCTTCTATAGAATATTTCTTACTTTTATCAAAACATCTACCATTGGATGTTCCTGTCTTACTATCACATTTCATACGTATTCTCATAATAGGATTAGGTAATTGACACCCAGCATTAGATATAGCATTTTCAGAAATAGATCTCTGAATCATTGGAATTATCTTAGTATTAATAGCCACAATAGCACCTTTCTTGGGTACTTCGCGTTTGCGTGGATTAGGATTATACATGACAATTTTTTTATCTACGATAAGCTTATCAACTTCACACTCGAATGCATAATTCATATAATCGATTAGTTTAAAAATTGGACTCAATTTACTATTAGAAGGAAGATCTTATTCTCCGTCATCGCGTTTCTTAATTGTAAAACCATCTTTTTCCGTAGGAACAATTTCTCTCCATTTTTGAAATTGCAAACAAGGATGACGATCACGTTTCTTAATCTTATTAGATCCGAAATTCAGATTAATCACATCTTCTTCATCAAACGGAATTATTTGACCCAGGTGTTTTTCTCCTTCGAACCGAAAGATAGCACGAGAAGGTCCATTTCCAATATTAAAATAAGCTGAAACATATTTAGATCCATTTGGTCCTTTTCGTGGGTTATCCCAACCAAATGACATAACAGTATCATAAGATTCGCCATTAGTTTCAGCTTTCTCAAATGCGGCAACTACGGCACTTACATCGAAGATGAAATCAGGATTGGCATTACCATTAGGAATAGCATCAGAATCCATTTCTTAATAATACGAATAAGTAGAATGCCAACTACAAGTTATTATCTCAGTCTTCGTTCTTGATATACCTTATAATATCGTATCTCTAATAGGAATGTGAGTTGTTAGAATCCTCGCATTCGTTCTTGATATACCTATATATATATCGTATCTCTAAATGGTTTTCGAAATACAATAAAACGTGCAACGAATGGATGAGCAACGATGGGTGATATACTATATGTTAGCCTTTCTTTAAATGGGTGTTGAAATACGACAAATTTCAAGGCCGTATCATTTTGACTTCGGTTATACTAGAGGTTGTCCTGCTATAGGGCCTTTGTTGTATTTTGTTGGCAAAAATGTCTGAAAAACGATGGCACCTGACAAATGTCATTATTCTGGAGGGTCCTATTAAACAAAAGTTCTAACAGAGTGAAAAAAGCAACAAAATACAAGGCGGTATCATTTTGACTCCGGATATACTACTAATGCGAAGACATCGAAAAATCGCAAACATTTCTGGCAAACGAATATGACAACTTTTCAAAGACGCTGCAAAACACCAAAAAGCAAGTAATGGACGTATGTAAACGTCTGAAGGACTTAGAAGATAGAATGGACACAGTAGAAGACGTAGGCTGTGAGTAAGACGCCGCCCTGGACAACCTACAACAATATATGAGACGTGACTGTATCGAAATCACTGGAATACCCATTCTGCCTGTGGACAACCCGAAACAAATTGCAGTTGAACTTGGCGACCTGCTAGGCATCGAGGTAACCGAGCACCATGTATCCACTGCCCACAGATTACAACCAACAAAAAAGATCAAAGACAGAATGATCATCAAATTTGTTCACCGGGACATGAAGGACAAATTTTACAGTCGGCGCAGTAAACTCGTCGGTAAAACAACAAACGACCTGCCGATCATTGCCGCGCAATATGGAAAAACTATCATCACCGAGAGCAAGATATTCATCAACGAGTCCCTGACCCCATACAGAAAGAGACTATTCGGCAAGATCAACGAGTTCCGAAGGAGCAAAAATTGGAGACATATATGGACGGCAAATGGGAAAATTCTCCTACGTGAGTCCGACAGCTCAAAAGTGTTTGGGTTCACGACGGTTGGTGAATTTGATGAATTCCTGGGATCTGATTAAACAAACAATAAGTACGGTAATGTAGACAGTCATATATTCATTAGATGTATAATTCACTTGAATATCTACCTTTTTTTACTTTAAATGACAAAGAACTAAGTTCTACTTTAGGTATATTGTCAAGAGATATTGATTTGGAGGCTGATTTGTATAATCTATTACCGAACCCTGACAAATTTGATGAGAATGACCCTGACCTTATGCTGAACAATGCAGTTTCTAATTATTATTCCGCGCAAAAATTAAACACAGTATTAGACAATGCGGGAACGAAATCACTTTCCCTCTTTCACTGTAATATAAGAAGTTTACCCAAAAATTTAACTTTGATAAATGATTTAATGTACACGCTAGACTCCAAACCAAATATTTTGGCTGTTACCGAGACTCGACTAAATGAAAATACTGTAAATAACGTTGACATTTGTGGATATCAGTTTTATCATATTGATTCACCAACTGCAGCAGGTGGAGCCGCTATTTACGCTTCTCAAGATTTAGAAACAATTCCTAGACCTGATATTAAGTTTAATACCGAGCTTGTTGAATCGTGTTGGATTGAAATTGATCCTCGCAGTAAAGCAAAAAATTCCATCATTGTTGGTTGTATATATATTAGACACCCCAAATCAAATATCGAAATATTCACTGAACAGTTGGAAGAGTTGCTCAGGGATTTAAATCAACGTAAATATGACATTTATATCTTGGGCGATATTAATATTGACTTTTTCAAATATACAAGCCATCCACCAACGGAGAAATATTTAGATATGCTTTATGCAAACAACATCACTCCCGTTATTACTAAGCCGACTAGAATAACTGACCATACTAAGACTCTAATTGACCACATTTATACAAACACTTCGATCTCTCACATAACTTCCGGTATCACATTAATCGACATATCTGATCATCTCCCAGTATTTTGTATTGCAAATACTACCGTCAAACGAAGTAATGAAAAAAAGTTCTACAGAGATTATAAACAATATAACAAAGATGCATACTTAAAAGATATCCGAGAAATCGACTGGAACATTCTATTAAATGAAAACGCTGACCTAAATCTACGTACCGTAAAGGTGATAAATACAATAAACGAGGTGGCAAATAAGCACGCGCCCGTCAGAGAAGTACCACGAAGTAGGCTAAAACAATTCACCAAACCATGGATTACAAACGGAATATTGAAATCGATCAAGAAAAAGCAAAAAAATGTATCAGACACATTTCCATAGTAATAACTTGCAAAAAATAAACCAATATAATAAATATTCTAATAGATTAAACAATAAAATCCGAGAGCAAAAAACGATATTACAATATGCAATTTGAGAGATGCAAAAACAATTTGAAATCCACCTGGAAACTCATTGGAACGCTCATTAAGCGAAAAACAAAAGGTCAGTTATACCCTACTCGAATAATTAGAAATAATAAGACATATTCCAACAATCTTGACATAGCGAATCAATTTAACCAATATTTCGTTAACGTAGGCCCTAGTTTAGCTAATTCAATTAACCCAACGAATCTAAACCCTACTGATTATATTCATAACTCACCAGTCTCAAGTTTCGTAATGTCCCCTATCACTGAGACACAAGTCCTTGAGCTCTTTTTAGGCTTAGACGGCAACAAAGCATCTATTAATATCCCTAACAATTTGATCAAATCAGCAGCCCCGATAATCTCGCCAATATTCACTTACATCTACAATGAATCTATTAGAACAGGCATTGTTCCGGATATTCTAAAAGTCTCAAGAATCACACCTATTTATAAAAGCGGCACTGTCACTGACCCTTTTAATTATCGACCAATATCCGTATTGTCACCCTTTGCAAAAGTTCTCGAAAAGCTAGTTTATAATCAATTGGAGTCTATTCTTGAAAAAAATAGCATAATCTTTAACTACCAATTTGGCTTTAGAAAAGGGCATTCAACAGAACAGGCAATCCTTGAAATTACTGACAATTTGAAAACTGCAATTGACAACAAGGAGACCACATGTGGTCTATTTTTAGATTTTTCCAAAGCTTTTGACACGGTTAATCATAACATTCTCCTCGCAAAATTACATAAATATGGAATACGTGGCACGCCCTTATCTTGGTTTACTGATTATTTGAACAATCGTCAACAATATGTCAGAATAGGAAACACCGACTCGCATACACTTAGGATGACTTGTGGGGTGCCACAGGATCAACGCTTGGACCACTCTTATTCTTACTTTACATAAACGACATGCCAAACTGCTCTAAGAAACTCTTTTCGAATTTTTGTAGACGATACTAATGTTTTCTACTCAAGTAAAAATATGAACGAGATTGAAAATGTAATGAATGAAGGGCTGGGAGATATATTTCGATACTGTGCTACAAATAGACTCTCTATCAACATGAAAAAGACCAACTATATGCTATTAGCTCTCAAAGGAAAACAACTTCAAATATCCAAATTGAGAACATCGAACAAAAAGACCATATCAAATATTTAGGAATATATATTGACAGACATATCAGTTGGGAACAACAGATTAAACATGCTAATTGCAAAATCGCAAAGAATACAGGTATTTTGAACAAATTGAGATATCACGTTGATTTAAATATGCTGAAGCAACTCTACTATATACTCTAATCTACCCTTACATCAACTATGGTATCATGAGTTGGGGTAACACATACACTACCCATCTTACAAAACTTCGTACCTGCCAAAACAAATGTATCAGAAATATATTTTTTGCTTATAAAAGAGAAGACGCCACTCCCTATTTTAATCTATTACGAATCCTCAAGCTCGACAACGTTTTAAAGTTGAAAATAGCGACTTTGACCTTTAAAATTATAAATAAAAAAGATACAGTTCCTTCTATATTCTCAAACACCATAAAAACAGCCGCAACATGTCACACTTACAACACCAGATTCGCTGCTAAGCAAAATTTTAGCAGACCAAAAGCTCGAACCAACTATGGAATCCATACATTTAGATTTATTTCGTCTTCAATTTGGGAGTCAATCGATTACAATATAAAACAGTCAAAATCGTCCTACGCATTTTCAAAACAATACAAACAATCACTTCTCCTTTCTCAAGTATAAACTACTACAGACATGGGCTTTATTTTCATTATTTTCAATATTACTATTATATTAAGTTCCGGTTCACGTATCATTGAGTAATCTTTACGTCCAAATATTAACATCGCAGGCAGTGGTCAACTCGAAAGCCCTAATGCTACTTTGACCACTGCGCACGATTGATTTATCATATTTTCTCTCACTTATATTTACCTCTTATATTATCTTTCTAATACTCATAAACTGTAATATTTTTCTTTTTGAACATGTGCAAAATAAATCTGAACTGAACTGAACTGAACTGAATTAATGATAATCAAAATATTTTAATTGGATTTTATTATCAATTTTAGCATTTAGTATCACACAATTGTATTTATATTTAGATTAGCATAAGATTAGATTAGCATATTTTAATTAGGCACGGCTCTTATTTAGATCAGTTTTATTAATGTTACTGTTAAGATTCCGTGGATAAATAATAAATATTGATTGATTGACTGATTAATACCGCTGGCTATCGGAAATTCTCCACGGGGAGCGTCATTACATAAGTTGCTATGACAACAATCAATCTTGCAATATGCGCCTCGCTCCGCACACTTCTTCGACGCATCCACGCATTGTTCCTTCCTGCCACACATCTTGATATAGTGAGAGACGGTCGTGTTGCCGTGTGAACGTTGAATGATGTGTCCAGTAAGGCAGGTGTCGTAGTCCATGCCGCAGTTGGTCCAAGTAAGCTTGGTGTTGCAGTCCTTGAACGACTTTTGAGAAACACATATGTAACACTTGGGTAAAGACTGAGCTGTGGAAGAGATAATGATTCGCTAATCAGTGAATTTTCTCTAGTTAACGTTCGACATCTTCTGTGCCCTCTTTTCAAGTGTAATAGTCAAGTTTCGCAGACGAGGTTACCGCTGGATGCGATCACTGCAGACCCATTTACTCAACATTAGCCTCTTCTTGATGTTAAATATTCATAAATACCAGCGGCAAGATGGGCTTTTTACAACTCCGTGTATTGTGGTAGTTTCAGATTCTGCACCTTCTCGCTGTACTTATGAATATTTTACATCGGAATGAGGCTAACGTTGAGTTAGTGCGCCTGTAGTCATCGTACACAGCGGTATTTTGATTTTTATCTTTGATCGGACGGCCGGGGCAGCGCAAGTGGTCAAGCGCTTTGCCTCTCACCGCTGTGGCCTGGGTTCGAGCCTTGGTAACATGTGAGTTATGTTTGACGGTATCTCTCTCTTGCATCGAAGGTTTTCTCCGGGTTTCTCCGGTTTTCCTGACTCCACAAAAATCAACACGCTAAGGGTGCGTTCGATTGATCGTATTCCAGAATAGGAATAGATGGAATAGTCTCTGGAAATCACTGGTTCGGGCATATTTTGGTAAGGTATAAATTCTTGCTGATATATGATATTCAGGATACATTTAGTATTCCAGTGGCTAAAAAATTCCAGGATAAGCGATTTGTAGTGATTATTCTGTGTATTCTTATTCCGGAATACGGTCAATCGAACGCACCCTAGCTACAATAGACCCCTCCAAAAACAGATGTGAGATGTGAAAATGACTTTTTTATATCGATTTTTTATGTACTTTTGATTGTACACACATTTTAATATTTTTACCAACAGACTTTAGATTGTTACAGTTTTTTCTTGTGCGGGACACACATTGATAACAACATTTTGTACATTATTGAAGAACGTAGTCCCTTTTCATTTACACAAATATACACATACTGTAAGTACATTTTAGTGGAATAATGCTAATAATAGTACCTTCAATGATGGGATGTTGTTGAAATTATATTTTCAACTCGCCAAACCTAAATTAAAAGCAATCTGAAAATGTATCTAAAGGATATATTTGTCTATTTTAGGGCAGTAATGAACAAATATATATTTGAGATACATTTCCTAATATACCATTGCGACTGAAATATATCTTTTAGATGTCTTGGGGGTCAGGTCAATCTCAAAAATATATTTCATCAACATCCCATAATTGTAGGTACTAATATTAGCATTATTTCACTAAAATGTACTTACAGTATATAGGTATTTATGTATAAATGTAAAGGGACTACGTTCTATACTATATATATATAATAATTTTTTTTAAACTTTAAAAATGGAAAAAATAAATAAAACTGTAGGTTACTATTGTTTTGGGCTATTGTCTAGGCCAAAACAATAGGCCAAACAATGGATATTAAAGTATTTATATTATGTTCTGCTGGACAACCTATTTGGGATTGACTATATATGTAGCGAATTGCAAAAATGTTGTCAAACCCAACTATATCACTATATCGGATGCATTGTTGGAAGGATCACTCACGTCACTCGACTCTAACCCGTTGACCCGCTCACGAGACCGACGCAGTAATAGGCCATATATATATAGCGCCATATACCACTGTCTCATGGCGCTTTACATTTTACTGACATATCCCGTCAGTGAATTTTTCGGACTGCTATTACGGCGCTAAAGGCTGCCACACAGTTTACAATGTTGAGTGTGTGGTTAGTGCAATGGCCAGGCTGCTGTACCGGGTGACAATCCCCTTCTCTTTTTCGAGTAGTACAACAGGTTCTTTCACGTCCCCTTCAATACTGATTAGAAGTAGGAGACAAGGCCAACGGCTTATAAACGTCCCTGCCCAAGGACGCGGTCGGGTTCGAAACCCCGACCTCCCGCACTCTAGACCGTGCTCTACCAACTGAGCTAACCAGTGAGGCGGTTGGCTACCTTTAGCGTGCATCTGAGGGTTTTGGAGGAAGTTACCAAAATAAATTGTTCCTACTTTAGTATTTCCAAGATACCTAAATTTTGTTCACCTGTTTAAGTCGTATTAATTGGAACATCCTCACACGAGTGGAACAAACAAAACACAGTCAAAGCAAAATGTAAAATGATATAATAGCATCTGTTCTTTTATTTTCATTAATTTGACTTAGTTGAACTTCTATAGCAACTACATAATTCATTAACTTCCCCAAATTCATAAACTGACACCACTGATAGTTTTACCTCATCGTGAGTGACAAAAGTATTGAACAACGATGTGAACAACTGCTCTTTGGCATGGCTGAAGTCTTATTTATAAAACAGGCGTCAACTTGTTACTTTAGCTGGGATATAGAGTCGGATATGGCCTATGTAAAGCATGTAGTGCCCCAAGGTAGCACCTTGGCCCTCTCTTGTTTATAATCTTTATAAATGACTTGCCTCTGCACGTGAGTTCATCGCAGATTGATCTGTACGCAGATGATACGACCATTACATCGTCTGCAGATTGTAAGGGAGTCATGAAATTGCAGGAAACGCTTAACAGATCCGTCGCAGAGGTCGTAGATTGGGCGACAACTAACAAGCTTCCTCTTGACCAAAAAAAAACCAAGGTCCTGCTAGTCACAGGAAAGCGCCTCTCCTCTAAAATGGACTGTGTACCAGCTGTTACCGCATATCGATAAACTTAGTAAAAAACTCTCGCAACGTATAGGTATCTTAAGGAAAATTAGAAGCTGTTTACCTTAATCTTATTCTATAATAGTATGATAAGGCCTATAATGAATCATGTAAATGTTATCTGGATAAGTTGTGATAAAGTAAGTTTAGGCAGAGTGCTGAAGCTACAAAAGCGAGCTATTGTATAGTTAGCAGTCTGTTATTTTCTATTTCATTATTAATATTTTAATAATAGTATAATAATATTTTAATGAAGTTGTGTATTTATTTCGTTTTTATCTTATATATAGTTTTGAAATTTAGCTTTTTGTATAACTAGTTTGTATTGTCAGTTATTGAGGGCCACAAGTTTGTTAGCTTTGCTATTTAGTGCTACCCTCTTTAAATAAAGACTTTATTATTATTATTATTATTATTCAGTGCTATTGAACGGGTGACTGAATACAGAGGAATTTGAAACTGACGCACTAATGAAATGTATGATTTTGCTCATAATTAGAAAGCTCTGAGGACTAAATCCAACCTCGTCCCCAGGGTCTTCTCGGTCAGATCCAAGATGGCGGCTACTCAGAGAGAAGACCCTGGTAAAGGCTGGATCACGTGATCAAATACTCCCAGATTTTGGGAGTATTTTGTCACGTGATTTGACGATCTAAGATGGCGGCCAAGCTAAATATGGGAATAGTTCATGACGTGTACAAACCATAGGTATCCCAATCCGGAGTGAGCGAGAAGCGATTAACGGTATTTCCACGCGGCGAACGATGCAGTGAAAACAGGTCTTCTAAATGGCTCGAAATGGAGTTTACTTGGATAAAGAACCAGTGGAAAGGTATCACAAAGCTACCAGGATGTATCTAAGCTAGAAGAGAATCCTAAAAAGCCGTTCATTTTCCGTTAGCGTTGAAGCTCTATCTACACAACGTGTTTTAAGGTTATTTAAAATCGTTTTATTGATAAAATTTGAGCAATCTAAACTATATACAAGTTCATCTCTTTGGACTCGATCCGTTTGGCCAATAAAAAGCATTGTTAGAACAAACCTTGCGTCATAATCGAAGATCCAATCAGAATACGTGACAGTTCAGCCTTTACCAGGGTCTTCTCTCTGAGTAGCCGCCATCTTGGATCTGACCGAGAAGACCCTGGGGACGAGGTTGGACTAAATCTATGAGTGATGTTGAATCACAGGCAGCCCAAGCTAATTATTTTTACAAGGAATGTATGGGAATTTTTAGAACAAATCTAAAACTGTACTAAAATGATCAATAAAGTCATGAAATCTTACCTGTGTGTTGTGAGGTTGTTCATCTTCATCACTGATGTGTTTATGTCTGGTTTGAGGCACTTCTGTTTTTTTCCCTGCCCTATATAAATATTGAGAAGGAGGGAAACACAAGACGCCATTAGTCCATGTGGCGACTCTTCGAGGCCTCGTAATTCTTCGAAAATCCAAACTTTCAGCATTTTACCTCCAGAAACCATTTCTTGCATTGAACGTGGCTTTTCTTCGGGAGCAGTGACGAACGAGTGCCGAAGGAATCCGACACCTCCGTGTTTTTTTCGAGGAGACTCGGAGAACGAAGTCATTGTGCTCAATCGACCAATCGCTGAACGGTGAAATCTGCAGGGCAGACACCACGAACTTTTCAAATGGAAATTCAAGGCATATCAGCCATTAGAAGAGCGTAATGGGAATGGACAATTTTACTTTTTATTGAATCGTCAAATACAGTAGCGGAAATGCCACTAGAACACACCACTACAATATTCCGTCCAAGGTTTTTCAGACGCGTTACGGTTTCGTTTACTCAACAGGATATTACTGAATAGGCGAATCCTTGCTGACGTCATTGTTTACATTTTTGCCTCATTAGCATAAATTAAACTTCAAGCTACAAACAAACAGACTATATCAGTTGAAAGAGGATTTTAAACTGAGTAACCACCGAAAATTTGAGATTGATATGTTAAATATTTACGGTGAAATTGACT
This sequence comes from Actinernus sp. WN-2022, assembly GCA_030867875.1. NCBI lineage: Eukaryota > Metazoa > Cnidaria > Anthozoa > Actiniaria > Actinernidae > Actinernus > Actinernus sp. WN-2022. Next base: position 101,830,308 of record JAOWCC010001634.1, read on the forward strand.
TTTCAAAACTATAAAATAAGCTGGGGGCAAGAGTTGCTGACAGCCATACATTCATTGTAAATTTTGAGCTTTTTAAACGCTCATTCCTCAAAATATATTTATCATATCACTCTCAAATTTTCGGTGATTATCAAGTGTGACAATCTCTTTCGATTTATGGACTCTGTTTGTTTGTATGTACGTCGCTTGAAGTTTGATGTATGCTAATGAGGAAAAAACGTAAACAAGGATTCGTCTATAGGGACTTTAAGCAATGTCTTCGACGACAGCATAAAACAATAGCCTTAATTGCAAAATACAATAGCTGCACGTGAAAATGCACCGTTCTATGCAAAAACGCAACGTGAAAACCCAAATTGTACGTTTTAAAGAGAACGCGAACGCATAAGAAAGTAAATCAATCCGTTTTTCGTTCGGCGTGAACGGAACTAGTATACTCTATTTATCGAAAATCTGGTTGTGAAAAACAATTCAAGGCGAACAAGGGAAATATTAGACACCGAATTTCGGGAGAAAACACTTTTCTATGTCCCGTCGTCATTGCCGTCGCCGTCCTGGTTGCTTAAAGGGATACCCGAGTGAAAAACACATTGGGGCTCAAAAGAATCTTCAACATGTTCTTCGTTCAGAAAATGTATTAAAATTTGATCAAAGGTTTTTAGTATTAAGAACGAGCACCTCAAAGTTGGCCCCACGAAGACATGGGCGCCGCCATCTTTGTTTGCATTTACGGAAGTGACGTCACTTCGTCCCACCAGCGTTCTCACTCTCTCACTTATTAGGTGTTTTTAGGATGATAAACGCCTTAACTGTACCTCACATACATTGTAGTTCTTATACTTATTCAGAAGTCACTCGAGTCTTTTAAGCCATGTTGTTTTGCTGTTATTAAATGGCAGTTACGAGACCTTGTTGTTCGTCTGATAATTTCTCGCCTTCCCAATGCTTTTCTTCCTCTTCCCAGTCTTCTGAACTTTTCTCATAATGTCGTCTTCATCATAATTCCGGTTTCTGTAAGAATTCCTCTGCAATCTCGATGAAAATATATCCACTTTAATTCCGAGCGTGTGAAAATCATACAAAGACAAGTAGCCGCGATACGCTGGTGGGACGAAGTGACGTCACTTCCGTAAATGCAAACAAAGATGGCGGCGTCCATGTCTTCGTGGGGCCAACTTTGAGGTGCTCGTTCTTAATACTAAAAACGTTTGATCAAATTTTAATACATTTTCTGAACAAAGAACATGTTGAAGATTCTTTTGAGCCCCAATGTGTTTTTCACTCGGGTATCCCTTTAAAGTCCCTAATATGTCCTACTCATCTGTTAGGCTCCAGGAAAGATAAGGGTTAATACGAGTTCTCACTGACCTATTTGTCACACCATATTCTAGCCGCTACACGGACGTATTTTTTCACTCTCATATTGTAGTCAGTTCAACAAAATCGTCTATAACAAATTCTTGAACAATTTACCTTGGTTCCATTTTTGGTTATTTTTATACATTTGAAACAGCTTTTGAAGAGAACTAAATCAAGAAATCGACTACATTTCTATTTGACATTTACTTCACCTATTGTTTGCTGAAAAGTTCGTGGGTCTGCCCTCCAGATTTCACCGTTCAGCGATTGGTCGATTGAGCACAATAACTTCGTTCTCCGAATCCCCTCGAAAAAACACGGAGATGTTGGATTCCTTCGGCACTCGTTCGTCACTGCTTCCAAAGTAAAGTCATGTTCAACCACAGGCTGCCTGTGGTTCAACTAGCACAGGCTGCAGCCCATGAAAAAAATGTCAAGTTGACGGTACCCCAGCTCGTTACTGCTAGATTAGCTGCAGAAACTTTCGAATTTTAGTACTTACAAAGCGAGTGCCAGAGCAGTGTAAGAAAGGGTTTCTGGAGGTAAGATGCTGAAAATTTAGATTTTCGAAGAATTACGAGGCCTCGAAGAGTCGCCGCATGGACTAATGGCGTCTCGTGTTTCCCGACTTCTCGATATTTATATATGGGAGGAAAAAAACCCAGAAGTGCCTCAAACCAGAAATAAACACATCAGTGATGAAGAGGAACAACTGCACAACACACAGGTAAGATGTTATGACTTTATTGATCATTTTAGTACAGTTTTAGATTTTTTCTAAACATTCCCATACATTCCTTGTGAAGCTTGGGCTGCCTGTGGTTGAATTAAGTTTCAACCAAGCTACGTTTCCAAAACGTATTCATGAAACGAAATGAAATTTCACATCGTGTTCTATATACGCTGAACTCACGAACGAGATCAAAGTGTTCAGACCTTCAACGAAATATCTCAATTGAATTTTAAAGTCTTAGCTGGATTGAGCTGTTTTTTAGTAGGAAGGGCTTAAAGTCATCTGGTATAGATATATATAAGTACCTTCTCGATGATGAAGTGGAAAAAACTTTATTCTGGCCACAGCCATTGCGCTTCATGCATAGATCGTGACGCTCATAACTGTGAGATGTGAGGATGTCCCAATTAATACAACTTAAGGTGGCCCGCGGCTATTTATTTTGGCAACGAGGGTATTTTTAAATCGCGTTTTTGAATAGCTAAACATTATCCGATTTCTGAGATTTTTTTGACTTTTAATAAAGAATCCTCGAATTTTATAAAAAGTACAATTAGAAAGTGATTAACAAAGAACTGCTGAAGATATAAGCGATTTTCCAAAACGTTGTTTTCTAGGAAAGAGCGTATATTTCAAAACCCAAGAGATGGATTTGTTCCATTTTACTTTCAACGAGTGCCCAACCTCCAAGGTCTGTGACAGGCAAGTTTCAGGTTAATCGGCACCATACAAGTTTCTCAGCAAACGGCTGATCAATTTTAACCTTAAAATGTTATGCTCATGCATCTGGTTCAACTGCCGGAGAAATATTACGGTAATAATTAAATCGTACATACCATATGGAAGTTCAATACCACTTGAAACTTCTGTGCCAAAGGCAAGAAGATCGGAAACTGTAACTAACGTTATGCGGCGAACGAAGTAAGATAGGTTATTGCTGAATATTTGCGAAAATCGAGAAATTTGTATTCTTTCGGCGTCAAAAAAATTCACCCAATTGTTTTTCTTAAGTTCCTAATATGACTTACAGTAGCATATTTTAAAGTACCTTACCGAGTTTCAGCGCGCTTTGACCATACGCTTTTGAGAAATAAAGGCTGTAAACTTCAGCTTGTGCGAGACTTCTAAAATCTTAATGCTTGGAAAACCCCTCATGTTCGCTAATTTATTCAATGGGTTTGTTTTGAATTTCCGCACGGGTTCTGCCACTTGGGAATCGCGAGGCAAGGAATAATTAAAATTATTGTTGAAATTAAAATGAGGATTACATTGTAATTCATGGAACTGTGTGCAGTAACCCATGAAACAGGTGTTACGTGTTATGTCCACATGGTAGTAAGTAGCGACGAGGGGAGAACATTTGAAGAACGTTTCCACAGTAGGATACTCCTTGGCACCAAAACATTACTCAGCCTGGAACTATTATTACAAATACTTACTACACTTGCAAAATTAATCCTCATTTTAATTTCAACATTAATTTTAATTATTCCTTGCCTCGCGATTCCCAAGTGGCAGAACCCGTGCGGAAATTCAAAACAAACCCATTGAATAAATTAGCGAACATGAGGGGTTTTCCAAGCATTTAGATTTTAGAAGTCTCGCACAAGCTGAAGTTTACAGCCTTTATTCCTCAAAAGCGTATGGTCAAAGCGCGCTGAAACTCGGTAAGGTACTTTAAAATATGCTACTGTAAGTCATATTAGGAACTTAAGAAAAACAATTGGGTGAATTTTTTTGACGCCGAAAGAATACAAATTTCTCGATTTTCGCAAATATTCAGCAATAACCTATCTTACTTCGTTCGCCGCATAACGTTAGTTGCAGTTTTCCGATCTTCTTGCCTTTGGGACAGAAGTTTCAAGTGGTCATGATTGAACTTCCATATGGTATATACGATTTAATTAGTACCGTAATATTTCTCCGGCAGTTGAACCAGATGCCTGAGCATAATAGTTTAAGGTTAAAATTGATCAGCCGTTTGCTGAGAAACTTGTATGGTGCCGATTAACCTGAGACTTGCCTGTCACAGACCATGGAGGTTGTGCACTCGTTGAAAGTAAAATGGAACAAATCCATCTTTTGGGTTTTGAAATTTACGCTCTTTCCTAAAAAACAACGTTTCGGAAAATCGCTTATATCTTCAGCAATTCTTTGTTAATCACTTTCTAATTGTACTTTTTATAAAATTCGAGGATTCGTTATTAAAAGTTCGAAAAATCTCAGAAATCGGATAATGTTTAGCTATTCAAAAACGCGATTAAAAAAGACCCCCATTGTCAAAATAAATAGCCGCGGGCCACCTTAAAGTGCCTATGAAATAACATTTTCGTCATTAAAATTAAGATTTCAGTTGAAAATGGCGTTTTCTGTTTTTCACTATCTCATTTCGTTGCAGTGATATTCAGGTTATTCGAATATGAAAATTAGATGTTTATGACGTCATTAGTTGTGCAAAGCCTCGAGACAAATCACAAAATGAAGAATAACTCTGCATATAATAGGTAGAAACAATTGAAACTTTGCATATGTACAGTAATAAGGAAAATAAACATCAATAGGCAAACTATGAGGTTGTCATGGAAACACTATTGGATCCAGGCTCCTTTCACCTTGAACATAAAATTGCAGGTTCTGTCTATGTTATACAAAAAAAAATACTCTAAGGCACTTACACATACTGCCTACATTGTGGCAAAAACAGCAATAAAATTGTGTTTACCAAAGGAGAAATCCGGGAATTTCTTTTCCTCATTCAAGGAGTCTGGGGACAAGAGTGTTTCCATGGCAACATTGTGGTTTGCAAAATGCTGTGTGTATTGCTTTGTACTACGCATGTGCAAAGTTTCAATAGTTTATACCCTATTTTTACAGATATATCATTCACTTTATCAATGGGCCTCCCGCTGTGCACAACTAATGACGTCATAAATACTCTAATTTGCATATTCGAAAAACCTGAATATCTCTGCAACGAGATGAGATAGTGAAAAACAAAAACGCCATCCTTCCTCATTTCTAAGGGATTTTCAACTGAAATCTTAATTTTAATGGCAAAAATTTAATTTCATAGGCACTTTAAACAGGTGAAAAAAATTTAGGTATCTCGGAAATAGTAAAGTAGGAACAATTTCTTTTGGTAACTTCCTCCAAAGCCCTCAGATGCACGCTAAAGGTAGCCATTATTGCGTCGGTCTCGTGTGCGGGTCAACGGGTTAGAGTCGAGTGACGAGTAATCCCTCCCACAATGCACCTGATATATTGATATAGTTGGGTTTGACAAAATTTTCGCAATTCGCTGTGTATATATATATATCAATCTAGGTCTTGCTTATAAATACAAGAGCCCATCTGGGCTTTCACTCGGGCCACATGAGATTGAAGATACACTTTCATTTGAAATCCTTTTAGTAATAACCGAAGAGAAGAATTATTAGCTGAATTTAGCAGTCTTTAGGAGTGGCCGGTAGCGCGGTGACATGCATTCTCTGCTCCCCTAGTATATATATTTCTCGTGTATGTAAATTAAAGAAGTTGACCTCTACTTATTCATGTACCGCACGCTTACAATTTAGTCTGCTGTTCTCCAGGTTCAGAGTACTAATAGATGAGTGTCTCAAATGTATGTTTATATTTGTCCCATATTATAAGTTGTATCCTGTCCACCTATGATGGAGCTATCACATGCTATATTTATCTACTGTTCATTCTACCCTGCGGCTCTTTATCGCAGCTCGCGTCCATATTGGTATTTATTAACTGAAATGCCTGTTGGTTATATACTCTCCTTCCCAAAACTGGTCTGCTTATTATATTACAGAACTATAAAGGGAACTGTTGGAAGCCTTTAATTTCTCGAACCAAAACCTCGGTGGTGAGAGGATTCTTGTTTAAGTTGACCTTGAGAGTTGAATATTGCTTCGCTCATCATAAATTATTCTGTGCGAGTGTTTATTTCTCCGGGGTATTTCTGACAGCCAAAAACACGCTCAAAATTATTTTAGTGCTGGCCTACAGATCACGGTGTTTGCTCTGGTATGTATTATGACCGAGAGTAAAATGAAATGTGGTATAAAACCTACGAAACGTACCTCAAACAAGAATACCGTCCGATGGCAAAATCTATCAGCGCCACGAGGTCAACAAATCGACAAAGAAATGCAGATATGAACACGCAATGATTTCAACCTCACCGTACCTTAATTCATGACCTGACAAGACACTGTTCAGTTTCACTTTCACTCTCAGCTTTGCTCTTGAGTTGAGTTCGGCTTTGTTAAAGACTTCTTATTCAGTTGTATGGTATTGTGCAGTATATTTGAGTATACCAATCCACAGAGATTCAAATAACAAAGCCGTGGCGAAAGAGAAGCTTAAACGAGAAATATTTTGTCCTCCTAGAAAAACACAACATCTTGCCTTTTCTATCGAAGAAGCCTTGGTTTCAGCAGAAAGGAAAACGCTAAATTCCTTCAGGTCCGGCGTCGTGTGGTATATAAAATCACAGGCCATCTGGGTAAAAAACGCGGTCCTTCGGCTCCGACAAGAGCGCCAGTTGCAATATCCTGAGCCTGTTGGAAGGCTTTCGCACGAGTGAAGTTAAATAAAACATTAAACTGCTTACATTTGAGAGATGGGACTCCAAATTTGAGAGAAATTTGCTCGCGGACCCACCACCATCTTGATTTACTCTATTAAATTATGTACAGAAATTAACCTGGCGAATGTTACGTGACCAGCACAGTGCGATCTGATTGGTGCTGAAATTTAATACATGGGTCAAAAGTCACATTTTGTTGCACCCAACAAAAAAAAAAAAAAAAAACGCTTGCATTTTAAGACTCGGTGCTGCCACAGGCAGCCTAAGTAACAAGGGTTTATTTTGGGGTAATCGTTCTGATAAGGGCTGTACTTCTGTGAGTATGCATGGAGTTGTGTTGCATAATCAGTAATTACACCCTGTAAAATTGGGGTCATCGTTCTAGCACATTCGGACACTGGTAAGGACTTTACAAATTTAATGGAGTGCGTATAAATAGATGTACTTCTGTGAGTATGAATGGAGTGATGCAAGCTTTGAAAGCAGTTTTGAGCACAACAAGTACTCTGCCTCTGCTCTGATTGGGATCTGCTCTGTGATCGTCGATCTCAGTGTCACTAACGTGGCCAGTCAGGAGCCAGAGAAATCTCAAGGTTCAAGCAAGGAAGGTAAGGACATAAATCTTCCATGATACTTTTTTATATCGTTCAACCCTGCCATTCTCAAGTAACAAATCTCCGAGTTGGAAATTCGAGCTGGAGTGCGAGTTGGATTCCGAGTTGAGATTTTAACTGGTTTTCTCTTACCGCCCCCCGGTTAGCTCAGTCGGTTAAGCTCCGGTCTGTCGAGCGGGAGGTCGCGGGTTCAATCCCCGGCCGGACCAACACTCTCAGGGTCTTTAAACAACTGAGGAGAAGGTGCTGCCTTTGTGAAACAACTGCAAATGGTTAGACCTTCACGTCTTCTCGGATAAGGACGTAAAATTGTAGGTCTCCCGTCGGCCTCAAGTTTATCAGTCTCATCAGACTGTCACGAGTTACGACGTTAAATAAAGTTACTTTACTTTACTTCAAACATAATGGTGCAATATTAGTGTTGAGGGCAAATTAAAGAACTAATGCCAAATAATGTATATTGATACATTAGAACGCGAGAATATATTACTGTAGTTATTCAACAGTTTCTACATATTAAAAACAGTAACAATTGTGCGGAGAACGCAATGGAATTATAATCATTGTATCTGTTGGAATTCTGCAACATTGGGACTTTATTCCTTATCGCATATAGTATTGAACAATGGAACACCAACAGCGTGACAAGGAAGCAGGGTGACAGAGTGAGGAACAAAACATTGCACCAGGACTCAATAAGAGGCTGTTCAATAAGAGCCGTAAATCGTTGTGTTTCTTGATGTTTTCTTATTTTAAAGGGGCTGTGTCACGGTAAGACTTTACATTCGTTTTTTCGGGCCGAAAAAAGCTATTTCCACCGATTTTGATATGAACTAACGAAACTTTCGGCCATGTGGGATGCTTAAAATGAAAGCAAATATGCAAAAATGACTAATAAACTGTGTATATAAACAGTCTCCAGGGACAATATTGAAAATCTTATCAATCAAGCATTGAGGGAGGGAGGTTTAACTGTTTGTATCCAATTAACAGCCACTAAACGAGCGATTACTCGATACATGCGCAGTACCATGACATAGCCCCTTTAACACAACAATACTACCACCTACTTCGCAGCATTCCATCTTCTATTAAGAAATTCTAGTTTCTCGACGGGCGTTCGCGATATAAACTAGATTGTTTTGCGTTCCATTGCGGATGTTGTGTTATACATACTTAGGGCGCTCTTATCTGTTCGATTTACGGTAGATCTGACGAAAGCGCTTAAGGGGAATAACCTGAGAAAACACCTCAGTTTTCGCACAGTAAATTAAAGATCCAGGACTACAAAACTCGATACACTCGATACACTCGACACACTCGCCTACTGGGCGGAATGTATTTAAGCGTTGCATATATTGCAGCCATATTTATGGATTCGTATTCTGTCCCAATCAATTGTTTATACGAATTATTTTCGTAGGCTGAAATTATTCTGGCATTCATATTTTTTCAGCCACAAAACTGATTTCTCGTGCCGAGAGTTGGTTTCCTTTCTAGTATTTTTATACATTTTATGAATAATAGTACAAGAATCATAGCCAAACTTTTACTGATTACATACATAAACTCTAAACTAGGCCTCTAGAACTCTAAACTAGGCCTAACTAACGTGCGAAAGCCTTCCAACAGGCTCAGGATATTTCAACTGGCGCTATTGTCGGAGCCGAAGGACCGCGTTTTTTACCCAGATGGCCAGTGAATTTATATACGACACGTACGACGACCTGAAGCAAAGGGGCCAGGATCCGGAAAGATAAAATTCGAAGAAATAGATATTGGAATCTATAAGCCATCGGCTCGCTGTGCTACATTTAAAACATCCGAGTAGAACATCTTATTTTGGGTGAAGGCACTTCAAGACCAATATTATGAGTCTCTTAAAAACTATCAGAGATTTAAATTTACCGTAAGTTGGATCAGAGAGTATTGAGATCAAGTTATTTCGTTCCAGCGAGGATATTGACCTAGCGGAAACGGTACAAGCTGTCGAAGGATTTTACTTATAATCATCCACGTCTACTTAACAACAGGAATAGTATGTGCCAAGGCATGGGAAAAGATTGAGTTTCCCAGATTACAGATGAAAGAAGAGAACTTAATGAATGAAGAAACAGAAGTCACGCGCGACATGCTTGAGAACATGAACATGTTCAACACTTTATGTTATACTAAGAAAACAAAACAAATTACAGAGCCTGCAAGTTCACAAGTCAATGAAAAACCCCAAGAGCCTGTAGTTTTGGATCAATATATCCTTGAAACTCGAAAAGCAACATACACATGAGTCAAATTCAAACCGGAAGAGACGGAATTCTTTAGATTCTTCACGAGATTGTTAGCCCGCAATAAATAACGATCTTGGGCTGACCTAACTGATAAGCGTAATGAATTCTTACTCTCGTCACATCAAAACACGAATCAAGAAACCAAACTCAGTCATTTGGAAGACAAATTACTGCAGCAAGATAATATATACAAGACCGAAATCAAGATGCTGTCAGCACGAATGTATTATTGACCTAGAAGTTGAAAATGGCGAGTTGAAAGCGGATATAATAAAGCTGAGATCCCACTTTCAAACTTAAAAATAACAAGAGCCCATCTGGGCTTTCACTCGGGCCACATGAGATTGAAGATGAAATACACTTTCATTTGAAATCCTCTTAGTATCAAGTCGTGCTTTAATTCGCCAGTGGTGAGAACGTCAAAAAAACAGACTGGTCTATTAATCGCTTTTATGGCATGACTATGATAACGCAGTATTCGAACAACAGAATACTGGCAATTCAAGTGTATAAATGCAATACAATGACATATTCAGACTTTGAATTTGATTGAAAATAGATCAAAAACTCGGGGAAATGTCCGGCTAAAACTGTATGAATAAATGTGAAATGAAACATAAATTTCATAGCAAGAAAAAAAATTGTAATTCCTATAAATGAGAAAGCTCTTCTATTAAGCCGCTTCTCATATACACAGACTGTTTCACAAAAAACATTTGCGCTTATCGACACAAGAATTCAGTTGACCTTTCAAATAATTTATTCTGAGGTACGCATACTCTAAATCACAGATGTTAAATAAAGCGATAATTAGAAGAAAAAGTACATTAACAGACAAACTGAGAGGAAATTTATTCAAATCAAAAAGAGTTTACTTACAGTACTTACGTAACTGAACTTTCGTTTTGGATCTTTTGGTAGTTTCATCTTCAATCTCATGTGGCCCGAGTGAAAGCCCAGATGGGCTCTTGTTCTGTCGTAAAACATGCCTTAGCTGTACAAGACCGCCCACGATGGAATAGATTTCTGACAATGACTCATTGAAAGTGATATCTCCTTGTTTCGCCTTGTCTGAGAGCTTTGAACTTTCTTATCTGAGCGCGCCTGACGAGATCTAACCTTTGATGATAATTCGATACCCGTTGATATCCAAACGTGTTTGGATATTGTATTTCGCTTACGTTTCTAAATGTACATTGGATCTGTCCAAACAGCGCTGATCGAATGTATTACGGCTCCTGGTTGTTCATGTATTTTTATGGTCAACAAGAGCGCCAGTTGAAATATCCTGAGCCTGTTGGAAGGCTTTCGCCCTCGCGGGTCGACCATTTTGATTTACTGTATTAAATTCTGTAAATACATTAACCTGGCGATTGTTGCGTGACCAGCACAGTGCAATCTGATTGGTGTGAATTTGACCTTTAACGCATGCGCAGATCGCGTGCTACACTGAATAAAAATAATAATAACGACTTGCATTTTAAGACTCGGCGCTGCCACAGGCAGCCCGAGTAATAATCAAGAATACAAAAAAGAAGACAATGAAAGTGTTCCGAGACTACCCAACCAACTGAATCTTATCAGTTTGTTCAAGTGCCATCTTTCTTACATGACAACCCGATCCCTATTCATCAGAATACATTTTCTGTGCTAAATGACGAGAGTTTACAATCACCTGACCGACAACCCGCTACTAAAGAAAGGGACCATGAAGTACGGTAATACGGTTAATTCTCGGGTACAAAACAATGAATATATGCCTGCTCAAATGAAGTGTGTTAAACGAAAGGTGTTTAAATTAAAAGGTCAACATACGAGAAAAACAAAAATATTAAATTACATATATACTAGGGGAGCAGAGAATGAAAGTCACCGCGCTACCGGCCACTCCTAAAGACTGCTAAATTCAGCTAATAATTATTCCCTTTGGTTATTACTAAGGAGATTTCAAATGAAAGTGTATTTCATCTTCAATCTCATGTGGTCCGAGTGAAAGCCCAGATGGGCTCTTGTTACAGTTTAACCAAAGGTCACGAAACGTGTCTCACGGTCACGCTAGTAGCGCGAGGTCACTGAAAAACATCAGAATTTTCGTACAGTTTGCCGATTTTATGCATCGTCGTAAATAATGCCAAAAGCCTAGCATCGAAATACAAAATATTAACATCTCTTCTCAATGTTTTCAACTGTTTGACACAAAAAGACTTAGTTATTGCCGGGTCCTGATTTTGCAGGTCGGATCGAAATATACAAGGCGTTCTTCGCTGTCCAAAGACTGGACTATAAACTGTTCAGAAACGAACCAATAAAAAATCTAGCGATATTTACCCACATTCGCAACGATTCTCCGGGAACAAAATGACCGCCAAAATTCTATACCTGCTGGTTATACTGCTTATTTTCATTTATCCACGAAATTAATAAGTAAGTAATTATAAGTTACAGTTGTACTAATTTTGGTGTGTTAAACCGGCTTATTGGGTAAATCAAAACCTATAATATTTATTATTGTTTGGTTTTCTTAATTTTAAGCTTACTCATTGTCGAAAGAGAAACAACAACAAGATGGCGTTCACAAATATGAATCTGGTTTGGGCATGATTGTGAAATGAATGTTTGCGAGGTGTCCTTGGACGCTAGGAAGATCAAATGTTCGCGCTTGTATGGGATAAGTTTCATATGATGAAATTTTCTAGCCTGCGAATACAGCAGTCTCGCATCGGGATCCACAATTCAAAACGTGGCCCCCGAGAGAGACGTCTGCGTCTTGAGACGGAAATTCCATACTGATTTCAACACATTAAGTGTTTTCACTGAATTTTCACTGAATTTTCGAGTTTGAAAATTAGACCACTTATTTTATTAAAGTGACAATTTCACTGTAACGAAGTATGCACACTATCCAATAACGACATAGCGATTTTCAATTAAGGGTGCGTTTACCAATTATTTTGGGCCGTTGCTAAGTAGAATTTAAAACGCCATAAAACTCTAACAATTTGAGTAAAATAATTAATAAATCACTCAGGAACTCCTGGGAGACGGACCTTGATATTTTGATGACGTCATCATATGACGTCATTATGACGTCATCTAGGCAGAAAAAATCAATCATTTCATGATTTCTTTGGGATAGTGCTTTCATAGTTGCATATATAATTGGTCTGGGTTAGGCACAAAAGGTGTAGCATGCGTTTTACGATATACCGAAAATTGATCGTTTTAGAATTTTTCCCCGTGAATTTTAACAGTTAGATGGTCATAACTTCCGTGTTTTTATTTTTTTCGCTAAACCCATGCTTGGCTTTGTGCAATGCGACTTCAGGACAATTTTTATGTGAAAAAGGATTGACTTTTCTTTGTTTCACGAACTCAGTTTCATTTTTCGTGAAACCGGAAGTATAATATTGTTACCAGGGCCCATGGGGCGCATCCGCGTTTGAGTGGTTACAAAACAATTTTCTTGATTACAAAGAATTCTCGTGTACCGATGGAATTTGCGAGGGCAAAGCTAAAGGCATTGGACAAGAAAGTGAAATCAGTGACATTGAAACAGAGTTGCATTATCAGACATCTAATTCCAGTGGTTTATCCACGCAAATAAGTCGATTTGCGACCATCTGCACCATAATCAGTCACACGTCTATAAACCGCCTCTGATCCCGATTGTAATACGAGCGGGAGCCGGTCGCAGGTTCAAACCCCGGCCGGACCAACACTCAGGGTCTTAAAATAACTGAGTAGAAGGTGCTGCCTTTACATAATACAGTAAAAGGTTTGATAGCCTTGCAATTAAATTATTTACGAATTACGTTTGTAAATATGCGGCCTTGGGAAATCCAGAAACGAATAAGATGTTTAAGCACAGGAAGCCCAAGCTCTGTTTATGTCAATTTTATAAGAGTTTGTATGGGAATTTTTAAATCTATCTTTTCGATAAATATACTTTAATAAAATGAAATAAAATTACCTGTTGGCTGTAATCTGTATCTTGGCTGTGTCTGTATGCAGTTTCAGCGAATTCGGGCGAATTTTAAATCACTTAGCCTACATACTTATTGAAGAATGGAAAGGAAGGAAACGAACTCGAAACAGGTTGCAAGCCACTTACGTTTGGTTAGATTTTTCATGAAAATCGCCTGGATTTTACTTTTTATCCCCACCAGCATACGCAGCGATAAATTTCCAGTCTATGTTTGCCAACCAAATGAAGATATCTGTATTTGCCGAGCTACCAGCCACTGTTGAGTCCACCAGAAGCAGCCATCTTTCCCCGTGACTCGCCAAAGCGATGACAAAAAATCAATTTATTACCGTATATTTAAAGAAAAGCTAGATTTTAAAATGCCCATACGAACCTTATAAAATATCCGTAAGCAGAGCTTGGGCTTCCTTCTGGCGAGACTTTGGTGGACTCAACAGTGGCAGGGGCGTAGCTTCCTGTACGCATATACGCACGTGCGTACACTTTGAGACGAAAATTCCCTGTTTGGCCTTGTATTTTTTTTACGAGAGGAGTGCAGTAGCTACCGGTTTTAAGGGCCGTGCGTACAACTTGAAAATGCCTAGCTACGCCCCTGAGTGGCTCGGGTAGCTCGGCAAATACAGATATCTTCATTTGGTTGGCACAGATCGACTGTAAATTTATCACCGCGTATGTTGATGGGGATAAAAAGTAAAATCCATGCGATTTTTGTGAAAAAAAACGACCCAAACGTGAGTGGCTTGCAACCTGAGATTTCGAGTTCGTTTCCTTCCTTCCCATTCTTCAATAAGTATCAGTAGGGTATGGGATTTCAAATTCGCCCACATTCGCTGAAACTGCATACAGACAGAATTTCATCTGCTGGAGAACATTATAGACCTGTGGCAGGCTTCGGAAAGGTTTGTCACAGGTCTTATCATTTTGTGCGGTTAGATTGATACTATATAGTAATCAAACACTTACCCAAAGCAAAGTGTCCACAAAGTACGAAAATACATAACCACACCGTAACTGACTGCCAGTTCTTCACGTTTGGTCTTTGCGTGAACATTTCTTCAAGACTGTGAGTCGAAACTGGTTGTTGAATGTTTGGATTGATCGAGTTTTTACGAACGTATGCCAACTATGAAAAGGCTTGTAGCAGTCAGGACGTCTATACGCAGGCTTATAATTAAAAAGCTTGTACTGAATTTCAGTTATGTTGTTTCGATGACATGGAGGTCAACCTCTGATACACGACCATGCCGGATAACAAAATTCAAATGGCTATCAGTTACAATGTACTGGTGTTTTTCCATCTAAATAATAAAAGTAGTTCAAGAAGTCAGCTGGATGTAGATTTGTCTGTGTTAATTAGCAGTCCAGTGTTTCTGGCTACTGGGGTAAGTGTTGCCACACATTCGATTTGCATTCCAGTGATATTGATTGCATTGATTACTGTTCGACATTTCGGTCTGCTGGCATTCTGGCAAAGGTTCATCCCGGAAACTAAAGTCACTGGGGAAGGAAGTATGTTATTGAGTTTATTTGTCGACAAAAAATATTTCTCAGGGTATGAAATCTCTTATTTAGTATCGGGTGTCTAGATAACGAAGACCTAGAAAACGAAGACCGAAGATCGAAGACCCTAGATAACGAAGACTCAAAAACGAAGACCCTAGATAACGAAGATCTAAAAACGAAGACCCACCTAGATAACGAAGATCTAAAAACGAAGACCCTAGATAACGAAGACCAGAAAACGAAGACCCCCCTAGATAAATAGTTATCTAGAATGTTCTGAATATACGAAAAGTAGTCCTCCAATCACAGACAAAAATTGTTGAGACAGTCAACAAAAATAACTATTATCTGGCAAGAAAAAATACTGGACACAAAGTTAAAACTGCTGAAGCTTTACAAACCCCCTCTCCCCCATTCAATGTTGATCGTAAATGAATTGCAGATTGAACGTGTAACAACATTGAAGGGGAAGAGAGGGTTTATTTAAAGTCGGAATGCTCTCTAAAAGCGAGCAGGGTTTCAAGTCGTCGATACTAAGTTATCATAGTAATGTTAAAAAAGCCCAAGCTATACGTTAAAATTCAAGGCTAGTTAGTAATATCGAAGGCAACATTTTAAAACTTGAAAACTCTGGCCTAGCGCTTTCAAGTTCAGTTTCATACTATCGTAATCCGTTTCGAATAAGCCATTCTCTAGAGTCACTGCACTTATGAAGTAGCTTTTAGTAATGAAAGTAGACCCGGTATTATTAGTTTTCAAGAAAGTGATTTTGGGGTTTTCAAACTGATGATTATATATAACCTTGGTCACGGGAATGACTATTTTGTCATTCGTCTCACTTCTATCCCGAATTCTGCTTATAGTTGATTCACCTGCATATAACTCTTTGCTGCAAATATTTTTCTGAGCATGCGCATTATTTACCGATCAAACACGGCAGCTCGACTTGCAGAGCAGTTGGAGGCTCAAATTTACAGTTTCGAAACCCTCGAGGTAAAGATATATTTGTCGAATGCTAAAACAACAAGAGCCTCCTTTGTGGCTAAACCCAGACAGGTTTACGTCTTGATCGCTGCATGTGTGGAGTGACTTTTCGAAACCAAATCTAATCGCTACCTAACCTGGGGCGGATCCAGGGAGGGTTCGGGGGTTACATTGAACACCCCTTTCTCTCGTTCGCATACAAAAGATATCGTATATCGAGAGCGAGAGGAACGGTTTAGGGAGGAGGGAGAAACGGCTGAAAATAACTATGCGTCATTGGTAACTTACAGAGCTCGTTAAGTAGAGCATGGCGTGATGTGGAGAACTGGGCAAATACCAACAAATTGCCTCTGAATGAAAAAGACCTCTTAATTACTGGCAAGCGTTGCTACGAAGATAGCTCCCGAAGACCAACAGCTTGGTTTAGCTACAGCAAATGGCAATATTCTCGAACAAGTTGAGTCGGCGCGGTTACTAGGTTTAGAGTCGACAGTGAGCTGACTTTCTCTTGTCATGTCGACAAACTGTGTAAAACTGAAGCTATCACAGAGAATCGTAGTCCTAAACAAGATAAAGTATTGTCTACCATTCAAACAGAGAATATTATATTACATTGCAATGGTTAGACCTATTATGAATTACGTTAATTGCAGTCAGAAAATTTAACGAGAATCCTAAGATTGCAGAGCCTAGATCATCTTCTGTATCGTTATTCAATAAGTTGCAATGGTTGCCGTTTTACAACGAGGCCAAGATAGCTAAATGTTCCCTAGTTTATAAACGAACTATGCACAGTGTTCCCGATTATCTAATGGAAAGTCTTAAATTGAACAGTGATGTCCATGAAAGAAATATTGCAACTAGTACTATAACTTTAATTGTTTCCAGATATGATCCTTTAATGTAACGGCCGTACAACTGTGGAACAGTTTAACACGTGATGTATAAAAGCAGCCAACTTTCAAAGCTTTTAAAAGTGCCCTCCGTAAACAATACTTTAAAGATCAGCTATCTCTAGCTCATTTTAAATCGTAGGCGTAGTATTTATCAATAGTTATCTCTAGTTTTTGTTTTGTTTTTAATCAATTTTTAGATGTTCTAGTGTATTTATATATATATTTATATAATATAATTTATATAATTTATATATTCTTAGCTTGAGGGCCACAAGTTTATTAGTGCATGTTATACACTATTTAGTACTAACCCTCGTAAAATCTTTATTAGGGAGGCGGAAGAAATGTCCAGAAAAACTAGGGAGGCAGGCCTGGATCCACCCATGCTAATCCAATCTTGGGTAGCATGTGACGTCATCAAAAACCTAAAATATAAACTATAGGTCCTACTAAGCTGTTCTTTGTATATATTCTAGATATCGATAATAAACGTCTACACAGAAAATTTCGCGTCGAAACGGTGTTATGGATCCGGAGTAAAAAATTGCCATTGGCCCACAGCTCCGTTACGAAATATTCTAATGTTCCAAAATTTAGGTTATTAGTGAATTTAATAGCCGCATACATGGGCTGAGGTGAAGACGGTCACCAGAGGCTCATTCTGCTCGCTACACCGTGCCGATGAGCCCTAATAAGGACGACACAGCTGTCTACGGTTGCATTTTAGTTTTGAGCGCTTCTTATGTGAAGTTCAGCTAACCGTAGTGCTATGTGAAAGAGTTTGCTCGGCTTTTATAGAGCTTTCATAGCTCTGGCCGTTTTATATTTAGTTACAAGGACCAAAATGTTTTATTCAATTTCATCAGTCAATGCAAACTAATTTTGCGATCGAGATCATGACGATGAAAACCACTAATTGCGGTACTTTGTTGGAAGGGAGGGAAATCAAGAGAGGTGAGGTAAGAGAACTAATTCCCACGCCCCATGATAATTATATGAAATCTATTTTTAGTTTCACAAAACGCGATGTAAGACCCCGTCCACACGTATCCGTTTTCGTAGCGTTTTCGTATTGTTTCAGGTAATTAGACCATTGTTTTCTATTCCCTTGAGGACGGAGAACAATACAAAAACGATACGAAAACGGATACGTGTGGACGGGGTCTAAGTTATCATTTATCTCGTTCTGGTAGGCTACTCTCGTTAGTTACCAATTGTTTATATCCTCTGGATCCTCATAGCCAATCAAATGTCAATCTTGCTTAAAATAACCAGGCTGTGTCCTGTTTATCTAAAAACAGATTTAAAATAATTATCATTGGAAAAGACCCATCTGAAACTCGGAGCCATTCATATATACAAAGCTCCATAAGCACGGATGGCATGTGTTTGAAAAGCATTCGCATGACGTCACAGTAGTGTTCGGATCTGAACACGATAAACAAAGAGACTAAAATCAAAGACTACATTTGAGTTTCGTTAACTTTATTTTAGTATTTCGAGCATAACTGAGATCCCACCACACGGGTACGTTTTCTAAAATCTTCGTTTTAATCAGTTTAGAGGAAAACGCATGAATGATTTTCGTATCGTTTTTAGCCGTCCACATAACATTAAAAAAGATCGGCAGAAACGCTAAGCATGTGAAGACAGGATATTTGGAATATTTTAATTTACATCACTCAAGCGTTTTCAAACGCATTAAAAATTTGCAAGGACCAAACAGACGAAGTAGAAGGACCTGATGCTCTAAATCAGCAAACTTGTATAATATAATATTATTAATATATTAAAGCTTATATAGCGCTTATAACAAATAGATCTATTAGCGCTTTACATTGGTCTAAAAATACATTGGTCATAAAATTTACATATCAATAACAAAATCTGAAATCTATAACTTAATTCATATAAATAACTAACAAAATATCCCCACCCTACACGTTATTTGCTGTTTTAAACAAGTGTGTCTTCAGTTTGCTCTCAAGTAAATTTAGAAGCATTATCACATCCTCTAATAGAAGCAGGTAGATTATTGGGTAGATTATTCCATAGCCTAGGTCTACAAACAGAAAAAGCTCTACTACCATAGCTATTTACATTAAATCTAGGTTCCTTAAGTAGGTTAGCTTTTGAAGATCTAAGGTTTCTGCCAGGGACATAATGACTGATATATCCATGACATATTGCGGAGCCAGTGGCCATGTAGTGCTTTAAATGTCATTCAAAAACTCATGAATAATTAATGAGCATTTTGTCCAATCAGATGAAGCAAATCAGTCACGTGCATGCTCCTTTATACCTGATAAAATCTCATCATTCTAAAAAGCCCGGGGAGGGCAAATTTTTTTTTTGGGCCCCAGTTCAGATCAATGAGCAACTTTACCATGAGGCCTTGCGCGCCCAATCCAAGATGGCGGACAAAGATGGCGGACTTGGGGAAAGGAAATTGTTCTCGGGGTGGTGCTAGTAAAATTTTGACAACAGCGTTGACGTAATTCAAGAGACCACGTGATGTTGCCATAATAAAGGGAGGAGTGGGTCAGTAACAAATAATACGCAGTGGGTGGCTGGCGGCAACTTTGTAGTTCATGTTTCATTTTCGCGGAAGATTACGAATTCGGCAGCGGCTTTTGCGCGGATCGTGGGATTTTCAGTATTCTTTAATACTATTAAACCTGGATTTTTCTAACCGCTGGAGCCGAATAAGGGTTTGAAAAATCTCGACAACTCTTGTTTCCTGAACGGTGATCATGAAAGTAAGTGCAATTCAGTACTTGCTCGTAAGCGTTTATACCTTTGAGACATTTTTCCGTAGTTTCCGGACATATATTCGAAATTTAGCTGCAAGTTGATGAAAGGTGAGAATCTTAAGTTTCCTTATTAAAAGTTGTAAGACCTTGTAATCTTTAATTACTTATTATTCTTTTCCCGATTGTGCAAAGCGATTATTCTCTTCAGAGGGATCAATAGGATCTTCTCAAATATGAAAGGTAATAAATACCCTAATTAAGTGCTGACACAAAGTGAATGTTAAAAAACGAATTTCCCTACGTAAGGAAAAAAGGAACACAGTATATTTTATAAACATTTTGTCGTAATTTCATAAGAATTTTTTTTTTATTTGTATATTAAATATAATTAATATAATTTTAAAAAGTATAGCACCCCCCCTCCCCCCCCCCCCCCCCTTAGTCCTTAGAATTTTTTTTACTTTTCCAATACTTTATGCAGAGTTATATAAAAAAAAACAAATTCATATATATGTACTATGTATACATTGTTACATTTGTACCTGGTAGAGAAAGAGTAACCTGGGTATTTTGATTGTAATTTTGGGTGACTTTAACAATTGCACTTTAAAATCATAACCCTACCCTATCCCTTCCTAGGTATGCTGATTTGTTTCAGTTAACCCCTTTCCTTAGTTGAAGTCTCATATTTCTTTACTGAGTAACAATATAATTACAATAAATATAATAAAATGTACTTACTTTAATTATTAACCAACACAGGCTTGAACCCATTATTTTGTGCCAGCCAACAAGAGGATGTAGTCATGACCTCATGACTTCCTTCATAAATAAGCTACCCCTTGGAGCTTTTGAACTTTTCTAGTTGTGATATTGGAATTTGAAGTACATGTAAAACTAGGTAAATTAGGTGGATTAAAGAAATAAAAAAACCCTAGCTGTAATACTGTAAAATTGTAATTGTCAGAAAACATATTAACTATTAAAACACAGTATTTTTCAAGTGTTAGTAGTAGGCCAGTCATGCATGTATGTTGCCCATTTATATATAATATTATAATATACTGAGCACACACTTACATGCATTTTAAATTTAAAAGTTGTGTTAAATATTAATGATCAATTCATTGGTAATTAATCAAATTGTTGTTTTATTTCCTATTACTGCCTGTGGTATTTTACATACATTTAGCAATTTATTTTGTTTCCCTTAGTTAATTATATATATATAATTGTATATAGTATGTATTTGCTCCCTTAATTAATATCATTAAGTAAATCAGGTATACCTGAGGTCTTGACATGCATGCATGTGCATTATTATTTATAGATTATATACTCTGATAACACTATTATTTATTAAAGCTTAATTGACTAATTAATCAGAAGGTTGTGCACTAGCTGTTTATTGTAGAAAAAAACTTTAATCACAGCCAAAAATTATTGTAAATGTGAGTGTTTCAAAAGCGAATAAAAATGCATTCTGAGCTAGCTTTTATATAACAATTAGTGTGCTAGTATATATATAATTTTATGTAAATGGCAACAATTACAAATAATTGGTATAGCCTTAATTCAAACTGCTTCTAAACACTTGAAAAATACTGTTAGGTTTTCTGATAAAACAAACAAAATTGGAACCCAAGAATTACAGGGTTCTTTTTATTCCTTTAGGCTGTATTCATAATGTTTATACCTGACAGGGGGAGGGGGGCAGGTGATTTTTAAGGGGATCCCTGAATTTGTTTTAACAGGCTTTAGAAGGGGGAATATTAAAATTTATTTATGAAAGGTTGGGTGGATTAATGTAATTTTTTTAATGTTTGTCAAACAAAGACCTACGTATTTACACTTAAAATGGTACGTGCACAGAATGGCTAATTAATGCCCTAAATAGAGCTAGCTTAAGAAATGCAGGAGAATGCACTTGCAATAATCTAAAATCTAAAAACCTTCCCGGTCCCCCCCAGAACACTTTTTCTTAAGGTTGCATGCAGCTAGGAATGCCTGATGTAAGGAATTAATGATAATGTTTTATATCTATTAAATGACAACATATTCTTGGAATACCATGCAGCAACAAATACTTTTTACAGACACCAAATTAGTGGTAGTTAATAACAGTTAATTTTATGGTTTATTCTTAGCTTTTCTTCATATTGTAGTATTAAACAGAGTTTCACGGCCCAAAATGACAGTTCTGTAAAATTATGCTTGTTAAATAATGCTAGTTTGCATATGGAAATGGCCTGGGGGGAGTGCTTGCAGGGACGGCGGTGTATTAAATTTTTGAAAGGATGGAGGGGGGTTGCTAAAATTATTTAAATAAGCAGTTTATTCTGGGGGGAGTCATAAAAATATGACGTAATCTGAATAAATAACCTGCCCCCCTGTGGTATAGTCATAATCAATGCAGTCTTTAATTTACTTCCAATATCACAACTGAAAAGTTCAAAAGCTGACCATGGGATAGCTAATATTTATAAAGGAAGGCATGAAATCATGTACATTCTCTTGTTGGCCAGGCACAAATAATGGGTTCAAGCCTGCATGTATTGGACAATAAAGAAGTATATTTTGTTGTATTTATTGCAAATATTGTTACTGTAAAGTAGACTTCAACTCTAAGGAATTAGGGGTGGAAATGAAACAAATCAGTATAACCTAGGAAAGAGTATAGTCTTTATAAACATATAACCTGCATAACCCTACTTTCCTTCCCCCACCCTCATAAAGAATACCAAAACCATACACAAATTCACAAGTACCCCACCTCCAATATTTTGATTGAAAATGACCACCAAAAAAAATAAAGATTGTTGGATAACCCATAATTTCCCTGAAGAAATTTAAATTATAAATTAGTACCTTTCTCTGACCTGGTACAAATGTAAGAAATACATACATATATATGAATGTTGTTTTATAACTCTGCAGAATGTATTGGCAAAGTAAATACGGATGGGCGAAAGTAATTGGAGGGGGGGGGGGGGGGGGGGGGATTCTGCGAGTGCTAAACAAAGGACTTTTTATTATAGTATAATTTACAAATTAAAAATAATACATTTTATTATGATATCACGACAATTTTTTTATAAAATATTCTTTGTTCCTTTTGGGGATTCTACCATTCTTCCGAAGTCGGAATCTGCCCCTGAAGTGTGTCTTCCCTTTATAAATTGAGCTACTTGCGGTCCAGAAAATATTTATTAACGCGCGAAAACGTCTCGCCAAGTTCGCGTAAATCATAAAGTCGTGAAAGGCGAACACGAAAGAGTAATGCGTTGATCGTTGTGCCTTGCATAAGGAAATTTGTTTATTTTACATTAGCACTTTATTATAGGGGTATTTATTACCTTTCATATTTGAGAAGATCCCCTTGTCCGGATCTCTCTGTAAATACCGAGATATATATAATCGCTTCGCACAACCAACAAAATTATAAAAACAAAGCCTAATGTTTTTGTATCGGGAAAAGAATCATAAGTAGTTCAAGTTTACAAGGTCTTATAATTTTTAATTAGGAAACTTAAAATTCTCAACTTTTCGATTGATGTCCGGAAACTACGCAAAAATGTCTGAACAAGTACTGAATTGCACTGTTCAGGAAACAAGAGTTGTCGAGATTTTTCAAACCCTTATTCGGCTCCAGCGGTTAGAAAAATCCAGGTTCAATAGTATTAAAGAATACTGAAAATCCCACGATCCCGCGCAAAAGCCGGTGCCGAATTCGTAATCTTCCGCGAAAATGAAACATGAACTACAAGTTGCCGCCAGCCACCCACTGCGTATTATTTCTTACTGACCCACTGCGTATTATTTCTTACTGACCCACTCCTCCCTTTATTATGGCAACATCACGTGGTTTCTTGAATTACGTCAACCCAGTTGTCAAAATTGTACTAGCACCACCCCGAAAACAATTTCCTTTCCCCAAGTCCGCCATCTTTGTCCGCCATCTTGGATTGGGCGCGCAAGGCCTCATGGTAAAGTTGTTCATTGATCTGAACTGGGGCCCAAAAAAAAAATTTGCCCGGGGAGGGCTTTGATTTCGGGTGTTTGTAAAACGCGGATACGGATGGCGGATGACGGATGGCGGATGGCGGATGACGGATGGCGGATGGCGGATATGTTAAAATATATGGAAAAAATATATTTGGTTGAGCAGCTCTGGTTTTGATTCTACGCGTTTTGTGTGCTTCACTCGGGATGTATACATAAAAAATATCAGCTAGCGTACCGAATTATGTTATTACGTGTTGATATTTTCTCCATTTTCTCCTCCGATTAGTCTTTCTTGCTTTCGGCACAGCAGTGCAAACCCTGCTAGCAGAACCCTCTCTCATGCGCCACGGTATCTGGATTTCCATTGGCCAAGAAAAACGAGACAGTAAACATTGTAGATTTCCTATTGTTAACGGCAAGAGGGCGTGGGAAAAATAAAATAAATTTCCTTCGTCGAGCGTGATGTTGCTTTCATTGAGGTTTGACACAGCTGCTTTTAACGCTACTTCGAACTCGCTCACGCTCATGTTCACTCCAAAAACAGATGACATCTTGAAACTGCAGATTCTAGACTGGGCAGTGTTTTACAGTTAATTTCACAAAACTTTGGCCGCGCGGATTGCCAAGTTCGTTTGGAACTTGGGAACTATTTTCCGAAGTACGCAAATTACTTTTGTACCTGTCAATCAAATTGTGATCTTCCAACTACTGAACTTTGGAACTTCGGTCTGAACTTCACAACAAAGTTCGATCCCATTTTATTATGGAATATTCTCTGTAACCCGGCTCACAAGCACTACTGTAGTACTGAGTGAGACAGACGAACTAAAAGGCTGGATGGGAAATTAGACGATGATACATTTTTGCTTAAATTATAAAATGGGATCGAACTTCACCGCCAACTTCTCAACTTCGTGAGCAACTTTGTTGTGAAGTTCTGACCGAAGTTCCAAGATCACAATTTGATTGACAGGTACAAAAGTAATTTGCGTACTTCGGAAAATAGTTCCCAAGTTCCAAACGAACTTGGCAATCCGCGCGGCCAAAGTTTTGTAAAATTAACTGTAAAACACTGCCCAGTCTAGAATCTGCAGTTTCAAGATGTCATCTGTTTTTGGAGTGAACATGAGCGTGAGCGAGTTCGAAGTAGCGTTAAAAGCAGCTGTGTCAAACCTCAAGGAAAGCAACATCACTCTCGACGAAGGAAATTTATTTTATTTTTCCCACGCCTTCTCTTGCCGTTAACAATAGGAAATCTACAATGTTTACTGTCTCGTTTTTCTTGGCCAATGGAAATCCAGATACCGTGGCGCATGAGAGAGGGTAAGAGAAAAGAACCTCTGCTAGCAGGGTTTGCACTGCTGTGCCGAAAGCAAGAAAGACTAATCGGAGGAGAAAATGGAGAAAATATCAACACGTAATAACATAATTCGGTACGCTAGCTGATATTTTTTATGTATACATCCCGAGTGAAGCACACAAAACGCGTAGAATCAAAACCAGAGCTGCTCAACCAAATATATTTTTTCCATATATTTTAACATATCCGCCATCCGTCATCCGCCATCCGCCATCCGCCATCCGCCATCCGCCATCCGCCATCCGTCATCCGCCATCCGTATCCGCGTTTTACAAACACCCTTTGATTTCGGTACCAGGGGAATATGGGGTACAAAGATATTACAAAAGAATGCAAATTAGGATGAAGACTTTATATCAAGAATACCAATGAACATGAAATTTTATATAAAGTTTCATCCTAATTAAGAATTCACTGATAAAGACCCAAAGATAGCAAAAAGTGCACGGAACATAAGGTACCTAGATAATAAATTTTGCACTAAATTTACTAATATCAGCAGACTACCGAGATACACAGATAATATTTTTAAAATGAAGTTATCCAACTACCATTACTTGTTTACCGAGCCACTGTTTAGTTTAATTATTAAAACCAAACTCAAAGCCGTAAAATAATAAAAACATGCATTAAACTTACATATTTTGTGCCGGAGCCAAAAATTTAGAGTCTGCCGTCATGTCAGTCACATCGCTTTCCAAGTCTTGAACTTTATCGAGGTAAACTACGACACCAAATCCTTCAAGTGCAGGTTATTCTTACATTGCGAAACGCCGCTTCAAACAACATAGTATGGTAATTTATTCATGTCCTTCCTTGAGATATTCGTAATTGCCGGCGGTGATTACTCGAATATTTTGCATGGCGTTGTGAATACAAAGGTTCAATGGTTCATTAAGTAACCATTCCCTTGAGATGTGCGACTTTCTTTCATTGCATTCTTGAAGCGTTTTTGAAGCCGTTTAAAACACTCACAGCACGTGTTTTATCAAGTCTAAAAATTATCGGGCTTCGCCCTCGAATTTTTAAACTTGATAAAACACTGCTGTTCGTGTTTTAAACAGTACTTATCAAACTCATTAATAATTCATGAAGCAAACACAAAGGAAATCAATGAGCGTGGAGGGAGGGATCTGTAAATCTGATACAGATTTCGTCCTGATTTACATAAACTTTGGCTTCGATTTTCTCGGCCAAAATAAGTCGTATCGCCAAAATAACTGAAAACATGACACTCTTCATCTAGACGTTTGATAAGTAAAATAAAGAATTCGCGTCCGATCTTTCTTTTTCTAACATTTCAAAAACTCATGAATAATTAATGAGCATGTTGTCCAATCAAATGAAGCAAATCAGTCACGTGCATGCCCCTTTATACCTGATAAAATCTCATCATTCTAAAAAGCCCGCGGAGGGATTTGAATTCTGTCCCAGGGGGAAACGGGTTAATGATTGAGACAATTATGGATAAGCACCTTGCAACTCTTGGCATTTCTATTCATGTTTCAGCTTTCTCATTGAATTGCTAAATAGGATGAACGTTTTATATAAAGAATACTAATGAACATGGAAATATATATAAAGTTTCATCCTAATTAAGAATTCACTGATAAAAACCCAAAGATAGCAAAAAGTACACGGAACATAAGGTACCTAGATAATAAATTTGCACTAAATTTACTAATATCAGCAGACTACCAAGATACACAGATAATATTTTTCAAATGAAGTTATCCAACTACCATTAAGTGTTTACCGAGCCACTGTTTAGTTCCAATTATTAAACCAAACTCAAAGCCGTAAAATAATAAAAACGTGCATTAAACTTACAAACATCCTCTTCATATTTTGTGCCGTAGTCAAACATTTAGAGTCTGCCGTCATGTCAGTCACATCGCTTTCCAAGTCTTGAACTTTATCGATGTCAACCACGATACCAAAATCCTTCAAGTGCAGCTTCTTGCCCAAGCATTGCGAAACACGTTTTACAACAACATCCAATTTTCTCGCTTTCTGATTAGCTCTCCGCTATATGCACAATAAGTACATACAATGAAAATGACGTCACTCGCAAGCTGTGGTAGCTTTGCAAAGTGCTTTCCCGGGGAAGTTTGTGAATTCAAATGGTGTTAACTTCGCTTCCAAAAACAAGAAAGTGAGGATTTCACAAGCATTTTATTACTAGGAGAAGTTAATCGGTGAGTCAAACTTCTTTGTAGTGTGCCATTTGGCAAAATGAGAGTTTTCTCTTGAGTGGAGAAAGTTTCGGCGAATTTGTAATCAGACTTTGTGACTAGACTAGTTCTCTCACAGCTCAGAAGTTTTGAATTATATAACAATAACTTTTCTGATCTAGAAAAAAAACAAGAAAGGATTTCACATGCATTCCATCAATTACAGAAGTTAATCGGTGAACTAAATTGCCATTTGTCTAAGAAAGCTTTCTCTCGGCAACGGTAATTAGGTGAAGTGTTTACGTTTTGACTTTCAATGGCCTTTTTCGACTCGAAAGCAGTTTATTACGCATTCATTTGAAGCTATAAGTGCTTCGTCGTTGTAAAAAAACAAATCGCACACATTTTGCCATTGTCTGAACTCGTATTGATCATAGAAATTACGCCGTAAAATGTCCAAAACTTTGCAGTGAAACAACTCGCTACGCTCGTTGTTCCACTTGAGTTTTGAACATTTTATGACGCCATTTCTATGATCAATACGAGTTCAGACAATGGCAAAATGTGTGCGATTTGTTAACTTCAAACAACATAGTATGGTAATTTCTTCATGTCATTCCATCGCGTTGTGAATACAAAGGTTTAGACCTGATAAAACACGTGCTGCGAGTTTATTAAACGGCTTCAAAAACTTATAATGAAGGTTTTTGAAGCCGTTTAATTTGCGCCCTCGAGTTTTAAACCTGATAAAACACTGCTGCTCGTTTATTAAACAGTACATAAAATAATCTTGTAAATTATACGTTGCTCTTAACTGGGAGCCAGTGTAACTGTATTAAAATAGGGGTGATGTGATCATACTTGTGAGCTCCTAATATCAAGCGTGCCGCTGAATTAAGAACACGCTGTAACTTTCTAATCTGATCCTGTGGAAGTCCATACAACAGTGCATTGGCATTATCAAGCAGCATGAACAAGCGTTTCAGTTGTCTGAAACGACAGATATTTTCTAGCACGAGTAATGGTTCTAAGGTGATAAAATGCTGACTTACAAATGTTGTTAATATGTATAGGCATAGTAATAAATTTATCTAGTGTGACACCAATATTTCGAGCATGAGGCACTGGAGTGATTATATCTGAGCCTACAGTCAGTGAGGAGAAAAAAAGTTTAGGCCGAAATTTAGAACTCAGAATCAGAAGTTCCGTCTTATCCGTATTAAGCTTCAACTTGTTCACTGCCATCCAGTCAATAATGTCTACTAAACAGAGTTCCACACAAGACTTGACTTACTCAAGGTCATCCTGGTCCTTATTGTTAAAATAAGCATAAATCTGAGTATCATCAGCATATATAGATGAAATCTCATGTCATGTGATCGTAAAATGTCTCCCATCGGTGACGTGTATATCAGATATGATATAGGCCCCAGTACCGACCCGTGCGAAACGCCCCATACTATGTCATGACTGTCTGAGATAGCTCTATTGACATGCACAGCCTGGGTGCGACCAGACAGATAAGACCTGAACCAGCTCAATGCATCACCCTTAATCCCAAATTTAGAAGACATTCTACTAAGCAAGATAGTGTGATCTACCGTGTCAAATGCCGCTGATAGATCTAATAGCAGCAATAGGACACTAGAGTTCTCATCTATTTCACGAAGTATGTCGTTCTGTACATGAATCAGTGCTGTCTCACAACTATATATGAAATTGCTTATAGGCAGATCAGTTGGAACAGTTCATCGAAAATTTGGAAAGTCCTCATAATCCAAAGTAGACTTCTTGAGAGTTGGGTGCAAAGCAGCTTTCTTGAGAGTTGATGGAACACAACTACTTGCCAAAGATGAATTAACGATATCAGCAATAACAGGCAGAATCACATCTAGTTGAACAGAGAGTATCTTCGCTGGAACAGGGTTGAGTCCATAAGACTTTAACTTGGTATTTCTCAAAATATCAGACAGGTCCTCGACAGTAGTCGGAGTAAATGTATCCAAACAGCAGGATAACTCCGGGTTGTCCAACTGAGGAAACACCGAGGCAACATATGATGATGGAGTATTCAAATTTTGCCTGATTTTGGAGACAATTGTCAGTCAAATTGGTCCGCCAAAGAAAGCGTAAAGCGTATTAAGTAATAATAGAACGGTGCAAGGATGCCAGTTTGTACGGTTTGAGAATAATTATATTTGACCAATATTTCGGCTGGCACGGCCAACCTTCATCCACACGTAAACAATGGAGCTCCATTTTCACAAATCTCCACTTTGATCTGGTAGCGTTTTCAAAAAGATGACTCGGTCTTCGATCTCAAGAGATTCAAGTAACAAAGACTTGGCCGCCATGTTGGATGAACAAGCAAGAGAAGCTAACGAGGAAAACTTTGTTAAAGGAACCAAGATGGCGGCGATGACGTAACATGCACCCCAGTAGTAGGTTTTGCAAGGTCAGCCTCGAACTGAGCAGTTTCAGAACGAGTTTAGATGAGCAAAAACAAAGGTTTTATCCTCCTGGGACTCAACATGGCGGCCATGTGAGAAGATGTAACTATTGGCCGGTAACAAAACGAGCAGGGGACTGGAACCGAGTTTCTCAGAATTACTCTAATTCTAAAATTAAGTTCATCACATGATAGAGCATGTTGAAATTAGCATGTGTGCCAAGTTTGACGTGATTCGAGTGAATCTCGTCTGAATTATAAGCAATTGAAATTTCTTTGTCCCTCCAACTTTTTACAATGAATGTATGGTTTGGAGGGACAACGTTAAAAAATAAGAGAGTTTGTATGGGAAAATTGACACATTTGATGCCTTCTAGCATCGTCAATATTGAGCCAAAGTTCACGAAACTTTCCAGACTAGCTAAGTTTGATCTGTTCTTTTGGAAAATAATGCTCACTTTGACTAGTTATTAATTGAATTAGTTTTACTGACTCGGTTCCAGTCCCCCGCTCGTTTTGTTACCGGCTAATTGAAGTATGTCGTATATCTAATATAACGGCGCCGGCGAACTCCATCACGTTTACATTATTCTCACATAAGTATGCGCCTATATAGTTAAGTAAGGGTTGGAGGGTGCACGAGGCCTTAATTAAGCCATTTGTTTTTTTTCTCTCCTGTAGCCTACACTTTATTTTTTTATTGAGAATCCATCGCCAATAATTTCGGTCTTCGCGCTCGCTGCACGTAAACGGTTTTTCACATAAATGACTCTAAAAATGTCCTCAGACCGGGCTCTTTGGAGACCGGTTACCGGATAAGTTTAGAAGCGGTACGAGATTCGTACGTTTAGGCCTTGTGTATCTACACGGATCTACATGTACTCTATATGTACAAGTTTGAGACCTGTAAAAAAACAGGTCTAGTTCTGTACCTGTGCAGGTATCGAATTAGCCGGGTACCAGTGTAAACCTAACTGTTCCGGGATTGTTTTGTTACCGTTTTCAATTCGTACCATGTAACCGTAGCTTTGGCCCGTTTCAGACAGTGAACTTGTCATACGTCGAATCCAATGCTAATAAGCTAATCTATTGTTATGCTAATGACCTAATCTATTGTTATGCTAATAAGCAAATCTAGCGTTAAGCAAATAAGCTAATCTATTGGTATGCTAACGAGCTAATATATTGTTATGCTAATGAACTAATTTATTGTCATGCTAATACCCGAAGATAGCGTTACGCAAATGAGTTAATATATTGTTATGTCAATGAGCTAATCTATCGTTATGATAATTAATGAGCTACTCTATTGTTATGGCTAATGAGCTACTCTATTGTTTTGGCTCATTAGCATTGAATTCAGCGCATGAAAAGTTCGCCCTCTGAAACGGGCCTTAGTGATAAGGCCGGGTTTCTTCTTAATAGGCCATTTTGACGATGTTGCGCGCGCATTGAGAACAATATACATGCAATCAAGAAAACAAAAAATCGTCATGCAACATTGAGTTTTGGCGGGCCACATTCCGTTTTTTGGCGGGCCACATGCTTTTGTTTTCAATGCGTGCGCAACATCGTCAAAATGGCCTATATAGTCAAAATAATCGTACTTCTATTACTTCTAGAAAGACAGTACTGAGAATTCGATGGTAGTTGCCCATTTATGTCGGTTCATAACGAGGCTTTTGAATGATTTTTTGACAAGTTAATGTCTTCCTTTTGTAATTGAATTTTTGTCGAAATTTCAATGGCAGGGATTCGCGCGCTAATGCTCCACTACTTTGGCATTGATCCAAATGTGCGATGAACTCGACCTAAGGAATTCATTTGTATTAGCTACAATATATTTTGATGTTTTAAAATAATTTTCGAATGTCAAAATGTCTTAAGTTCATACACTACTAATTATAAGTAATTTTTAAGCCCTTTAGGGAAAAGTAATCAGTAATGTCTTTGCTTGTTGATGGAGCTATACGAAATTAACAAAAGCCTATCTATCTATCAACTTCATTACCAGCCACACTGTTAACCCGTATAATAACACAAAGACATACTTCCAGTCGTATTAACTACTAACCGACGAAGAGTTTGATATGCTTTAATATAAACCACACTCGCACATCATATTTCAAAACTCTGTTTTCTGAGTTGGGACGTCCATTTCTTTGATTAAAGTGCCAGTGTTCCAATTAAATGTTTTCTAACGATCGAGATTTTCCCGCCCTCTCAGATTGATTTGACTTAGACAAATTATGAGCAAGAAGAGTTATCGTGTGCTACCAACATCGCGATTGAATCAACTAAATAGGTGCTATACGTCGGTTCAAAAAATTGTCATAAAATAATTGTCATGATAAAATATTGAATTCAATTTTTCTTTGTCAAAAGAATATCTTGAGACAAAATAAATTGAAACAAACATTAATTCCTCTGTTTGAATAATAAACATACACCTCTAAATATAGGCAAACGTATATGATTGTATAGGTAAGTATAAAAATAAGTGACTTGCGAACTCCTCGCTAGTCTATTTAATTGTCAGACGTTTCGGCCTTCGGCCTTGTATTATGATATTATATATATATTTCGTTACCTTCCGTTGGCAATGAATTCCAAAGCAAGTCGCGACCGAGATCCGTTGGCAATGAATTCCAAAGCAAGTCGCGACCGAGATAGCAGCTGTTAGTGCCAAGCCAATTAAAAGACTAACAGTAGCATGGAATTTCCCATCCATCTGAAAATACACCAGTCTGTATACAGATACAGGAACATGCCCTAAGTTGATGCTCCAGATATTGATATAAGAACTGCCAAACGTAATAGCAATGCTGGAAAGCCCAACCAGAAGTATGGCAACTGAAGTTTTTATTTTTTATTTCAACGATTTGTAGTAAACAGGAAATGTTATCGCTACGAATCGATCCGCTATCATCAGCATCATAGAAAAAAATATTCAAGTACAGGAAAAGCTTGTTGAAACAGGACGTCAGCCAAGATGTCAACCCTCCTCCAACTGCTTGGGACATATTATAAGCTATGTAAATCGGAATGTTGATGAGAGAATTAAGCAAGTCAACCAGCGATAAATTTGCTATGAGAAAATTTGATGTTATTCGTAGTTTCTTGAAGCGAATAAGCAACATACCAATAGAGCCATTCCCAATGATGGAGCTTGATAATAAAAGAACCAATAATGTCACTTGGACAACTCGTACGAGTTGTTTGTTTGAAAAGCTTGTAAGGTGTACAGCATTATCCCTCATGTCGATACAGTTCCAGCGTTGTATTCCTTTGTGCGTTAGTTAAAACCTCCGGCTTTCACAGAAAAACACATGTCAAATACTAATATCAGGAAAAAGGAGATACGTGCGAAGAGTTTAGTTACTATAGCAACCGTAAAAATAATGGAGCAGCAAACTATTGACGAACTGAACTGATTGATTGATAAATCTTATACTTTAGATGTTCGAGAAAAACAATGTATCTAATTATTTTTGCCATTAATTTGTAATTCTTACAGCAAGTTTTCCATGCAAGTTTTCCATTCCTTTATGCGTGCAGGAAAATTCGAGAGAAGAGGAGGAATTAAGGAGACAACGAAAACGCTTTCTATAAACTTGCCGCCGTAAACACGTAGCGAAACCGGTTTACTAAAACAGGTTTTTTCAAAAAGATATTTACTGCGCATAAGCAATGGTGGCAAGATGTCGCTGGAATTTGTCCTTTCTCCACTTTTTCCTGCCTCGAGAGACTCCATCAGTAAGAAATTCCAATTTGTGCGACTGTAATGGTCGCCACAGAAACGATTAGTACCTATGACTTTCCATATTTACAATCCAGACTTAATATAAAACGCGTCAGATGCTCATGCCAAGCTAAGAGTCCTTCATTCCTTACATAATAGGGCCATGTATAGGAGAGCAAGTTACCCGCTTCTTATCTAAGCGGCGACTCAAAAAATTGCTATTTAGACGAGGGCTTCATTAAGCCGCGGCTTGAGTAAGTTGCGAACTTCAGTTTTTGAACTTGCTCTCGTATAAATGGCCCCTAATGGTTCTTGTAATAGCTGTCTGGTTCTCACGTATTCTGAAGCTGGGAACTCGTATAGAGTCGAACCCGCGAGATCGCCAACGTTATCAAAACTACGCGCATACGGTTAAACGCCTGAATTTCTGTTCCGGGCATGAACAAAAATATTTTCAGTGATTTTCATATAAACTGATGACCCTAGCACACCTGTGGGATGACTAATAAACTGTGCGCAAATCTAGTCTTCAAGGAAACTATTGCATATCCTTTAAATCAAGCATTAAGGGAGGGGACTTTGATTCTTTGTAGCCAATTGACCGATTTATCTTGTACATTTGTTGTCCCAATTCAGGTCAGACACCTGACTTTTCGGCCATCCCTTCATGTAGGACGACACGAATTGCTACCAAATTGTATTCTATTGTATTGTATTGTGTTGCGTTCTATTGTTGTATTGAATTGTATTGTATTGTATTGTATTTTTGGTAAAAATTCGTGTCGTCCTACATAAAGGGATTGCCGACTTTTCCCTTCAGTAATGCTTCTTGTTTTTCTGTATCGAAAGAGGAAATGTACAAATTCCTCTAATTGGAAAACAAACTACTCATGTCTGAATCCTCTGGAGAGCTGTCACATGATCTGAATTAAGACAACAAATGTACGAGCTAAATCCATACATGCGCAGAACCATGACATACCTCCTTTAAATTAATTGTAATTGGTAATGTGCAATCAATCTCAAGAGATTCAAATAACAAAGACGTGGCCGTCATGTTGGATGAACTATCAAGAGAAGCTAACGAGGAATCATTTGTTAAAGGGAACGAAGATGGCGGTGATGACGTAACGTGCACCCCAGCAATACCGGCGTAGAATCCAAGAATAGTTCCCGGATATACTATCCATCCCAAAGGGCCTTTTGGGTGGTGTTATACACAGGGGTGGGGGGAGGGGATAAGTACTATGGGATGGGATTAATCCCGGTGTATACGGTGTCGACAATCCCGATAATCTAGATAATGATTCTATCGAATATGTCCAAATTAAATTCTGCAAAATGTTACTTGGAGTGGGTAAATATTCTAGCAATAATGCCTGAATGGGAGCAGACTCAAAATACAGAAGTATAAAACAAAACTCACTGATTCCCGAAGGGACAGTCATTATGTGATTTGTATAGACAAGCTTTACTATCTGATACGACCGAGGTATGTCGTCTTCTCTTCGGGAAGCTGCTTTTCAACTGCCAGCGTCGCTACGACATTTTTAGGATCGTTTTGTGTCTTTCTTGCATCCTTCTTTAATAGCTACTAATTTCTCTCTCTTGCGCTTCATAAAGATGTAAATTGTTTCTTTGGAGCTGGTTCCATTTTGAATGCTTTCTTTCGGCGAAAAATGGTCAGCTTTTGATAAAGATCTAGACGTTTTAGTAAACAAATATTTCCCGCCTTTAGCTAGCCAGTAGCGCGCGCGACACATCACACCATCTTCTGTCACGATGTGATCACGTGGCGGGCAACATTGGATTTCGATGACTGCCACATGACCCTGAATCAGCCAATGGATGCGTGCGTTTTGTATGGAGAACTTATGGCTATGGGTGCGTTCGATTGACCGTTTTCCGGAATAAGAATACACAGAATTATCACTACAAATCGCTTGTGTTGGGATTTTTTAGTCACTGGAACACTAAATGTATCCTGAATATAACATTTCAGCAAACGTTAGTAGCTTATAGTGCAAAATGTGCCGGGACCAGTGATTTCCAGAGATTATTCCATCTATTATTATTCCGGAATACGGTCAATCGAACGCGCCCTATGTAACAAGATTTGGATTCTCATAAATTATGGCTCCCTTTAATCAAACAAAGAATATTTGATAATGAATACAGACATGGACAAGTGAAATTCATAACAATGAACGCAAACGTAACAAACTGCGAACATTCCGACTATTTAAAACAAGCTATAATTATCTATTAAAAACTGTCACTGTCCTGAAACACAGAACAGCCATGACCTAATTGAGAATCAGCAACCACAGTCTAGAAATTGAAAGAGGAAGGCATGCGAGACCTTACCAAAAACCTGAAGAACGAATTTGTTCACAGTGTGGAACCGAGGTTGAAGACGAAATTCACTTTCTGGTCAGATGTAGAAATGACGATCTATTAGAACTGAACTTTTCTCATCAATTAGCTCAATTCTCAATAAGAATTTAACTCACATAAATGAGAACGTGAAATTTCGTCTCATTATCGACCCACCCCAATCCCTCCAAGTATTAAGTGCCAAGTCTATTTACGAATGCTTTGAAAAAAGGCGTCGATGCGCGCGTTCTTCAACTTTTTAGATGTCAATAATTATTCCATTTTATCCACTAGTTACCCCTTTACTCGGTGCTTCGCAGCTCGTTGATCGCCGCTTCGCGGCTCTTCTCTCTCTAGAAAACCTCTGGAACCTATTTGTCACAATTATATCTTGAGGCTGTGTCAATGTCTATCCCGGTTTCTTGGAACCCGTCCCTCCCCCCCTCCCCCAAATAGGGATGAGTGATATATTAGAGATAAATTTCAAGCGTGTTTGTCAACATCGAAGTAATTTCCCGAGCCGCTTCTTCGTTAAGCGGCGTTTGAAATTACACGTGAAATTACAAATTACGCATGAAATTTCAAGTTAAAATTAGGGAGTAATTTGTCCTCTATGGTATTAATGGGGAAATCTCGCGCAAATTCAAAGAGAAGAGGTAATAACGAAGATTTTGCGAAGGTAAACACTAATACTCTGTGAATGCTTTTCTGGTGTTTCCCTGCATGCTAACAGAGTTATTTTCCTTTCCAAGAGGAAAATATAGCAATATTTTACATTTAAAATAAAGTTTTTGAGCAGCTTGAAATACTCATGGTTCGAACCAACTGTGCCGAACCGAGTGAATGGCAGGTATACTAAGCTATTTCATGCAATATGTACCGTAATTTATCGCAAGCTGCGAACAGCTTTTCTGCTTGTTTGTGTGACGTTAGATATGATTTATCAATAAAGTACTTCATAAACAACCAGATCTTCTAATCGCGGTTCATTTCAATCCCCCAAGAGAGACGTCTGAGATTCGAGCCAGAAAATTCCATAATGATGACGTAATATCTACCCAGATCCAGGTAGTGATTCTGATTGGTTGAATCGCTCACATTATGAATACAAAAATAACGTTATTCTCAATGCGTCATAGACTCATCGTCTTGGTAGTACAAAGCTCTTCAGCTGGTCAAAGATTTGCCTTTTGAAGTTAATTTAAGCTTAATATCGTCAATCTCCAAAACTTACTTATGTAAGAGGTGTCTTCGAATCTGAAAAATCTGAGCAAAAGTGAGATGCAACTAGGGGTTGAAGCCCGTAGAACGATCAAGAAGAGAAGGCTGTTATTTCCCGGCTCTGCTATCAGAGCCTGAAAACAGCCGCGCCTCAGCTTCAATATATGTCTGACTTCAGAAGTAGATTTCAAATAAGAAGAACAAGTGGTAGTGCTAGTTGATTGTACGGGTGACAAACCAACGCCAGCGAGTTGGAACTGCGTGCCGGTATTTTCAACGGTGTACTTGGAGTCTGATAATTTATTGCATCGCCCTTTGGGTAGTCTTGTCCGGTTACCAAATCTGCGTTTAGATTCTCCGAAGCCAAAATTTCACTCAATCTATTTCTGCTGCAAAATGCAAAATGGCGGACGAAGGCTAGAACGTGTTTGCCTGAGAGCGCATCAGATTGAAGTTCGGAGATTCTTGGGACGTATTAATTGTTGTGCTCGTTTCATACCTGAACTCGCTACTACTGCGGAGCCTCTAACAAGGGTAACACGACAAAATGTGTCTTTTGTGTGGGGTCAAGAGCAGAAGACAGCATTTGAGCAGCTTAAGCAGAAACTTGCTAATGCAGAGACATTAGCATATCATGATTCAAGTGCTCCTACACAGGTTATTGCAGATGCCAGTCCTGTTGGACTTGGGGCAGTACTCGTACAAATGCAGAATGGAGTGCAGCGTGTTGTTGCATATGCAAGCAGAAGTCTATCTGACACAGAATGTCGATATTCTCAGACTGAGAAAGAGGCACTAGGCTTAGTCTGGGCTTGCGAACGATTTCATGTTTATGTGTATGGAGTCAAGTTTGAGCTTGTTACGGATCACAAGCCACTGGAAGTTATCTACTCGAGCAAGTCTCACCCATCTGACCGGATTAAGAGATGGTTTCGAGGCTTCAGCCTTATGATTTTACAGTGATACATATGCCGGGTCGACAGAATATTGCGGACACACTCTCACGTCTAGTCAAGAGCAAGCCTCACAACGGATGGAACGTTGCGGAAGAGTATGTTCGGTATGTCGATGTCGAGTTTTAAGCCTTACACATGAAGGACTCGGCCGGACACCAGGGCGTAGTTAGCAAAGCAACGCCTACGCACTAGGGTCTGGTGGCCTGGCCTGGACAGAGAAGCAGAGAGGAAGTGTAGATCGTGCCATGGATGTCAGTTCGTTAGCAAACCGTCGGATCCAGAACCAGTGAAAGGACGGAAATTCCGGAACAGCCTTGGCAAGACCTGGCTGCAGATTTACTAGGACCACTCCCTACAGGGGAGTATTTACTTGTTGTTGTGGACTATTTCAGTCGCTTCATGGAAGTACTCATCACAAAGTCTGTTGTATCTAGTAAGATTATACAACACCTAGAGGAAATCTTTGCAGTACATGGAATCCCCATGTCACTCAAAACTGACAATGGCCCACAGTTCATTTCAGCAGAATTTGAGTCATACCTAGAGGAGAATGACATTGTGCATAGGACCTCAACACCCCTATGGCCACAAGCGAATGTAGAACGACAAAACCGCAGTCTACTGAAGGCTATTAAAATAGCACAAGCAGAAAGAAAAGACTGGCGCAAAGAACTGCATAAGTTCCTGCTTGCTTATAGAAGCACAACACACACTAAAACTGGTGTGAGCCCAGCAAAGTTGCTATTTGGCAGGGAAATTCGTTCGAAACTGCCAGATATTAGAGGAGTACATGTAAGCGTACATCCCAAGGAGTGTGAGATGAGAGATAAGGACAGAGAGATGAAACAAAAAGGAAAGGACTATTGTGATAAGCATAATAGAGCACAAGAGAGTAAACTAGAGCTGGGGATAGAGTCTTATTGAAACAACAAAAGACAAATAAACTCTCTACAACATTAAAGGATGTGCCATACAAAGTTGTTGAGAAGCAAGGAAGTCAAGTTACTGTTCAGTCACCTGAGGGAGTGAAATACAAACGCAATGTTACTCATTTAAAGAAATACTTCAGCCAGGACTCAACTGAAGCAGAACAGGAAGGTGACACAAAGGATACTTCTCTTGCAGGAGATGGCAAAGAAAGTGCTCCAAATGAAGTGGTGGATCAACCAATCAGACCTCAGCGAGAGTATCGAGTTCCAGTTTACTTGAGAGACTATCATTTGGATAAGCCATGAACTGATATATGCCTCGATGTGTTTGTCCCAGTAATAGACAGGAAAGGAGTTTTTGTTTATTTTTAAGTGCTGAACATTTGAACACTTTGAAGTTAGCTATTATTTAACTAATTTGTTAGTTGCTATGGTAATATATAGATTAGTTTGTAGCTGAGACATTAAGACACTTGAGCCATGTTAAGTCTGGGGTAAAGGGAGATTGTAGTGCAAAAATTAAATATGCCCGAACCAGTGATTTCCAGAGACTATTCCATCTATTCCTATCCCGGAATACGGTCAATCGAACGCACCATAAGGTCTTATTAAACTTCACTGACAGAGATCGAAAAACCTTGATGTAAAATATGGCGGACATTTCAAAACTATAAATTGCCGAGGCTCGTGATGACAATTATGTCAATCTCCGAAAACCGGAGATGGCTCGATGACGTAAGCTTTGGAGGCGGAAGGCCTGTCTGCTTTGTGTCAGGCTCTCTTTCCTTTTCTCTACCCAGTCTTCCCGTCTTCCCTTCTTGAGAGCCTGATACTCAGCCGTTAAGCACCCACTAACGGTGCTGACATGTACAGAAAGGCAGAGTTGATCGGGGTAACACACAGAGCTCTGAAGAGAGCTCCCGGTTCTCCCTTCATGTAGGCAGACATGAATTACTACCAAATGGGCCGCGTCATGCAAAAAGGGCCCGGACGACATGAAATGGAAATATCTTTTGAAGTTGTTCTATGTTTTGGACACTTGTGGTACCATAAGAATCTGCATCATGAGCTCCACAATCTGTTACTGACGTGTAGTGTTCATTTCATGAAATTTACAAGTGAAATTGCCAACGAAATCTACAATATGTTTACACGGGCGGTTGATCGCAATTGTAGCAGACACAAATGATAGCCTATCATGAGATGGTTATTTTAAGGTTTAACTTGTACTGCTGCTAAAATCATATTACGAGCTACGTGGGGTAGAATTACTGCAGATAAGGTATTTTTGACGAAAGAGTGGTCATGTTGTTCATCAGTCTTATTTTATTTATTACTCTTTATCGCCAGCAGGTATACATGAATGTCATACATCAAAATAATCCCCAATGATAGGATTCTTATTTTTTTGTGGTCCGATTTGTAATCGGGCATTCGCATCAAAATAACGTAAATTTCACATCAGATTTTTCTTGTCAATTTCATTAAACTGACATTTTATTTTAGGAATGAAATGTAGTGCTCCATGTCAAGAATAAAACGAAACCTTCAATCCGTAATTACGAACAGTTCATGTGAATTATTTAACTCAAATGTCGTCCAGGCCCTTTCTGCGTGACGCGGCCCAAAATTGACCTTAACCAAAACGAGTAGGAGACTTGGTACTAGTTTGTCGCGCGGGGCCTGGACAACGCGTTTGGGTAGACAGGACTTGTCTGTCTGTCTGTTGTCAACATGGCGGCGAGTGCAGCGAGTGAGTAATCTTCTCAATGTTTTCATGTTTCTTTAGCTGAAGAGGACATTCCTCGCGGGAATATTCAAGTCACTGGCCCAAGTCAGGAGCCCATAGCCAGGAGCGTCCATATCTCCTATGCAGGTGTCACAGCGTTTTTACAAGTTGAGCTATTTTTAGATTATTTCCTCCGCCATTTGTTGGGTTGCACCGTGGCGGAACAAAAGATGCTTCATTAGCTACTTTTGTCATACTAAATAACATGGCTGCTACGCTTTTGTGATTTTATTCCTTAGGAATAATTACAACTCAACAATAGCGGGAACCGTTCTAAAAATAACCTCTGTAAATTCACTAGAAGAATGTTCAAACGTTAAGGAATCATAACCGATGCTACCTAAGCGATTCACATCAAAAAGAAGGAAAAAATTAAGTGAAGCTTACAATGATACCAAATTTTCCCCAAAATACAGTAACTTTTGGACACATTCATGATACCATAGAAATATAACTGATATTGTTATTTGATTGTGGAAATTGTCACTTAACATCTCTTCTTCAAGCCCGATGCTACCTAAAGCCTGGTTTCCATATGATCGCAACGATCGCATCGATCGCACGATTCTTTTATTCTGCGTATAAATTTACGCTTCGATTCACACCGAACTCGACTCCTTTGTAATTTTACTTACGCATTGAAAATATCCCGGATGTACGCTCCAGTCTGCGCAATGCCCTCATTTTTTCCTCGGCCATGCACGGCCTCGCGCTTCTTTGGCCTGCGGACTCGCATTTCCCTTAACCTCTATCAGACTCCACAGGCCATTGTGAAGCAGGACTACAATGGGTATAGATTACTATTCTAAAAACAAAAATAAAAACCGAGAAATTAAATAAGCGCCCCCTTCAAATAAGCGCTGCCTCTCGAATTAGCGCCCCCCCCCTAAAGGTCGAAAAAAGCCTCACAAACGACCCCAACTTTTCACTGACTTTTAGCACATTTACAATTTCACTGACCAAATAGAAAAATCCCTGACAATTCCTTGACCTTGAAAATTTGATAAACTATTTGCTTCTGTTGATATTTTTAGAACTGAACCTCAACTTGACAGCTGACTTGAAATCTTATATACAGAACTCAAAACGTGAACTGATATACCATAATTATTTCTTCGAAGGTATTTGGACAAGGCACGCAAATCGCTCTAGAAAAAAAATTGTTACTCGTAGTTCACGTGTGTCACTTGTATTTTACTCGTATTTTATACTCGTGTGTGTGTTATGGAGTTATTGTTACGAAATATATGGAATTTAGATTGTTTAAAATTATTTTAAATATCAGGCATAGTTGTACATTTATGACTTTAGCTTCCGCACAAATTTATCTCATGTCTGAAAACTAAAACTGTTCTAGACATATTTTAGATAGCAATTGATGTCGGATTTGAGCGAGAACTGACGCAGTTGAAATTGCATAGTTGGGGAGCTTTGAATTTAACATGGCCAGTTATTACAGTTCTTCAAATGTGTTAATTCCAATCACTACATGATTGCTGAATCTTTGGGTCAAAATAATTTAACTTGGTAGTTGAATTTTAGTTTTGGGTACAGGGTGAAATCGGCATGTTTTGGTGCGAACTTCACTGAGTTGGTCCAGACCACACCTGGAGTATCGGACCAAGGTAAAACTCGTGTGTCACTCGTAGTACTCGTGGTATTCGTATGTCACTCGTATGTATATCGTAGTACTCGTGTTGGAATTCAAGCCTTACTTAGAATAATTTTACTTACATAACAGCAGTCTGATTTACCTTTTCGAC
The DNA here is from genome assembly GCA_030867875.1 of Actinernus sp. WN-2022. Taxonomy (NCBI): domain Eukaryota; kingdom Metazoa; phylum Cnidaria; class Anthozoa; order Actiniaria; family Actinernidae; genus Actinernus; species Actinernus sp. WN-2022. The sequence continues at coordinate 101,872,787 of JAOWCC010001634.1, forward strand.
GCTACTTCACATACTATTCGAAAATCAAATGTAAATTGCATCTTATTTGTTATTGTCACTTTATTTTACGATGTTGTCAATCGGTTTGCAATTGTATTTGTACTGTGTGACTATTATTTCACAAAATTCTCAGATAAAGAAAATAAACTTACCTTAAGAGTTTGTTGTTGTCCTGTTGTTTCTCTGGGGTCTAGAAATGGCGGTTATGGGGCATTTCTCTCACTTTGGGTTTGTCTCTCTTCTCTGTCTAAAAGAAAGGAAAGGCTGCACACTCAAATTCAAACTACGAGGCACTTGGGGCCGATTTTTCTCACGAAAACCCGTCCGATAGGCGTAATTTCCTCCGTCAGGTGAAAGGTAGATATTTTTTTTTACCCCAGAAGTTTTCAGACTTGAGAAATAATTATCCTAACTCTTCCAAACGAACTAATTTCTTTGAAAAAGCCCTCTCATTCTTCGTCAGAAACTACGTGTTAGTATCAATTCGGGCATGCTGTCAAAATTCCTCTTTCCGGCAGAGGGACAGTCAATAAATTGACAGATACTTTACTCTCTCCCCACGGGGTCTAACGTGCCGCCTATTGTACTGAGTAGCCAATTGCGTGGCTACAATTTCAAACAAGTTGACAACGCTTGACGACGGCAAGTTCCCAAAGTTCACGGGCTCAGAACTTATACATATATACCTTATTTTGAAACTGGTCTAGCAGTGAATCGGCTCTATGGTAAAGTGGTGTAGAGCGCGCGTCTCGAATCCAACGAATTGGAGTTCGATTCCCACACCAGCCAGTAACATTTTTTAAAAATTCTTTTCTCCTTTCTCAGTTTTATTTAATCTTTCCTCTATTTTAAGCTATTAGAGCCGCCTTCCACACTAAAACTTTGTTTTGCATTGGCTGTCAAGACAAGCTCCAACACGGTCATGACCTCGATTTTTATTTATATTATTATAGTACAATGATATAAAATCCTGTGAAAGTATCGAACACTATAGTTTTAATAGATTAACGTACTTTGCATGCGATCATTTGAATCAATAAAAATCCGTGAAAATTAACTGATACATCAATTTGCTTAATTATAAACTCAAACAAAGTTTTAGTGTGGAAGGCGGCTCTATGGTGGCCGAGGACTGCCACTGGGTTTTCAGGGCAGTTTTATTTTTTTAACAAATAAATGTAAAACAAAAATGCAAATAAAATCAAAATCAAACTATAAATGCAATTAAATGTAAAACAAAATGCAAATAAAATCAAAATCAAACTATAAATGCAATTAAATGTAAAACAAAATGCAAATAAAATCAAAATCAAACTATAAATGCAATTAAATGTAAAACAAAAAGCGAAGTGCGAATCAAAGTCAAACACGATTGAGATTAAAATTGAATGCATTTTGAAAAGAGATTGCAAAACAAAGTTAGTGGCAGCGCTCGGCCATGCGAAAAATTATTTTAAGTATACCTAAATGTGAAAGTAAATTTTCACATGGCCGAGCGCTGCCGCTGGTTTTCCGCAAGTTACGACGGGAGTGCCCAGGCCTCACAACCAATTACTCCCATAACCCCATGCGCGCGTTTGTTTGGGTCCGCCATTTTGTTCTGCTAACCTGGAAAGAAGATGATAAACTAAAAGAAACCATGGCCAAGCTTGTTCAGCAAGGACTCCAAAGGATGGAGGCGCTGGACTTTCTTAAGCGTGATTTCCCAGAGTATCCTTGGAGCACAAGAACTCTTGATAGGGACCAGAGCGTTGAAGTCTAAGACGTAAAGACGGCAGTGGAAAATGAACTGAAAGGCCCTGGTAAGCTTTTAGGTTACCGGGCTATGCACAAAAAAATCCACCAAGAGTATGGCCTAAATGTAACTAGAGACCAAGTGTACAATGTCATGACTGACTTGGACCCGAAGGGTCTTGAAGCACGCGGCGGCGCTGGGGGGAAGAAAAAAAGAAAGAAGGGAAATTTTACAACAAGGGGATCCAACTGGGTTCCAACTGGCTGTCTTGATACACCAAGCAGGAAACTGCTTTGGTTACGAGTCTGGACATCGAACTGTGACCCCAAAGTGGTTGGACGGTGGTATCTCGATTATCTTTACGAGACAAGGGTGATACCTGCAATGCTGAGAGTAGACAGGGGGTCAGAAACTGGGGTCATGACTACCATGCATGCCTTCTTAAGACATCATGGTGACATGGACCCGAATGACACTGTTGTTTATGGGCCGTCAACTGCAAACCAGGTAACTTTAATAAGTTATTATTTACATGGAGCCATTTTTTTAATCCATTGGGCTTTTAGGAAAGCGTGGACTGTGGAACCAACCCACAGATCACCCTGAAAATACCATTTTTTTCCAAGATTGAAGATACTGATAGTTTCCTGCAGGGCTAGAAATTAATGTAATTCGTCAGGTTTTTAGTAAATTCTATATCCTTTGGTAATTTTTCAGTAATTAATACAGCAGAAAAAATATCTTAAAAAGTTATTAAAAGATGAATTTACAAAAAAAGGCCATCAAACTATCTGAATTTCTATTTGGAAAACTACTGGTACATTTGTATCTTCAGTCTTGTAGAAAAACACTACTTTAAGGTTGTACTGTGGGTTCTGCAGTTCCATGATCACCAGATCCACGTTTTACTAACACTTAGGTCATTGCTAGGAACATTTCAAGTCAACATAATTGTGTAGGTTTGCTTTTACTGCTAGATTGAAGAATACCCCTCTATTCTTTTTAAGTCTGTTCCAAATGTCACAGTTTCTTCTGCCACTTACAATCTTATTTGAACAGACTTGAAAGCTCTGTCGCTTAGAAGTCTTTTATTGACCAATGTAGCTGGTCATAGGCAATATTCACAACATCTGCATTGAGCCATTATTATTTGTCAAACTTTGGTTTGTTTGATTCCTGGCTCATGCATTCACCTCCTTACAAAATAAACAAACCATATTTCCCACCTTTTTAAACTTGTCTGATAAGCTTGCACCTAGTTAATTACTTCTCATTTGTAATTTCATTGTAGATTGAGATGGTGGAAAGAATTGCATGAGCCAATGGAAAAATACTGTAAAGGTCATTTGTGTTGGCTTAAGGACCAAGGTCATGTACAGTTGATTCACTATGCATTACCACCTCTTGTAAGCAACTTCAATTTATTAAACTGCTATAGCAAGCACTTGCTCTGAGAAACCTTTGGTATACGTTTTTCTTGTTTTTGTTTTCTTATGTCTTTGGTAAACAGGCATGAAAGTTAACTGTTAGAAATTACACCTGATGACCACTAATGACAATCAGGAGTCTCCATAACATCCAACCACTGAGTTGGATTTTGAGTAAAAAAACGTAGTAATCATTTATGTTTATAAGAAGGGAATAGTGTCCTAACTGTGAATAAGGCATCTTAAATTGCCAACCCTTTCCAAATTTTCCTTATTTGTCTTTTTAAAAAAAAATTATAAGCAGCCATTTTTCCATACAAAATTATAAGCAGCCATTTTTTCATACAAAATTATAAGCAGCCAGTTTTTCATACAAAATTATAAGCAGCCCGTTTTTCATACACCATGGAGAGTGGACTCCATTCAACTGCTACTGAAGTAATCTACCTGCAAACTGCCAATTCACATAAGTTTTTTAATTGAACTGAAAAATATAAAAACACACTAGTAGTACTTTTGTCTCTGTATTGTTGGCCAGCTTGCTAGAAGCACTTCGAAAGAGTTTTAACATCTTGGAAAAAATGGTATTTTCAGGATGATCTGTGGGTTGGTTCCACAGTCCACGCTTTACTAAAAGCCCAATGGATTAAAAAAAATGGCTCCATGTAAATAATAACTTATTAAAGTTACCTGGTTTGCAGTTGACGGCCCATAAACAACAGTGTCACTCGGGTCCATGTCATGGTAGCCATGACCCCAGTTTCTGACCCCCTGTCTACTCTCAGCATTGCAGGTATCACCCTTGTCTCGTAAAGATAATCGAGATACCACCGTCCAACCACTTTGGGGTCACAGTTCGATGTCCAGACTCGTAACCAAAGCAGTTTCCTGCTTGGTGTATCAAGACAGCCAGTTGGAACCCAGTTGGATCCCCTTGACCTCGTTGTAAAATTCCCCTTCTTTCTTTTTTTCTTCCCCCCAGCGCCGCTGCGTGCTTCAAGACCCTCCGGGTCATGACATTGTACACTTGGTCTCTAGTTACATTTAGGCCATACTCTTGGTGGATTTTTTTGTACATAGCCCGGTAACCTAAAAGCTTACCAGGGCCTTTCAGTTCATTTTCCACTGCCGTCTTTACGTCTTCGACTTCAACGCTCTGGTCCCTATCAAGAGTTCTTGTGCTCCAAGGATACTCTGGGAAATCACGCTTAAGAAAGTCCAGCGCCTCCATCCTTTGGAGTCCTTGCTGAACAAGCTTGGCCATGGTTTCTTTTGGTTTATCATCTTCTTTCCAGGTTAGCAGAACAAAATGGCGGACCCAAACAAACGCGCGCATGGGGTTATGGGAGTAATTGGTTGTGAGGCCTGGGCACTCCCGTCGTAACTTGCGGAAAACCAGAGGCAGCGCTCGGCCATGTGAAAATTTACTTTCACATTTAGGTATACTTAAAATAATTTTTCGCATGGCCGAGCGCTGCCACTAACTTTGTTTTGCAATCTCTTTTCAAAATGCATTCAATTTTAATCTCAATCGTGTTTGACTTTGATTCGCACTTCGCTTTTTGTTTTACATTTAATTGCATTTATAGTTTGATTTTGATTTTATTTGCATTTTGTTTTACATTTAATTGCATTTATAGTTTGATTTTGATTTGATTCGCATTTTGTTTTACATTTAATTGCATTTATAGTTTGATTTTGATTTTATTTGCATTTTTGTTTTACATTTATTTGTTTAAAAAAAAGAAAACTGCCCTGAAAACCCAGTGGCAGTCCTCGGCCACCATACGGCTCTAATAGCTTAAAATAGAGGAAAAGATAAAATAAAACTGAAAAAGGAGAAAAAAAATTACAAAAATGTTACTGGCTTGTGTGGAATCGAACTCCTAATCGTTGGATTCGAGGCGCGCGCTCTAAACCACTTTACCATAGAGCCGATTCACTTGTAGACAAGTTTCAAAATAAGGTATATAATGTACAAGTTCTGAGCCCGTGATCTTTGGAAACTAGCCGTCGTCAAGCGTTGTCAACTTGTTTGAAATTGTAGCCACGCGATTGGCTACTCAGTACAATAGGCGGCACGTTGGACCCCGTGGGGAGAGAGTAACGTATCTGTCCCTCTGCCGGAAAGAGGAATTTTGACAGCATGCCCGAATTGATGCTAACACGTAGTTTCCGACGAAGAATGAGAGGGCTTTTTCAAAGGAAGGAGTTCATTTGGAAGAGTTAGGATAATGATTTCTCAAGTCTGAAAACTTCTGGGGTAAGAAAAACTATCTACCTTTCACCTGACGGAGGAAATTACGCCTATCGGATGGGTTTTCGTGAGACAAATCGGCCTCAAGTGCCTCGTGGTTTGAATTTGAGTGTGCAGCCTTTCCTTTCTGTTAGACAGAGAAAAGAGAAAAACCCAAAGTGAGAGAAATGCCCCATAACCGCCATTTCTAGACCTCAGAGAAACAACAGGACAACAACAAACTCTCAAGGTAAGTTTATTTTCTTTATCTGAGAATTTTGTGAAATAATAGTCACACAGTGCAAATACAGAGCTTGGGCTGCCTGTGATCGCGGAAGTGGGCTATTATCCCCTCCTCACCTGCAATGCAATGCAAACGCAAACAAACCCAAACCAAAGCCAACCCAAACCAAACGATGGAGTACGAACGAAATTTATTTATTACATTATTTTTTTGTCATAATACATCTCATTAATCACATCTTTGTTATTATATTCGCCTGTCAGGTTTGATTAGACAAACCTCGCGTTTTGCAATGTAAATAAACCCGACAGATTCCTCACGCTTCAAGATTGAACGCAGATGGTAGTAAGCGACATTCAGCAAGGCATTTTCGGGACTGATTTTGGGAGGGCCCGCAGACATCCATGAATTAAACGATACATGTATATCACTTCCTTTTCTATCAACTGTCAAATGATTGCACAATTTAACCAAATCTAGCATTGTACCAGGAGAGGACTTTCATCACTTCTATGTAATTTGAATTTCCAATTTCGAGTTCCAAAGAGGAGCTAATCCCTACTTATACCAGAACCTATTGCTTAAGTTTACCATATTTGCTGGAACAAGTTTGTTTGTTTCTTCTGTTGTTCAAAGCAAGGTTAACTTACCCCTAGGATTCATAGCACTAAATCTGTCATTGTAATCTGTATAGGTTACCCTCGGGTTAGCGATTTAACCCCGGGGTAGCGATTACCCTTGCTTCGAATGACCAGGCCCAGTTGTTTTATTGTCTTTGTTCCAACCTACATTGTACATATCTACGATCGTGTGTTCAAGAAAACATAGTGGTAAAATGTAGAGCCATAAATAATTACAACTTTTTAAATTTTATAGTTTGCAAATCTAGGAGATAACTTTCATGTATAGGAGATTAGAACTTCAGTCTTCTGTTCCAAAGAACCTATATACTTAACTTTCGTAGTCTACGTTTTCATGGTACCGGACGGGTTTCAACTGTTTACTAGTAGAATCTGGCTTAACTATTTGCTGTTGCTAGTGCATCAGACCATGTCTATACTTAGTCTTTCACCAACTTATTTTTACTTATTTTTACTATTATTTACTATAAGTCCTGGGCCCGCAGTAAGGATCCCCTACCATATTTTCTTGAGTTTGTTTACTAGTATTATAATTTATTGTTATTTTTCTATTATTTCCTTGTACGTTCTTTTTGACTATTAAAATGGCGAAGCTAATAAAATCTTGTTAGTAAACATTAGTGACAAGTGGCATTGTCTTGTAATTTGAAACCCTGAGTAGTCTGGAGAGGTACGCCCCTGGTCCACATCCACTAGTGGATTTGGTCACCCCTCCGTGGATTTGATTACCCCTCCGTGGATTTGGTCACCCCTCCGTGGATTTGGTCACCCCTCCGTGGATTTGGTCACCCCTCCGTGGATTTGGTCACCCCTCCGTGGATTTGGTCACCCCTCCGTGGATTTGGTCACCCCTCCGTGGATTTGGTCACCCCTCCGTGGATTTGGTCACCCCTCCGTGGATTTGGTCACCCCTCCGTGGATTTGGTCACCCCTCCGTGGATTTGGTCACCCCTCCGTGGATTTGGTCACCCCTCCGTGGATTTGGTCACCCCTCAGTGGATTTGGTCACCCCTCAGTGGATTTGATTCCCCCTCCGTGGATTTGGTCACCCCTCCGTGGATTTGGTCACCCCTCAGTGGATTTGATCCCCCCTTATTGTAAGTACCTAAAGAGAACTAGTACATGTATATCACAAACATGTCCATCGTTTTCTCGTTTCACGCGGGATGAGTGAAACCACTCTATTATTTATTCAACTAGATAGTTTATGATTATTTTATATTCTCTTTATCCTTATTAATTAATTTATTCAAACTCCCAGTATTACTGTAAACTATTTTAGGGAGTATACATATCGAACCATCTGATGTAATGTTCTTACGTCCTTAATAAATTATTATACTCAGTTACTGACTTCTGATTTTAAGAACTTTTTACAGTTTTGGAAATTTAGAGTTTTGGAAGAACTACAAAGAACATGTAGTTATACAGGGACCAAATCCACTGAAGGGGACCACAAAGGGGGACCAAATCCAGTTAGTGAATGTGGTCAGGGGGGACACATCAACGGGGGGCCACATCCACGGGGGGCCAAATACCCTAGGACAATGGTCTAAATTCGTCCGGTACCATGTAAACATACCTTAAGTGTACCACACTTGACTACAGATTACCTATAACAGTGTATGCTGTACACTGCACGTAAGACTAGAGTTGTGCTATCTGCTCTTGTCTTCCTTATAAGGTATAAAGTGTTGGTAGTAATTCTTTGTCATGTCTGTCATGATCTCTTGCATACATTCTGGTAATTCTGCAGTGAAAACCCCTACCGAAAGATAAATAAAACGTTCAATTAACAACAACAACAACAATAAGAACCACAATAATAAACAACAACAACAATAAGAAGAACCACAATAATAATAAACAACAACAACAATAAGAAGAACCACAATAATAATAAACAACAACAACAATAAGAAGAACCACAATAATAATAAACAACAACAACAATAAGAAGAACCACAATAATAATAAACAACAACAACAATAAGAAGAACCACAATAATAATAAACAACAACAATAAGAACCACAATAATAATAAACAACAACAACAATAAGAACCACAATAATAATAAACAACAATAAGAACCACAATAATAATAAACAACAACAACAATAAGAAGAACCACAATAATAATAAACAACAACAACAATAAGAACCACAATAATAATAATAGCAATAATAATAACTAGAAATAACTAGTAATACATGTACATTAAATGCAGAAGCCTCCTGACCATTTTCGCCACTAAGATATAATTATTTTTAATGACTGGCACTCTTAATTTTTGCTGTGTAAAATCTTAGCGATTTTGAAAGGTGTTCGCTGTTAATTGTACATACCTCCCAAAGTGTCTCTCTCTTTAGGAGGTACAGTGAACAGCGAACGCAAAACCTTCCAAAATCGGTAATATTTGCTGTTTTAAGCCACAAGGACGACAAATATACATGTACACATCAGTGAGGCAAATTTTCGTGTTGAAATACATGTCGGCATGTTCTTCATGATATTTTGCAACACTTCGATCCTTTGGATCTGTGTTTGTCTCCTGTATATTGTACACTAGATGTGCATGTCATTTATGGGCAATTTTCCTGTCAATAAAACTCATTTGAATTTCCTGCATATTGTCATCTTGTTACACAAGAAAATAACTATTGTTTCATGTTCCTATAATATTCATGGTCCATGGCAAAGTCGACAATGTTCTGTTATTTCTTTGCATGTTTTCCCAGTAATTGTAATTTGCAAATGAGTGTACAGGTACAGTGTATATAATTATTGGAAAAACAAATCAGCTGTCATAATAGCTAACCTGGTGAGCCAGAATACAGGGTAAATGGAGGAACAACAGTTTCTGGTGGTAATACAGTGTTGTCGGCAATAGCACAGCAGTCCTTTAAAACACTTCGTCGTCCCTGAAATATGTTTATGAACAGTCAAGTACATATAAATGTAGTTATCAAGACTTGAATGATTTCAAGTGGGAATGAGAAGGGGTTTTGAACCGATTTTACAGCTCAGACTCAAAATTCGTGAAAATCGAAGAAACGAAAAAAGGGTTAAGTACATGTAAGTTTAAGGTTAAAAAAAATTAAGTTTCGCAAAACACATGTAAAAGTACTGTTCCATTTGAAAACTTTGTGTGCACATCAGTGCATTTATAGCTCAGTAATACTGGTATCAGGGTTCATGCATACACTTTCATATCTTAAATAATATTTTGAAATTACAAAAAAAACGCACAAAATTCATGATTAAAACTGCTTTCAATGACATGTTCAATCACTCTTTAATCATCAGGACTTCAGTTTTCCAGGAGTTAGTTTTATTCCAGTTCCAGGTCTTTCAAGGACTCTTCCGGAAGACAATATACATGTAATAGATCCTTTCAGCTTGCCTGTTTGTTGCCCCATTTCAGACCAGGTGATACTGTTCTCCAGAGGATTCAGTGCTTTGTTTTCCAATTATAGAAAATGGTACATTTCCTCTTGGGATACAGAAAAACAAAAATACATTCCTCAAGGGAAAAGTCACGTGGTCTGAAATGGGACAACAAACAGGCAAGCTGAATGGGTCTATTCAAGGGCTTTCTAGGATTTCCAGGAGTACAAACCCTGTAATGGTATACATTGTACACATATGATGTAGATTTTGAACAGTGAATATATGTCAATTCAGCATAACAATAATAACAAACAATAATAACAATAATGACGATGATAACAATAATAATGATAATAATGGTAACAATGATAACAATGATAACAATGATAACGATGATAACGATGATAACGATAATAACGATGATAACAATGATAACGATGATAACGATGATAACAATGATAACGATGATAACAATGATAACGATGATAACAATGATAACGATGATAACAATGATAACGATGATAACAATGATAACGATGATGGTGATGATAACGATGATAACGATGATGATAATGATGATAACGATGATAACAATGATAACGATGATAACGATGATAATGGTGATGAGAACAATAACAATAATAACAATAATAGCATTTATTTAAACACGGTATTGGATATACTGCAGCATTCAAAGCTGATGTGGCCGTGGTAATACAAAAGGAATGATAAAAAGATCTAGCTATAACCTTACTCAGATTAACTAAATTACAAGATGTTGATGGAAAAAGATACTTTTTACAACAACCGCCAATTTTCCCGCAATCTGATGTGGGCTTTGTAGAGATTCGTGCAGGTTGTGCAAACGACTGCTCCAAAAATCAAGAAAATGAAGATTTTAAAAGCATTATTTTCATCACTGGGAAAAGTTAATTAGTGAGTCAAACTTCTTTGTGTGATGCCATTTGTCAACATTTTAGCTATATCTAAAGTCGAACATATATATTTTCGCCGAATTTGTGATCGAGTTTGTGACAAGTTCGACCTATCTTTTAGAACTAGAACTGAGAAATTGTCTTGAATTAAATACATAATCTTCTAGTTCGTGATTAAAACCTATATTTGCATAACGTTCTTCAGTAGAAACAAACAGTTTAGAGTACCTCACATGTAGGTACTTTTTTGTAGAGTTCGGGAAAGCAAATTGTTTTCGTTTTGGACTTTTTGCCGATTCGAAGGCAGTTTGTACACACTCGTTTGAAGGTAAGAGTTTTTTTTTTTGAAAAAACAAATTGAAGTTTAAGTTTCATATGTGTCTGTCCTAATATTGACAACGATTTTCATCATAACATGGTCAAAATAGCTGTGGATCCTCATGGAACAGCTATTTTGACCATGTTATGACGAAAATCGTTGTCAATATTAGGACAGACACATACATTGTATGAAACTAACCTCAATTTGTTAAATTGCATTATAAGAGGATAAACAAGACTTACAATAACACAGTTCTTTCCAATGTAAACATATGATCCGACTTGAGCTGCATTGACTACACAATCCTCCTCTATCATAACATGGTCACCAATGTGTAGTGGAAAGAAGGCAACTCTGAAATAAATCAGTTTGATGTTTAGTTTGTACCATTCTATTTGCAACTATGTGTACATTGTACGTGTAGGTTCAGTACATGTACAAGTAATTGTGCTAACTGTCATAAAAATATACATATTTATTATACGACTTGGCGTTTTCAAGTGCAAATACGGGCTAAAACAAGTGCAAATATGAGACCATATTACACGGGTTGCGAACAGGTTTGCACAGGTTTATTCAACACTTAAAAGGTTTTGAAAGAGCGTGAGCCAATCGAAATGGGGCTGTTTGAGTAACAGCCAATCAGCTTTTAGCACGCGGTAAAACTTTTTTCAGTGTGCGCCCGCCCCCGACATTGGACTTCAACTGAGAGGTTTCTTCTCTCGAGATTTTCTTAAAACAGAGCAGTAAGGTAAGCGGAAACAAACCTTTTTTGTTCCTGTTAGCCATCGTATAATAAACAATTTATTACACAGAGTTGCGTAATACGGTAAGTTGGGAATTTTTACTCGTCAATTTTATTTGTTCTCGCCTTTCAGGCTCGAAAAAATAAAACCGACTCGTAAAAATACCCAACCATATTACACAACTTTCCGTGTAATAACATCTTTATATAACTTTAAAAAAAAAATTGAAAGCTAAAATCTAGACAGTGTAAAGCCTGGTTTTCACTATAATAATTTATTTAAAAAATTACATGGAGACATACATGTACATGTAAGCATAAGCACTGTAAGCAACATATGCAGACATGTTCTACTTAAACTAAAGTGTGAGATAAAGTGTTGAAAAGTAATTGCTTTAGAATTTGATTGATTAGTTTTCCATGATTGCATTTACTTTGCCTCGTGATTGGTTGAAGTGAAACCAATCGTGATTTGTGATTGGTCCATTAATATTTTTACTTGCTCCGTGATTGGCTCACTGGTTTTGGTTTTACGACACTCAATTGAACACCACTCAAAGAACAAAATAATATCAATGGTTTATTCAAAATAAGGGTTGCAGCAGAGGGAGTTCTAACTTAATACACATACCGTTATATATGCTGTCCTTTTTAACAGAGACGCTTCAGAAACCTTATCTCCTGGCCGAACGAATCTGAACACCCCTAATCTCGGGCTTAGATTCTGTGCGGGCAGATCAAGGAACTCGGACTCAGATCTCGCACGGTAACTACATGTAGTTAGAAAATAGCAAGGGAGGAAACTAAAGTCACATAATAATTTGAGTATGAAATAACCGGGTCCTGTTTCAAGCCGAATTCCAATTATTGCTACAGTACTATTGTTTATAGACTGATCATCTGTGCCTCTGCTAACTAGTGGAATCTCGAGGTGATTTGGGAAAGTTTAATGTCTTCAAGAGTCCAGTTGACTGGTGACGAGGAAATTTTGAATCAATGAATGAAAACCTGACGGAACCGAAAATTCACATTCTTCTCGCTCATACAGCTGATTATACAAGGACAAAAAACCTGCAAAGTTCTTTTAATTGTCTTGTTTACGATCTCTTGAAAAGAAATCCTTGCAAGCTTGGCAGTGTGGGCCATTGGGCCATTCCATTTAAAATCTGCTCCCCCCCTATTGAGGGGTTCACTTCTGGGCCCCCTGTGATAGATTGGTGGGAATACCCTCTTGGATACTGTCATATTTAGTCCCCCCTTGGAAAAGAGCATGGAAGGCCCTCCGGATATTGCTGAACCCCCTTGGATTTCGTGTTTTTTTTAACCGTTTGTCCCCCCTCCATAGGCAAGTGTGTTGCACACCCCCTTGGATTTATTGTGCTATTTGACTCCCCGTCCCCACTGGATATCCACACCCCTCAATAGGGGGGGGGGGGGGGGGGGGGAGCAGTTTTTAAATGGAATGGCCCATTGGGGTTTGAAATCGTGTTCAAAGTTGCCTGAAGAATTCTTGCTAATATACTACTAATTTGAATATAATGATTCTAGAACTGGAATTTGATTTTCAACTTCGATAATTTCTTTCAGTTTTCTTTTTGGGGATTATAACTGCGCCGGTTGACATCCACTGTGGGCGATTCTTTGATGAGAGAACAAGAGAATAGTAGTATTTCTTTGAGCCGGGGTGCTCGGAGGGTATTTATCCGGCTTCTCTGGTTTTCATCCATCTACAAAAGCCAATTAACACGCAAAATTCCAATTCGATCTGTGGATTTATTAGCTGGGTCCTGACTTTGATCAGCCCAATGGTTGTTTCAGGTCCCATTAGAAATTGAAAGTTTTTTTTAGCAAACTTCATTGTTGTCAGCTAGGAGTTATAAGTTTGTGTATTTGCGTACTTACCATGATTTTCTTCTCGTCAGTGTTTTATTCCATTTGGAAAGCTGAGTCTATCAAACAAGTGAGGGATTACTTCAAGATCCTCTGCACTTGTTACTTTAAGATATTCTTTAGGTCTTTCGTATAAGTTTTCTTCTAGATACAATGTTAGAGGCAATGTTCCTTTGCCTTATTTACTTTAGCTCAGTTACTCTGTAAAAGTCGGTTCAGTTGACACAGTTTGTTTCGAAGTACGATTGGAGCCGTAAAGTACTGATCATCTATAAACACTATATCTTTCTGGAATTAGCTTTCTTACTTCACCTGAGTTGCTGCAGTTTTCATAAAAGAATGCAGTCAACACAAACTTCGTCTGTATAATAGAGTTCGCCCGTGTTGTTGTCCATGTTAAATTTTATTTCCAAGTCCGATTTTGTTATTAGTACGCATGCGCGCATGAGAGCGACCGGGTTTGACGATTAGTCACTTATAGAACAAGAGCCCATCTGGGCTTTCACTCGGGCCACACGAGATTAAAGATGAAATACACTTTCATTTGAAATCCTCTTAGTAATAACCGAAGGGAAGAATTATTAGCTGAATTTAACAGTCTTTAGGAGTGGCCGGTAGCGTGGTGACTTTCATTCTCTGCTCCCCTAGTATATATATGTAATTTAATATTTTTGTTTTTCTCGTGTATGTAAATTAAAGAAGTTGACCTCTATTTATACATGTAACGCATGCTTACAATTTAGTCTGCTGTTCTGCAGGTTCAGAGTACTAATAGTGTGTCTCAAATATATGTTTATATTTGTCCCATATTATAAGTTGTATCCTGTCCACCTACATGTATGATGGAGCTACATTGTATCACTATATTTCTCTACTGTTCTTTCTACCCTGCGGCTCTTAATTTATCGCAGCTCGCTGATCGCGTCCATATTGGTATTGTTGGATTAAAGATTATTAACTGAAATGCCTGTTGGTTATCTCTATTTATAATATAGATACGATAGTACGCGCGCTCTGATTGGCTAAGAAGCCATGTTTTATCAGAGTATATAACATGGTTAGCTGTGTTATATAGTTTTCAACTGGCGGTTTCCTTTCATCGCGCGCGTAAATCTATATTATAAAACAGATAAAGAAGCCTTAAATCCATGTTTTATACTATCATAAAACACTCTGGTCATTTGAGAACACTCGAGAAATGTTGAAAGCACGCGCCTTCGGCTTGTGCTTTAACATTTCTCTCATGTTCTCATATGCCCATCGTGTTTTATGATAGTATAAAACATGGCTAAGGCTTCTTTATTTGTTAAGTAAAAGCTTTTACCCTCCTTCCTAAAACTGCAGTCTACTCATTATATTACAGAACTATAAAGGGAACTGTTGGAAGCCTTTCTCGAATTTCTCAAACCAAAACCTCAGCCGTGAGAGGATTCTTGTTTACCTTGAGAGTTGAATACTGCTTTGTAAATAGACTCGTATATAAATTTACTGGCCATCTGGGTAAAAAACGCGATCCTTCGGCTCCGACAAGAGCGCCAGTTGAAATATCCTGAGCCTGTTGGAAGGCTTTCGCACGAGTGAAGCTAAATAAAACATTAAACTGCTTACATTTGAGAGATGGGACTCCAAATTAGAGAGAAATTTCCTCGCGGGTCCACCATCTTGATTTACTGTATTAAATTATGTAAATAAATTAACCTGGAGAGTGTTACGTGACCAGCACAGTGCAATCTGATTGGTGGTGAACTTGAAATTTAATACATGGGCAAAAATTTTGCTGCACAGAACAACGGCCTGCAGATTTAGACTTGGTGCTGCCACAGGCAGCCCCAGTAATAAACGGTGGTGGCGCTTCTGTGGCGCAGTGCGATAATGCACTGGTTTAATATCTACCAGGCGTTCCTCGTGAATCTTAAGGGGGGCGAGGTTAGTAAGTGGATGGGTGACCGTAAGTGGTACAGTGCGTCAGGGGGGAGAAGGGAAAAATGGAGATGGGAATGGGAGGGAAGGGAGAGGAAGTAGAGGGGAGGGGTGGGTTGTCAAAACTTATTTTGTAGGGGAGGGGTGGGTGATTTTTATTTTATTTTTAAAATCCCCCCAAAAATACTAAAATCCCTTTTTAGAATCTTTGATAGAAATAAATCCTAGGTAGAAAAAAATTACCTAGTTGAAATTTTTTTACCTAGTTAGAATTTTTTTTTACCTGAAAAAAATAAATTTCCTGCAACATATACAAAACATAGAACAAGTTCAAAAGATGTTTGTCATCCGGGCCTTTTTTGCATGATGCACCCCATATAGGAATGCTGAAGTTACTGTACATGCTATTAGCTTATCACATATGTTTGTGATCATAAACATATACATGTATGATGTGGAAGGTTACAAATGTACCTTACCCTTTGCTGAATTTCTTGAAGGGTGGCCTAATGACACTTCTCTTGCTGATAACACACTGTCGACCAATCCTGACATTAGCCAGGTCACCTCGGATGATGCAATCAGACTGGATAATGGTCTGATAAAATGATGAAATTATTACATTACAAATTGTCTCATCTACATACATGTACAGTGTAGGTACTTGTCATGTGTGAGTTTTTATATTAATTATGGGCATGACCATAATATTTATTCCAGAATAAAAACTGTACTGTATATTGTAGCCTCTGTACATAACTGGTTCAAACACAATTTGCACTGTAAGCTACAAATGATTGCTGACATGATATTCACAGATGTCACACTTAAGCAAAAAACTTGACATGTAAGAGTACAAAATACATTTTTAATATGCAGTTGAGTGGAATAAATTGCATATCAACATTATAGCTCCAATCATCACAGAAAATAACAAAACAGTTACTGCATAGAAATTAAGAGACCACATACATGTACAAGCTAGGATGCAGCATGGCTTTGAAGCTCACACAGTCAATTCTCATAAAAAAAGATTGTTATAACGTGACAGCAAAATAATCAATTACATACTGTACGTACATGTATGTTGTTATGTTAAGTAGTATAGTCGGCGTCAGATAAATACCACTTTTTCTTGCACAACAAAACTCAAACTAGTGACCACTAAAATCGAAAATATTCTTGCACAAGGGGCGTCATAAAGCGAATTCAGAAATCCACTTCATGACGCCCCTTGTGCAAGAATATTTTCGATTTTAGTGGTCACTAGTTTGAGTTTCGTTGCACAAGAAAAAGTTGTATTTATCTGACGCCGACTATACTACTAGGGGTAACTAAGGGTCATTCAAAGTGTCACTAGACATTCTTGTACATAAAATCCAACTTGATAATCCTATTAGAGATATAATTACATATAGTTATATCGATCTCTTTCACTATGGATTATATATCGTGCCTCCCTCTAGAAATTCTGACTAAGATCGTAGAGCATGCAGATCCTTGGTCATTCGCAAGCATCTCAAGGACATCGAAACGCCTAAACAGTGCCGCATCTCTCGCGCGCTACAAAAACGTAGACCAAGTGTTCCGTAAACTAGCACTATGCTTTGGTTTGAGGTCTACTCATAGTGACGACGATCGAGACGAATTGGCTCGAACTTTCGGTATTTCCGCAAGCTCCATCGATGATAGCTTTTCTCTTCTCTACGCCAGCGAATATGGTGATCTTAATGCTGTTAAGTGGCTCATCAAGCACTTACGTTTCGATATGATGGACAGACACACCAATCACGTTCTACGAGCTGCCCTTGAGTATGGTCATCTTGGTATCGCTAAGTGGCTCATTAAGCACTTCCAGTTCACCAAAGAGGATAAGGCCGTCAGTTTTGCTATATTAGGTGCCAGTAGGAATGGTCATCTTAATAACGTTAAGTGGCTCATGCGACGTTTTCAGATAACCCTAGAGTATGAATGCATTGATCTTGCTATAGAATACGCCTGTAACAATGGTCATCTTGATACCGCTAAATGGTTCGTTAAGTGGCAATACTCCCAGCTCACAGAGGACGAAAGGGTTGTACTACGCAACTACATGGATGCTCATTCTGCCACGTAGGAAGCCAAAGTGTCACTAGACATTCTTGTACATAAAATCCAAACTTGAAGTATATGTTAAAGGAATGATTATTATACTGTATATTGGCACCGAATGGTATTAGTATATATTCTTTATTCCACGACATTAGCATTCGTTGTCATCTTAGTACGCATTAATACCATACAGATCGAACATGTCGAAGAAGAACTCAAATGTAGACGCCGCAATGCCTGAGACGACTTGTGATTGGTTGATGAGAGGGAAGGACTCAAAATGTCCAAAGAAGATTTCGAAGACAACGAAGTTCTGTTCCCAGCACAACTACCAAATCTCAAAAGGCTGTGCCCCATATGTACCATGCTCGAAGTGCGGTAAAGGATGTCGTACTGATTACGAGCTTTGCTCAGGATGCGACCGTCTCACCATCAAGGTGAAGTCTTCCGGTGTCTATATAAGACGCGCTAAGAAGTCCAGCAAGAAGCTAGAGGATCCAAGAAAGGAGGAGCCAAACATGGTGGAACTGGAGGTAGCATTGCCCGCAGAACCAAGAGTGCTGGAACCAGTGGAAGGTCTTGGAGAGTCTCTCAACCATGCGCTCAACGAGGTGTTGGCTGCCTTGAGGAACGAGAAGGATGCTTAGGAATAGCCACGAAAAAAGAAAAAAGGAAGAATGAAGAAGGTCGTTGTGTGGCCCTCTTCATTCTTCCTTTTTTTTTTTTTTCTATTGAACGTACGACATCTATAGTTGTATCATGGACGAGCTAGTCAGATTGTTTGGTCCTGGAATTCGTAGAAGCCTGAATATCAAACCACAAGTGGAACATATTAACACCAGTGAAACATGTCCTGAGTGTCTCTGTCCCTTTGAAATACAAGGAACGGAATTCGTATGTCCCACCTGTGGTCTTGTTTCCGAGATTGAACCATGTGAAGAAACGAAGATCGATATTATTACTACTCGACTGCGTATAGTAGGTCCGGACGGGTTTAAGTATCAAAGTGATCTAGACCGCGCAAAACCAAAGCAAAGCGATGATGACATAGAACTGAAACGACGAACGCTACTACAAGAACTACGAGCATACAACACTATTTACAAACAAAGTTATGATCTATCGTTCCCTATGAACGCGTTAGAAATCGTAGCCGACGCATTCACCCAAGTAATGAAAGTTTGTCTCAAGCGTAGCGATGCTAAGAAAAATATTTTAGCTGCTCTACTCTACCAGGCATGCATACAATGTGGATTCGTCCGATCTAAAGGTGAGGTCGCTCGCTTCATGCAACTAAGAAACGAAGGCATCCATAGTGGAGAGGTCTTCATACGTTCTCTGTGTGACGACGATAAGATTGATGTAGACTTGGATGCGGAGCGCCTAGTTCCTCACATTGCAACGACTTTCCTACAACTAGATCTTGTAGGAGTACCTAGGGACGTTCAACAAATAGTCCACGAGGTCGTTACTAAGGCAATGGAAAACAATATAGGCCCCAAATCAATGCTTAAGACGAAAGTCGTTGGAGCAAGTTACGAGGTGCTACGTCGCTCCGGATCGTCTATGTCTTTTAAGGATGTCGTTAAGCGATGTGACATATTTGGAAATGCGGTCAAGCGTTTTGTCAAGGAGTTGTCTTCTTACCATTCCCACTTCGAACCAATCTACGCTAGACATGGGCTAACTAGCAGTAGGACTTGGCAAAGTGAAAGTGAGAGCCATGTTCGTTTCTTTCATAGGAAACGTTGATTCTTACATTCCAAGTTTTTCTCGCATTTCCTTTTGCACTTCTTGCTTGAGTTCGGCTCGAACCCGATCCGTGCTTTTTTCACCTATGGAAGCCTTGCGACGAATTTCAGATCTCATGATCTCATACTTATTCGCTTCGTTCAGGATGAGACTGTATTCGGAGTCGGATATGTTTTCATCGCGTAAGGCCTTCGATACTAGATCGCGAATCGTATTGATTTTCGCCTTTGCCAACATAGTTGTCCTTTCATGCTTAGAAACCTTCATTCCTAACTTCTTAGCTCCAACGGTCGTAGATGCTGAAATTAATCCACATAGACCACCAATAACTCCAAGTGGTAGACCAATCACTATTCCAACCCCAGTCAACGCTGCACCCAATCCAGATCCAGATAAGATCACAGATAGACCTCCAGTTACCACTGCGATGCCATGAACTATTCCTTGAGAACGTGCATATTTCTTGCGCACACCTTCGTAGTGCCTTTCTTGAACTTCGATGTCCGAAAGCGTGTCTCGGATCGTTTGCAGTCTAAAGTTCTTTCCAGTGTCACTAGCAATCTGTGGATAGATACTTGGTGCTGATGGAAACGGTTGAATCGAGTCGCCTTCCATTGTAACGTTATACATATAGCTTACTCAAGCTTCAACACGTATCGTATCGGGCGACCACGGAAGTTTACCACGTTGCCTTTCTCATCACGAATCGTAAGGCGAAGGCTGCTTTGCATTGTCCCTGGAGCTCGAGTGGTTGTTGGGAGTAGAGAGGCGTATGTCGATTTTGCGAATCTTTCACCTCGGATCTCTATCGTGGCTAGGACTTGTGAGCGTTTTCCATCTCGAATTGAAAAGCTGGAATCCACCACATCGCAGTGGACATACACTGTTTCGATATCTTTGAGCACCAGTTCATGAATACCTTTTAGTACTATCAGCTCGCCGTTATCCCTCGCATCTTTATTACATTCGATGCCCAACAGCGTGCAGAGATTTTCACTTAATTGGATTGGTTTCTTGACTTCTAGGGTCCAAGCCTCTGTAGGTACAGGTTTCGCGAATTTCACAATGCCAGCATCAATTGCAGGTTTAAAGTATGGTTGGATGCTTGCCATATCGTGATGCCCCATAGCGATATTGTATGGGAACCCCACACCTTCTTTATTCCACCACGAGAACGAAGCCTTCGTTTCTAGGTTCCACCAACTGTTCTCAAAAGTGACCTCAACTAGCGAAATATTATTGATAAGAATTGGATCGTCGAAGTAGACAGTATGGTCGGCCAATGTTGTGGTGATATATAAGAGAACCATCTTATGTGTTGAAGGTATAACTATATATACGTATAACTTCAACATGAGGAGGTCCGGAGGTCTTTTCAGTTACCATTACGGAGGGAAAGACGAAGAGGAAGAGTTCCCAACACCGAATGCTAACATAAGGTCAAAGGCTGAGAATCAAGCTAGGAGAGAGAATCAAGCTCGGATAGATAGAGAAGAGGTGAAAAGTAGAGAGGTTGCAACATTGAATGCAGATCTATTAGCGAAGTTCAAGAAGAAATACCCACATGCAGATCTTCACAAGTTCTATCCCTCTACGGAAGTGAACGGTCCAGGCAAGTATTCGACGAGTATTTGGTTTCGAGATGGAGATTCTAGCTATGTCGTTTACGGCAATGATGTCTCAAAGCTACCTGCAGTCACTCAAAGACGCATCGATAATGCGTTGTGGGATATGCATAAAGGTTTCCCATCTACGTTGATCCTAGACAATAGTGCAAAATATCCTATTACAGCAGTTCCTTCTACTGGACCGGCACAAGATATCGATCTCACTAATCTATGGATATATGGCACCCCAAAGGATAGGTTCGAAGCAGGCGTTCCAAATATATTCAAGGAGACCGTCGTAAAGCATATGACAGCAAATGAGTCCTACCATTGGTTACATGGTCAGGATTTCAAATACTGGCCTCAACAATTGAATTTTGCAACGTGGTGTGCGACTTCTGGATGTGGAGTGTCATTGTTTGATCCTATTTTCAAAACGTATCCACCAGTCGTTCAGGGGTTCCTACGATTCCATGTTTATTTCACGATACGAAGAATTCTACGTGAACTTGGTGGTACTCATGGAGTTCCTTTACCTGGTAACTCTCATTTCAAGCAAATGGATAACCCCTATAACAAATCAGCTCTTAAGAAATTGTGCATCGAATTTGGTATATCTCGAACACTAGATTTCCGATGGCACGGAGGTAGGAATAATGGACTAGGAGATATATTCCTTTTGTACCCAGGTTGGAGAGGATACGTAAACGTCCATGGAGACCGAAGCTATGACAAAGGTGCAACCACATGGCCTCAGAAACATAACTTATTTGCAGACCAAGGCGGTAAGGAGGATCAGGGCAATCTTGTGGCCTTCATTAGGAACGATGAACATGAAGGAAAGCAATACAATTGGTTTACACCACCAATCGGAAAGGGTTTGACAGATGTTGGATTAGGTAGATTGGATAGATCTGTCGAGGCTTTTGGATATTGCATGCTTGGTGCTCAAGCCGACTTGAACGAATCCATCATAGGTGTAGATAGCCATAACGTCAAGGAAAAGTTCAAGAGCTTAGTCGAAGGCGCTATTCTCGAAAACGATTTAGTGGTGAGCTACAATAACTATCTTACTGCTGTAACGAGGACGCATAAGAGGCTCGATCTAGCAATAGCTCCAGGTGTGCGATTATTGCCAAGCAATCTAGTGTACTATCTTAGTGAGAAAGATGGCTATAAGAATCCAATCCCGAAAGCTACGAAAGATATGGTGCTAGGCACTAACGACATCAATGCAGAAGGCAAAGGACACCTACCTCTTCCTATGAAAGGACCACCAGATAAGAAATTGGTGCCGCATCTCGAGAAACGAGTTCCTGTACCAAAGGCTGTCACGCACAAGAAACAAGATCCCGTACAAAAGGCTGCCCCACAACATGAAATTAATCTCGCAGTGACATCCATTGCCGCAGCTGGAATTGCATGGATGTTGTTTCGTTAACGTCGTTTGTATTGCTCTATCGTGATCACCACTATTGCTACGATGAATAACCAAACGTTCTGTGCTAGTACTCCCAGAGCTTTACCAGCCATAGTAAATATGAAACTCGCAATCGATCCAATCATTCCAGGTAGGATCTGTCCAAGTTTCTTTCCCATTTCTTTCAACAACCCCCCAGTCGTTTGCAATCCCTTCTTTACTGCATCTGCTGCTTTATCAATACCAGTCTTTATTGGTTTTGGTATGGATTTCGACAACAGGGAAACTATCGTACTAACGATAGCGCCAATAGAAGTTACCACTGCAAGAACAGTCATTCCATGCTTTCTAAAAATGTATTTGATCCTTTCACGTAGCGACATACGTTCTAGTATGGCTCCCTCTTGACGTTCGAGTAATTCTATTTCGTTATGGATGTGTACTTTCTCTTTCTTAGCCGCTTCCTTCTGATCCTCAGTTGACGTTAGGTCTTGAAGTATGCTATCTTCTACTTTGAGATGTTCGGCGGCCTTTTCTTGACCTTGGAGGACTTGGTCTTCTCTTTCTGCATCTGTAGGACCTAGGGCAAATTTGAGATCTTTACCCATACTTTGATATCTTTCACCCTTCACTGTGGTCAAAGGTATGGGCTTCTCTTTACTTCCAAGTACGTGAAGATAGATTCTAGCCAGTTCCTTATTGGCCTCCCATATTCCAGTTATCTCAATGAATCCTCCACGAATCCCTACATCCACATAGTGTTTCCATACAGTATCGAATAGCATTTGTTTCATTTCATCCGATGTGCCTGTTTTGAAGACTACGTGGCGATCGCTAAATTTCGGATGTTTGATTCTATCCTCATCCTCCGCAACGAGTTCGTCGAAGTAATCGTTATCTTCTACGGTAAACGAGGTTTCCCGATTCTTTGGTCGAGCACCTTCCTTGGCGAAGTCGCGTCTAGTTTTCAGGTTTAATGATTCACTCGGATCCACATTCGTAGAGTCTGACGCCAATTTCCGTGCTTCTTCATTGACAGTATCATCGTTGTCGTAGTCTCTTCCTCTTTCAGCTTCATCAGTTCTTTCATCATACCTACCC
This sequence comes from Actinernus sp. WN-2022, assembly GCA_030867875.1. NCBI lineage: Eukaryota > Metazoa > Cnidaria > Anthozoa > Actiniaria > Actinernidae > Actinernus > Actinernus sp. WN-2022. Next base: position 101,896,246 of record JAOWCC010001634.1, read on the forward strand.
TCAGAGGCCATGTTAAACATATCTACATATATAGTTATATTCAACATGATCTCGTTAACATTGGATCCCACACAAGTACGAAGAGAGCCTCATGCACTCAAGGCTCCACGAGACTTGTATAGGAAAACTTTCACTCGATCATCTGCCAATCCAGGTGAGACTCTATACGTAGAAGTTCCAAAGCTAGCAGAAGATGTAGTACTAGTACCTGGTAGCTTAGCGCTATTGGGCGACATCGTACTATCTGGTGGACATGTGAATAACAGAGTCGTTTCGAACGTTGGACGCTGTTTGGTCATGCGTAGAATCTGTAGGATGGGAGCTGAAACAGTAGAAGACCTTGTCAGGCCAGACCTCCTACAAACATACTCCGATGTATACCTATCTACTCAGGAGAGAGAGTCTAGAATACAACAAGGCATTCAATCAGAGAACTTGAATAAGCTACGATCGAAAGCTGGTGACGCAAGTACTTCATCTGCTGCAGACAACGCGCTCCTAACTGCATGTGGTTCTAAGTATAGGATTCCCTTAGATGTTGACATTCTGACACAACATGGAGTTCTATATCCACATGCCTTAGAAAGTACCATTACGTTCGAGTTAACTCTAGCGTCTGCCAACGAGGTTGTAATTGGATCGGATACGACGAAGATAGGTACGTACCAACTTACCAACCTCCAACTAGAATACGAAGCAATCAGGAACGAAACGCTGGCTAGTAGTGCACTTCACAAATATGAAATAGGTACTGCATTCCTATACAACTACGCTGTTCACTTCAAAACAGTAGATATCGCTAAAACGTCCGATACTTTGATATCTCAAAACATCAATGTTCCACGACGATCCTTTGCTGGACTGCTTCTACTATTCATAGATCCACCTACCATTGGCACGCGAGATAGTGAAGCATTCTCGAATCCAGATATCTTAAAGGTAGAAGTAGATGTCAATGGGATTCCCAACAGACTCTTTCCAAGCGGCATGCTTCCCCTAGATTTCTGGGAGGCTGCAAGAAGCTGGTTTGGCACACCCAATACTTCTATGACTCCAAAGAAGTTCTTTGAAAATAGATTCTCTATTCTAATCGATTGTCGCACAGCAAAAGATTCCACCGTTCATGGTGATGGCTTGGCACAAACCGGTAGTGGAAAGGACATCGACATTCGCATACATAGAACTGCAAAGGGAAGTGGAAATGTGAAAATGCACATCTATGTCCTTGCGGATGCTCAGGTCACGATATTGAACAGATCTCTGCAAAGTATATTATACTGATGGATTCTCTCGTAGAGCACGTGCCGTTCAACGCACTCATAGTCGGTCCGACGAATTGTGGGAAGACTGCGTTTCTCATAGAACAACTTCGTGGATCATTTCGTGGTAAGTTCGATTACATAGTACTGATTTGTCCTACGTATGCCCACAACAAAACTTATCGTGGATTTGCAAATCGAGATCCTCGTTTCTTCGTCATGTCACCACCGCAGGATGCCATCGATGCTACTTTGAGTATTTGCACAACATTTTGGTCAGGTACCAATACTCTATTGATTCTCGATGATTGCGCCGCATCGAAGGACGTCAAGAAACGAACTGACAAGCTAGTGGACTTAGCCTTTTCTGCACGACATATAGGGATTTCCGTTTGGGTGCTGTCCCAACAACTAACGAGCATATGTAAACCCTTCCGTGAGAACGTAGCTATCGTAGTAGCATTCCATACAGCATCGGCCGTAGATGGTAAAAGGATATTTGAGGATTATGGAGGCTCGCAAGAATGTAAAGAGTTACGAATGATACTTGGATCCCATAAGTTCGCTCGCATGTGCTTCTGTCTCCGCCATCCTTTCGAGGTAGTGTTAGAGCTCCCAGCACCTACAACATATTATCATGGATAAAGAAGTACTCGAGATATTCGGTGAGGATGTAACAGGCCCACCACCAACCAACCTAGACGTTACGTCGGACAATCGCGAATCACTTTCGATCTTAGCCGCAACAGGCGTAACGAAAGAATACTTAGGTAAGAACTTTTCTCTAGGAGACATCTCTAGACTTCCTGAGAAAGAAATAGACAAGTTGTATAGGAGGTATCAGGCCGTCCTAGCTCAGCAAGTAACGAAAGGCTTAGTCGACGGCGTGACGCGTCTAGCTACCCGCCTAGTTGCCTACCTAGTACCAATAGATTCTCAAGAAGCCCTAATCAAGGACCTACAAGAAGACCCTCTAGTCCGCAACGAAATCAGTGCTGCGACTGGCCTACTATCGCTCAAAGCAGGTCGCCTTGTAGCTCTAGCTAGCGTCCTATTCCACATATCTGGTCACGTAGTCATTCCTGGAACAACTGTTGAACCTCCACATATACCTACTATATTGAATCAAGATGGAAGAAGCGGACCAGATAACTGCGAATCCTCCGACGACTGCACCAACTAAGATAAAAAACCCAAAGCGCGTCGCAGCTGGAAAAGCACTAGCGTTAAGCAACAAACTCGCTAAAGAAGCTCAAAAGAGAGAGTTGATGCGCGAAAGCGAATCATGTAAAGAAGTCGACGTAGAGAAAGGTCGGTTCGAAAGCCTGACTATCCTCGCAGTCATTGGTACTGGCGCTACATTGTTTGGCACGTACTTTGCGTACAAGAAGTATGTAGATGGTAATAAGCGTGTTGCCACCGTTAGCACGACACAACCTGCAGCTCCGGCAAAGCCAACGGCACTAGACATGGAGTAACACTTAAAGACTCGAGATCATAGTAGTATATATCTAGATGGAGAAGGAACTGACGAAGACGGCAACCGATGCAGTCAAAATCGTTGGACTCGCTGCTGGTATTGGGTGGATCGTAAAAAAGACTACCAAGGAATCTATGCTTAGTGATCCTTCTTCTTCCCTAGCGAATTACGCAAAGTGGACTGCCGTGATACTTGGTAGCTTATACGCAAAGGAATATCTTGAGAAACAACTTGAGAAAGAAAAAGAAAAGACCAAATAATAATGGCACTAGCAGCAATTGGTATGTCGATTTTCGGCGCTGTTTTGAATGCGACGGCATTTACTGGTGGTGGCATACTAGCTAGAATGTTTGGAAAGGACGATGCTGTAGATAAGGAACGAGAGAGACACGATAGGGCCACCGAAAAACTAGAACGCGAAATGAAAGCGTATACAATCGAACGTCAAAGACGATACGACTATGCACAAGAGCAGGAAGGTCTTGAACGCAACGCACGCAACGATCAAAGAGATACCAACGAAGCCTTAGTGCGATCCGATAAGTTACGTAAGGCGCTTAAACGTCTCAAAGAGATGAAAGAACCCCGCTAATCTGACTACTACAAACCCTCAAACAATCAGAAGACTGGCGAGTTGCTCTACGTTGGTGGTGGAATGCTAGGCGTTGGATACACTATTAGTAAATGGATATAGATACTACTACTAAGCTACTAGTAAGCTACTTAAGCTACTACTAAGCTACTAGTAAGTTGCCCTAAGCTACTAGTAAGTTACCCTAAGCTACTAGTAAGTTACCCTAAGCTACTAGTAAGTTACCCTAAGCTACTAGTAAGTTACCCTAAGCTACTAGTAAGTTACCCTAAGCTACTAGTAAGTTACCCTAAGCTACTAGTAAGTTACTAAAAAAAGAAAAAAGGAAGAATGAAGAGGGTCACACAACGACTTTCTTCATTCTTCCTTTTTTTTTTTTTTTCATCTGTTGAAGGTTAGAATGTATAGATGTACGATGGATTCTAAACTTGCGAATACCTTCTACGGTCCTATGGGCTATTGGAAAGGTCACTCTGCAATTGGCAAGCTATCGGTAGCAGCGAAAGCATCAGAAGACGTGGCTAGGAGTTGGTTGGAAAAGCAATCTATGTGGCAAATATATCTACCACCACCAAAACACATTCCACGACCACATTGGACTGTATCGAAACCAAATGAAGTCCACCAAGCTGATTTGATATTTCTACCACACGATCGGCCTGGACGTGGAAGGAAACTGTATAAGTATGCATTAGTGGTAATCGATGTAGCTTCTCGATACAAAGAAGCCGAACCTTTGGCATCTAAAGATAGTGGTGAAGTTTCTGCGGCATTCGAACGAATCTATAAACGTAGTCCACTAGAATGGCCAAAGACTTTGCAAGTAGATCCTGGTAGAGAATTCATGGGACGTATGTCTGAAACGCTAGAACTACATGGTACGAAAGTTCAACGAGGTGAGGCTGGTAATCATAGAGCGCAAAGTTTTGTTGAAAGAGCAAATAGAACTCTAGCCGAGAGATTGTTTGGGTATCAGTATGCACAAGAGATGGTACTTACTTCGGAAGGATCAGATGAACGTAGTAGAGAATGGGTAGTTCGTTTACCAATGGTTATCAAAGCTATGAATAGTGAGGTGACTCGGTTGACTGGTAAAGAGCCTTCGAATTCTGTAATGACGCAACAAGTAGATCTGAAGACTCCTACGTATTCGCGAACCGTTGGATTGAGAGAAGAGCGTCTACCATTCGACGTTCTAGTTCGATATCTTTATGCACCAGGAGAATTGGAAGGAGGTGAAAAACGTAGAGCTACTGATCCTGTGTGGAGTTTGCAGCTATACACCATTTCGCGAAGTGTAGTATCTTCGGGACAGCCTGTGCTTTACTACCTTGCAAAGGAGAAGGACGCACCCAAACGTGGATTCGTTCGTGAAGAGCTACAAGTTGTTCCTAGGGATACAGAACTACCACCAAAAGGAATTCTGTTTGTACCTAGACGCTAAACAGCGTACTCTATTGGCTCGGTGTGGATTCCATCGGGAAGAACGCGTCTTTTGTCGTAGTAAGCCGATAGCCCAAGCTTCCATTGGTCGTAGGTTACCACACCTTCTGGCAATAGTCGGAAGCCTCGGTTTTCCGCCATGTCGATACTACCCTGGAGGGTTGCTTTGAATCGATCCCACGAAATGTCATTGTGACGCCTAGACATACCTTTAGCGGAATACTTCTTGCTGCCACCCGTATCGACGTAGTAGGCTTTCGAGCATAGGGCAATGGCGCGCTGTCCTTCGAATTCGAGTTTGAAGAGTCCTGGCGTACGACTGCTCCACTTGTCCCAAGCTAGCCATTCCTTCCTATTGGCTTCGAAATCCTCACGTAGTTCCGGTCTTACAACCTCATCGAGGCTATTTCCCGAGATGGCAATGTACGCACTGTCTGTGTCCATCTGTATGTATTCGAAATCATCTCGGTCAATGTACTTATCGAGGAAGTCGTAGTAGAACTCGAGCATACGCAGCTTCGCAAGCTGGTACACAGCGATACCTACTTGGAAAGGGCGTTTGATTCGGATCTGGTCCTTTCGGCTCTCGAGTTCATATGCATCACCAATCTCTTCCAGGTCTTCGAACCAAACACTTCGCAATGCTTTGTCCACAACCTTCTCATCTTTTGTATAGGTGACTTTCGTTTGGCGTCCCAAGTCTTCGAGCAACTTTCCATAGGCGCTGTTTCCTAGTAGCTTGAACACATCTGCCAGCAAAGCCTCGCCTTTATCTTCATCTCCCATACGACGTGCCTCAGTGACTTGGTCCACGAACCATCCGAAGATTTCTTTGGGTTCGTAGTCTATCGTGCGGTAGACAGCAGTGATCACTGCGCCATGATCTACATACCAAAGTAGAAGAGGAGCATAGAGTAGCAACTTCTTTCCAGAGAGACTCCCAACTAGCTTCTTTTCCTCGCTGAGCTTTCTACCTGTCTTTGTGAGGTAGGCCAACATTTCTGGAGGGATTGCTTCTTTGGGGATTTTCTTGTTGTAGAAGAAGGGTGGCATCTCCTCAAATTCCTTCCACAATTTCTTTGGTATCTCGATGTCTACTTCTGCATATCCAAACCACGTTCCACCAAGTAGACATTCAACGAATCCTTCAGTGGCTGGACCTGGATCGTCATAGTGCACAACCTTTTCTTTTCCACAAGGCATTTCGAATTCCATGGTAGAAAGATATAGGGCGTTGGCATCGTATCCAAGAATCTTACGACAAGTCTTAGTTCCTCCCTGATGACTACGAATCTTAGTCACTCCTGCTTCGTGGAGTCTGGTGAACACTATGCTTGGACCTCCCACGACAGCGTCTTTCAGCATGCGGTAGGCTTCCTTACTTGGAGCGTACATCTCAGCTCCCCTTTCTACACTACCTCGAAGTAGGAACTGTAGTGAGACTCCTGGAATGGACACTGCGTCTTTCAGCATGTCTACTCCTTTCTCGTGATAGAAATCTCGCATCTTTTCGAGTGCCTCTAGGAATGGAACTACATCTAGGTCGTTGTAGTATCGTAGCCAGTCTGCAAAGGTTTCCATTCCTTTGTCGAGAAAGGTGCACTCACAGTCTTCGAACTCTGCCATAGATAGTAGATGTTCTCTTTTCAACTTTGAACCCCACTCTGGATAGTCTGGTAATCCAATGTGATCCAACTTGTCTGGAGAATCGAACCACTCATATGGGAAGAAACTCTTTTGCAACTCACAGCCATAGGCAGCGACCCAACGTTCATAAGAAGTTCCAGGTCCAAGGTAGTTGATCACATCTAGGAAACGGAAATCTGGGGTCAATAGGAACATAGTGGAATTGGCTTTCTTTGCTACCAAGATCTTTGAACAGGTGTCAGCAATGATTCCTACGAAGTGCTCCCTGATCAGATTGAGATCGTACCTGCCAGAGTTGAATCCCACTACTGGAACTTGGCGGATCCATTCGTCGATCTTCGCTTGTTGTTTCTTTGGTAGGGTGTCAAAAGAGAATTCAGGTGTCTTGGGGCAGAACTGTTCTGCAATGACTTCTTGGATCACTTTCGCTCTTTGCTGGAGTTCTTCGACGAAGGCTTCGATGAGTTCTTTTGGATTGCGTCGACAGATGTGGGTTGACTTTCGATTGTACGTGTCGGCAATTGATACTGCTATTGGACATGGACGTTTTCGATGGTCAGGTGGTCTGTTGGTTGTCTTCCTTTTGTCGTGTCGAGATAGGCTTCGAAATCGTAAACTATGAAGTGTGGGTAGACAGTTTGTGTTGGTGTGGGGGGTGGTTTGTTTTTCTTCTTTGTGGAGCAGCCCCAAGCTTCCACTACTGTATAACCAGCTCCTTGTAGCTTTGCCGTTCTTTCGCAGGTCTTGAGATAGAGCCTACTTTCCCTAGGGAAGCATTTCGGGCAGCCATGGAAATAGCATCCATGAAATTGGAAGATGGTTTTCGAAAGAGGTTCGTAGCCGTCGACCGGTGCTCCTTCGATCCAATGCTCTCCACCATGCCCACAAGCTGCATGATGAATGTGTTGTCCAATCCTTTCGGTTTCGCGTTCCAACCAGCATAGAGCGACTTTGCTGGCTGTGCTCTCTGGCCAGAAGGCTTTTTCGTATGCCGACTGGGGTACTGTAATTACTTTTCCAGGGCAAACAATCTTCGTTTTGCCACGCCTGCAACGATCTGCATGGCGGTGAAGGTCTGAGGCTTTCGTGAACCGTTGCTTACAATCGTTACATACGTAGATGTGCCCTAGCTTGTTGATGTTCTTGATGTAGAAGGCATGTCCTTCGTGTATCCCAATCGTCATCGTATGCTTGTAGTGAGCTGCATGTCGCGTCAGATGCCAAGCGCCGTCCTCCGTGGGTTCATACACCCGAATACCGATTCCAAAGTGTAACTCGACTTCCTCCAGCTGGTCTAAGGAAGTTCTGGGAACGTCTTGTGTGGGCGCTGTCAGGCGATAGAAGTCCTGGGCAAGTTTTCGAGCTTTGACGCAACACCTATCTACTCTTGCTCCTTCATGCATGGCAAGGCAGCGCCAAAGACATAAGTTGTCGCCATATCGATCAAGGGCAATCATTCCTCTCTTATAGCGAAGCCATTGGGGCAGTGGACCTGTTCCCAACAAAAGCTGACGATCGATCACAACTTTTACATCTACGTAGATCCAACGAATGAAGGCCCATTGGGTATTTGGTCGAGTGATGTTGTCGGGATTCAATCGAGCTGTCTCCTTGCTATTGATCCACTCTTCTGCATCTTCTAGGATGTTCACCCATGGAGAGCCTGGGACAGTCTTGGAGAATAGAATCACGCGTCCGTCGTTGACATTCCGAATGCGATAGGTGTAGCTGTAGCGCAGGTAAAAGCTGGTGGTTACATTTGCAACTAACTTTTCCATGATCCTAGGGGTCAAATCTCCTGCCACACCTTGGAAGAAGCGCCATCGAATAGTACGGCGACCTATCTCCATCCCCTCGAGCATTCCATCTCTCTCCTCTAGAATAGTACCTGCCTCTCGAGCTAGACTCCGTGGAAGTGGTTCACTACGTGGTCTCACCATTCTCCCTTCGATATAACTATGTGTTAGGATAGCTTTAACAGACACTCCAAATTCAGATTTCTAGGTGTAAGGTTGTTGAGGGGCGATATATCTCTCTTCGGTATAACTATGTGTTAGGATAGCTTTAACAGATACTCGAGTTTTGGATTTTATGTGTAAGGATGTTGCAGCGATATAACTATATGTAATTATATCTCTAATAGGATTATCAAGTTGGATTTTATGTACAAGCAATCGATGTCGATATAACTATATGTAATCATATCTCTAATAGGAATATCGAGTTGGATTTTATGTACAAGAATGTCTAGTGACACTTTGAATGACCCTTAGTTACCCCTAGTAGTATAGTCGGCGTCAGATAAATACAACTTTTTCTTGTGCAACGAAACTCAAACTAGTGACCACTAAAATCGAAAATATTCTTGCACAAGGGGCGTCATGAAGTGGATTTCTGAATTCGCTTGATGACGCCCCTTGTGCAAGAATATTTTCGATTTTAGTGGTCACTAGTTTGAGTTTTGTTGTGCAAGAAAAAGTGGTATTTATCTGACGCCGACTATACTACTTGTTATGTAATATGTTCAGGATAATATGTTCAGACTCTGAGGAACTGGTCAGAAATTAGCAGGGGGGAGAGGGTGAAGAATGAAATCAAGTCTAAAAATATCTAGGCTGCCCTACTCAGGCAATAAGTATGAAATATTTTGATCCCTCCTCCTAATTTGCCCTTTCCCCCTATAACCCCCACTTTTCGGTTGCCCATTTTTTATGACCCTCCGTTATATATTTTGGGGTCCAAAAAATTATGGCCCTCCCCCTTTCTTCACCCCCCCCTAACCCCAGCTAATTTCTGACCAGTATGTCCATGACTATGATATATATAACTGTTGTCCTGGCCTGACTGTTTGTTCTAATTAAACAACTTCACTTCTAATCCCATATTATGAAATGTACATGACTTGTATATATACATGTAGTGAGTACACATTTTTGGGGATTATTATTTTTATGCAACTGCACAAAATCTAGTGCAACCTATATAGTCAGGATACACAATGTATAAAGGTACAATTTATGGCTAAAAATCAGTACAAAATCTAAGATGGTGGAGCTCGGACTTGTGCATGTATGATTTTGCCAGGCAACCTTAATTTTCTTACGCTTAAAAAAATGAGGTTCCTTGAAAATCTTATCAGGTAATTGGGAAATAAAGAAGAATAATTCTGGAGTGATTTAAAGACAGAAGGTTAAGATATATACATGTATATGTACTGTACATTTGTATGTACATGTATACACAACAAATGACAGGAAAGTTGTAACCATATTCAAAGTTGTGATAGTAGTTGGCAATACTTGGAATGACAACAATCTCTTCTGAAGTGGTTTTAATTGCTTCAAGTACGTACAAGCATTATTTTATGAACTTTAAAAAAAAAAAGGAGGTAACTATATTAATAGTTTCAGGTGTATTATTTAAGGCTACATACCCGACTTTTTTGTACATATGTACATATACATGTACCTAATATATATACACAGGTGCAGCCTGTACACAGGTTTTAATTTATGGTATATATGTTGTGGTTTAATTTTATCTTTGGTTCAAAAATTTTGAACCAGTACAAACATTTTTGAACCAGTGCCATTTTTTTGAACCAGTACAATTTTTTTGAACCAGTTCAAATTTTATTTACAAGTGTGAACTTGTAGTTTGGGGAAAGGTTTATGATAGGCTTTCCATGTAAGAAAATAGCATAGTAAGTACTTTGGAATAAAAATACCTAGTTTATACCTTGTGTGTATTGTTCATCTTTTATTTTATAGCTGGAATGTACTGGTAACATAGTTACTTTGTGCAGTGATGTATTTTAATAGGAATATAAACAGCAAACTATGGCACTAACACCTAAATTAGTGACCACCCATTGTTGACGGTTAGAGTGTTTTAAAATGCAGGATAAGGGTTTGGATTAGTTCTCTGGACCATTGAAGAAGCATAATTTATAAGTGACTTTAGTGACTATATATAGTCACTATAGCTCTAAAAAACCCTAAATCAGTGAGCACCTGTTGTTGGCGGTTAGGGGTGTTTTTAAAGGTAGGGGTAGGGTTTGGATTAGCTCATATGACCATTGAAGAAGCATTATTTTTGTGTTGTTCAGTGATCTAGCCCTAAAAAGCCTAAATTAGTGTCAGACTATTAGCTCTAAAAACCCTAAAATCAGTGAGCACCCATTGTTGATGGTTAGGGTGTTTTTAAATGTAGGGTAGAGTTTGGAATTAGCTCACATGACCATTGAAGAACCATTATCTTTGTGTTGTTCAGTGATCTAGCCCTAAAAAGCCTAATTCAGTGACTAGCTCTAAAAACCCTAAATTAGTGAGCACTTGGGTTTACCTAAGTTATTTTTTTAATGTTCGGTTTATATAGGTTATTAGGTCTTGGATTAGGAATGAGTTAGGAATGAGTTTGCTTGGAGTGCTAACTGGCTTTAATAAATCTGCTTGTTATTGGCCCTTGTGAACTCCACTTGGAACGGCAAACCAAACAGAAATGTTGTATTTTTTGGTGTTATTTCTGTGTAGTTCTTGATCATTTTATCCATTTTTGCATCTTTTTCACATCGATCCTCTGTGGGTGATTCTTTGATGAGAGAACAAGAGAATAGTTACAGCATTTCTTTGAGTTGGGGTGGCGCATGGTGCCATATTATCTCGCCCTTGCTCTGAGGGTTTTTCTCTGGCTTCCTTCCATCTACAATAGCTAACATGCTAAATTCCAATTTGGTCTGTGGATTAGCCGGGTCCTGACTTTCATCAGCCGCTATGGGTGTTTCAGATCCGTTAGAAATTTAGAGTTTTTGAGCCACTTTGACTCTTGGTTGTCAGGATTTAGTTAGAAGTTTGTTGTTTGCGTACCGGTACTCGCATTTCTTCTACCTTCTAGTCCAGTGTTTTATTCCATTGGTAAGCTGAGTCTAACAAGTACGAGGGGTTACTTCAAGATCATTTGCACTTGTTTTAATACTATAAGATACTCTTTATTAGCTCTATCGTAGAAGTCTTCTTCCAGATACAATGCTAGTCAGGTGATTTGCTTTTCTTTGCTTTCTTTTAGCTCAGACTCAGCTGTGATTACTCGGTTGACACAGTTTGTTTCGAAGTACGAGTGGAGCCGTAAAGTACATCTGATCATCTATAAAGAATGTATTTTTCTGATTTAGCTTTCTTACTTCCCCTGAGTTGCTGCAGTTTTCATAAAATAATGCAGTCAACACAAACTTCGTCTGTATAAGGAGTCATACAATACAGTTTTGTCTGTGTTGTCGTCCATGTAATTTTATTTCCAAGTCCGATTTTGTTAGTCGTGCGCATGTGCAAATAAATTAAGAGACTGGAAACAAATTAGCATAAGGAGAGGGACTGGGTTCGACGATTAGTCACTTATAGAATAAATGGTGGTGATTAAAAATCAACAAGCGCTTCTGTGGCGCAGTGCGCTTAATCGACTGGATCATCACCTACCAGGCGTTCCTCGTAATCCTGTCTCGAGTTATTAAAGCCCGACCGGGCGAGGTTAGTAATTGGATGGGTGACCGTCAAGGTAAGTGGTACAGTAAGGTGTGTCAGGGGGGACAAGGGAAAAGGGGATGGGAAGGTAGAAAGTACAGGGGAGGGGAGGGTTGACAAAAAATATTTTGTAGGGGTGGGTGGATTTTTTTTCTTTGTAAACCCCCCCCCCCCCCCCCCCAAAAAAAAAAAACTAAACACCTTTTTTTTATGAATCCCAAAAAATTGGTTCCAAAAATTTGTACTGGTTCAAATATATTTGTACCAGAGGTAATAATTGAACCACAACATATACAATGTATGTTGTGGTCCAATTTTAATTCTGGTGCAATTTTTTTTGCACCAGTGCAAGATTTTTTGCAGACATAAACATAAAAGGCTCTAATATTTAAAAAGTAAGAACTAAACGAACGACGAAGTGATTTGAATCTGCAGGCGCTGCAATGATCGATTCCGATTGGCAGATGAAACAATGGCACAGTGGTCTGTGGAGTGTCAAATTTACTGGGTAGGGGATGGTCTGCTGTTTGTCGCCTTGTTGCAGGCGAGATCGAATTGACATGGTAGGGGACGGTCTACTGTTTGTCGCCTCGTTGCAGGCGAGATCGAATTGAACATCTGCGAAACTCGAAAACTGCACACTACGTGGCATTTTTCTCCCATTAAAGTAAACCAGTGAGAGGGAAGCTGAGTGTGGTGAAGGACCTGAGTTTGGGCAACCGTTATTTGAAGAAATTTTGGCGATGTACAGGATTTTTATGGGAATTTGAGACGATTTTCTGCAGCTGATCGGCGTATGGTTTGCTACCTTCCCAATATAATTATACTAAGGGAAGGAAAATTCCTGTAACTCCCTCAAAATTGAACGGAATGGCTTGAAACTTCACAGAAACTGAAAGTAACACACGAGACAGGTCAGAATATTTTGACGATTTATTGAATTTTATTTTAGAGCAAACGGGCATTCAAACTAAAACTCCATACATTTACTGTAATTTCAAATATCCGGGAAATAACCGTTTTATGCACAATGAGCCTGGGGTACCTGTGGTGAGACTGGTTATTTCTTATGCATGCACTTATCAATGCCTTGATTCCCCCAGGGGGAGGGTGGAGAATCCAGGAGCATTTGACCTTCTACATGTACATGTACATGTATGTCGTTCGTACTTTCAGGAATTTGATAACCATTGCAAAACACAGGATGGGGAGTTTTGACAAATCTGTCATCTTGGAAAAATCGAGAGAATGTGGTAACTATAAATGGCAATTAATGGATGGCAGCAGGTTAGGGGTAGGTTACATTTTGAATAATTGGCTGCTGTTGTTTTTAATTGATATACACATGTATCTTTAGCAGCCTGTGGGATTGCCCAAGGGTGGGGATTTTGAGAGCCAGCTTGCAGGGTTAATAGTCATGTACATTGTTGCCAGGATTTGGGGGCAATTAAGATATGGCAAAATCTGAAATGTCCTCGAGATTGAGTGGCAAATTGGTCCAGTGGTTAAATTTAATCAAGACTTGATGTGAAAGTGGAGGGAGTACGAAATAATGTAGGGCAGTCTGATGAGGGGGGGGGGGGGGGGGGGGGGGGGAGAGCTTGGGAAAGGGGATCATTGCTCCCCCTGTCCACCATTTGACTCTCTGGTGACAACCCTACCTTTTTTTAGCTTGGATGGCCTCAGGGTGGGGATTTTGATCAGCTGCTTCTCAAAATGCTCCAGGGTTGCCCATCCTGCCCCGGAATTGGGGGATTGAATTGAATTGATTGAATGCCTGCTAAAATTCTAGATTCTGGATATAACTTAAACCAAATATAGTTTTCTTTGAGCAATACATGCACCTTATGTACAGCTTGTTTTGTTTTTGTTTCACCAACTCACCATATAGTGTCATTAATGTCTTGTCCTTTCCTGCTTTTCCAACAAAATGATAATTTACATTTTATCTCCGTATACATTTTTTTCTATGACCCTTCAATGAAATACAGGAATCTTGCATTTACCAATCAAGCACTCAAAAGGAGTGTTGATGTTTCGATTTGATCGGTACATAACGCTCGAGGCAAAAATAATTAAAACTGAAGCTTATACAATGTATACTATACATGTACATAATTTGCAAAATTGTAATTATAAATATAAGCTAAAAATACATGTCTTATCAATAACTTGCGTACATGTATCTTCATCACACCCACCTTCCCGTTAAGAACAATATTCTGACTTCCACATAAAACAGATTGGCGACTGACTTTGTTCCCCGATGCCTGAAAATCAAGAAAACAATACGACAAACTAAGCTTTCGATTCTTCATTCAGTTCCAAACACATTCAGACGTGACATAAATTATTGAGCCAAATTCTTTACCGTCTCGATATACTCAGCTTTGTTATATGACCTATCTATCTGTTCCATGGTGTTATTTGCAGAGACTATATTTTCTTTGCGTTTAAGTGGGAAATGCTTAAAAGTAAGCGTCCTTCAACGTACTAAACCAACATGGCGGAATGGCTGAAGGTTAATACCCAGGCTCCGCTCAGACCGCCTAAGAATAAATAATTTTATGCACAAATTAATTCCTTTTGATTAAACTCGTGATTTTTTTTAATTCAGGAGGGAAACGAGAGTAAAGAGGTGATACAACTGTTTTTAACAATCAACATCAACAATATTCTGTTACTACGTACTCCTGTACTTCAATTTGGAGAAGACGTAAAGGTACAACCGCGTTCCCAGGGGTCTTTACGCGCCTAATCAAAGATGGCGTATTAGGCGCGTAAAGACCCCTGGGAACGAGGTTAAAACTCGTTCGAGGCTCTGCTCAAGATCAAACAACGAGCCTCACGTAAGGGACCTGGGACGAGAACGAAGGCTTTCTGTGTTGCAACAGGCGAATACATCTCTGTTTCCTCGTCGGATTTTAGGTTAATTTATTAAACGATGTCTTGGAATTCGCCACCAGGGCAACAACCAGAATATAATCCAAGCTATGTAAGTACGACTGGCCTAAATATAAGTTACGTTTAAGGGTGTACTTCGTTTCAAAGTGGTCACAATTTATCTGATTATAACTAAAATATGCATCGTTTATTAGCGTCTTATACTTGTCTTATAGTTTACGTAAGTTCACTTACATGAATCAATCTAGTTTTATAATTATTGCTATCTTCGTTTTGGTTAGGTAATGCCATAAGAATGAACTGTCATACGTAGCTACGTTGTACATGTAAATTTATATATGTTAATTGATTTGCTGTTGTATTGTGTATTGGAATGCCTGCTTGGCTACACATGAACAGCATTAGATTGTGTATAAAAATAGGTTACTTAATTATTTAGCTAAGTAATTTCGCGAGCTACGATTGGCCAATTTGTGGTCCATAACTTCCTGTACGGACCTTCCGCCCACTTCCGGTCTCAATTTCATGAAAGAAAATGAAGAAACTACATGTAAATACCATATTATAAATATAGATATGATAGTATGTGCACTCTGATTGTCTAAAAAGCCATGTTTTATTAGAGTATATAACATGGTTTGGCATGTTTTATTGTTTTGAACTGGTGGTTTCCTTTCATCGCTCCTTTGGCTTGTGCTTTAACATTTCTCTCATGTTCTCAAATGCTCATTGTGTTTTATGATAGTATAAAACATGTCTAAGGCTTCTTTATTAATATTTTGTTAAATAAACATCTTATTAACTTCGTTTGCTGGGCCTGTGACCGACTGTGCCACAATTAAGATCCACATTTTACCCCCTTTATGGCCCACATAAAAATGGCATAATAAGTACTAGTGTTAATTGCCGTTAATTAACCAAAATGAGTACTAGGAGACTTGGTACTAGTTTGTTGTGTGGGGCCTGGACAATGCGTTTGGGTAAACAGGACTTTTCTTCACATTGAAACAACATGGCGGCGAGTGAACAATCTTTTCAATGTTTTCATGTTTCTTCAGCTGAAGAGGACATTCCTGGTGCAAGTTTGTCTTGGAAAACTCTAGAGGAACGTAGCAAGTTACAGCCTTTGGCATGATTTCTCCTTAAGCTCTTCGAACACATTCAAATGCTCGTCGCCATGTTGTTTCGATGCGATGACAACAGACAGACAGACAAGTCCTGTCTATACCCAAACGCATTGCCCAGCTATAGGCCCTGTGTGCGACAAGCTAGCTATAAGTACCTAGTCTCCTACTCGTTTTGGTTAAGGGCAATTGTAAAGTCAGAATAGAGGAGTTCCCATTTGCATGCTGGCCAAGTAATGAGGGCAAACACATATAAGCGGAGAATACATGTACAGTGTTGTAATGTGAGAAATTGGTGTCAAATACACGTATGTGTACTACTGTAGATGTACATGCATGTATAATATTAGAGAGCAACATATTTACTGCAGCGTGACAATTAACATTAATGACTACAAATTAATTGTATGTATAGAGTCAGTCTATGAAGAGTCCGAGTGTCTGTCTGGCTGGAATTGAATCCACATGACCTCTGACATGTTGGCAGGTACATTTATAATGTACCGCCACGTACGTACTGCACATTAGACTTTCTCCAAGTCAAACTCGCTGATTCACAGGGTAAGCAATTACTGGGTCAAAAAGCGAGCGTGAGAATTGAAGCGAGAGGCAAGTTTGACTTGTTTCACTTGCAGGAAATTGAATCAGGATTATGTTTTGGCGCAAAAACACATTTCAGGGGTGGAGCTTACATTTTGCGCCTTTTGACAACTCTTTCTGAGTACATTCAAATTGTAATTACCACATCCACGGTCGACTGACTTGACACGTCAACATACAATGCCTGAAGAATTGACGCTTTGTGATTGGGCAAATCTTAGTACGTAACGTCATAAGCCACACCTCCGGTTGAAAAATCAACCTGTAAATTTGGCACGCTGCAAGTGGGAAAAGTCTTGAGAAGAACTTTGAGAAAGTCTAACTGCACATGTAAATCTTGAAACATGCATGGCAGAGGGTGTGGAATTTAAAAAATGTTAATGAAAGTACCAATAATGATTAAATCTGTTATTTAAATTTATACTGAATAATATTGAAATAAGAGCTGCATGTACATGGTCTTCAAAAGTGTTTGGGCAATTTTTATGGTCATTTCAAGGTTAAAATCAGTGGAAGGCATTAAATAGTGAACAGAAATGCATGCCATAACAATACCGGTAATCAGTTTAAAGCAAAATATCAAAATTCACCCACACAGTTTTGAAGATCATGTTACAATGTATTCAGTGTGAAAAATTTCAGATGGATATGTTATATTTGCATTATATACAATCAATTCAAATCTGCAGTGATCATTTTTAACTTGTGGATGCATGCACGTGCAGAACAAGTTATTAGGGTTAGATGGATGTGTGGTAAATTATGCAGTATTAATCTGTGGATTGAGCTGCCATTGACTTTCTTTTCCAAATGACGTTTGATTTTCCGAATATGTTATTATTGATGGACGTTTGTGATTATAGCTAGCTGTGAATGGGATATGTGATTTCCTTAACTGATATTAATAATACTTGCTTAATATTACTGGCAGGTGGCTCAAACCTGGACAGACATGGTAGTGGGTCCATATCAATCACTTAGTGGTGATGACGTAACAATGACATCATCGGTCACATGGTTTTAAATACATGCCCATATCTACCTCATTCCCAATGCCAGACAATTTAAACTTGGACAGCTAGGACCCACAAATCACATAGTGGCAATGACGTAATGATGACATTAATCATTGGTCAAATGATTTTAAGTACCGTAAACACTTGTGTATAAGCCGCACCCCAAGTTTTGAAGCTTGAATTTAGGAAAAAAACTTTTTTGAACAATACAAAAAATAATTAGAACATCTTTTGTCCAAGTTCATAAACGCTTGTACTTGATGCAAAACTTCTTCCAAAAAAAAGAATAATCTTTTGTTGGAGAACTTTTCATAAACGCTCGTACTTGAAGCAAAACTTCATCAGATTGTCATAAATACATAATCGCAACTTTAATTCGATCGAATATGCATGGTTCAACTTGCCTTGTCATTTCTTGTGTATATTTTAACCTGCAGTCTTTAAATCACTCCAGAATTCGTCCGCTTTTATTCTCCCATTAACTAACAACAATTCCAAGGAACTGCTTTCCTTTAATCGCTAGAGCAAGAAAGGTTTTCTGGCGAAACTATACTTGCACGAGTAGGTCTGAGGTCCACCATCTTGGATTTTAATTAACTAACAGTGCCAATCTCCCACGTGTAAAATAGCGAAGAATGCCTAGTTGTTTAGATGCCTGCTTTGACAAGCTCTGCGAATCAGCGTGTTTATAAATAAACTTTTGTAAATAAGCTTAATCATGTTTAAATATTCACGAAATTCTAATATATTAGGTCTAAAGTGGGTCTTTGAAGAGTTTTTGCTTTAATTCTTTCAAACTGTTTTTTTTTTCAATGAATATACTTAAATTGCTATATTACATGATCGGATGCGATTTGAACCTGATTGTAATATATATACACACTGTCGCATAATAAATTAAAGCTTCATACAGGTTCATGATATGTAAATATATGTTATGAGTATATACCATACCAGTGAATATCACTTTTCGCGCGCTCTGATTGGCTACTCAAACAGTGAATATGATTTCATGTTCACCTCCGAACAAAGCAGCGATCATCTCGCGCGAGTTTTTGTCCATTTGACAGAAAATAAAATAACTATTTGGTGCTGGAGTGTGGTATATACTAAAACAATTATTCACCTCAGTGTTGGTGAATAGTGGTGGATATTTACCTCGCCGAAGCTGCTCAGTAAATATCCACCACTATTCACCTCCACTTTGGTGAATAATTGTTAAATGTTGGGTCTCCTTTCTAGGTGTTCCCGTAGATAAGCCGCACCCCCGATTTTTAACGCAAATTTTGGGTGAAAAGGTGCGGCTTATCTACGGGTGTTTACGGTACATGCCCATATCTCCCTCATTTCTAATGCCGGACAATTCAAACTTGGACAGGCATGGTATTGGGTTCCCGCAAATCACTTAGTGGTGATGTGGTAACGATGATGTCATTATATTGGTTACATGATTTTAAGTACATGCCCATATCTCCCTCATTTCTAATGCCAGACAGTTCAAACCTGGACAGACATGGTAGTGGGTCCCTATGAATCACCTAGTTGTGATGACGTAACGATGACATCACCGGTCATGATTTTAGGTACATGCCCATATTGCCCTCATTTCTAATGCGAGACAGCAAGTTCAAACTTGGACAGGCATAGTATTGGGTCCCCACAAATCAATTAGTGGAGATGATGTAACGATGACGGCATTGGTCACATGAATTTTAGTATATACCAAAATAGCTCACTGCCTATCTGCGAGTTTCCCTTAGGGGCCCTATGTTGGTGTATAGGTTTCCCAGGCCATGTACAACCCTAATAATATTCTATTCAGTATATAACTGTTATTAACAGTGTTTAATCTGTAACCTGAAGGTCTACAGTAAACTGGCCATAACAAAATACATGTAGACCTTTTACGCAATAAGCTACGTCATGTATATCATTTTATCGGAACATATACATGTATATTAAACAGAATGCAACTACATTTTATAATATTATTTTGTACATGTACATTTGTAGATCATAATTAAAACATAATTGAAAATGTACTATTATTAATGTTTGTCTTGAATGAAAGGGTGGTCAACAGTATGGACACCAACAGTATGGAAGTCAACAGGCATATGGAGGACAACAGCCTGGTCCATATGGTGCCCCACCCTCCTTCCCTGGGCATGCAGCTGCTCCATCCCAAGCTCCTCCCCATGGGGTTGATCATGTCTTATGGCAATGGTTTCAGGTAAAAATCAGAAGTGTTTGCCTAGACACACATATATTCAAAACAGGGATACATGCAATTACATGTGTACATGTAAAATATTGTAGAAGGGATACAGTATTATATTTGCAGGAGAGGCACAAACTGAAGTTATTTTTAAAGATTGTTATAATTAAAAGGTTGCAGATTGGATTGGCATGCTATTATGATTTACTGTTAGTATAGTTTAATTTACATATAAGTTAATTACTGTAATCCAGTTGTTATAATTATAATAACAAATCAATTTATTATTATAAATTATTAGGTCATGTGATTTTTACTCATCAATAGGCGTAAATGCACCCACAGAGGCTTACGCTTTTCTTGTATAAACTGTATTGTATACAGTACAATTTATTTTTCTATGTGAAGGTTTAGCTGTTAAATGTTGTTTGAGATTAAATATGATGAAATAAAGACTTCACCTTCTTCCCAGTTATTTTGGCACACAGTTCCATGTACTACAATATGCAACCCAAGAACCTACTATACCCATTAGGCTTGCTGTATATAGCATTGAGCAAACTGGAAGGCGGCTTGCCAATCTAAGGTCACAATTTTTGGAACTACATGTACAGTACATGTATGTCAGAATACTTTTTCACTTATAAAATTTTGCTATATATACGTATAAGGCAGTTAATGGTATGGCCGGCCTGCACTATTGTTAGTGAGCTGTGCTTTATGTACCGTGGCAAGCTCTTCGGTCGACAGACATGATGAAGCTCCAGCAACCTATTTTTCGTTTGAAATTCTACGGGTCTAGGGCATTTTCAGTATGTGCACTGAGCCTATGGAACATGCTACCACTAGAAATTAAGCATAGTGCCAGTGTAGTTAAAAGCAAATTGAAAACTTATCTTTTTAAACAAGCTTATTATTAATTAGTAGGTTATGTTTGATACAGTTAGAATATGTTTTCGCCCCATGTGTTCACACTTAGATGTAAACGATGGTACATGTAGTTCCCAAGTCACCTCCGTCAAGATCATTCCAGTTTCAGAATATCTGTTTGTGTTCTTATGGGAGTTACTATTTGATTTAATTCTGTTATTCTTATACTGGAATAATCAGAATAGTCGGAAAAGATGCACCCTAAATTAGCATACATCGTAGCTAGAAAGCATGCATTATCAGCCAACTTATATACATGTACATGTACATGTAATAAAATAATGCTCTCAGTTAATTCTTTTATTTTTCATGCAGGCAGTGGATCAAGACAGATCTGGAAAGATAACAGCATCAGAACTTCGACAAGCTCTTGTGAACTCAAATTGGTCACACTTTAATGAAGAGACTTGCCGTCTAATGATTGGCATGTTTGACAAAGATGGGTTGGTATTAAAGTGGCTACTTATTGCCATGGTACTGCGCATGTATCAAGTAATCGCTCGGTTGGTGGCTGTTAATTGGAATTGTTAGGGGTCACTTAATTGGCTTGATCCTACTTTTCAAATCCTTGTGCAATTCCTGAATGCTTTTGTTTTCACTCATGCAATTGCAGCTAAATTATTTCTTTTGTTTGTACAGGTCAGGGACAATTGACATCTACGAATTTTCAGCATTATGGCAATACATCCAGCAATGGAAGAGCTGCTTTGATGGGTAATTATAAGATATTTATGATATGTGTATTTACTAGAAGAGCATCCCAAGAGCATGCAATTTCAATGGCTGAAAAATGTTGAGCTTATTACGTAGTAGTAGTAGTAGTAGTAGTAGTAGTAGTAGTAGTAGTAGTAGTAAGTAGTAGTAGTAGTAGTAGTAGTAATTTATTTAACCACGTATCACAGGTTGAGCACAGAGGCTCTTTTAAACGTGAGCGTGCAATATTACAAGATTAAACTGTATACAAATGATGGTTGCAGTAAAAGCATAAAAAGACATACATGAGTGGAATAAGTTACAATGCTATAATACTAATAATGATCATACTACAGATAAGGTTTTAGTTAATATAATGATAATAGCAATAAATACTCTAAATTAAGACTTAATATATATATATATATGTACATGTATATGTGATATTGGATAATGCTATTTACATATGTGACAGTTGCAGTTAAGTGAAGACGAAATGGGCATACTTTGAAGTTTACTTTTAAAGACTGGTAGAGATTCTATTCTTCTGACACTATCTGGTAGATTATTCCATAATTTAGAAGCTGTATAGGTAAAGGGGTGCTGCCTGTAAGATGAAGTTATTGTAGGAAGTTTAAGCTTCAAGTGACCTCTAAGATTATAGTTATCTAGTACACGTAATGAGAACATCTCAGTAATGTACAGAGGTGCTAGATTATAAATACATTTGTAGACTAGCACAAGTGCCTGTACACAACGGCGATGCTCTAGTGTATTAATTGACGCTAACTTTAATAGATCGTCATAGGACGTACTTTTGGGCATATCCCTGGTGGAAAACTTGGACAGGATCCTGAGTAGGATCCTGACAGGATCCTGCATAGGATCCTAGTTAGGATCTTGTTTAGGATCCTGTAGGATCCTGTAGGATCCTGTAGGATCCTGACACAGGATCCTGTAGGATCCTACAGGATCCTACAGGATCCTACTCAGGATCCTACTCAGGATCCTACTCAGGATCCTACTCAGGATCCTACTCAGGATCCTACTCAGGATCCTACTCAGGATCCTGAACGATTTCCTGTAGGATCCTGGGCTATTTCCTGTAGGATCCTGGGCTATTTCCTGTAGGATCCTGGGCTATTCCTATAGGATCCTGGGCTATTCCTGTAGGATCCTGGGCTATTCCTGTAGGATCCTGGGCTATTCCTATAGGATACTATAGGATCCTGGGCTATTCCTATAGGATCCTGGGCTGTTCCTGTAGGATCCTGGGCTATTCCTATAGGATACTATAGGATCCTGGGCTATTCCTGTAGGATACTGGGCTATTCCTATAGGATCCTGGGCTATTCCTATAGGATCCTGGGCTATTCCTGTAGGATCCTGGGCTATTCCTGTAGAATCCTGGGCTATTCCTGTAGAATCCTGGGCTATTCCTATAGGATACTATAGGATCCTGGGCTGTTCCTGTAGGATCCTGGGCTATTCCTGTAGGATCTTGGGCTATTCTCTGTAGTATCCTGGGCTATTCCTATAGGATACTATAGGATCCTGGGCTATTCCTGTAGGATACTGGGCTATTCCTAAAGGATCCTGGGCTGTTCCTGTAGGATCCTGGGATATTCCCTGTAGTATCCTGGGCTATTTCCTGTAGGATCCTTACACCCAAATCGTATACCATAGTTGTCATTAAACATAAAAATAACACAGTAATTATTGTTTTAAAACTCCATGTATAGTTTATTATAAATAGAAACATGCATGTAAGTGAGTTACAATGTACATGTATCATTACAATCGCCAGACAGTGAAATACTCCTATTTCTATAAATAAGTTAAAAGTATTCATTTACAATACACACTATAAAGAAGTTATTGCTTAGTGAATCAAAATTACAGAGTTGAGACTTAATATGTAACAAAAACTGCATCTAATGGAAAATGCAGGAATTCCATCACCTTATTTGGACTTCAGTGACTTTTGAGATGAAATTTGAGCTTTTGAATCTGACTAGATAGATAATCTTAGCTAGTAAAGCGAAATGTTGTACTGTCAAAACATTTACAAGTGATCAAAAAGGTATACTGTCATAGTTGTTTATAATTTCATATCAATAAACCTACCCACACTGAACTATCAAAGAACACTGAATGAGTTGTTGCTGCATAAATCGTTCAGGGCCACTTTTCAAGCCGGATCTTTATTTGCTAGGGAGTGAATCTAGGCTATGAATAAACATTACATGCAAGTGCACTATGAACCACGAACATGATGGCCGTTCACCCAAGCAAATGGGGATCCTCGATAGTATACCTTGAAAATAACTGCATCTTTGGCTTACTGACCTCACAAAAGAGCTGGCTTGAAAAGTGGCCTGCTGTGATGTGTGTTGGTTTTGAAATTATAAACAACTATTATGTTTTGACAGTCGTAGGAAAAATTCGCTTGACCGGGCCGAGCCACGAAAGAACGAAGCAGACAAGCTACCGACACACACTAAATAGGCTTGAATCACTGCCAAGCAAGCGAGCAGCCTTGGTAGTTATATTCCTTGAAAAGAACTCTGTTGTTCGCATTCGGCTTCTGAGAATTGCAACTAATTTATGCATCGTGAAACAGCTATCTGCTACGTCATCAGTATGAAATTTTCTGCCTCGTTGCCCGACGTCCCTTTTGCGAGTGGGGGAGCGATAAGAGTCGGCTGGTTTCCCAGGCTATAGATTTTGGAGAAAATCTAAAAACCACTGAATGTGCTTGGAATACACAGTTATTTTCAGCGATTTTGAAATGAACTGAGGAACCTTGCACATGTACATGTGTAGATGTATGTGGAGTGGTTAAGATGAAAGCAAGAACGACTAACAAATTGTATGTAAAGAGAACAACTATATACAGGTGTAACACCTTAACATAGCCTCTTTAAAATCTAGCTTAGGTTTGGAAAAAAAGTAACAGAGTTAATAATGAATGTTCCATGCCATTCTAACTTTTTAACTTTTAGTTTATTACATAAATTATAGCTATAGGTTTTACAAACTATACATTTTTAATAAAAATGATTGTGATCTTCACTCACTACTTGGCAGTCAACTTTTCCCTGATTATCTTTCATTGTTGGTGATAATTTCAAGAATTAACCCTTTAGCCCCAAGGGTGATCAAAGGGAAGCAGGCAGATCATGAGTATTTGGAGTTGATCAAAATGTATCCAAATGTATAGAGAAAAGAATTTGAATTTCACTTTTGGGGCTGGAAGGGTTAAAAACTTTGGTCCTTGATCTTTAATCCAAAACCTGTAAAAACAATTAACCACAATAAGAATTACGATTTTAATTAGATGAGTACGGTGGTGTATAAAGTCCCGTGCGGTTTGCCAACCGGAAACCGACAAATATTTTTATACATCCTACATGTACTTCCGTTTCTACCAAAATAACTTCGGTTTTGTGGCTGATTGTGTTGAATAGGGTATTGAGAAGCACATCAAACATTCTAGAATGATAAAGTTTGAAAAGGGATTAATAAGACCTGGGACACGAAAATGTGAATTTTGTCGTTCCAAAAAGGCAAAATGTTTGAATTACTAGTACAGTGAATCTCAATGAAGTCCATCTCAACTCTTGAAGAAATTTCGATTGGAATCGTAAACTTCACTTGACCTCTTGGAAGCTTTCATAAATAGTTTCTTCAAATATATCTTGGAATATATTCAAGTACACTGACTACAGATCAGAGTATACAGGGCTAGTAATAGTATAGGCCATAGCAATTCATCTTTTAGTCAATTAGTGTGAGCAACATGAACAAATTAACGAACCTAACATAAACTTCTGCTCACCATTTCTTCAGGAATTCATCTCTTCCAGAACTGAAACTGCCTCTCACTTGGAGCAGTTATTATTATCTTTCATCTGATGAATATTGGCATTGAAATGCTGTTGAAATGACCTTCTAAGCGAGTTTAAAACTCCAGCAACAAAATGGCCTCTTGGCTTCTTGCTATTTGAAATGTGCAACCGTTACCAAATATGGATATAGACTTGGTTCTAGGCCACTCGGTTAAAGCACAGGCAGCCCAAGCCAAAACGATTATAGAATTGCCTCAAACCAAAAATAAACACATCAGTGATGAACAGGAACAACTTCTTAACACTTTATTTCCTCTTTTACTACAGTTTCAGATTTGTTCTAAAAAAATCCCATAACATTCCTTGTAACAATCATTAGCTTGGACTGCCTGTGGTTAAAGTGGAACTTTGTCTCTTCCATGTTTATATTAAAATTTCTCAATGAAAGCACACTTTTAAGGGGCTGGATGAAAATATTTTGCTTAATTAAATAATGGGAATTTGTTTTTGGACAAGCCAGCCTACTTGGTGAGTAATATAAAATCTTTAGTCTAAAACAACCAGGAGAAGTCATCGTTATGTTAGAGCTTTTTTTATCCTTTCAACAACAATTAACATCAGGAACTGATCATTAATTACAGGGGGAGGGGAGCTGGCTGGTGAAAAAAGGGGGTGGGTCCCCAATTTTAATGCAGAAAATTAGGGGGGCATAGTAAGCTAGAGTGGAAATCATTGGGGGGAGGGGTCATCAAAAATTGAGCATGACATTTTTCAGTTAATTCTTATAAGGATTATGTTCCGATCCTAGAAAGATTATATAATTTTTCAAGAATTTGCTATGTCATAGGAATCCTACTTAATAATTATGTAGGATTCCTATTCAATTAGGTGCTGCATGTAACTATGTACATGCATGTACATGTAGGTCCTATTCAAGATGCTGTTCCTATGTAGGATCCTATTCAGGATTATGTTCCTATATTTTTATTATGTAGGATCCTGTTCCTACATAGGATCCTATTCAGGATGCTATTCCTACATAGGATCCTATTCAGGATTATGTTCCTATGTAGGATCCTATTCAGGATCCTATTCCTACATAGGATCCTATTCAGGATTATGTTCCTATGTAGATTCCTACATAGGATCCTATTCAGGATTATGTTCCTATGTAGGATCCTATTCAGGATCCTATTCCTACATAGGATCCTATTCAGGATTATGTTCCTATGTAGGATCTTATTCAGGATCCTATTCCTACATAGGATCCTATTCAGGATTATGTTCCTATGTAGGATCCTATTCAGGATTATGTTCCTATGTAGGATCCTATTCAGGATCCTATTCCTACATAGGATCCTATTCAGGATTATGTTCCTATGTAGGATCCTATTCAGGATCCTATTCCTAAATAGGATCCTATTCAGGATTATGTTCCTATGTAGGATCCTATTCAGGATTATGTTCCTATGTAGGATCCTATTCAGGATCCTATTCCTACATAGGATCCTATTCAGGATTATGTTCCTATGTAGGATCATATTCAGGATCCTATTCCTACATAGGATCCTATTCAGGATTATGTTCCTGTTCAGGATCCTGCTCAGGATCCTATTCCTACATAGGATCCTATTCAGGATTATGTTCCTATGTAGGATCCTATTCAGGATCCTATTCCTACATAGGATCCTATTCAGGATCCTGTTCCTGTTCAGGATCCTGCTCAGGATCCTGTCCCTGTGTAGGATCCTACAGGATCCTACAGGATCCTACAGGATCCTGTCCAGGTTTTCCACCAGGGATTGAGTATTGTTCTGAGAGCATAGGCGTTAGTTAATTCTAGTTTCTGGGATAGGTTATTACTGATACCAATTAATAGCTGAGAACAGTATTCGAACTGGGATAGGATGAAGGCTTTGTAAACTTTTAGCATTAGGTCAGTAGGGATCATTTTACGGATACGTCTCAGGATAGAGACTTTCGCGTTAACTTTTCTACATATTTCTTTAACATGTTGCTTGAAAGAAAGGGATTTGTCAATTATGAAGCCAAGCTAGTAGCTTAATTTCGTTAACAATTTCAAGTTTGTTGTTGTCCATCATAAGTTGAAGTGGCATACTAGATTTGCCTAGAATAATGGTCTGTGTCTTTGTATTATTCACTAATAGAAAGTTTTGATTAAACCACGCGACAACAACAACAACAACAATTTTTTTTATTCATACCATAACGAAATGTTTTACATATAAAAGGGAGGGAGAATTAAACAATTTAATGGTATGGGTTACCTAGAAATAACTTAAAAGCTAATCAAGCTAGGTAACGCAAATATATTGATATAATGGAAATATATATACGGTCGGATACAAGATACACAAATAATTAAATAAATATATAACTACATACATGGAATAAAGAAACTAAAGATGATATGTAGATTTGGTTACCATAGATACTGACACAAACAATTATACTTAAGAAAAAGAGAGAAAAATCATATATTTTATACAGTGTTACGAAGTTACATAAAATATTGAAGTTAACCTAGTAATTAAATGGTTGCACATGGAAACAAGTGTAAGACTAGTAGGATGCTATAAATGAAGACTTCAGCTTATTTTTAAAGGACGATTTTTTGGAAGATTTTATTTTATCATCTAATGAATTCCAGACTTTTGCTCCTTGATATCTTATATTATTAAATTTTCCATAATTAGTTCTTACTTGAGGAATAAAAAAAGAGGACTTAGAAGCAAGTCTTGTGTTGTACGAGTGAATTCTATTAATAGGGGTAAAGAAATCATTGAATACTGCAGGAAGGGCTTTGTTATGATATTGATGCATTAGCAGAGCATTATGAAGAAATATTAGGTCCTTAAACTTTAAAATGTTGAGAGATTTGAACAGGGGGCTAGAGTGCTCATCATACTTAGAATGAGTGATGATTCGAATTGCTTTCTTTTGTAAAACTACGATTGGATGAATAGTACTTTCATATGTGTTCCCCCAAACTACTAACCCATAAGTTAGATATGGATATATAAGAGAGTGGTATAGCTGTATTAATATATTAATATTAAGATAATATCTTATTTTAGAGAGTATACCTATGCCTTTGGCAATTTTTTTGGTAATTTGATGAATATGGCTTTTCCAATTTAGATTTGAGTCAATTAACACTCCAAGATATTTGGTATTCTGTTTATGCTCTAAGATTTTCTTATTAATGGTAATGTTTAATTTATAATTAACTTTCTTCTGGTGTGAGTGAAATATTACAAAATTAGATTTATTAACATTCAGTGATAATTTATTGCCACTTAGCCAGTCATTAACTTTTATTAATTCGCTGTTTACAACATTCTCAAGACTATGTAGATTATTATGAGCATAAAAGAGGTTAGAGTCGTCAGCAAAGAGGTGAATGTCAAGAATTTTAGAGCAATTTGAAAAGTCATTAATATAAAGGAGGAACAGTAGAGGCCCGAGGACTGATCCTTGGGGAACCCCACAAGAAATATATTGGTGATCGGATGAGGCATTTCCAATAGAAACAAATTGTTTTCTGTTATTTAGATAAGAGACAAACCAGTCAATGGCAATACCACGAATGCCAAGCCTTTGTAACTTATTAATTAAAATGTCATGGTTGACAGTATCAAATGCTTTACTCAAGTCGAGGAAAATTCCACATGCATACTTACCTTCATCAATAGCTTTTTGAATTTTATCAGTAATAAGAAGTATGGCTTGAATAGTAGAGTGGTTCGAGCGAAAGCCAAATTGTTTATTGTAGAGGCAATTTATTTTATCTAGATATCTAATTAATCTTTTGTACATTAATTTTTCAAGGATTTTATTAAAGACTGAAAGGAGTGAGATTGGACGATAATTTGATAAGATCAGTTGAGATCCATTTTTAAAAACTGGACAAACTCTAGCAATCTTGAAGTTATCAGGAACAGTACCCGTGTTAAATGAGCAATTATACAATATTTCTAAAGGCTTAGAAAGAAGACATTTGAGCAGCTTAAGAATTTTAATTGGGATACTATAAAAAGGCCCAACAGATTTACCAGTCTTAATTTCAGAAATTATGTTTACAATTTCATCAGAAGTTGTTGGATACAGATAAAAACTGTTAACTTGTGGTGGATCCATATAATCAAGACATGATGTATTAGGATTAGATTTACTGATAGAGCTAGCTAATTTATTACCAATGTTTGCAAAGTAGTAATTAAATTCATCAGCTATTTCTTTTGACAAGTATATTAAGATCTGTTTGCAGGTATGCTTGTAATATATCAGGACTTGCGTGTGATGCATATTCGGTTGTGTCATCTGCATATAACCTCAGCGAGGTGTTGAGAGCTGCAAAGTTAAGATCATTAATAAATATGTTAAACAAGAGGGGGCCCAGGATGGAGCCTTGAGGTACTCCATGCTTAACGTTCATCCATTCTGAGTAATCGTTGCCAATTTTTACTCGTTGTCTTCTCTCAGATAGTCTTTAAAATATTAATTTATTGTATGGACAAGAGTGTTTTACCAAGAACTAAACCATTCGCAGAATCAATCTCACTTGCTGGAGTAATTAAGATATGGAAAATATGCCATTCAATCTTCTGGATGTATGACATCACGCTCTACAAAGATGGTGGTAGGTTTGTGAAAATCACAGAGCGAGATAGGTTAGGCAGAAAAAGCAAATGAAAATAGGATCTAAAACTGTCTATGGATTTTCTCGACTGCTGTTATAATTCAGAGAGGAGAATTGCACAAAATTCTCGCAGAAGAGCTTCCAAAGATAGCTGAAATTTGGTACTGACAGTAAGTAAAATGAGTAGATATTAAGAGTCCTTAGACCAGTCTAATTGTCCATATAATAAACATAACGATCATTACACCGTGGTAACTGAAGATTTGAAGTGTATCCTCGCTCATGGAATATTTTGACTCTAAAGGATATTACTGAACTTCATATCTTCGCACCACCGTGTAATTAGCAAATTTCCTCTGGTTTTCCGTGGTGTGGACTCTTATTTACCACGATTTACGTCATCACATGGTCAAAATTTGTTGTGGACTCACGAGGCGGAGCCAAGTGAGTCCACAACAAATTTTGACCATGTGATGACGTAAATCGTGGTAAATAAGAGTCCACACGAATTACGGTCGTTTCGCCCCCAAGTCGTTTCGCCCCCAGTCGATTCAATTCCCTCAACTTTGCCGGTGACGCTGTTAAATCTAACACCTACCTTTGTTTCTGTGAAAACCTTGGACGCTGTGAAATCTAACACTTCGTAATACAATGGAATGCAAAAGTTTGAATGTGCCGGCGACGCTGTGAAAAATAACACTTCGGAATACAAAGGAAAAGTTTTGAAAACATTACGAAACTTTTAACAACAAAAAGCTTCGGTTTCGATGTTTGTTTGGCTCTAAATAAAGTAACCAACAAACATCTACTTTCGGTGTTTTAATTGCTCTAAATAAAGTAGGCTGGTCGTTTCGCCCCCAAATCCCCGCGGCATTTACACGAAACGACCGGATACCGTCCACACCACGGAAAACCAGAGGAAATTTGCTAAATCGCACACATTTTGCCGTTGTCTGTACTCGTATTGATCATAGAAATGACGCCATAAAATGTTCAAAACTCAACTTGAGTGTTTCACTGCAAAGTTTTGGACATTTTATGGCGTCATTTCTATGATCAATACGAGTACAGACAATGGCAAAATGTGTGCGATTTGTTTTTTACAACGACGAAGCACTTATAGCTTCAAATGAGTGCGTAATAAACTGCTTTCGAGTCGAAAAAGGCCATTGAAAGTCAAAACGTAAACACTTCTAATTACCGTTGCCGAGAGAAAGCTTTCTTAGACAAATGGTAATTTGGTTCACCGATTAACTTCTGTAATTGATGGAATGCATGTGAAATCCTTTCAGTTTTTTTTTTCTGGCTCAGAAAAGTTATTGTTATATAATTCAAAACTTCTGAGCTCTGAGAGAACTAGTCTAGTCACAAAGTCTGACTACAAGTACAAATTCGCCGAAACTTTCTCCACTCAAGAGAAAACTCTCATTTTGCCAAATGGCATACTACAAAGAAGTTTGACTCACCGATTGACTTCTCCTAGTTATAAAATGCTTGTGAAATCCTCACTTTCTTGTTTTTGGAAGCGAAGTTAACACCATTTGAATTCACAAACCTCGCCGTGAAAGCACTTTGCAAAGCTACCACGGCTTGCGAGTGACGTCATTTTCATTGTATGTACTTATTTTGCATATAGCGGAGAGCCAATCAGAACGCGAGAAAATTGGATGTTGTTGTAAAAACATGTATGCTCGAGCTGGAGAACACATACCTGCTGACCAGCATCACGGGAACCTACATAGATCATGCAATTTGATTGGCTCGCTATCTCGGAATAATGAGATAATGAGCAATAGCCACCTACAAAACTCGGGATAATTTTGAAACAAAATGGCAGGTGTAAATTCACGTTTCGCGATTGTTTCCGATACAGAAATTTTAGAAATTCAACAAAATGCAGTGCCCAAAAGCACTAAAAAAGCTACAAAATATGGCCTTCGAGTGTTTCAAGGTAAAATGTTTGCATAAAATATACAAAAGCAACTGTCACAACTTGTTTTGCCGTAGTCGTTACCTTCTATTTGAGGAATACAACTAAAAAACACTATAATTCTATTTTTTTGTTGAGGTTCCGGTGTTATATATACTAAAACAATTATTCGCTTCAGGCTCACTCGATATTGGTGAATATCGACTGAGCCTGAGGCGAATAATTGTTAAATATATTCCAGTCGGCTGCCCACAAGTGAAAGATAGTCTAAGCTTTTTAGCAGAACTGAAAGCGTTCCCAGTTAGCTTTTAAAATTATTCTATCTATATGATTGTTCAAATTGAGACACTGTTGCAGGGCTCCAATATAACTCTGAGGAAAATTACATTGTACATAATTGGTCTCCCTACATTTTATTCGGGGTATATACATTGACGTAAACACAACTTTTACTAACCAACTGTGATATGCGACTGTTCAAGAATCCTTAGTAACAGGATTCAATTATTTGTAAGTTGCTTTCTGTGAATGTGTTACTACAATGTACATGTACATATACCAACTGTGAGATGTGACTGTCTAAGATCATTAGAGCGGTTTTCAGTTGAGTGTAGTAAAACCAAACGCAAACTACCCACAGCCAGCCAATCATAGGAGCGAGTAATCACAAGTAACTCATAAATGGCTTCCCTGTGAGCCAATGACAAACCAAAGCAAAACCAAAACCAATTTGCGTTTGGTTTAATTTTGGAATCTGATTGGTTGGTTTACTTTCTCAGCCAATAGGAGAGCTTAGTAAACGCAAAACCAAAACATTTCCGACACTCAATTGAAATCCGCTCTAGTAACAGGATTCAATTCTTTGTAAGGTACTGCTTTCTCTGGAAGTATAGAATTATTTAATTACGGTCAAACATTGTACTAAGCATGCGCTTCGCCTAAAATAGATCTTTAGAGTTTAGTTACCAAACATTGAAAACTATACATGTATATTTACCGTTGATTAACGGAATACCGTTAAGCTTGTGCTGCGGTTTCCTTTTCTAATGCCGTATCAGGTCATTACTTCATTGTACGTGTACAGTAACATTCCCAATGATTCCATTTCTACATAGCTTTGATAAGGATAGGTCTGGTACTATAGATGCACAAGAGTTAAGCACAGCATTCAGCACATTTGGATACAGATTGTAAGTATATTCATAACATTGTAGTCTGCTTTATTGACTTTGAAGCTGTGCCATCTGTATGTTTCACATCCAAATAAGTTTCTTCTCGTTATAAAACAAATTGGAAAGGACTTTGAGAAAGTCTATAGTCAGATTAGAGAAGATTTCCTATGAGTGGGACAAACTACAACACTGACTACAGCACGGTTACCGTACGGCATGCAGTGACGTTGAAATGGTTTCCCATTGTTTTTGTCCTGCTGATCCAATCAAATCACAGAACTACGGCACAGCACATCTACAGCACGGCTACAGCACGGTTACCGTACGGCATGCAGTGACGTTGAAATGGTTTCCCATTGTTTAAAAAGATACGTTTTAAGTGAAGATTTAAAAAGACTAAGCGACTGAATATT
This sequence comes from Actinernus sp. WN-2022, assembly GCA_030867875.1. Lineage (NCBI taxonomy): Eukaryota > Metazoa > Cnidaria > Anthozoa > Actiniaria > Actinernidae > Actinernus > Actinernus sp. WN-2022. The sequence goes on from JAOWCC010001634.1 coordinate 101,929,697, forward strand.
GCGCAGATATTGTGGTAGAGCGTTCCATAGAGTCGGAGCCGAAACGCTAAAAGATCTATCACCGAATGAACGCAAAAGCCTCCCACTAGGGATCTTCAGTAGAACACCATTATTTGAGCGTAATTGATAGCGCGGCTGTTTCTTAATCGTAATAAGGTCTCTAATGTACTGTGGAGATTGGCCAGCTAATGCTTTAAAAGTAATTAAAATAATCTTAAACTGAATACGGAATCTAACGGGTAACCAGTGAAGTTCATAGAGAACAGGTGTAATATGATCATATCGAGAAGTAGAAGTGATAAGCCTGGCAGCAGCGTTCTGTACCCTTTGTAGTTTGGAAAGTTCAGTGTTTGGTAAACCATATAGTAAACTATTACAATAGTCCAGCCTACTGGTAATAAAAGCATGAACTAATGTAGTAAGACTATCCTGACTGAGGTACTTGCTAATACGTCTAATATTATGAAGATAAAAGAATGAGGCACTACAAGACTTAGTGATTTGGGTGGACATTGTTAAATGCGAATCGAACCACGACCCTAGGTTTCTGACAACAGACGAAGGGAAGACATCAGTACTGCCAACCCGTATATGACAACCATCATTGAGTTTAGTGAGGATTTTTTTCGAACCTATTATTAAAAATTCAGTCTTATCATCATTGATTTTAAGTTTATCCTGGAACATCCACTTTCTAAGATCACCAATGCAGTTCTCCATAGCAGACAAAGCCTCCTCTTGTGCAGTAGTGCCATCGGGTTTGAATGACAAATACAGCTGTGAATCGTCGGCATAACAGTGAACTTCCGGTAAGTGAGACTCGATGACATCAAACAATTTAGACGCGTACACAACGAAGAGAAGCGGGCCAAGGCAGGAACCTTGAGGGACACCAAAGCTAAGGTCAAACCTGTCTGACATTGCGCCATTCAGTAAGACCTTTTGGCTTCTACCAGATAAATAAGACCTGAACCAGTTAAGAGCCTTTCCAGTAATACCAAGCTTAGAATGTAAGCGCCCGAGTAAAATCGCGTGGTCCACAGTATCAAAGGCAGCGCTTAGGTCGAGTAAGACCAACAGGGTAATACGCTGAGAGTTCATGTTCATCAGGATATCGTTGGTCACCTTTAGCAGCGCTGTCTCAGTACTATGGTATTGACGATACGCAGATTGTAGCAGTGGGTACAAGCCAGAACGCGTCATATGAGAATGGACTTGGTTGAATACCGCGCGTTCCGTAAGCTTTGATACATAGACCAAGTTACTAATTGGACGAAGGTTTTTAAATGCAGGATCCAAACCTGGCTTCTTCAATAAGGGCGATACCACAGCCTCTTTCCATTCATCAGGGAAACATCCAGAGTCCAGTGAGGTATTTATCATACTTGCAATGACTGGAAGTAGCACTTCTAGACTTTCTATCATGAGTCTTGTTGGCATGGGATCGAGGCAGCATGACTTTTTAGCTGAGTTGGCGATAAGCTCTCGCACTTCACTTTCAGAAAGCAGATCGAATGCATCAAATAACAGATCCCCATTACTAGCAGTATCCAAAACTTCTACAAGATCAGAGTTCCTATCGTCGATACAGTCGAGGTCAGAGCGGATACGGGAAATTTTCTGTATAAAGAAATTCCCAATATCATTAACAAGTAGTTTATTATCTATATAGTTAGGGAAAATCAACTCATCTTTTGGCAAGAGTAGATTTTTAGCTGCTCGGAATAGTTTACCTTGATCAGAACTGTTTTCATCAATAAAGTTAGTGTAAAAAGAGCGTCTAGCTTCATTCATAATATAAGTAGCTCGATTTCTTAGAGTCTTAAAAAGACTAAAATCAGAGTCCTCCTTCGTTCGACGCCATTTTCTTTCAGCCCTCCTTCTGAGTTGCTTTGCCGATTTAATTTCATCGTTGTACCATGGTACAACGGGGCGTACAGTGATTGTCCTGGACTTCAATGGGGCGTGGCGATCCAACAAATCTGACAGTGTGGAATTATAGCATTTAACCAGTGCATCGAGTTTAGGAGGTATATTTATACATAAATCAGAAGAAGACAAATCGTCTTTTAGAGCTTGCGTATCAATCCGACGAATAGATCTGTACGACACAACTTTCCTGGTTAGCTGCGGTTTAGCAGATTTAATGTTAAACAGGAGGGAGGAATGGTCAGACAGAAAGCGATCAGGTTTAGGTGTAGAATCTAATAGTTCATCGACCTCGCGCGTAATGACTAGATCCAGTGTATGTCCGTGGACATGAGTTGGTTGGTTTACATGTTGCTGCAAACCCATCGACTGAAGGAGATCAGAGAGCTTCTGACCATCGCAATCACTAGGAACATCGACGTGAATGTTGAAGTCACCAGTAATAAGTAAATGATCAGTAGACATAATTATCGTTTCAAGATACTGAGAAAACTCAGTAAAAAAATTGTTCGTCGTTACTGGATGAGCGGACGAATAAGGGGGTCTGTAGATAACAACCAACCTCATTCGAAATGATCCCGACACAACAATCCAGTCAGAATATTCAAAAGAGTCGTACACTACCAGTTCAAGCTTTTTTGCCGTAATTGAGTCTCTGAATAAAATACCAGCCTTCGTTCTTTTGGCCAGCGGAGCATACCGTTTTGCCGCGGTGTGGGCTACAGCACGGTTACGGACATGCCGTAGTTTGTCACACACATACGAAATCTGCTCTAGTGCTTAGTGCATGACCCCCCAACTTTCCCCAGTCTCTTGAACCGCATCGTATGGATCGACATTAAGAAAAGAGGCCTGGGAACGAAAGCTAGATACGCTCTATCGCTGTAAAATAACATATTTTTGGTGGTCAGTGGTTTATAGCATCGACGGCTCTTTCGATCAGCTTCAGTGTTCATTCTAGAAACGAAGCAAGGTGGGACATTTCTCTCATTGCTTCTCAAATTTTGCGAGACTTGTATCTCAAAAGGTATGATTCAGTGTCCTACAGAATCTGAATCGTTCTATGTTGAACATTAGCGATAATAAGTCCTTAAAGTGCGAGAATATCGCACAATCGCGCCCTAGAATCATGAAAACTGCAGCTGATCAATCTTTTGCCACATGGTATATAAAGCAGTTATTGCTAATTGTTAATTGCTGTTGCTGCATCTCTTTGGAGCAGTACAAATCGTAGACCGGCCCCCACTGAGAACGTAAACAAATCTCTGGCAGTGGCCACCCGCCATGGATACAACCAGTGCATACAAACATTTCAAAAAAGGTTGTCCCCGAAAACGGCAAATAACAAACGACAAGCGACGTTCCCAAACCAAAATGGAATGTGATTGTAGCTGAAAGTCTGGTGAATTCATTTGTTTTTGAGTCAAAACGTTAAGACGAATATTTATAATTACTCGGGCCAGGCCTTTGGCCGCCCGAGTCTTAAATATCGGCTCTGTGTGTTTTCTTTTTTGTACATTTTTTAAATCAACGTCGAAATCGTGCAGAGGGCATCAATAGGATGCTTTCCATCCATGTGGGAATGCGTTCGTGCCGTCGCGTGGTTCAGTTCGGATGCGACGCAGGCTATACACGACTTTCATAATGGCCGCCTCGTAATTTGCATATGTGATTTTCCGTTTCGGTTGTTTATCCACATTTATAGAAAATATGAACATTGCCATGTGAAAGAGCATGTCGACATTAGTGAACTTGTGAAAGTTGAGTGCTATAGCTTAAAAAGCAATGAAGTTACAGCCAGTTGAAATTAGAGAGATTTGTATGAGAACAACGGACGCCTTTCTAGCCTCGCTTTCATGTTTTTCTGCATTAGAAATGCTTATAGCTCAACAGCAATTCTCCACATTGCTCTAAAACTCAAAACTATTACTAGTTTTAATGTGATGTTTCATGTGGTAGCACTGGTTTCCCTCTACAGATTTATCTTCCAAATTATGCAAATTAGGAGGCGGCCATTATGAAAGTCGTGTATGGCCGTGGCGTCAGACTTCTGTACTCTATTTACCTTTATCTTCTTCCTAACCGAATTATTGCTATAGACGAAGTGTTGTTGAAAAATATATATATCCTCAAAAATTGTAGTAATGCTTCCTTTTTGACGGGCAAAATGTAAGAAATTGTGACGTCAATCAAGCGGACGTATTGTTTGCATTTCCGTAATTTTAAGGAAATTTCCTTCGATTTGTGTCGTCTTAACCGCAAATAACTAACCGAGAAGCTTTTAGGTAAAATATTTGCCGTGTTTATGCCTTATTGTGTGACTTCTCGATGATTCTTTGAACTTTTGAACTTTTCATGCGCCGAAATGCAATTGAAACAAAAGATAATTAGGCGGCTTCTTTTGATCTCGTTAGAATCGGGCCTAAGTCGGCAAGTGCTTCGCCTCTCGCCTCAGTGACCCAGAAATGAATCAGTTGCATGCAGACAGATATGAAAGAAGACGCGTAGTATGCGGGCAGGAGGGAGGGGGCGTCTCTAGGGAAAACCCTGGACCACTCATGTAGACAGTATGACGTCACGCAATGGCTCAGTGATTTTCAATATGGCGGCGCATAAAAACACGGCTATTTTACTCGATCGCATTTACTAAAAAACTAATTCTCACATTACTTCTCAAAATATCAGTCATATAACTCCATTTACCAGAAAAGGATATACCAAGGACGGATTTGAGCCGGGCTTATGGTAATTTATTGTATTGTTTAATAGGTTTTTGGTAGGTTTTTGTGAATAAGTGGAACTGCCGTTTGGGAGAAACGGCAAGGTCCGCAAAAATGCTGAATGGAATTAAGGGCCGGAGAAATGACAACCAGGCTTCAAAATAGGAGGTTCAGTTCCTGAGGTGTTCAACTCCTTATGTGCAAAGTTGTGTTAAGATGGCTTGTGTAGAACTGCTCATCAATCCCTTCAAAGGCTGATTGGCCAAGCAATCGAGACGCCCCCTCCCTCCTGTATGCGGGGTATCCTGCTGTTTTGCCAAATAAAAAAAAAGATCCAAATTAAGAGGGTAGATTGAAGGAAAATTTTTGTGACAGGGGACTTAAAAATCTTTTGAAACGGGTAGAAGATTAAGAAAACTAGCAAATAATAAAAAGAAAACCGGAATCGAACTCGTACACTTTAGATCGGAAGACACGCGCTCTAGCCACTAGGCCACAGAGCTGTTCACTCACCATGTGAATTAAAACAGGTCACGAACTTGTCTGCTAGTAGAATATTTTCCTAAAATCAAAATTAGGGAGGGTATTGGCAAAATGAAATGACACATACCAAGATGCTCTCTTGCATACACATACTCCAATTCTACACGTTCACCGTATCACTTTATAGAATTTACTTTTAATTGTGCATTGGGTAAGAATTAGGCTTATAAACTCCTGCAAATATGCCACGTTTGTTCGAGATTTTCAGACTCCAACTGACTCCAAGTTGCACTGGTTGTCTTCCCGGGACAACCTTCTATGAAATAGGTGCATATTCTATCCACTGCAGCGTGGTCAGTGCCCGTGATATCTTTACCTTCTCAGTAACTTACTATGACTGTGATTTAAGTGTTTTGTATTACCTTCCAGATCCATGCAGTTTTGTAATCTGTGTGTACAGAAGTTCGACAGGTCTGACCGTAGAACAATGAAGTTCGATGACTTCATTCAGTGCTGCGTGATGCTCAAGTCCTTAACGGATGCTTTTAGGAAACATGACCACCAGCAGAGTGGAGCTGTCACTATTAGTTATGAACAGGTACTTCATTGTTCCACAGCTGTCAATTAAGAACTCTTCAGACCAATAATAACGCAGCAATGTTCCTTGTCTTGTCATCTTGTCCCACAAGTGCTTCCGAAGGAGAACACCAACTTCCGAAGGACAAGCTCTTCCGAAGGAAAAAACTTGATTTCTTCGCAAAGATTTACAGCGATTCTCAGTCACACGTGTCCTTAGAATTGTGTCTCGACGAAGGAGTCGTGTTTTGGCGACGTCAATGAAGCAGAAAACGACATCTATCTCTGGTGCGAAATAAGTTCTGCAAAGGCACGGATGAGGTTTATTTTTACTCAGCGGTTCTCTAATTGGACATTTCAAAGATTTCGTCCGAGATCTTTACTACAATCTGGATTCAACATCGGTTTCTGTTGCTTATTTTCTAGAGGCAAACAAAAATTGGACCAATGAGAATAAAATGAAATTAATGATTGACGTTCATCAAAACACAACTTCTTTGTCGAGACAAAATTCTAAAAGGGCTGAGAACTGTGACTGAGAATCGCTGTAAGAAATTCAGCGGAATGATTTCGAAGACTATCGCCGAACTCAAGCCCTTTTACATGTTTGTTTTGAATTTTCTCGGTTTAAAGTCTACGACTTGTGTAACAGCAAGAGTAACTAAGGGGGGCGTGGCTTGTTATGTATGAACTATGGAACTATGGATAGGGCCGTTTCGCATTAAAAAATACCGTTATTTGCGATGACTACAGGCGCACTAACTCAACGTTAAGTGTCATTCTGATGTAACTATTCACCAATACCAGCGAGAAGGTACAGAATGTTAAACTACCACAATACCACACAGCGGTCAAACGTCTGCGCATGTGTCAAAAGTCTTGCAACAACAACTTATTCCAAAACAAATTCAAAGCGAGCCGGCGGCCGTCACTGTTCACAAACCCGCTTTCAAACGGCCTTCAGAACTTCTTTGGTAAATTACGAAACAATTTGGTAAACTCACAGTTTGAAGTTTGTTCAATTTCCCGTCGACTGTGAAAATAAAAAGCTTAACTTTCACGTATTTTTCTTATTTTTTGGGGGTAGAAGTTCACTGTAATATGTTTTAAGGTAAATTTTGCGCGGGAAATTCGCGCGGCCGCCCACGCGCAGACGTTTGACCGCTGTGTGCCACAATACACGGAGTTGTTTGCCGCTGGTATTTATGAATATTTAACATCAAGGTGAGGCTAACGTTGAGTAAATGCGTCTGCAGTGATCGCATCCAGCGGTAAATTTTGAATACAAAACTGGACTATCCAGCGTACCTTTATTCCACAAGCGGGTTAAAATCAACACAGTGTGTTTATCCCAACTTATATGAAGGAAAAGAATACTCCCTTCCCACTCTCTCTAGCACCACGTTGGTTGTTGACGTTCCATGTGCGTGACAACTTAAAGTAGGAGCCCAGCGATCTTGCCCCTTAGAGGAAATAACGAATATACATTGTAGCTATTTAGATCGCTGGGATAAGACCAATCACAGTGATCTAAAATAGAAAGGGAAGGGGCGGCAGAGCGGACTGTATGGATGAGATTTGATCGCATCGAGGCTTATGGATCAATTCTGGGCAGTCCTGATTTGTATTTATTGGATTTATTTAATTAACCAAGGCCCAGTACTTTTCATGCGCCGTTCTTAATTCATATTTAGGTCGACCCAAATCAACAAAGGTCCGCCGGTTGATTCAGACGCCGTTCTTAATCAGCCGTTACTAATTTTTCATTGACCACTCAGGCTTAAAGTACAGCGATGCAGACCAGGATATTGTTCCTACATTCAGCATAGATGGCGAGGTCAGAGCGCAAATGTTCGCACTTTATAGATAGCTGTCTGCAAGTGCAACGAGAAGGCGAAGAATGCAACTCTTCTGCATTTCATCGTGCTCCGCAGGCGAAGGAAATGACATGCACGCTTTACTTTAATTTGAATTTATTTAAATAACAATTGCATTCGTGGTTACGGCACATGGAAAGGATGGCGTATGAATCAAATGCCGTTCTACAGCCGTACTTCACGGCTGAACAACTCACGGATAACATTTGAATATCATTATCAATAATAACTTATGCATTTGGTACGGCTCATGGTTATCATGACGTTTGAATCGGACTCGACCCACAGCCGTTATTTTCGGCTGACCCAGGCGTGCCGAACGTCTGAGCCGTTCCGAATCAAATAGGCCGTTCCAATTCGATTCAGACGCCGTTCTTTTCATGTACCCCACTCGTTTTGTTACCGGCTAATTGAAACAATTAAGAACGGTACATGAAAAGTAATGCGTTTGAACTGGGCCTAATATTACTTATGTTTTTGAATTTGCAGTTCCTCGAGATGGTTCTTGGTCATACATTAACAGGGATCTGACGCGATATTAGAGTGAACCAAGTACAAAACAGATACAACAGACAACCATGGCAATCGAAAAAACTTTATCAGTGAAATGTTCATGACACTGATTTGTAGACAAATATTTTAGAATGCGCTTGAAGAAGTCAAATTATATTTCGTATGACTCAGCAAGAAGTATGTACGGTAATTTTGCTGTGCCATAACTTTGCAATTTGATTGGTCCAGAAGGACTTAAACAATAGGAAAACCATTTCAGTGTTACAGCACGGCGTGCAGTAACCGTGCCATAAGCCATTCCCGTGACTTTCCCACTCCGGATGTGAGGGACAGAAACACAAAGTCGTAGATTATTTTAGTTGCTAAATCTTTCGACAATAATCATGATCAGTGATATATATAGCAACGCTAAAATAGCTGACTAAGAAAATCTGCAAAAGTCGGTAAGACCTCGAGGGAAAAGGGGATAGCATAATCCATATATACTGGTTTACTGGGTGATATCACATGCGAGCCTATACACGGTTAAAGAAATGTCTTAGGGTGCATTCGAATGACCGTATTCCAGAATAAGAATAGTCTCTGGAAGCAACATTTTGCACTGTAAGCAACACACGCTTTCTGACATGATTGTGATATTCAGGATACATGTAGTATTGTAGTAGACGTTCCGATACAAGTGATTTGTAGTGATCATTCTGTGTATTCCTATTCCGGTATACGGTCAATCGAACGGGCCCTTGGTCTATGTTCGGGAGGGAAACATTTTATTCCGATTTTTAGGTGTTTTTTTTTGCTCTACGGCAATTTTTTACGTTCATGATTTTACAGCCTTGTTGCCTAGAACTCAACCTTGTTTTCGATTTTATTATTGCATTCTACCAGAAGTCCATATCCTACCTATTATGACTGGCCGGATGACAACATTTAAAGCTAGCAGATCAGGGACGTAGGGAGGTCCTGAAAATTGGGCGGGGGGGCAAATGATGAAATCTGGGACATTGTCATTGATGACATTTGTCAATATCTCTTCTGGGACTGGGCAGAAGGGTCGGGGGGTAGGGGGAAACTGCCCCCCCCCCCCCCCCCCCCGCACGCCACTGTAGCGGATCGTTAAGTAATATGCCCTTGTGTCACTATTATACGTTAATGGATCCCGTATAAGAGTGTGTATTGTACATTGATTATTTTACTCTTATGATATAAACGTCCTATCATTATTCAGTTGTAGCTAGTCGAGCTAGTCTAGTGTTCGATAAAGTCGAGCAACGCCTTTTATTTAGCCTTTCCATTTCATAAAAGATGGCGTCCCTTAGAGTTTCCATCGACAGGAATTGCTGAAGATGCCCAAACTTCCCCTAGACTACTGGGCACTAATAAAGCATAGAGCTGAACATTTGTCACACTTCGAGGGCGGATGTTCACTTAGTTTAGTGGTTATCACGTTTGCTTTACTCTAGGAAGGTTATGGGTTCGACGCCCATAAACACCAAGCCATTTCTCTCTAGTGTTTCTCTTCTTGTTTACCTGTGAGCCCTAGGTGAGTGATAACTTATCGTTTACCTGGGAACTTGTTTTCGAAATGGCTAAATAGGGTAAGATTTGTGGTTCGGGTTAGGGGTTGGGTTTGAAGTTATATATGGTTTGCACTTAATCCTCGGAGATTCAAATGACAAAGGGCATGGCGGCCATGTTGGTGTACCTAACAGAAGAAGCTAACGAATAATCTATTGTTAACTGTACACCAACATGGCGGCTATGACGTCACGTGCAAAGGGTCTATTGGGCGATTTCTGTCATTAGGAGAGCGTCTTTCTACCCAGGCGCTTTTTTGAAAAGGGATTAGAGAGCAAAGGATCACGGGAAGTGATCACAGAATCATTCTTCCCAAGCTCCCCCAAAACTCACCAAAAGAGCCTGGGTATGAAGCAGGGGCGCCTCTCAAAACAGTATATATATCTATGTATGATGGACGAAGTCCATTCTTCCTCATTTCAAAAGGACTTTCAAATGGGATCATTAATTTATGACGAAAATTTCGTTTCGTAGGCACTTTAAGTATAACAGTGATTTTTAACCAGCAAAAACTTCAACAACTTTGTTCTATATTAACACCAACTTATGTATTATGGGTACATAGCAAAGCCAGCTTTATCTGAGATACTTGTACCGTTACTCGGGCATTCCAACTCTGCCTCGTCCGCCATTTTGAATTTTCTTTTAAACTGCTGATCCCAAGGTAACGCTAGCACTGGCAACCACAGGATGACCATGAAACACCACAAACTCGTGCAACAATTGTCTTCCAAACAGTGAAAAAACACCTTGAAATGATGAATGGAAGCTCCTTTTACTGCCTATTAACAAGAAAACATGTATTGAAGTTGCTGAAATGAGAAAAAAGTGCACAGAATGAAAAAAGTTGCTCGGAGTGAAAAAGTTGCTCAGAATAAAAAAAGTTACTCGAAATCCTAATTTTATAAAAGTTGCCAAACAGTTACCGAACAACTTGTGAAAAGCCCTAATCATTTTACATTAATTGAAACAACGAATAGAACATAATGATAATTTTAGAAAGTGACAGTTGAGTTGATTAATAGATTGGCGTGTAGTGGTCAACGGAGCATAGCTTTCGGGTTGACAACAGAAATGCGGAACAGTCTGAATTAACAACAGTCAGAATTAACAAAATATGGTTCTCCTTGTTCTATAACAAAATAATACACTAGGGCCAGGTTATTTTGTTATAGAACTAGGAGAACCATCTTTTATTTGTTTTATAATATAAACTTCAATGTAGACGAAGGAAATTAAGGTTACCGTAGAACTTCGCGGCCTGTTTTCTCAAAAAAAAAAAAAAATCATTCCTTGTGAAGTTTATTAATTGTACTTTATTTCCCTGAAAAAAAAAGAAGAAAACTTCGCGAAATATTTGGAAAACCGTATTTCGAAGTAAAGTATTAGATAGCTTAGGCGTGTAATGGCAGCTCGCTGTAGATTTTTGCGGGAAACTACATCCGGAAAATCCAAAAGCCCTATCAACGCATATGCATACCGCATGTTCTTTCGTGTTCACATGTTAGCAGACTGAATTAAATTCTTCGAGTTTTCATTAGAAATATTGTTTCAGCTCGGTTATGGATAAACCAAAACGGAATCCCAGTCCTTTGGATGCTCTATGACTACATCTACAGTCGGAGTTCGTGTTGGTTTGCCGCTGCGATTTCTCTTTGGCTTTGTTGTCGCTATCGCCTGATATCTCAGGTACATCGCTTGACGGATCATGTGTACTGTACGCAATGTCGGTCGACATGTCGGCCGAGGGTCCGTCGTCGTATTTGTCGATGGTCGGCCGATAGGCGGTCGAGGGTCGGCCGAGAGTCTATTCTGTATGTCTGCCGACATGCTTGATGATACACCAACAGTCGGCCCATTGACCACCGACACTCTATCGATAGTTTACCGATAGTCGGCCGAGGTGTCGGTGACTGTGACATTTTCAGCCAATGTATATGTACTTCAAAGGTTATAGAGGCCACAACTATTAATGCTTTCGTACAAAACTAACCTTTGTAAACTTAACATAGTATAAACTAGCAGCTCTATATTCCCAGCCATGCGCCTCTGCATAATACTCCAATTGGAGTGCACAGAGTATATATGAGCCTTAGAACTGAGCCCTACAGTAAAACTTTGATGCTTATTAATAAATCGTGAAAGTAGCGACCTCAATATTTTCAAATGTTGTTTTATGTCTAATACTGGGAGCCGGCGCGGGGTTAAGAATCGACGAATTCATTGGGATAGCTCTGCCTTTTCATGTGTATTAGTCGCGAACTTCAGTTTTAGACCCATTTATACGAATCGTTCGCGGCTTAGCTAAGCGGCGCGGCGAACTTCCTCTCGTATAAATGGCCTTATTGTTGCTACCCTATTCCAGATTCAAGGCGAAATCTCCCATTCAGATTTCAAAAAAATTGGTACCCTGTTCCAGACCAAAACGATGCGATATATAGCGATTTATATACGTAATCGATCTTGCGCGAGCGGATGTATAAAAGACAATAAGTCACCAAGAGATATTAAATTGTGTAAAGAGAGTACATTTTATACCGCAACAGAAAGGAATATTCCTACTTAAACTGAAACGAGTAACTTTTTATTTGAGTGAAAAAAGTATGCAGAATAGTTTAATCATAACTTAACAGCTCACCAATACCCCACCGACATATGACCGACACCTTACTGATATACCACCGACCCACTATCAGCCGACACATAAACAGCAGGAGGGGGGAAATCGACCGATGTGTCGGCCGACTGTCGACCGACACACGACTGACTGTCGACCGACATATCGGCCACCCCTCGACCGACCCGCGACCAACAGTCGCCCGCGGGTCGGTCGACAGTCGGCCGATATGTCGGCCAACCATCGGCCGATACGTCGGCCGACATTGCGTACAGTACACATGATCCCGCTTGACAACACTTTTCTTTTCGCTAGGTTTCTTAGTTTTTGCCATGATAGCTAGCAGTCTAACCAGATCGTTTGGTGAAACTAGCAACGCAGTACTGTATATAGGAATGTAAACCCAGGTAATACTCGAACTATTTCATTAACCGCGAATTCTTGGTTCATTCACAACAACACCAGGGGTCCTGTGTTTCATTGGTTTGTTGGGTTAACATGTTGACAAAACCTTAATGAAGTGTGAATTCTCGAAACTTGGCCAAAAGATAGATATACTATCAAGGAACCAAAGCGTATCGGGCTGTAGCGATATTTTCGTTGTCTTTTTTTTGTGTGGCTTAGTGTCATATACTTTGGAAGATTTCCGACCTCAAACTTCAAGAAGGATTTGCATACGAACAAAGATTTTTTCTTAAATCCTCGACACACTTTTGGAGGCTGTCATCTGCTATTTCCTTAAAAGCGTAGCGCGTATATATCATTTTAACGAGAGGTACCTGCGAAGGTCTACGGTAACCTTAACACAAAGTACCCGCGTAAAAATCTAATGCACTAGTCAATTGAAACCCCGGTCCCCCGAACCCCGGGACATAGCGGGGCATTAACGGGGACATGGCCGTGGAATAACGCACATTTAACGCTGCATTTCTCCGGTGGAACGGGGAAAGTAACGTTTTGCAAAATTTGCGGGGATTTCAGCGGTGGTTGTAACGCCAGCCACGATAGAGTGGGACTGGGCCCGAGCATCAACAACGCTGGAAAAGGCAAGTTGCATCCTTTGAAATCATCCCTTTTTTTACCCATCGCTATTTTTAGTCCTAAACGCATGGTTTATTAATGCTTAAAGACTGAATTTTCCCGATTTTTTGCTCTCTATTTCCGTAAGCAATTCGTTTTCCACATGAATTATTCATGTAGTGATCAGTTTATAGATATTCAATCATCATACATATTCAAACTTATGAGATCTATGTCGCCATTATTCACAAACTTCGGTTGGAATACATGTATTTACTTCTCATATCAGGTGCTTCTTCATTACAATAATCGTACGAAAGTTGTGGTTGTGGATAGAAATTCCACTATAAGTAAGTTTTTGTCCCAAGCAAGCCAAGCGTTTGGTGTCCCGGGGGGGTGGGACATGAAAAATGGGTATGTATGTGAGGCCAAGAGGCTCAAACTCCGACTCTGTTTGACCCAATCCGAGCTCCAAAATCCTGATTGCCCCCTTTTTTAGGGAAAAAAACCCTGATTGCCGCTTCTTTAAATTGTAATCAAAACACGGCCGAATATATGTCCCGGCCGGTATACCGCGCACCGGGATTGCATGCAAAATACGGAACATTTCAAGTCGGGACGTGGCATTGGGTAAACAAATCAGCAGATGAAGCACATAGATATGTACTGAAGCACGAATTAGCGACGTCACAATATATGGGAACGGCGCACATACATAATGCGTCACAAACAGGAGTAACCCCCCCCCCCCCCCCCCCCCCACCCCCCACCCCACCCCACACACACACACACATGCGTGACCCACTCGAGAACGTACACGTAAAATTCTGTAAAATGTTGCTTGGTACCAGTAAAACATCTGCCAACAATGGATGCAGAGCGGAACTGGGTAGATATCCAATTAAATTAGAATCTACTTTCAGAAGCATTAAATATTGGTCAAAGTTAATAACAAAGGAAAATTTTGAGCTTTCAAAAATTGCCTATATAGAATGTCTCCAGTCCCCAAAACCTGTATTCTGGGGAGAAAAAATAAGACATAAAATCTATAAACTTGGCTTTGGTCATATCTGGCTATCGCAACAAGACATATCTGATTACGAGGGATTCTTAATTCAAATTAAATTGAGATTACAAGACATGGAATACCAACATTGGCTAAGTGACGTATTTAACGACCAAAGAAAAAATCCCCACCACCGCAAAAAACTTAGAACATATACATTGTTTAAAACGGATTACAAACCAGAAAAATATCTCAAGGCTGTCCCTAATATAAATCATAGAGTTGCTCTTACAAAACTCAGAATAAGTAATCACTGCCTACAAATCGAAAGAGGGAGGTACACTAGGCCCTACACGAAACTGGAAGATAGAATATGCCCCACCTGTAATAAAAACTTAGAAGACGAGTTTCACTTCATTGTTAAATGTGAAACGTACGATACGATAAGAAACGATTTTTATTGCACCCTTAAAATTAATACAAAATACAATACAAGTTATATGTCTGATGACCAGTTATTTAATTTGGTCATAAATCCACCCATGGAAGTAGCTCGTTTTGCAGCAAAGTATGTCTATGAGAACATGATCTTAAGATCATCAATTTTATCGATTTAGCATCTAAATGTTAATGTTTACACTAAATTATATTTTATTAGCGCTATATTCCAATGTACCATTTGTTGTGCAAGGAGCTAATAAAAAAATATCTATCTATCTATCATGCGGTGTTTTTGCAAAGATTTGACGCGAACGGGTCGATGTCGACGATAGTAATAAGTAAATATAGTAATAGAAAGTGTGCTTCAGAAAATGTGTTTCTTCCAAATAATGGAACAACGGATTAGGTACTTATTGACTGAGTGGGAGGGCCGGACGGGAAAATATTTGGCTCGAGGTCATGATGAGTGGACGTACGGATCTCGCCGGCTTTTTCCGGCCAGCTCACGCCATACATGTCCGGCCCTCATCACGAGACTTTTGTAAATGGTTTTGAAAGGAAAGCGCGCGCGGGCCCGCCGGGCCGTACGGGTCATATGATACTGAAGCTTATGTATATTCAATTTCTCAATGCCTCCTCCTAATTGAAAATTCTGAAGCACATGTCGGGGCCATAGGGGCGGGTATTGTAACAGCCAACTGCCCCCGATGGGCGGGGAAAAGGTCAAAATGTAACACTGTTTAAATGTTACATTCCCCGCTATGTTCCGGGGGTCGGGGGCCGGAGTTTCAATTGACTAGTGCATAAAATTAATGTACTTGACTGTGTTAACAACAATTTTCGTCGCAGCTCTGATTGGTTCAATTGTAACAGCTTGACATTGACGATTTGAAAGCTCGTTTCTTATTGGATGAAGTAACCTGCTAACATGTCAATCGATAAAAGTGAAAGACAGAGCCGGCAAATGGACTGTAAAATTGTCATCTGGTCAAAACTGTTGCAGGAAACAAAGTGCTAATGTTAGTCAAGAACAGTTTTGACGATCAATACTATACACTGTGACAAGAAGGACGATAAGACCGTCAGCATTCACAATCATCTGTGACGACATAAAGTGGCATCGTTTATCCCCGCGGTAAAATTCTGCTTGAAGCGGCCCGGGCGATTTTTTTTTTCCAGCCTAGTTCATTGCGCATCCCTTTTTGCGCATAATTTTGTTTAGCAATTGGTGAAGCATAACACAATTGTCTACTTTACTGATATATTGTATAATTCAATATGGCGACTATCCCAATTTGCGATGTAACGACCATCTTCATTTATCAGCAAATTGAATAAGATTTATTCATTTCATACCAAAAATGAATATTATCTGACAATGAGAATTATGATACTGGACATATGTAATAATCCTATCGGCGTTTCGATCCCAACAGCAATATTGCCGTCAAGAGTTTGGTGAAATAGTCCGAAGTCGAAGACCAAACCATGTCGAGTGCTCAACTAGCAATACGAATTTCAGCTTCCAAACAACGAATTTCACCTTCAGAACTATTCTGTTGCGAGTACCAAATGACCTAGAAACGCAAAGATGCGGCTCGATCGATGAACGGATTACCCTGTTCGTCGAACAAACTAGGCTGTGAATCGATTATACAGCCTACTTCATTGCGCATACCCTACTGCGCATCGAAGTTTTAGCAATTGGTGACCGTGGCAAAATACGTGGCATTCTATTATCCAAGATGGCGGCAGTTTTGTTTACATTTACGTACTCGAGCCGTGAGAGTGTCTGAACGAGTTTAACAATGCGCTGACAGGAGCTAAGAAGTACTGGCTGGAATAACAATATCAATTATCAGCTAAATATCAAGCCTGAAACAATAATTATTACAAACTCCTGGGAGACTCGATCGAGGAAACACGCATGTTTTAAATCCGGTTTTAAATATAAATGTATAGCTCTCCTTTATACTTTTGTATAAAGCAGCTAGTAGGGATACCAAATCAGCTTTGGACATTGGAATTTACACCTTCAGAAGTCTTATGTTGCGAGTATCAAATGGTCCCTAGACTCAGATGTGACTCCAACGAACTGGGCTGTAAATCAAACGTACAGCCTAGTTTATTGCGCATGCGCATGCTCTTCTGCGCATTAGAAGATTTGAAAGACCTGTGCAGGACAACAACTTCAAAGGAGAGACATTTTATTGTAGTTTACAGCATTATTGAAAACAATTGATACATCCACAAGTCCTGATTTAATTTTTAAGACATCATGAAAATGTCCTCATTTATGTGTCGCCTTTCAGCCAATTAGCGATTTCCACGTCACCTGCTTACCCTTGCTTTGAACAACAGGGCCCAGGTCCAAGTATTGTTTATAAAATAAATCAAACAATACATGGATGTGTATATTATGGAATTGATCTTCTCTTGTTCAACTCGATATCCCACTCTTGATATCTCACAACTTGATATCTCACTCATTCGCTGCGCTCACTCATGAGATATCATCAAGTTAAACACTCTAAGATAAATTCCATATCTCCACGTGCCCAACTAGCTGACCCATAATTATGTTACACGCAAATTGATGCTATCTTGAAAGCATGCTAGTTGAAGGGCTGTGTGACACTAGGGCATAAGTGACTGCCAATCAAATTCTAAATTCTCCTTCAAGATCTTTGTTTTTTAAGTGAGAATTTAGAATGTGATCAGGAGTCACTTATGCTCTTGTTGCACAAAGCTCTTCAATTAGCAATCAGCAATATCTGTTGCAATCTTGAGATCACTATATAATGAGCCAATAATTATTTTCTTTTTCTGGAAATGGAAAGAAGATGTTAAATGCTCAAAATAGGTTCTCAATCGTCCTCAGTCCATAGTCGATTAAATGCAAGATGTAATCCAGCAGCAAAATTGGGAAACAAAATATTTTCTGGGATGGCCAACATTGTACATGTACATGTAAGCAGCTTAATATGTATAGTAAATACATGTACTATAATATCCCATGATTACTATAGCTATTACAAGTACTTCTTTACAAAGTTCTAGGTTTCAACATTAGCAGCAGCACCAAATACATGCACTCACTGTCACTGAATACCTATTTCACACTGAATACTTATAGGTAAATTAATATTTTTACAACAATTGCTCAGTTTCTCATTTTCTGTTTGGCTTATTGCCAGGGGAGATAAGGACATACCACGGATTGTGTCATTGCTCCTGTCACGGATTACATAATAGCGCATACTAAAATTTTGCTAAGGCTCGGATAAGAATCCTAAAGGATTCCCATAGGTGCAACTGGCCAGCCATGTAAACATCAGGCTGCTGTTGTCATCAAATACAGGGTACCATGCTTGAATTTTATTCCATCGCTAAATGCATTTGGTAAGGCAGCAGTATGCAAAACTTGCACTTGGAGAGAAAGCAAATGACTTAGCATTCTATGCTTGTCTTTTTCAAAAAGACCAAAGCTCTCCCCAGTCTAGCCAGCATGTACTTGAAAATACATGTGACACATATGTAATGACAGATTGTCCTACTACAGAGTTTGTTGCTGATAAAAGAACAGACATTAACAATAGTACTGCTGTACTAGAAGAGAACCAAACCGTTGATCCAAACACTATTGTTTCAGTTAAGGAAAGACTTAAATGTATTTTAAAATATCTCTCAAAAAAACTTGAAACAAATGATATTAACTTAGTTTCAGGGGTAAATACATTGTAAGTTCTGTGAACGCTATCAGAAAATGGCTAATGAGAAAAATAACATGTCAAATAGCATCAGCTTTTCATCAGTTTGCCAGTGTTAGAGCACACTCAGTAAGTAAAAAAGAAAATACACCTCTGAGAAGGTATGGGAAAAGAATTGCAATCTGTGGGAACAACAAAGGGAATGAAAAAGGCTGCCCAGGGTCGTCCTGCAATAGGCACTAAGAAGTGCAGCCAAGAGCTGCCTGGATATCTTATGCCAAAAAGGAAAAAAATTAAGCATCCCAAACTGCAGCATTCATTGTCAAAAAATGCAGCCAGTAACCAGCAAAATGCAGGAAAATTTTAGCTCCCATACTGTATAAATTGCAGCTACAATTTGTTTTCTATCAATTGTTACAAATCGTACTTGTAACATGTTTCCTTCATTCAGAATTTTGACTTTAGTGTTAATAATAATAATTATTAGTACAGCAGTTTTAAATTATACATCCACCACATCACTGTTTTTGTGGACAACAAAATAATGGAGCAGGACTGCAATACATGCATGTATGTACACCTTGCACAATTGAAGGGCTGTGTGCAAAAAGGGCATACAAGTGTCTCCTGATTAGATTTTCAATTCTCCTTCAATTTCTTTGTTTTCTAAGGGAGAATTTAGAATGTGATCAAGGGTCAAGTACTTACACCCTTTTTTCACACAGCCCTTCAATTTATGGTACATGATAATATTCCCACAATTTATTTATTTATTTAGGATAGTTTATAAGTATGAGTAGTATAGTCGGCGTCAGTTAAATACCACTTTTTCTTGTACAACAAAACTCAAAAGGTTGTGAATGTTATGGACGCCTTTTTTCTTGCACAAGGGGCGTTATGAAGTGGATTTCTGAATTCACTTTATGACGCCCCTTGTGCAAGAAAACAAGGCGTCCATAACATTCACAACCTTTTGAGTTTTGTTGTACAAGAAAAAGTGGTATTTAACTGACGCCGACTATACTACTATGGGGTAACTAAGGGTCATTCAAAGTGTCACTAGATATTCGCGCACCTAAGAAATCCAAACTTGAAGTATATGTTAAAGGAATGATTATTATACTGTATATTACCACTAAATGGTATTAGTATATATTCTTTATTCCACAATACTAGCTTACGTTGTTATCTTAGTACGCATTAACACCATACAGATCGAACATGTCGAAGAAGAACTCAAATGTAGACGCCGCAATAACTTGTGATTGGTTGATGAGAGGGAAGGACTCAAAATGTCCAAAGAAGATTTCGAAGACAACGAAGTTCTGTTCCCAGCATAACTACCAAATCTCAAAAGGCTGTGCCCCATACGTACCATGCTCGAAGTGCGGTAAAGGATGTCGTACTGATTACGAGCTTTGCTCAGGATGTGACCGTCTCACCATCAAGGTGAAGTCTTCCGGTGTCTATATAAGACGCGCTAAGAAGTCCAGCAAGAAGCTAGAGGATCCAAGAAAGGAGGAGCCAAACATGGTGGAACCGGAGGTAGCATTGCCCGCTGAATCAAGAGTGCTGGAACCAGTGGAAGGTCTTGGAGAGTCTCTCAACCATGCGCTCAACGAGGTGTTGGCTGCCTTGAGGAACGAGAAGGACGCTTAGGAATAGCCACGAAAAAAGAAAAAAGGAAGAATGAAGAAGGTCGTTGCGTGGCCCTCTTCATTCCTCTTCTTTTTTTTTTTTCTATTGAACGTACGACATCTATAGTTGTATCATGGACGAGCTAGTCAGATTGTTTGGTCCTGGAATTTGTAGAAGCCTGAATATCAAACCACAAGTGGAACGTATTAACACCAGTGAAACATGTTCTGATTGTCTCTGTCCCTTGGAAGTACAAGGAACGGAATTCGTGTGTCCCACATGTGGTCTTGTTTCCGAGGTTGAACCATGTACAGAAACTAAGATCGACATTATTACTACTCGACTGCATATAGTAGGTCCGGACGGGTTTCAGTATCAAAGTGATCTAGACCGCGCAAAACCAAAGCAAAGCGATGATGACATAGAACTGAAACGACGAACGCTACTACAAGAACTACGAGCATACGACACTATTTACAAACAAAGTTATGATTTATCGTTCCCTATGAACGCGTTAGAAATCGTAGCCGACGCATTCACCCAAGTAATGAAAGTTTGTCTCAAGCGTAGTGATGCTAAGAAAAATATTTTAGCTGCTCTACTCTACCATGCATGCATACAATGTGGATTCGTCCGATCTAAAGGTGAGGTCGCTCGCTTCATGCAACTAAGAAACGAAGGCATCCATAATGGAGAGGTCTTCATACGTTCTCTGTGTGACGACGATAAGATTGATGTAGACTTGGATGCTGAGCGCATAGTTCCTCACATTGCGACGACTTTCCTACAACTAGATCTTGTAGGAGTACCTAGGGACGTTCAACAAATAGTCCACGAGGTCGTTACTAAGGCAATGGAAAACAATATAGGCCCCAAATCAATGCTTAAGACGAAAGTCGTTGGAGCAAGTTACGAGGTGCTACGTCGCTCCGGATCGTCTATGTCTTTTAAGGATGTCGTTAAGCGATGTGGCATATTTGGAAATGCGGTCAAGCGTTTTGTCAAGGAGTTGTCTTCTTACCATTCCCACTTCGAACCAATCTACACTAGACATAGGCTAACTAGCAGTAGGACTTGGCAAAGTGAAAGTGAGAACCATGTTCGTTCCTTTCATAGGAAACGTTGATTCTTACATTCCAAGTTTTTCTCGCATTTCCTTTTGCACTTCTTGCTTGAGTTCGGCTCGAACCCGATCCGTGCTTTTTTCACCTATGGAAGCCTTGCGACGAATTTCAGATCTCATGATCTCATACTTATTCGCTTCGTTCAGGATGAGACTGTATTCAGAGTCGGATATGTTTTCATCGCGTAAGGCCTTCGATACTAGATCGCGAATCGTATTGATTTTCGCCTTTGCCAACATAGTTGTCCTTTCATGCTTAGAAACCTTCATTCCTAACTTCTTAGCTCCAAGGGTTGTAGATGCTGAAATTAATCCACATAGGCCACCAATGACTCCAAGTGGTAGACCAATCACTATTCCAACCCCAGTCAACGCTGCGCCCAATCCAGATCCAGATAAGATCACAGATAGACCTCCAGTTGCCACTGCGATTCCATGAACTATTCCTTGAGAACGTGCATATTTCTTGCGCAGACCTTCGTAGTGCCTTTCTTGAACTTCTATGTCCGAAAGCGTGTCTCGGATCGTTTGCAGTCTAAAGTTCTTTCCAGTGTCACTAGCAATCTGTGGATAGATACTTGGTGCTGATGGAAACGGTTGAATCGAATCGCCTTCCATTGTAACGCGTTATACATATAGCTTACTCAAGCTTCAACACGTATCGTATCGGTCGACCACGGAAGTCTACCACGTTGCCTTTCTCATCACGAATTGTCAGACGAAGACTGCTTTGCATTGTCCCAAGAGCTCGAGTGGTTGTTGGTAGTAGAGAGGCGTATGTCGATTTTGCGAATCTTCCACCACGGATCGTAATGCTAGCGAGAACTGTCGAGTGCTTTCCATCTAGAATTGAAAAGCTGGAATCTACGACATCGCAGTGTACGTATGCTGTGTGGATATCGTCGAACCTCAGATCGTGACTTCTCCTTTTGAGCGTCTTACTATCTTGCCCATAGTCATCTCCGTTAACGCCCAACAGTGTGCAAAGATTTTTACTGAACCGGATTGGTTTAATAACCCTTAGAATGAAAGCCTTACTAGGCTCAAATTTGATAATGCCAGCATCAATTGCGGGTTTTAAATCTTGTTGAATGCTCATTATATCATGGTGCCCTTTAACGATAGCGTGTGGAAACATAACGCCCTCTTCTATAGCCCAATGGAACGAAGCCTTCTTCGCTAGATTCCACCAACTATTCTCAAAAGTGACCTCAACTAGTGAAATGTTGTTGATAAGAATTGGATCGTCGAAGTAGGCAGTATGGTCAGCCGATGTTGTGGTGATATATAAGAGAACCATCTTATATGTTGAAGGTATAACTATATATATGTATAGCTTCAACATGAGGAGGTCTGGAGGTCTTTTCAGTTACCATTACGGAGGGAAAGACGAAGAGGAAGAGGTCCCAACACCGAATGCTAACATAAGGTCAAAGGCTGAGAATCAAGCTAGGAGAGAGAATCAAGCTCGGATAGATAGAAAAGATGTGGAAAGTAGAGAGGTTGCAACCTTGAATGCCAATCTGTTGGTGAAGTTCAAGAAAAGATATCCACATGCAGATCTTCACAAGTTCTATGTCTCTACGGAAGTGAACGGTCCAGGCAAATATTCGACGAGTATTTGGTTTCGAGATGGAGATTCTAGCTATGTCATTTACGGCAATGATGTCTCAAAGTTACCTGCAGTCACTCAAAGACGCATCGATGACGCATTGTGGGATGTGCATAAAGGTTTCCCATCTACGTTGACCCTAGATAGAAGTGCGAAATATCCTATTACAGCAGTTCCTCCTACTGGACCGGCACAAGATATCGATCTCACTAATCTATGGATATATGCCACCTCAAAGAATAGGTTCAAAGCAGGCGTTCGAAACATATTCAAGGAGACCGTCGTAAAGCATATGACAGCAAATGAGTCCTACCATTGGTTACATGGTCCGGATTTCAAATATTGGCCTCAACAATTGAATTTCGCAACGTGGTGTGCGACTTCTGGATGTGGAGTGTCATTGTTTGATCCTATTTTCAAAACGTATCCACCAGTCGTTCAGGGGTTCCTACGATTTCACGTTTATTTCACAATACGAAGAATTCTGCATGAACTTGGTGGTGCCAATGGAGTTCCTTTACCTGGTAACTCTCATTTCAAGCAAATGGATAACCTCTATAACAAAGCAGCTCTTGAGAAATTGTGCATTGAATTTGGTATATCTCGAACACCAGATTTCCCACCAGACTTCCGATGGCACGGAGGTAGGAATCACGGATTAGGAGACGTATTCCTTTTGTATGGTGATGGCTACAAGAACGTCCACGTAATCCGAAGCTACGACAAGGAAGCAGACACATGGCCCAACCACAATAACTTATTTGCAGACGAGAAAGGTAGTGTGGACAAGGGCGATCTAGTATCCTTTATTCGGAACGACGAACACGAAGGAAAGCAATACAATTGGTTTACGCCACCAATCGGAAAGGGTTTGACAGATGCTGGATTGGGTAGGTTGAATAGATCTGTCGAGGCTTTTGGACATTGCATGCTTGGTGCTCAAGCCGACTTGAACGGATCCATCATAGATAGCCATAACGTCAAAGAAAAGTTTAAGAGCTTAGTCGAAGACGCTATTCTCGAAAACGACTTAGTGGTGAGCTACAAAAACTATCTTACCGCTATAAAATCAACGCATAAGAGGCTCGATCTAGCAATAGCTGTAGGCGTGCGATTATTGCCAAGCGATCTAGTGTACTATCTTGGTAAGAAAGATGGCTATAAGAATCCAATCCCGAAAGCTACGAAAGATATGGTGCTAGGCACTAACGACATCAATGCAGAAGGCAAAGGACATTCACCTCTTCCTATGAAAGGCCCACCAGATAAGAAATTGGTGCAGCCTCTCGAGACGCACAAGAAACAAGTTCCTGTACCAAAGGCAAAGGCAAAGGCAAAGGCTGGCTCACAACATGAGATTAATCTCGCAGTGACATCCATTGCCGCAGCTGGAATTGCATGGATGTTGTTTCGTTAACGTCGTTTGTATTGCTCTATCGTGATCACCACTATTGCTACGATGAATAACCAAACGTTCTGTGCTAGTACTCCCAGAGCTTTACCAGCCATAGTAAATATGAAACTCGCAATCGATCCAATCATTCCAGGTAGGATCTGTCCAAGTTTCTTTCCCATTTCTTTCAACAACCCCCCAGTCGTTTGCAATCCCTTCTTTACTGCATCTGCTGCTTTATCAATACCAGTCTTTATTGGTTTCGGTACGGATTTCGACAACAGGGAAACTATCGTACTAACGATAGCGCCAATAGAAGTTACTACTGCAAGAACGGTCATTCCATGCTTTCTGAAAATGTATTTGATCCTTTCACGTAGCGACATACGTTTTAGTATGGCTTCTTCTTGACGTTCGAGTAATTCTATTTCGTTATGGATGTGTATTTTCTCTTCCTTAGCCGCTTCCTTCTGGTCCTCAGTTGACGTTAGATCTTGAAGTATACTATCTTCCATTTCGAGATGTTCAATGGCCTTTTCTTGACCTTGGAGGACTTGTTCTGCTCTTTCTGCATCCGTAGGGCCTAGGGCAAATTTGAGATCCTTACCCATACTTTGGTATCTTTCACCCTTCACTGTGGTCAAAGGTATGGGCTTCTCTTTACTTCCAAGTGCGTGAAGGTAGATTCTACCCCGTTCCTTATCGGCATCCCATACTTTAGTTATCTCAAGGTCTCCACGAATCCCTACATCCGCATAGTGTTCCCATACAGCATCGAATAACATTTGTTTCGTTCTATCCGATATGCCTGTTTCGAAGAATACGTGGCGATCGCTAAATTTAGGCCGTTCGATTCTATCCTCATCCAGCAATTCACTAAGCTCTCCATCTGTCAATGACGTTTCCTGATACTTCGGTCGAGCACCTTCTTCATTATAATTGCGTCTAGTTTTCAGGTTGAGTGATTCACTAGGATCCACATTCGTAGAGTCTGACGCCAATTTCCGTGTTTCTTCATTGACAGTATCATCGTTGTCGTAGTCTCTTCCTCTTTCAGCTTCATCAGTTCTTTCATCATACCTACCCTCAGAGGCCATGTTAAACATAATTATATATATAGTTATATTCAACATGATCTCATCGAAGTTGGATCCCACACAAGTACGAAGAGAGCCTCATGCACTCAAGGCTCCACGAGACTTGTATAGGAAAACTTTCACTCGATCATCTGCCAATCCAGGTGAGACTCTATACGTAGAAGTTCCAAAGCTAGCAGAAGATGTAGTACTAGTACCGGGCAGCTTAGCGCTATTGGGCGACATCGTACTATCTGGTGGACATGCGAATAACAGAGTCGTTTCGAACGTTGGACGCTGTTTGGTCATGCGTAGAATCTGTAGGATGGGAGCTGAAACAGTAGAAGACCTTGTCAGGCCAGACCTCCTACAAACATACTCCGATATATACCTATCTACGCAGGAGAGAGAGTCTAGAATACAACAAGGCATTCAATCAGAGAACTTGAATAAGCTACGCTCGAAAGCTGGTGACGCAAGTACTTCATCTGCTGCAGACAACGCACTCCTAACTGCATGTGGTTCAAAGTATAGGATTCCATTAGATGTTGACATTCTGACACAACATGGAGTTCTATATCCACATGCCTTAGAAAGTACGATTACATTCGAGTTGACTCTAGCGTCTGCCAACGAGGTTGTAATTGGATCGGATACGACGAAGATAGGTACGTACCAACTTACCAACATCCAACTAGAATACGAAGCAATCAGGAACGAAACGCTGGCTAGTAATGCACTTCACAAATATGAAATAGGTGCTGCATTCCTATACAACTACGCTGTTCACTTCAAGACAGTAGATATCGCTAAAACCTCTGATACTTTGATATCTCAAAACGTTAATGTTCCACGACGATCCTTTGCTGGACTACTTCTACTATTCATAGATCCACCTACCATTGGCACGCGAGATAGTGAAGCATTCTCGAATCCCGATATTTCGAAGGTAGAAGTAGATGTCAACGGGATTCCCAACAGACTCTTTCCAAGTGGCATGCTTCCCCTAGATTTCTGGGAGGCTGCAAAAGGCTGGTTTGGTACACCCAATACTTCTATGACTCCAAAGAAGTTCTTTGAAAATAGATTCTCTATTCTAATCGATTGTCGCACAGCAAAAGATTCCACCGTTCATGGTGATGGCTTGGCACAAACCGGCAGTGGAAAGGACATCGACATTCGCATACATAGAACTGCAAAGGGAAGTGGAAATGTGAAAATGCACATCTATGTCCTTGCGGATGCTCAGGTCACGATATT
Source organism: Actinernus sp. WN-2022 (assembly GCA_030867875.1). Classification (NCBI taxonomy): domain Eukaryota; kingdom Metazoa; phylum Cnidaria; class Anthozoa; order Actiniaria; family Actinernidae; genus Actinernus; species Actinernus sp. WN-2022. The sequence continues at coordinate 101,956,266 of JAOWCC010001634.1, forward strand.
GAACAGATCTCTGCAAAGTATATTATACTGATGGATTCTCTCGTAGAGCACGTACCGTTCAACGCACTCATAGTCGGTCCAACGAATTGTGGGAAGACTGCGTTTCTCATAGAACAACTTCGTGGATCGTTTCGTGGTAAGTTCGATTACATAGTACTGATTTGTCCTACGTATGCCCACAACAAAACTTATCGTGGATTTGCAAATCGAGATCCTCGTTTCTTCGTCATATCACCACCGCAGGATGCCATCGATGCTACTTTGAGTATTTGCGCAACATTTTGGTCAGGTACCAATACTCTATTGATTCTCGACGATTGCGCCGCATCGAAGGACGTCAAGAAACGAACTGACAAGCTAGTGGACTTAGCCTTTTCTGCACGACATATAGGGATTTCCGTTTGGGTGCTGTCCCAACAACTAACGAGCATATGTAAGCCCTTCCGTGAGAACGTAGCTATCGTAGTAGCGTTCCATACAGCATCGGCCGTAGATGGTAAAAAGATATTTGAGGATTATGGAGGCTCACAAGAATGTAAAGAGTTACGAACGATACTTGGATCCCATAAGTTCGCTCGCATGTGCTTCTGTCTACGCCATCCTTTCGAGGTAGTGTTAGAGCTCCCAGCACCTACAACATATTATCATGGATAAAGAAATACTCGAGATATTCGGTGAGGATGTAACAGGCCCACCAACCAACCTAGACGTCACATCAGACAATCGTGAATCACTTTCGATCTTAGCCGCAACAGGCGTAACGAAAGAATACTTAGGTAAGAACTTTTCTCTAGGAGACATCTCTAGACTTCCTGAGAAAGAAGTAGACAAGTTGCATAGGAGGTATCAGGCCGTTCTAGCTAAGCAAGTAACGAAAGGCTTAGTCGACGGTGTGACACGTCTAGCTACCCGCCTAGTTGCCTACCTAGTACCAATAGATTCTCAAGAAGCCCTGATCAAGGACCTACAAGAAGACCCTCTAGTCCGCAACGAAATCAGTGCTGCGACTGGCCTACTATCGCTCAAAGCCGGTCGCCTTGTAGCTCTAGCTAGCGTCCTATTCCACATATCTGGTCACGTAGTCATTCCTGGTACAACTGTTGAACCTTCACATATACCTACTATATCGAAGCAAGATGGAAGGACAGACGGATCAGATAACTGCGAATCCTCCGACGACTGCACCAACTAAGATAAAAAACCCAAAGCGCGTCGCAGCTGGAAAAGCACTAGCGTTAAGCAACAAACTCGCTAAAGAAGCTCAAAAGAGAGAGTTGATGCGCGAAAGCGAATCATGTAAAGAAGTCGACGTAGAGAAAGGTCGGTTCGAAAGCCTGACTATCCTCGCAGTCATTGGTACTGGCGCTACATTGTTTGGCACGTACTTTGCGTACAAGAAGTATGTAGATGGTAATAAGCGTGTTGCCACCGTTAGCACGACACAACCTGCAGCTCCGGCAAAGCCAACGGCACTAGACATGGAGTAACACTTAAAGACTCGAGATCATAGTAGTATATATCTAGATGGAGAAGGAATTGACGAAGACGGCAACCGATGCAGTCAAAATCGTTGGACTCGCTGCTGGTATTGGGTGGATCGTAAAAAAGACTACCAAGGAATCTATGCTTAGCGATCCTTCTTCTTCCCTAGCGAATTACGCAAAGTGGACTGCCGTGATACTTGGTAGCTTATACGCAAAGGAATATCTTGAGAAACAACTTGAGAAAGAAAGAAAAGCCCAAACCTAAATCTTGAGAAACAAAAGATCATACCATAATGGCGGCAGCAATTGGAATGGCCCTCCTCGGGGCTATATTGAATGCAACGGCATTTACTGGTGGTGGCATACTAGCTAGAATGCTTGGAAAAGATGGTGATGTAGATGCAGAACGAGAGAGACACGATAGGGCCACCGAAAAACTAGAACGTGAAATGAAAGCGTATAGAATCAAACGTCAAAGCTTATATGACTATGCACAAGAGCAGGAAGGTCTTGAACGCAAAGCACACAACGATCAAAGAGATACCAACGAAGCCTTAGTGCGATCCGATAAGTTACGTAAGGCGCTTAAACATCTCAAAGAGATGAAAGAACCCCGCTTATCTGACTACTACAAACCCTCAAACAATCAGAAGACTGGTGAGTTGCTCTACGTTGGGGGTGGAATGCTAGGCGTTGGATATACTATTAGTAAATGGATATAGATACTACTAAGCTACTAGTAAGTTACCTAAGCTACTAGTAAGTTACCCTAAGCTACTGGTGAGTTGCCCTAAGCTACTAGTAAGCTACTAGTAAGTTACCCTAAGCTACTGGTGAGTTGCCCTAAGCTACTAGTAAGCTACTAGTAAGTTACCTAAGCTACTGGTGAGTTGCCCTAAGCTACTAGTAAGCTACTAGTAAGTTACCTAAGCTACTAGTGGGCTACTTGAGCTACTACTAAGCTACTACTAAAAAAAAAGGAAGAATGAAGAGGGTCACGCAACGACTTTCTTTATTCTTCCTTTTTTTTTCATCTGTTGAAGGTTAGAATGTATAGATGTATGATGGATTCTAAACTTGCGAATATCTTCTATGGGCCTATGGGCTATTGGAAAGGTCACACTGCAATTGGCAAGCTATCGGTAGCAGCGAAAGCATCAGAAGACGTAGCTAGGAGTTGGTTGGAAAAGCAATCTATGTGGCAAATATATCTACCACCACCAAAACACATTCCACGACCACATTGGACTGTATCGAAACCAAATGAAGTCCACCAAGCTGATTTGATATTTCTACCACACGATCGACCTGGGCGTGGACGGAAGCTATACAAGTACGCATTGGTAGTAATCGACGTAGCTTCTCGATACAAAGAAGCCGAACCTTTGGCATCTAAAGATAGTGGTGAAGTTGCTGCGGCATTCGAACGAATCTATAAACGTAGTCCACTAGAATGGCCAAAGACTTTGCAAGTAGATCCTGGTAGAGAATTCCTGGGACGTATGTCTGAAACGCTAGAACTACATGGTACGAAAGTTCAACGAGGTGAGGCTGGTAATCATAGAGCGCAAAGTTTTGTTGAAAGAGCAAATAGGACTCTAGCTGAGAGATTGTTTGGGTATCAGTATGCACAAGAGATGGTGCTTACTTCGGAAGGATCAGATGAGCGTAGTAGAGAATGGGTAATTCGTTTACCAATGGTTATCAAAGCCATGAACAGTGAGGTGACTCGGTTGACTGGTAAAGAGCCTTCGAATTCTGTAGTGGCGCAACAAGTAGATCTGAAGACTCCTACATATTCGCGCACGGTTGGATTGAGAGAAGAGCGTCTACCATTCGACGTTCTAGTTCGATATCTTTATGCACCAGGAGAATTGGAAGGAGGTGAAAAACGTAGAGCTACTGATCCTGTGTGGAGTTTGCAAATATACACCATTTCACGAAGTGTAGTATCTTCGGGACAGCCTGTGCTGTACTACCTTGCGAAGGAGAAGGATGCACCCAAACGTGGATTCGTTCGTGAAGAGCTACAAGTCGTTCCTAGGGATACAGAACTACCACCAAAAGGAATTCTGTTTGTACCTAGACGCTAAACAGCGTACTCTATTGGCTCGGTGTGGATTCCATCGGGAAGAACGCGTCTTTTGTCGTAGTAAGCCGATAGCCCAAGCTTCCGTTGTTCGTAGGTTGCTATGCCTTCTGGCGATAGTCGGAAGCCTCGGTTTTCCGCCATGTCGATACTACCCTGGAGGGCTGCTTTGAATCGTTCCCACGAAATGTCGTTGTGCCGTCTAGACATACCTTTAGTGGAATACTTCTTGCTGCCACCTGTATCGACGTAGTAGGCTTTCGAGCATAGGGCAATGGCGCGATGTCCTTCGAATTCGAGTTTGAAGAGTCCTGGTGTACGACTGCTCCATTCGTCCCAAGCTAGCCATTCATTCCTTTCGGCTTCGAAATCTTCTCGCAGTTCCGGTCTTACAACCTCATCGAGGCTATTTCCCGAGATGGCAATGTAGGCACTGTCTGTGTCCATCTGTATATATTCGAAATCATTGCGATCAATGTACTTGTCGATGAAGTCATAGTAGAACTCAAGCATACGCAGCTTTGCGAGCTGGTACACAGCGATACCTACTTGGAAAGGGCGTTTGATTTGGATCTGGTCCTTTCGGCTCTCGAGTTCATATGCATCACCAATCTCTTCCAGGTCTTCGAACCAAACACTTCGCAATGCTTTGTCCACAACCTTCTCATCTTTTGTATAGGTGACCTTTGTTTGGCGTCCCAAGTCTTCGAGCAACTTTCCATAGGCGCTGTTTCCTAGCAGCTTGAACACATCTGCCAGCAAAGCCTCACCTTTATCTTCATCTCCCATACGACGTGCCTCAGTGACTTGGTCCACGAACCATCCGAAGATTTCTTTGGGTTCGTAGTCTATCGTGCGGTAGACAGCAGTGATCACTGCGCCATGATCTACATACCAAAGTAGAAGAGGAGCATAGAGTAGCAACTTCTTTCCAGAGAGACTCCCAACTAGCTTCTTTTCCTCGCTGAGCTTTCTACCTGTCTTTGTGAGGTAGGCCAACATTTCTGGAGGGATTGCTTCTTTGGGGATTTTCTTGTTGTAGAAGAAGGGTGGCATCTCCTCAAATTCCTTCCACAATTTCTTTGGTATCTCGATGTCTACTTCTGCATATCCAAACCACGTTCCACCAAGTAGACATTCAACGAATCCTTCGGTGGCTGGACCTGGATCGTCATAGTGCACAACCTTTTCTTTTCCACAAGGCATTTCGAATTCCATGGTAGAAAGATATAGGGCGTTGGCATCGTATCCAAGAATCTTACGACAAGTCTTAGTTCCTCCCTGATGACTACGAATCTTAGTCACTCCTGCTTCGTGGAGTCTGGTGAACACTATGCTTGGACCTCCCACGACAGCGTCTTTCAGCATGCGGTAGGCTTCCTTACTTGGAGCGTACATCTCAGCTCCCCTTTCTACACTACCTCGAAGTAGGAACTGTAGTGAGACTCCTGGAATGGACACTGCGTCTTTCAGCATGTCTACTCCTTTCTCGTGATAGAAATCTCGCATCTTTTCGAGTGCCTCTAGGAATGGAACTACATCTAGGTCGTTGTAGTATCGTAGCCAGTCTGCAAAGGTTTCCATTCCTTTGTCGAGAAAGGTGCACTCACAGTCTTCGAACTCTGACATAGATAGTAGATGTTCTCTTTTCAACTTCGAACCCCACTCTGGATAGTCTGGTAATCCAATGTGATCCAACTTGTCTGGAGAATCGAACCACTCATATGGGAAGAAACTCTTTTGCGATTCGCATCCATATGCCTTGATCCAACGTTCATAAGAAGTTCCAGGTCCAAGGTAGTTGATCACATCAAGGAAACGGAAATCTGGGGTCAATAGGAACATAGTGGAATTGGCTTTCTTTGCTACCAGGATCTTTGAACAGGTGTCGGCAATGATTCCTACGAAGTGCTCCCTGATCAGATTAAGATCGTACCTGCCAGAGTTGAATCCCACTACTGGAACTTGGCGGATCCATTCGTCGATCTTCGCTTGTTGTTTCTTTGGTAGGGTGTCAAAAGAGAATTCAGGTGTCTTGGGGCAGAACTGTTCTGCAATGACTTCTTGGATCGCTTTCGCTCTTCGCTGGAGTTCTTCGACGAAGGCTTCGATGAGTTCTTTTGGATTGCGTCGACAGATGTGGGTTGACTTTCGATTGTATGTGTCGGCAATTGATACTGATATTGGGACATGGACGTTTTCGATGGTCAGGTGGTCTGTTGGTTGTCTTCCTTTCGTTGTATCGAGATAGGCTTCGAAATCGTAAACTATGAAGTGTGGGTAGACAGTTTGTGTTGGTGTGGGGACCGGTTTGTTTTTCTTCTTTGTAGAGCAACCCCAAGCTTCCACTACTGTATAACCAGCTCCTTGTAGCTTTGCCGTTCTTTCACAGGTCTTGAGATAGAGCCTCCTTTCCCTAGGGAAGCATTTCGGGCAGCCATGGAAATAGCATCCATGAAATTGAAAGATGGTTTTCGAAATAGGTTCGTAGCCGTCGACCGGCGCTCCTTCGATCCAATGCTCTCCACCATGCCCACAAGCTGCATGATGAATGTGTTGTCCAATCCTTTTGGTTTCGCGTTCCAACCAGCATAAAGCGACTTTGCTGGCTGTGCTCTCTGGCCAGAAGGCTTTTTCGTATGCCGACTGGGGTACTGTGATTACTTTTCCGGGGCAAACGATCTTTGTTTCGCCACGCCTGCAACGATCTGCATGACGGTGAAGGTCTGAGGCTTTCGTGAACCGTTGCTTACAATCGTTACATACGTAGATGTGCCCTAGCTTGTTGATGTTCTTGATGTAGAAGGCATGTCCGTCGTATATCCCAATCGTCATCGTATGCTTGTAGTGAGCTGCATGTCGCGTCAGATGCCAAGCGCCGTCCTCCGTGGGTTCATACACCCGAATACCGATTCCAAAGTGTAACTCGACTTCCTCCAGCTGGTCTAAGGAAGTTCTGGGAACGTCTTGTGTGGGTGCTGTCAGGCGATAGAAGTTCTGGGCAAGTTTTCGAGCTTTGACGCAACACCTATCTACTCTTGCTCCTTCATGCATGGCAAGGCAGCGCCAAAGACATAGGTTGTCGCCATATCGATCAAGGGCAAGCATTCCTTTCTTAAGGCGAAGCCATTGGGGCAGTGGACCTGTTCCCAACAAAAGCTGACGATCGATCACGACTTTGACATCTACGTAGATCCAACGAACGAAGGCCCATTGGGTATTTGGTCGAGTGATGTTGTCGGGATTCAATCGAGCTGTCTCCTTGCTATTGATCCACTCTTCTGCATCTTCTAGGATGTTCACCCATGGAGAGCCTGGGACAGTCTTGGAGAATAGAATCACGCGTCCGTCATTGACATTGCGAATGCGATAGGTGTAGCTATAGCGTAGGTAGAAGCTGGTGGTTACCTTTGCAACTAACTTTTCCATGATCCTAGGAGTCAAGTCTCCTGCCACACCTTGGAAGAAGCGCCATCGGATAGTACGGCGACCTATCTCCATCCCCTCGAGCATTCCATCTCTCTCCTCTAGAATGGCACCTGCCTCTCGAGCTAGACTCCGTGGAAGTGGTTCACTACGTGGTCTCACCATTCTCCCTTCGATATAACTATGTGTTAGGATAGCTTTAACAGGTACTCGAATTTGGATTTTATGTGTAAGGACGTTGCAGCGATATAATTATATGTAATTATATCTCTAATAGGATTATCAAGTTGGATTTTATGTACAAGCAATCGATGTCGATATAACTATATGTAATTATATCTCTAATAGGATTATCAAGTTGGATTTTACGTACAAGAATGTCTAGTGACACTTTGAATGACCCTTAGTTACCCCATAGTAGTATAGTCGGCGTCAGTTAAATACAACTTTTTCTTGTGCAACAAAACTCAAAAGGTTGTGAATGTTATGGACGCCTTTTTTCTTGCACAAGGGGCGTTATGAAGTGGATTTCTGAATTCACTTTATGACGCCCCTTGTGCAAGAAAACAAGGCGTCCATAACATTCACAACCTTTTGAGTTTTGTTGTACAAGAAAAAGTGGTATTTAACTGACGCCGACTATACTACTGTATGTCCTCTTATTTACCAGCATAAATCCACAATAGTTTGACCATGCAATGATGCAAAACATGGTAAATAAGAGGATATACATGTACATGTATCAAGTAATTAAACTACCCTAAATTTGTTTTTACAGCCACCACCAGAAATAGTGAAGCGGAAAACCTTTGAAAACAATGGAAATTGTGGGAGAAAGTATTTTAGTATGCGCTATTATGTAATCCGTGACAGGAGCAATGACACAATCCGTGGTATGTCCTTATCTCCCATGGCAATAAGCCAAACAGAAAATGAGAACTGGTATTCAGTGTGAAATAGGTATTCAGTGACTGTGAGTGCATGTATTTGGTGCTGCTGCTAATGTTGAAACCTAGAACTTTGTAAAGAAGTACTTGTAATAGCTATAGTAATCATGGGATATTATAGTACATGTATTTACTATACATATTAAGCTGCTTACATGTACATGTACAATGTTGGCCATCCCAGAAAATATTTTGTTTCCCAATTTTGCTGCTGGATTACATCTTGCATTTAATCGACTATGGACTGAGGACGATTGAGAACCTATTTTGAGCATTTAACATCTTCGTTCCATTTCCAGAAAAAAAAAATTATTGGCTCATTATATAGTGATCTCAAGATTGCAACAGATATTGCTGATTGCTAATTGAAGGGCTTTGTGCAACAAGAGCATAAGTGACTCCTGATCACATTCTAAATTCTCACTTAAAAAAACAAAGATCTTGAAGGAGAATTTAGAATTTGATTGGCAGTCACTTATGCCCTAGTGTCACACAGCCCTTCAACTAGCATGCTTTCAAGATAGCATCAATTTGCGTGTAACATAATTATGGGTCAGCTAGTTGGGCACGTGGAGATCGATATGGAATTTATCTTAGAGTGTTTAACTTGATGATATCTCATGAGTGAGCGCAGCGAATGAGTGAGATATCAAGTTGTGAGATATCATGCACGATCAAGAGTGGGATATCGAGTTGAACAAGAGAAGATCAATTCCATAATATACACATCCATGTATTGTTTGATTTATTTTATAAACAATACTTGGACCTGGGCCCTGTTGTTCAAAGCAAGCTAGGGTAAGCATGTGATGTGGAAATCGCTAATTGGCTGAAAGGCGACACATAAATGAGGACATTTTCATGATGTCTTAAAAATTAAATCAGGACTTGTGGATGTATCAATTGTTTTCAATAATGCTGTAAACTACAATAAAATGTCTCACCTTTGAAGTTGTTGTCCTGCACAGGTCTTTCAAATCTTCTAATGCGCAGAAGAGCATGCGCATGCGCAATAAACTAGGCTGTACGTTTGATTTATGCACCTATCAATGTCAACCCCCAGGGAGGGGGGAGGCCGGGCAGATGTGGGGCATTTGACCGTTCTTGGTGTCTCCACCCTGGGGAATTTGAACAGGAGACTGGACTCCAGGGTGGGGACATTTGACTTTTGGAAGACAGGGACTGGTACTAAATGTTTGTCGGCCATCTTGGATTTGTCTAAAAGGTAGGTTTACCGTCCAGTTAACATTAAAAATATAAATTAATTTAATACTTCAACGCTTCATTCCTATTTACTATAGATCATTCCAAATACTCCTTGGATTTGTGTAAATCAATTTCATACAAGGGTGGGGGATTTGATCCGTTTTGACCCAGAATTTAGTCCCCAGGGTAGGGATTTTGACCAAAAATTCTCCCCAAAAGTCAAATGCCCCACATCTGCCCGGCCTCACCCCCCCTGGGGGTTGACATTGATAGGTGCATTACAGCCCAGTTCGTTGGAGTCACATCTGAGTCTAGGGACCATTTGATACTCGCAACATAAGACTTCTGAAGGTGTAAATTCCAATGTCCAAAGCTGATTTGGTATCCCTACTAGCTGCTTTAATGCACCTATCAATGGTTTGCCCCAGGATGGGGGGGGCGGGCAACCCACGGGAATTTGACTTCGTGAAGCTCTACCTAGGTAACGATTTTGACATCCACAACGGTCCCCTCGGTGGGAAATTTGACTCGGTCGCCATCTTGGAAAGTGGAGAGGGCCTGGGAATGAGTGGTACGAGGTCCGCCATCTTGGAAAATACCCAGAAGTCATTTGGATGAGCTTCCCGCGTCTTTCGTGAGCGAAGTACTGAAAACTCTGTATGAGAAGCACCCAAACGACCTGGAAGGAGCAGCAAGAAAAGTACTCCTACCCACAAATGAGGTGAGACACATTATAACTGTAGTGACCAGAAATTAATATCACATTTTCTGCTTAGGACAATAATAGATTAAACCCTAACTAATTGTCTTAATTACCTCAAGGTTGCGCTGTGGTTTAACCATCTAAAGACTGTTCAGGACAACAGAAAGAGAGGGGCAGCAAAGGCAGCTCAGACAAGGAAAAAGAAAGGATGCAACAAGAAAGACTCAAAGAAGGTCTGTAACTCATTTATACTGATTTCAAGTAAAAATAGCTACCACACAGTTAATTCCAAATACTGTTTTATTGTAATTAAACATTTTCATGATTTCATTTGTATGAGTTGTATGTAATTGGGCACCTTCTTGTGTGCTTCCTTCCCTTAAGGTACTATGTGGCTACTGCAAAGAAGAAGACCCAGAAGCTGCGGATGGAGCTGAAACTGTAGAGTGGATACAGTGTGATGCCTGTGATAATTGGTATCACCAAGTTTGTGTGTTAACCCCACTTGATGATGACATGTTGTGGCATTGCACATTTTGTATTGCTGTAAATACTATGTGAAGCAATTAACAGGAAGTTGGTCCTGGAGTCGCTGAGTTCTGCAATAAAGTATTGTGAGTGCCTGAATTTGTTGACATTACTATACAAGGTCTGTGATCCCCAGTGGTGGGAATTTGACTCTTAATCGAGATCCAGGGGTGGGGAAATTGACATTTGAAAACCTGAAAATGTCAAATTCCCGTGGGTTGCCCGCCCCCCCCCCATCCTGGGGCAAACCATTGATAGGTGCACAAAAGTATAAAGGAGAGCTATACATTTATATTTAAAACCGGATTTAAAACGTGCGTGTTTCCTCGATCGAGTCTCCCAGGAGTTTGTAATAATTATTGTTTCAGGCTTGATATTTAGCTGATAATTGATATTGTTATTCCAGCCAGTACTTCTTAGCTCCTCTGTCAGCGCATTGTTAAACTCGTTCAGACACTCTCACGGCTCGAGTACGTACATGTAAACAAAACTGCCGCCATCTTGGATAATAGAATGCCACGTATTTTGCCACGGTCACCAATTGCTAAAACTTCGATGCGCAGTAGGGTATGCGCAATGAAGTGGGCTGTATAATCGATTCACAGCCTAGTTTGTTCGACGAACAGGGTAATCCGTTCATCGATCGAGCCGCATCTTTGTGTTTCTAGGTCATTTGGTACTCGCAACAGAATAGTTCTGAAGGTGAAATTCGTTGTTTGGAAGCTGAAATTCGTATTGCTAGTTGAGCACTCGACATGGTTTGGTCTTCGACTTCGGACTATTTCAAACTCTTGACGGCAAATATATTGCTGTTGGGATCGAAACGCCGATAGGATTATTACATATGTCCAGTATCATAATTCTCATTGTCAGATAATATTCATTTTTGGTATGAAATGAATAAATCTTATTCAATTTGCTGATAAATGAAGCTGGTCGTTACATCGCAAATTGGGATAGTCGCCATATTGAATTATACAATATATATAAAGTAGACAATTGTGTTATGCTTCACCAATTGCTAAACAAAATTATGCGCAGAAAGGGATGCGCAATGAACTAGGCTGGAAAAATAAAATCGCGCGGCCCGGAAGGACGGCGAATCGGGTGAATAGTCCCGTAAATCATGCCCACGCCGTTGGAGAAGCTTGGAACTGTGTCCAAGAATTGGCGCCATTGCTGCAACGAATGCCATTTTATATAATGACGATAATTCGCAAACAGAATAGGAACAACATGGTAGATCTCCTCTGCCCGACACTACTTTTAGAAATCCCGAATATGTATGCGAGAACATACAACTTTGAGTATTGCCGAAGCCAAATCATCATCATCATCAACAACAACTTTATTATACATGGTATCCCGTCATTATACATAAATAAATGCTCTTCCAGGGAGCCGTGTGAAAATATGTAAGTTATATAAGATAAGTTAATAATAATAAATACACGATCTGCAATTATAAATTTCGACTCTAAATATTAATACATGTAGTTGATAAAAATGGGCTCTAAATAAATCTTTAATGTACAATGCTAGGTAAAATTACTTTACTTATTATAAAAGATAATCAAATGTGCTTGCGTACATTAGTATTTTGTTCGTTTATTGCCTCATTAGTTAGATTGTTCCAGAGAACTGCCCCTCTATAATGGAGCTGTGTTTGGCAGCTTCAGTTAGGGGTCTCGGGATAAAAAGGTTAGTAGATGATTTTCTAAGATTGTGGGAATGTATGTTGGAAATTTTAGTAAATATATTTTTAGATAGGGTGGGAGAGAGCTCTGCATCACTTAATGCATAGTAATTGCCAACTGTTGGCCTCTTCTGGTCACGAGATCAGGAATCAGGAATCGGAATTAGAGTAGATTTTCATCGATATGGCAGAGCAATTTCGTAGTAGAACAAAAATATGATGAAGACGATATTGTGACAGAAGTTCAGAAGACTGGGAGGACGAGGAAAAGCATGTGGAAGGCGAGAATATCAGACGAACAAGAAAAGGCGACTACCGAGCTAGTGCAAAACTGGTGTTGTGCTATGATGTAAAGATTCGCTGTGTGTTTTTGTATGGAACTTGTCAGCCTTAAACGCAAGACTAAGGTAGATTATGACAATATTGATATTGGCATTGCTTTCGAAACTTATGTATTATTGGAGCTATATAATTTGCGAGTTATCCGGTTCGATCTGTACTGACTGCATGGCTTTGTGCAACTGAAACGAAACACCTGAAAAGTTAAAACCTCCCTGTAAAAACCGATCATAGCAGAATATATGCAATGACACAAGAACGAGACACTCGGAGCAATTTTATTGCAAAAATTGAAAGCATTGGCGCGATCAAGCCCAGCATGTTTGTGCAATTGTGGTGGCACTTGGCGCGCGCGCGCTGTTTCACAACACATCAGTTAGGTAAACGAAATTAATTAAAAAATATGTGGCTTGCTACACCCTGATTATCTCTCTGGATCAAATTAAACAAGTTTCGATTGCTATGCCGATATCAATATTGTAATAATCTACCTTTAGTCCTGACTAGTTCCATACAAAAACACACACAGCGAATCTCTATAGCACTAGCTCGGTAGTCGCCTTTTGTTGTTCGTCTGATATTCTCGCCTTCCACATGCATTTCTTCGTCCTCCCAGTCTTCTGAACTTCTCTCACAATATCGTCTTCATCATATTTTTGTTCTGAACAAAGTACATCTGAAAGATGCTTTTGAGCCCTAATGTGTTTTTCACTCGGGTATCCCTTTAAAATATTGCGAGGTATTTCTTACTTTTTTTTCTGATTTGTTGGCTAGAATTCGTATTACTTAAAGTGCCTATAACCCTTTTGCAATTTTGATAGCTTATGAACCTCCGAAAAGTTTTGAGTACTTCTGTGAAGAAAGTTTTGGTTTACATTGAATACTTTATGTTCTACGGCTTGTTTGAAATCGTGTAAATGTGACTTTCTGTGACCTTTCCTGACCCATGACCGCGTAGTCGAAACCTGTATGTACGTCACCTCATTAATGCATTATTCTCCATGGCGCCTTTCTATCACAACAACATCGATGCATAGAAAATATACACAGTTTGTGAGTTGTTAGTAAAGAAAAAAGTCATTTTAGTCAACATGTTATAATTGCAAAGCCGAATTAATTATATGACGTCAAGATGACGTAAATACAGGTATCGACCCAGGCTTTTGCTTACGCGGTCATGGATCAGGAAAGGTCACATTTATACGATTTCAAACAAGCGTAGAACATAGAGTATTCACTCAAAACCAAAACTTTCTTCACAGAAGTACTCAAAACTCTTCGGAGGTTCGTAAGCAATAAAAATTGCAAAAGGGTTATAGGCACTTTAATGGTTCGGAGGCGAACGGTTCTGATTTTATAGCCGCCCCAAACAATCATATGATAATGAGTTAACTTCGCTTCAAAACGAAAACAAACAGCTCCAAACAAGGCTTCAAGAGCTTGAATCTCGTTACAACAATCTAAAACAAGAGGCTAAGATGATCAATGATGAAAACAAAAGCCTTGTAACTGCATTGAGATTACTAAACAAAAAACTACTGAAAGATGAGGCCCTCCCAGGGGGGGTATATGCTCCCTTGATCCCTAGTTTTTTTACAGTTTCTCCCTTGATCCCTATAAATATATCTGAAATCTCCCCAAAAAGCTTTTACCCCATGCTCCCATGATCCCGAAAAATATTGTTCAGCTCCCTTGATCCCAAAAAAATATTTTGCATTGCTCCCCATATTTAAAGATTACCTCTATTGACTCTATTCATAGTAGAAAAAGTCCTCTTCGAATCGCCTCTTTCTCCCTCTGCCCCCTCTTGTCCTCCTAGGCTCGTGGGACTCACGCTGTAGTTCATCAGTGACTTCAGTTTCAGCGGACAACTCAGCTGCCTCCATAACAGTGACAAGTTCGTTCGTATTTTGAAGCTGGTCAAGAAGGAGGATGAGATCGCCCTCCTCAAGTTCTAGCATGTCATTCCTTGACTTGTAGTTAGATATAACGCACATAATATTGTTCACCTCAACATATTTCTCTGTATCTTCTGTGAATGATACGGGATTGAATGGATCTTGAATATACACCTTAGCTCTCACATTCTTCGCGCCAACATTTACATCCTCTTGAAGTGAGGCTATAACAAACAAGGTACTTGATTGACTTCGTACACAGACAATCTGACCGAGTTCGTATAATGTCTCTGGTCTGTCCCTTTGTGGCGTTGGCACAGCTGTCGCTTGACGTAGGACTGAGAAATCCAATGGCTCGATAGTGGGAGAGTCAACTGCATAGAGATTAATGGGCAGGGTGCCAGGATTATCCTTGGTGGTCATGTTTCGTACTGTTTTCTGTGGCACACTCTGACCATACAACGCCCTCCAGTTTCTCATCTGATTGACCTGCTGCGCAGAGAGCTTTCGTGACTTTGGTGGGCGTAGTTTGGGAAGGTCCTTGTTATCCGTTGATGTGAAGGTGTGCGGATAGTAGGACTTTGGAGAGGTGAAGTAGTTGAATGGTGTATAGCACTGCCTTTTCAACCTCTCTTTGATAACCCTACTAAATCGATAATCAAACTCGAGCTGCAAGGGCATTTCTGTGGCGCCACTTCTCATTTCTGAGAAAGTATTTTCAACGACAAGCGTCAGGACACTTTGGATGTTGAACTTTGCCGCAAGACTTGGGTCAAAGCGGTCCAAAATATTGTTAATATCGCGGAGAGACTTCAGTATTCTGATCTCGTCCTCCATGACAACTGAGGAAACTGTTCCTTGGGGGCCAGACTGCTAGCTTGTGTAACAGCAGTCGGGTACCTGTCAGATTCTTGACCGCATCAACACACTCTTTGTCAAAGCAATGAACTTGCTCTAGTCTCTCGATTGCTTTTGATATCTCGACAGTGACGGAGGGGCTTTTTTTGTATGAAGTCCAAAAGTCTCTCCAAAGAGATAGAAATGTTTCAAATAGTCTACCAAACTACTGACATTGCTTGATATGCGAAGAGTACCTGTTGAGGTATCCACAGTAAACAGTGTCTCATAATCGAAGCAGATGCCTGTTGGCTGCGAAAACTGGGCCTTGCTTCCATCTCTTGTGCCCCGTCCACCACCGACCAACACAGAACATTCTTTAACTGTGGGTTTAAATACTTTGATACAAAAGTCTCCTGTGTCACTGAATGCAAAGGAGTGGTCATTGTAGCTAGTTAAGCTATGGACCTTGTTACAGATTGAGCCCCCATTGTCAACGATCTTCTGTATAGGGCCAACATTGTCATCATCAAACGTAATTGTATATATACCACCATCATCGTCGTGTGCAGAAACATACACTGTACCGTTCAAAGATACTATCCCATAGAGAAGCTTGGAGCTTAGCTGAACAGAAGAGATTACTGTACCCTTTAAGCTGATAAGGTTGTAATGAAGTTGTATAACATATACTGCACCGGTGAATGTAGAAACATACATTTGCCCATTGACATCAAAGCACAAAGCCACCGGCTGCTTTATTTCTGTGTCGAATTCAACATGCGATGGACAGGCTTCACGTGTCCGCTGTGGAGTTCAGGAAGAGTGCCAGTCCTGTGGTTTAATGCAGACAACGCTTCTCGGAGTTTTTCTTGAAGGTATTTCTTTGGTTTCCTTCTGCAATCAACACTCCACGCACCAATATCTTTCAGCTTTCCTGTGAGCTTCTCAACAGTTAATTTGTCAACATCGACAATTGTATCCCCTGTCAAGTCTTTAAACGCAATTGAATTTTTGTTAGTTGATTCGGCACAATACAGTACATTGTTGAAAACAGCAACTCC
The DNA here is from genome assembly GCA_030867875.1 of Actinernus sp. WN-2022. Lineage (NCBI taxonomy): Eukaryota > Metazoa > Cnidaria > Anthozoa > Actiniaria > Actinernidae > Actinernus > Actinernus sp. WN-2022. The sequence continues at coordinate 101,972,483 of JAOWCC010001634.1, forward strand.
AATAGGACGGTCCAAATTATCCAATTCCACAATCACATTTGCAGGATAGTGATTCGCTCGTACCTTGAAAACCTTACCCTGGGCAACATCGCTGACGAATACATGTCCCAATGGACCCATACAGGTGCCAATGGGGGCCTTTAAAACTCCATTTTTGTTGTCATCTCTTAGTCTGTATTTTTCGGGTACTACTGTGTGTGTCACTGTCTTAGCATTTTCCTGAAGAAGCTGTGTCACTAAAGGAGAAGAAATATCCATAATAGAATCAACGTCTTGACGATCCCGATTCCTTACAGAGCTAAGCGGCAGTAACGGTGCTAATTTCGAATGTAGGTGATTTCCATTTCTCAGCTCTCTAAGCTGAACCAAATTGATACGGTACTTGTTTACTAATAGGAACCAATTTGAGAAACTTTGCCGTTTTCTCTTTGCAACATGTACTCCATCTGGAATAGGAGAAATAATGGACACCCGCGGATCAGATTGGTCTTCTTTCTCTTTCAATAGCTCTTTCTGTGCACCGGCATTTCTTGACTCTGAATCCTCGGAGACACAGATAACTGCTGCTTTAATACATTGTGTCTTTTTCTCTTAAAGGTCCATAAAATGGTAAAATACTTATGACATTTATTTGTCCCGTAAAACGAAGGAAAAATGAGTTGAAAAATCTGAGTTCCCTCGTCTCCCTTGTTCCCCAAAATCAATAGCCAGCTCCCTTGATCCTTGAAAATAATTCTACAATCTCCCTATATCCCTAAAAATAAATACCCGTTCTCCCTTGATCCCTAAAACCCCTGGGAGGGCCTCAAAGATAACGAAAGCTGTAGCTCTACAAATCGAGATGTCAACTTAATATACGAAGCCAATTTGCATAATCAGTCACAGAAGAAGGCTCCCAAAGAATGGAAAAAAACTAGTGAACCTAAAGCTAAACAAGTCCATGGTAGTTCTAATCCTAATCGGGAGGGCACACAGCAGCCTAAGCCTAAAGATACCAGGAAGCAGATAAATTCCCAACAATCAGGCAATAAGTCGCCTCGCGAAAAATCAACTGAATCTACTCATGTGCCGACAACTGTTATAATTGGTGATGCAATTATAAGGCGAGTTGGGGGCTGGAAACTTGGGAAACAAGTCAAGCATAGAGTTGTAGTCAAGTCTTTTGCAGGAGCCACCACATCTGACATGAAGCACTACCTGAAACCAACTATAAATAAAGCACCACAGCAAGTCGTTCTCCACGTTGGTACCAATGACCTTAGAGATACGGAACCAGCCAATGTTGCAGACAACATCGTAAATCTTGGAAGGCAGATCGAAACGGAAACAAATGCAAGCGTTATAATCTCTGAGCTGGTGACAAGGACCGACAAGGATAGCTTAAATGAATCAGTCAAAGTAGTCAATAAGAGACTGAAGAAGTTTTGTAATCAAAACGGTTGGAAGTTAATCGAACACAAGAATATCAGCACAAAAGATCTAAATAACAGCGGATTGCACTTAAACGAAGCAGGTAATGATACAATTTATAATAATTTCGTAAAATGTCTCCCATGTAAAAATCAAAGGCGGGATCCCGCCAATCCCACCTGGGATCCCACCTTGATCCCACCTGGGATCCCACCCGGGATTATGGAACGTCCCAGGTGGGATCCCGCCATCCAATCCCGTGTGGGATCCCTCCTGGGATCCCGCCCTCCCAACCGGGATCCCGCCCTCCCACCCGGGATCCCGCCCTCCCACCCGGGATCCCGCCCTCCCACCCGGGATCCCGCCCTCCCACCCGGGATCCCGCCCTCCCACCCGGGATCCCGCCCTCCCACCCGGGATTATGGAACATCCCAGGTGGGATCCCGCCTACATGCCAGGTGGGATCCCGCCTACATGCCAGGTGGGATCCCGCCTACATGCCAGGTGGGATCCCGCCTACATCCCAGGTGGGATCCCGCCTACATCCCAGGTGGGATCCCGCCTACATCCATCCCAGGACAGCATACATATCACAAATTAATGAAGCAAATTTGTTTTATTATTATGAAATGGACTCCTTAGCTGGTACATAATGCATTCAAAAAATGTCAATACATTTCAACACATTGTCTGTTGAAGTGCAAAAATTGATAATAATTATGATATCCAGGGTTGCAGATAGTATTAAGAGCAGGTAAGATTTCTGCTGCCCTGGTATATATATAAATGTATATATATAAATGTATAAGCACGTGCAATTTCACTTCTAAAAAGCAATATTACATTTTGTTGTATGAACTAATGAAGTGTGAAATATCACTGACACTCAGTGACACTGTCTTAAATTAAAAGGGAGACATTTCACTCTCTTCGAACGGATTCCTTCGAACAGTAGTACTCCATGACTACAAGATTTCGATCGATCTTTTAGCTAAAAGATGGACTCTACATTCTACATAAACTTGGTTAACTTTTTCTATGGATTTCGTCATTGAAATAGTTAATATACAACTACAAGCAGACCATGTGCGCGAGGCATGATCGAGCCCGTTCAAATAACAGCTGAACTAAAAGTATGATAACCAAGTGCTATATTCCCTTTTCTTGTTACAATCCACAACAATTGAATGATCACATCTTACCTTTATAGTTTTCTTATCTCCCATGTGTTTTGAAAACGAATTACAGTCGTTTCGCCCCCAAGTCGTTTCGCCCCCAGTCGTTTCGCCCCCAACTCGTAGTCGATTCGCCCCCACTTGAAGTCGATTCGCCCCCACTTTGAAGTGCCTAGTGTTATGTTCCTTAGGAAATATAATACTTAAGAGAGGGTCCATGTGAAAACCATGCAGACGAGTCTACAGTGCACCTCTCCGATTTCCTTTAAACTTGGCACACATTTATATCTTAACTAGCTAATGTCCCATGTGAAATAGTTTGGCTGAAATGTAAAAGGCCTTTGAGATATGACAATCAAACTGTTTGACCCCCTGAAATGCTCAAAATCAGAGCAAAATATACCTTATGTTGTAACATGTCGCAATCGCAAATGATTTTAAGTAGAAAGATAATATTTTTACCTGCTTTAGTACTAAGTCCCGTCAGCATATTAAAACCAAAATCAACTAATTTTATTTATATTTTGTCGCTTCTGTCGAATTTTTATTTAACGCTACTTTAATAGGTCTTTTTAAAACCCGATAAATGCTGTCTGGCAATGGCCGTTTGCAGAGTTGCGGCCTTCTTTTCTTTGAATTTAGAAATATTCCTAGATTGACTTACAATACATCTTTGCATCTGGTAAAAAAAATCTCTGTAAAGTTAATGCTGGGTTAGAGATTACGCACTCTCAAAATCCGCAATGTTCAGTTATTAAACAAACGACGATATGGCGACACGGCGATTTTTTTTCGATTAAAATCGAAAATACGGTGAACTTCACAGATTTTCTGCCAATAATTGCTTTAAGAATTCGAATGCACATTCATTTTCAATATTATTTTAGTTTTGAAGGGTGACCAAGTCCATCACCCGATATGCAGATGTCTAAAGTGACTGAATTATTGTCGAGTTTGACGGAGTCAAAGCTGAAAAATAGGTACTCATAGTTTATGGCAGTATCTTCGTTTAAAATTGTTTGATTGGATCAAAGACAATGAATTTTCTTTGAATATGATATATAGAGGATTTCAAACTACGCTACGCTTTAAATACAGCTTCTAATCCGGCGAGTCACTCTGAATTTTGCGAGCCTCTGTAGCGGGGTGAATGAGTGACAAGTAGAAATGCACGTACAGTCGTATTTAGGTTCTTCAGCCGATTCTCTATTCAAGTTTTTAGTTTTTATTCTGTAAAGAAACGATGTTTTCTTTTCATAATAAAAAAAACCCTAATGGTTTCGTTTTCTTGGAAGCCCTTTATTATATGCTCATCGAATAGTTGGCCAAGTTAGAACCGTTTAGAGTCAGCAACGGGAAACCATTCTGATGTCGTTACTACCTTGTTACGGACTCAATTTGTTTCAATCTTGTGCATAATATTCTGTTCGTTCCGTTGAAATACCAAAATGTGTGTATAATCCATGAAATCAAATGTGGTATCACCGAAATAGATGAAATCACTTCAGTGATATAATGATATCTCAAGAATTGCGTGACAGGAACTGCGTGTAACGTCTGCACGTGTATTTCCCGCCCTATCCACGAGATGGATTTGGACTTGATCAAGTGCTCATTTTGTGTATATTCAACGAGGGAATGTGGCATATCTTCTCGGCGTTACCAGGGAAAAACAACTATATTACCGTTGAAGGCATGTCCCGACCCCCTTACTAAGAATTGTATGAAATGCCTTGGCACTTGGCGCGGATGTTGTTGATGGCGCGTGTCAAGTAAAATTATCATAAAATCTATAAATATTTTCACCTGTACTGTACTGTCTAGACAGGGTATTTTATTCATTTTTGATTTTAGGTAATGCACTAGTCAAAGTAACCCCCCCCCCCCCCCCCTCCTCCTCCCCCAACCCGGGACAGGGTGGGAGGGGGAGGGGGGGGGAGTGGGGGTTGATTTAGACTAGTGCATAATAGCTCACTCTCTGCTTAAAGCTGCCTGTGATACACTTGTATGCGATTTGTTACTGTCGTCCTCGTATCTCTTTATAGCGGAGCTCGTTGCATAAAAAAACAAAGAAAATCAATATGGAAAACAAAAGATAAAAGAACAACCCACACAAGTGAAAAAAAAATCACGCCGCGCGCCTCGCCCGCTCGCAGACGTAAAGGTCGGTACACACGAAGGGACAAGTCACGTGTCCTGATATCCTGTTCCCCGCGGACACCGGACATCCTACAGCTGAGAAACTACAAACCTCGTACACAAAGAATAACGTATTTCTTTACAGTTTTAAGGTAATAGACCAGTTCGCGGTTTATTATAATTCCGACATTTTGAAAGGGGTGTAAACATGGCGCGAAATACAGTGTTTGTATGGGAATCCGATGACAAATAAAATCCGTAAAATCGAATTTCTGAAATATTCTTCAGATACAAACTTAAGATACCAGGTAAAAGATTAATTGATCGAAATTTGAGGGATGTAGCTGTGCTGGGAAGCATGCAATCGTGGATTTAGTTTTCCATACATTTGTCTGTAAAAACGAGTCAAAGTCCGCGGGAAAATTTGCGCAAAAAAAAACAATCTTCCAGGAAGGAAAACATTTTTCTGAAGCATTTCAAAGACATTTTTTTGTTTCGATGAGGCAAAATTTGCTTCCGCAACAATGTTTTCACGTTGGCTATAGAGGAAAACAATGTTTACTAGGCTCCAGTGACACACAGCATATGTGTTTCTTAGCAACACAAACCCAGATCCCACCGGCAAGACAATTTGACACAGTGCGCATTCGTTAGTTTTTTTTCGGCAACAACGTTTCCTCGTATATCCACCCGTGCAGCAAAACATTTGTATGCTTCCTGCTCGTTCAATTAGCCACCCAGGCAACATTAAGAGAAACAGAGAAGCGCAGTGTTCGCGCCTACGCCTTTTCGATCCCTCGTGCCTCGATCGGATGATCACGTAAAATGGCGGTCCCGTCTCACGCAATCTCGTTCTCATAACCCGCGATCTTTTGGCCAGTATCTTGGCGCTGGTCAAATGATCGCGGGCTCTGGCAACGAGATTGCATCTCACGACGCTCGTATTGATCAGCAGCTGTGTATCACAGGACGCTAAGGAACCACTTTGGACATTAAACAAATATCTGGCAGTGGCCACCCTCAGTGCTTGTTGGTCAGCCGCATTAATGGGAAGATAACTAACATAACTACTCATGCTTGTAAACTGCGTGGCTTACCGTGTGTCTGAACAAGCGCCCCGCACATACATGTATATGTAAATCCAGCGTAATTCAGGTCTGGATAAAGTCTGTCACGATCCACACAATATGTTTCATCGTTCACCCAGATGTTTTCTGAACCCTTTTCTAAGATAGTTTGTAGCAATAGCAACATACGTCAGACATTTCTGAACTTCGCTTTCCAGGATGGCACTGCGCTCCAGTTCGGCACCGACACAGCTGATTAGGCCATCCCAATAAAATGCAAATACGTAGAGAGCTAGGAAAAGAGGTGTAGTATGAAAGTATGTTCTTCAATTTTTTTTTTAAACTTTTCCCAAAAATTGGGTCAATGTCAAGCTTTGTATTTTTGTTAACTTTTCCAAAAAAAATTGGGTCGGTCTGGCGATTGGAAACGGAACATTTTATTGGGATGGCCGTATGTGGGTCGTGTGAATATACAGGATATATGCACGGGATGTTAGAAATCATTTATAATTCATTGTTGTGACCTTGTGTATGAATGTATGCAAACATTTGACCCCATAACAGTTACATATATCAGGTGCATCATGGGTAATTTTAACCTATAATCAGCTTGAACAAATTAAAGTTTTGCAAACAAAATTATGTAGATGTATTAAGTAGTGCATTATGATTATTTCCAGTTCTGTTTCATGAGATTCATAAATATTTCAATATAAATTACCCACTCTGGTATATATGTTGGGCACCACAGACGAAATGATAAAACACCGGATCTCCTAGCGTGTAGGGATCTGATCAGCAATATATATATATAAATAGACAAGAAAGGAAAGGCTGATTCAACGGTAGAGAGTTTTTTCTTCCAATATTCCACATGGAATGTACACATATGTGTTCGGGCTACCTGTGGTGCACAACAGCAGACTGGGTTCTAGTCCTAAATAAAATGGCGGATGCTACAAAGCCATCTGTATAAACTATAATGGGTAAATGTTCTTTCGGTGTAAAATCGACAAGAAGATAATTATCGTAAGTTGTGGCTTCGAGACCATGACAGAGCTGGGGAGGAGAGCACAAATAAGGCTAGAATCAGGTATGCATTTATCGCTGATTCATCCTTCGTATTACTAATTTCTCTTATTTTGAAGTTGATTGTTAATTAGTTGTTGTTTATTGCAAAACCATAGGCATAAGTGACAAATAAATTTATCACCCAGTTATTTTAGGGCTATGTTTCTCATTCCTGTCCGTTATTTGTCCCGTTATTCTGCACACGATACAGATTGCATCTGGCGTTGATTGTTTATTTACGTTGGACCCGGGCGTTGGGAGTATGTTACTTTGGCCTCACTGCTCCTAAGCTGAATAAACTTTACAAACTTTTTAGTCCCCAGTTGTATTTCCAAATGACTGATCTACAAAATAATAACTCTCTCATCTTCTACAATTTCGCCGCATCGATAGTATTCGAATGTCATTTTACCCTAAAATTTGACTTTTTGAAAAATAATTTTGGAAGTCACTTGTACATGAAAGCCTTACTCCTTGAATACTGAATATTTGTTGGCACTTATATCATAATTAAATTGCAATTGGTCGTGTTTATGCTGTAGAAACGTTTTGTGTATATAGCTTATATGGTTTGTTCAAAAATATTCTGTAAACATGACTAAAAATACATAGTGGAAATACCCCTCAAACCGAGGCAGTTCGTACTGACCCCCATATCTCTTACAGTTTTTGGAATTTTTCCAAAATATTCTACCAAGTCTAATGCCAGGCCAATAGTAACATATGTGCAAAATATGAACAAAATCTGAGATGTACCATGTAGACTCATATTTTCAGGGTGCATGGTTTTCACATGGATGCCCTCTTAAATGAACAAAAACCCTTCATGATCTTTCGTTAACGGCCGCCATTTTGTTATCTCATGTCGATGCTTGAAAGCGAGGTTTACACAGGAAACCCAAGAATACACCATTCACCCTTTTATAAGACGGCACGGATCAAAATTTTCTGGAAAGGCCTTGCTGATTGGTTAATTTATAACGTGGTTAATTGTAATTTGAGCGTCTATTGAAATTGAGATGCTTTGTTGTTTGTTCCTATAGAAATTGCAGTGCTTTGTTTGGTTCCTTTGTTTCTATGGAAATTGAAGTTGTCATTTTTACGGGGACGCTGTTAAATCTAACACTTCGGAATACAAAGGAAATTGAAGTTGTCATTTTTCCGGGGACGCTGTTAAATCTAACACTTCGGAATACAAAGGAAATTGACGTTGTCATTTTTCCGGGAACGCTGTTAAATCTAACACTTCGGAATACAAAGGAAAATGTTTTGAAAAGCGTAGGTTTAGATTGTTTAGATGCCGATGCTTTTAAATTTCAATTTATTTACACTGTTTGTTTGTTGGGTTATATGGAATTTATTAACACTGAAACCTTTATTACACTTGGTTTCATACACTTCGATGGTTTCACTTGGTTTCATACACTTCGATCTGTTACAAATCACCAAATTGAAGTGGGGGCGAATCGACTTCAAGTGGGGGCTTCAGTTCACACTTAATTTTCTTCAGTTCTGTTCCATTAACAGGTTTCATTGATCGCCGTTGTTTGTTTGTTGGGTTCTATGGAAACCTTTCTGTGCCTTAATTCATCTAAATAAAGTTTACGGCGCACAATTACTTCGCTAAAGTTGGCTTCCTTCAGTTTAATTACACCTCGATCTGTTTCATTGAACACCGTTTCTGTGGAAACCTTCCCGCTAAATAAAGTTTGCTAAAGTTGGCTTTCTTCAGTTTATTAACACTGAAACCTTTATTACACTTGGTTTCATACACTTCGATGGTTTCACTTGGTTTCATACACTTCGATCTGTTACAAATCACCAAATTGAAGTGGGGGCGAATCGACTTCAAGTGGGGGCTTCAGTTCACACTTAATTTTCTTCAGTTCTGTTCCATTAACAGGTTTCATTGATCGCCGTTGTTTGTTTGTTGGGTTCTATGGAAACCTTTCTGTGCCTTAATTCATCTAAATAAAGTTTACGGCGCACACTTACTTCGCTAAGGTTGGCTTCCTTCAGTTTAATTACACTTCGATCTGTTTCATTGAACACCGTTTCTGTGGAAACCTTCCCGCTAAATAAAGTTTGCTAAAGTTGGCTTTCTTCAGTTTATTAACACTGAAACCTTTATTACACTTGGTTTCATACACTTCGATCTGTTACAAATCAAATTGAAGGGTTTAATTCAAGTTGGGGCGAATCGACTTCAAGTGGGGGCGAATCGACTACGAGTTGGGGGCGAAACGACTGGGGGCGAAACGACTTGGGGGCGAAACAACCGGATACCTTTGAAAACCCTTTGCTCAGTCTGGAAGCCATATTTATACAAGAGATCGCATGTTGTGCCGCCGAATTGAAATCGTTAGTTTTGAAAATGGCGCGATGTGCCCGCACAATTCAGGTCAGTGGTCTTTAGATAAGCAATGCATCCTGGGATTATTTCACGGCCGCCATCTTTGTTTGTTGTTGAGAACTTTACCGGAGCTTCATTCATCTGAGGATTGATTTGCGAAATGGTCTGGCTATAATATTCAAGGAATCTAAATGCTAATGAACTGGTCAACCAACTCCTCTTCATCTGTTTTGCTGTGTCTGCCTGGGAAAGCATGTAAGTCATAAGGCCATTTTAACACCCGAGGCTGCATGCTAGCTGGGCCTGTCAGAACTCACTTTTATATTACTTTTATTAGTTTTACACAAACACCAACCTATATGTTTTCTTCTCCTTTTCTCGTTGCATGAAACCTTGACATATAGTGCAACCAGCAATGAGTTGTATCAGGACTTTGCTGTTTCTAACGAAAATTATTATACATGTATTATAAGTCGAGTCCACTCGATCGATCGCTGAGCATGTACGTGTATACCTGTAGACATCAAGTTTAAATATATACCCTCAACTCACGCAACTTGTACTTCATTTCTGTATAAATCTCATAATGTTTCAGCCAGTTATCAGCGTTCCTCTTTCCCAGAGAAAGTTATGAAATCTGCGCTTCTGTGAGTAACTTTAGATCGTTTGAAAGCCAATTTATTATTGGTTGGAGTTCCAATTTGTTCTATCAAGAATTGTTTGGGTGTATGTTTCCTCTGGACATGGATCTGTCAGGTGCCAAACAAACGTTGCCTTGTGAAATCCACAACAATTTTTACCATGTGATGGTTAATAAGGGTGTTCATCAATGTTCTAGCTGCATGCAAATTTGGAATCAACTGCTGCATATAACTTTTCATATGTACAATGTGTATCCTATGAAAATATTTATATTAGTATTTACACTGTAACACAGTTTTCATAGTACCTTAATTTCATAGCCTATTGTTAAAGGCTGGCAGGTGTGATCCTGCCATTCCCACGTGGTATAGAAGGGATCCAGGTGGGATTGGCAGGATTTTACTTTCCCACCCGAGATCCCACTCGGGATCCCAGGTGGGAGTACGTAGGTCCACAAGGTGGCCTGTCTGGTAGAGAGGATCATTGTCTAAGGATTCATGGTGGGATTCCGCTTTCCTACCTGGGATCCCGCTATTACCACACGGGATCCTATAAGTGGCAGTACATACAATGTAGATCCTGCCTCATCTAAGGATCCCGGCTGCGATTCCAATTTCCCACCTGGGATCCTGGGTGGGAGTACATAGATCTCACCTCATAGGCAGGATCCCAGGTGGGGTTGTCTAAGGATCCCAGGTGGGATTGGTGGGATTCCACTTTCCTACCTGGTATCCCGCCATTCCAACCCGGGATCCTGGGTGGGAGTACATACATTGTATATCCCACCTGATAGGCAGGATCCCAGGTGGGATTGCCTAAGGATTCCAGGTGGGATCGACGGGATCCTGCCATCCCACCTGGGATCCCACCATTCCCACTCGGGATCCCGGGTGGGAGTACATAATATCCCACCTGATAGGCGGGATTCCAGGTGGGATCGATGGGATCCTGCCATCCCACCTGGGATCCCACCATTCCCACCCGGGATCCCGGGTGGGAGTACATAATATCCCACCTGATAGGCGGGATCCCAGGTGGGATTGCCTAAGGATTCCAGGTGGGATCGACGGGATCCTGCCATCCCACCTGGGATCCCGCCATTCCCACCCGGGATCCCGGGTGGGAGTACATATATCCCACCTGATAGGTGGGATCCCAGGTGGGATTGCCTAAGGATCCCAGGTGGGATTGGCGGGATCCCGCCATCCCACCTGGGATCCCGCCATTCCCACCCGGGATCCCGGGTGGGACAGGTGGGATCCCGCCTTGGTCCCGCCTTTATTTTTACATGGGCTAGACGGTTGCTTTACTTGATCTCTTGCTAACCTGAACAGGGGGGAAGGACACAACAGCCTAGGTCATCCAATTATCCAACCAAATTGCTCTTATACTTCGGACACTTGCATTCCTAATGTAAGTGAATCTTATTCTCAAAGCCAGAAGCCACCTACATGTACCTTTGGCATTCCTAGCACCAGAGGTTTTAAGATAGCTTCTATTAATCTAGCTAGTTTATATAAACATATTGATCAGCTTAGGATCTATATGTTGTCTAAGTCTGTTGATATTTTGGCTATAAATGAGACACGACTTGACCATACTATTTCAAACGGTGAAGTTAATATTCCTGGATACGTCATTGAGAGGAAGGATCGAAATAGATCTGGAGGTGGTGTGGCTCTCTGCATTAGGAATACAATTAACTATAAACGCCTGACAAACCTCCGAGAAGATAATCTTGAGATAATTTGCATTCAAATAACCAAACCCAAGACCAAGCCCTTTATTGTAGGAACTTGGTATAGACCTCCGGGGTCTGCCATTGAAATCATGAACAAATTCGAATTAACTCTGGAAAATCTGGAAACCTATAATATGGAGGTTAATATTATTGGAGATTTAAACTGTGATGTAGGAGCCACGCCACCAGACCATAAAACTCTAAAATTATTGGATATGTGCAATGTGTACCAATATGACCAATTAATTAACCAGCCTACACGTGTAACACGGGATACATCCTCTACGATTGATTTGTTCTTAACAAATGATCCCTTAAAATTTTCTCATGTTGGTGTTTCGGATATTGGTTTGAGTGATCACTGCCTTGTATATGCTATAAGGAAAATTTGTACACCTAAGTCCAGCCCTAAGGTAGTAACAAGCAGATGCTTCAAAAACTTTGATCCGGTCAGTTTCAGAAACGATCTTCTGATGGCCCCATGGCATCTTGTTGAGACTGAAAATGAACCAAACAGGGCATGGGAAATATGGCAACGAATGTTTCTACACATTGCTAATATTCATGCTCCCCTAAAGAAAAAGAGAGTAAGGGGTAACTCGGCCCCCTGGATCACACCAGAACTTAAAAAGCTAATGTTTGAAAGGGATAAATATAAGAAAATTGCTTCAAAATTTCCAACTGATGCCAACTGGACTAATTATAAGTTCTTAAAAAACAATGTAAATTATGCATTCAAAGCAGCTAAAATAGAATACTATAACAGCTATTTTAAAGAAAACTATGGCAATATCAAAAATACTTGGAAAGGAATAAACAAGATTTTGGGGAATGAATCTAAAACCACGATAATAAATAAACTTGAGGTAGGGGATAGCACATATAATACCCCCAGGGATATCAGTGCTACCTTAAATAAACATTTCTCAGAAATCGGGCCATCTCTAGCCTCAGAGATCCCAGACACGCCTTCCAAGTTCACAGATTATATCACTCCTACAGAACATACTTTCAATTTAGAACATATTTCGAGTGATGAAATACTGAGATTAATTAATAAACTAGCATCTAACAAAGCCAGCGGGCTTGACAATATATCATCACGTCTTCTGAAGGAGGCTGCGCCGGTAGTTACCCACTCTTTAACTTTTATAATCAATTCTTCAATCATTAGTGGAATTTTTCCAAATGAATGGAAGCTTGCCAGAGTTTCCCCAATATTCAAAGATGATAGTAAGACCGACCCTAACAATTATAGACCAATTTCGGTTTTACCTATCGTGAGTAAACTAATTGAAAGAATTGTTTTTAATCAATTTTATACATACTTAAATGATAACAATTTATTAACTGAATCACAATCAGGCTTCAGACCCCTGTTCTCTACAGAAACTACTTTATTGGAAGCCACAAATGAATGGTTTGGAAATATTGATAATAATCTCTTAAATGGTGTAATATTCCTGGACCTAAAGAAGGCTTTCGACACCATGAATCACTCTATTCTACTACAAAAACTTGAGCTTTATGGTGTCAATTCTACATCTTTAGGTTGGTTTAGATCCTATCTCACTGAACGCAAGCAGAAAACCTTAGTTGATGGAGTGTTATCAGATTATTGTACCTTGAGCTATGGAATCCCACAGCGATCAATATTAGGTCCTCTATTATTTATCCTATATATTAATGATCTCCCGTCTTGTAATTTGTTCTCTAAAACAAGAATGTATGCTGATGATACCACCTTAACCACCACAGCTGAGGATCCTAATCTCCTCCAACTTCAAATGAATCATGATATGAACATTATTCAACCATGGTTACAAGCAAATAAATTAACACTAAATATTAAGAAAACTAAATACATGCTAATAGGGAGTCATTCTAAACTTTCTCAAGTACAAAATAACTTTAAAGTTGAGATAAACAATATTCCGCTAAAAAGGGAGGTAGTCTATAAATCCCTTGGACTCCTTATAGATGAAAACCTAATCTGGGACTCGCATATTGATGCAGTTTCAAAGAAAATATCTGCGGGTCTTGCAGTTTTAAAGCGTATAGGTCCTACTATACCTTTTGAAACTCGATTAAGCATGTACAAGGCATTGATTTTACCATACTTTGATCATTGTAGCTCTGTTTGGGGAAATATTGGCAAAGGACTATCTAATAGACTCCAACAACTACATAACAGAGCAGCAAGGATTATTACGCTCTCAAATTACGAAACACGATCTAGTGACTTATTGGATGAGCTAGGCTGGGAAAAACTGGAACATAGGAGAACTAGACAACTTGCTACATTAATGTATAAAATCCACAACAATCTTTCTCCATTATATCTTAGAAAGATTTTTAATAATACTTCTAATGTCCACTCCTACAATCTGAGAAATTCTGAAATTAACTTGCATATTCCAAGACCTAAGTCAGAAGCAACAAAATGTGGCCTTCACTACAGGGGGTCTGTCCTCTGGAATAAAATCCCTGTGGAAGCAATAGATCAAACTAGTCTAAATGGTTTTAAATCACGCCTATTAAATAAGACAATATTTGATAAATTACTGTAAATTAAGTTATTCTAGGAAATTTATTGTAGGAAATTTATTGTAGGACTAATAGTAGTAGGTTTTGAATGTAAACATAGTAATAATTATAATGATTCTTATGTAAATTTTACTTTTTATTTCATTTAGTATTGTAATTAAGCTTAACTCACGGCTCTCTGGAAGACCATATTTGTGAAGTGACTCCGTGTTAAAATAAAGATTATGATGATGAATCAAACGCCCAAAACCAGAAGCATAACCTCATCCACAGAAACAATAGATAATGAAAACCACCGTACATTGTTCATGCGGAAAGGCAATAGGTAATGAGATTCCACACTTTGTTCATAAGCCAAAAACAATAGATAATGACGTCTTCCAAATTAATGAGATACCGCCGCACTTTAATGTGATTCCACGTACTACTACTAAAAAAGAGGCTAATTCCATCCATCCCTATACTACTAAGCACACAAGCACAGGACATAATCTATTGCAAAATGCTACGATTAAATCGAGCCATTCATAAAAGCTTGGGCTGCCTGTGCCTCCGTTGAAAACTTGTTCTGATCACGAATACCAACGGGCGAGTTTGTTTGACTTTGTGTTTAGATTTAGGCTCCAAAAATTGGGTTTAGTTTGATTTGAATAGCACACAGCTCTTGGAATAGAGACTGTTGTACTATTATTTGAGGTTTAGTCGCAGTCCGTATCGATTGTGGATGAAAAATCGAGCGTGATGTTCGAGTGATTGGGATCGAGCAATGGTGGCTGCGACCATCCTTGCCTTCTCTTTTAGTTGGAGAGGTCCGGGGGTAAAACTTAAACAGAATTCGCTGAAATTGCACACAGAGCCCAATGAAGAACAGATAGAGACTTCAGGCAAGGTTTCATATATTTTATTTCAGTATACGGATATAACGGATTTAACCAAATACTCGTTAAAAATCTCATACAAACCCTTACTGATTTAAACCACATAGCCGTGGGTTTCCTGTGATAACCTTGATTTAAAAAAGAACTCACGTGAAGCAATCTTTCGCCGTAGCTGGATAAGTATTAAGTTGGAGTGAATTTCCCGAGTTCGTTCTTCAAAGTAGTGTACCTGATGGCTCGCGTACATAGCGATTTTCAGCGCGCATGTTCAAGGGGCGCATATGCGCGCACGTCCACGGGGGCTGGAAGTACGCTGACCGATTAACAGGAAGGACGGGTTGAGGTACTTGTCTGAAATACCTACATCGTCAGGGCGCTTGAAGACTCCTATCTTCTCCAACTCATCAAACTTTGTTGGAGTTCCACGAGTTTGACACATGCGTATTGTGGTAAACGACCCTTGTGCTGGACCCTTTGCTTCAAATGGATCTACCGCACCGTTGAACCCTTTGATATTAGGATCGAAGACACTGTCACACTCATTAAGAGTAAGCGGATTTTTGCCGTCATGTCATGAGGAATTAGATTGCTAGGATCCAGGTTGACACCGTCAGAGTGTTTTGCATTAAGTTGGGAAGGTGGATGTGGTTTGAGTAAGTGTGGTTCACTCGATAGGTTAGGGATGCGGATTTTCCCTGCAGGTGGCCATAGTTGGGAGGCTGGATGCATCGATCCGTGGCTCTAGTGCGTATTCTGAATCTGCACGGGTGTCACTAGGGAGTTCTATTTCTAAGAATTCTCCAGGCCACACTGTCGTAGACATGTCGGGGGTACGGCGAACGGCTTTGTCGTCTGACTGTTTTGTAGTGAGGTGACCTGTCGTTTTGCAGGCCGAACAGCGACATCGTTTGTCTCCATGATTGGAGAACCGGCTAAAATGTACACGCCGAGATTTTCTACAATGAACCCTCAAATTGGAACTGTTGGCTGTCCCGAATAAATGTTATCCGCATTTCACTGAGAATCGCATAGCCAAAGCTGAATCGCACGGTGCATTTGCGAAATCAGACGCTGATTGGCTGAGACGGAGTGGTGATTCAGAGTGGAATCACCACTGTAGACTACGCGCGCTATTTATAACTTAGCAAAATATCAACAAAAGTACTAAATCTTCAATTAATTCATCGGACTATGCGATTCAAGGAAAATCACATGCCTGACTCGGTAATTCCACGTTAAATTGCACTCGAAAAACCGATATCACCCTAGCTCGTCGAAGCGACTCGGGCGATATCGGTTTTCTCGTGCAATTTAACGTGGAATTACCGAGTCAGGCATGTGATTTTCCTATATAACCGTTAAAAGTGAGGATCCATCGGCTTGGTGAGCTGATGTAATTTCACTGTGGGGCGCAACAGGCCAGGGAATCAAACGAAATCCGCCTCGAGCCGCGAGCCGTTCTTATGTTGTTTTCTTCCGTCTTTCGGAGTATGTAGTAATATTATTTATGAAAATAAGTTTTACCGATTGAATCGTAGTCAGAATTGAAAGGCCTTGCAAATGAAAACGCTCACGATAAGAATAAGAATAAAATCAGGCCAGAAGATGTCCCGGAGAGATTCGTGCAGACTCTTCTTTTCTCCAGTGGAACAAGATTAAGAAAACCAAAGAAAAGAAGGCTCTGCTCGCAGGAGCCATCGGCAGTGATTCGCAGTCGGTGTTTGATAGGCATCGCCAGTCTCTTTTCTAGTTTAAATCCTGGACTCAAAATAAAACTTTTAACCAATCTACAATACCGGGATTATGTTTCTGAAATGAAATTCTATGGTGTGTTGTTTTGGCGTCTTACCGAAAAACGTGATGTCAGTAAAGCTAGTTATAGCCCGGTTTAATGTGGATACATTTGAAACAAGAGGTTCTGGTATAAAAGGGCCATGGCCAGGCCACTGACACCTTCAGTTGTCACATATTAACCTTGGTGGGCCGTGGAACATCTCTGTGATGCTCCGCTTAAGTGTTCCCTACTGATTGCTTATCGCGCGAAATTCAAATCAAACATACAAAAATCACTTCTTAGTAAGGGCTACAGAGTTCGTAAACAGTCATAAAATACCACCTAAAGTCTTTATTGAACAACTATCTTCCCTACGTTCACTTTTTGATGGCTTGTTTGATTTGAAACCCTCAAAATATTAGGTTTACTACTGAACAATAACAACATGAAAACCATTGAAATTCCGAGGAGTGCTCCAACTCATCCCCTTCCACCCCCAAAGAAAAGCAGCAAAAAAGTGTGTGTCGGGGGGGGGGGGGGGACATCATTTTAACCAATAATCATTATAGTTCTACACTAGCTTAAGACATATTCATTATTCAAATTCATTATTCAAAGAAACATTATTTCCATAATATTGTTCACATGCATGATTTAAAATTAAATCACTCATATCTTATTAAAAAAATGGTGTTAATTTTAATTATTTGGCCACGCTCACTGATGCCGATTTTGACGTTCTTTATGCCCGACGTGTTACTTGAAAGCGATGACCAATAG
The DNA here is from genome assembly GCA_030867875.1 of Actinernus sp. WN-2022. Taxonomy (NCBI): domain Eukaryota; kingdom Metazoa; phylum Cnidaria; class Anthozoa; order Actiniaria; family Actinernidae; genus Actinernus; species Actinernus sp. WN-2022. The sequence continues at coordinate 101,990,060 of JAOWCC010001634.1, forward strand.
CAAATGTCCTCTTCTGTGTGCAATGATTATGATATGCCCATACGTTCCTTGTAAAAATCATTAGCTTGTGCTGCCTGTGGTTTAACTGAATTATCAAGGGAAGGTAATAAACAGCACTGGCTGTATATACCTAACCGAGATAAGTGAGTGACAGTCGAGACAATTGCAAGGTGGCCAACTACACTGGCTGTAATGTAAAGAAATGAAGAGAACTCAGTAAAGGTAGCATGCGACGCTGGTCGGTAGCATACTTCGTAAAGAAATGAAAAGATATATGGAGGTAGCATGCGGCACTTGCAGGTAGCAATACCTTGCAAAGAAACGAAAAAAAATCTACAGTCCGGTAGCATACCTTGTAAAGACCTAGAGGAAGCATGCGCGGCACTGGGCGGTAGCATACTTTAGAGAAATTGGGGGGGGGGGGGGGGGGGAGGGGGGTAATGAGTTTTCGTAATGTGTGTTTTACATGACAAAATATTTATCAGCCCTTATGGCAGTATAGTGCGCTGTAATTCCTTTAAAGGAGAACTGAAGCCTAAAAGCAACTTTATTTCAATGAGTAGATCTAAACATGAAAAGACTCTTACCCAAAAAATATTTTACTGTGTTTTGCGTCAAAGGAAAGAAAATCTGCAAATATTCCTCTTAATCTTCCTCCCTTCCTATAATCTGTGACGTACGATACCGGGAATAAATTTGTTTTGTCATTTGTTCTCGGCGTTGAATTGATGAACTAATGACTCATAATTGCGCACTATTGTGCTTTCTTTGTGCTGAAGGTGTGGTTGTTTTTCCTTGGTTTGCATGACGTACGATACGGGGAAAAAGCACTGAATAGAGCCGCCACACAAACTAGCTTTATCAGCGAAGAATCTGCTATTTTCGACCTTCAAAACGTATTTCCTCTTTTTAGACGTACACCACGAAGAAATGAATTAGCAGAACTTATTTCTCTTGAATACAAGTTTGTATTGTCGTCAGATTGATTTAGGGTTCAGTTCTTCTTTAACTCGACATTGGCTTTCATTGTTGTGGTTTTTGAATCTCTACAGGTTCTATATAAAACCACTCCTTGATAAAAAATCACTCGCACCGGAGGATCTGTCCTTGTTTCATGTACTTTATAGACTTTACGGCTATAAATTAGTCAGTGCCAATTATTTCCAGTTATTTTACCATGTTATGTTGTGCCTTAGCAGGAACTATTAATTTGGAAATCATTTATTCATAACACCAGAGGCCTTTTCGGTCTTGGCTTGAACTTCACGCTTTCGATCGGACCACCTTTTTGAAACAGCGGTATCATTTATACGCGTGCATTATGTACAGGCAGCTTGGTATGACTATATACAGCGCAGTAATTTAAGCGTGTAGCATTTTGGACACGACACTCCTAAATATTAGCCTTCCTGGCCGTTATGCATTACTCGCGACGATAAATCCCATATCACACTCGTGGCCATTATTAACCCTTACATAATAACTGTTAGTATAATTTCATCAGGGAATATAGAGATTCCCGTGCTCTTGGGTCATTTCTAATCATTTAGCTATGACAGCTTTCGGCGGCCTTTTCTCAGTACTGACTAACTTCAGGTCAATCTTATTTTTGGAAAACTTGCCGGAGTCACTAGAAAAAATAAGTTATCATATCCCTGAAGCGCTCAGGATGAACCAACTGAGAATATAGAACTATAGCTTGGAATACGTTTTACTGGATTCTCTCCTTTCTAATGTCGATATAAGCGTAAGAACTCAACAATAGTTAGGTTCTTTTTTTTATGGTGTTCCAGTTCCCACTGTCACATTTCTGTCTTGTTTAGCTTTGGCGCCATTTTTAATAGGCTGTCCAACTCCGGTCTATATTGCGTTCATCACTTGTATCCTGAGAATTGGAGTACCGAAGTGTTCTCGAGTCGGAATCTGTGGCTTCAGCTTGTTTATTTCGTCTCGCAGGATCAATGTTTCCTCGTGGCTGCTTCTATTAATACCACGCAGTTAGCTGATTCTGTGTGAGCAATCAAATAAATAAATAAATGAATCAATGAATGAATCAATGAATGAATCAATGAATCAATCAATGAATCAATCAATGAATCAATCAATGAATCAATCAATGAATCAATCAATGAATCAATCAATGAATCAATCAATGAATCAATCAATGAATCAATCAATGAATCAATCAATGAATCAATCAATGAATCAATCAATGAATCAATCAATGAATCAATCAATGAATCAATCAATGAATCAATCAATGAATCAATCAATGAATCAATCAATGAATCAATCAATGAATCAATCAATGAATCAATCAATGAATCAATCAATGAATCAATCAATGAATCAATCAATGAATCAATCAATGAATCAATCAATGAATCAATCAATGAATCAATCAATGAATCAATCAATGAATCAATCAATGAATCAATCAATGAATCAATCAATGAATCAATCAATGAATCAATCAATGAATCAATCAATGAATCAATCAATGAATCAATCAATGAATCAATCAATGAATCAATCAATGAATCAATCAATGAATCAATCAATGAATCAATCAATGAATCAATCAATGAATCAATCAATGAATCAATCAATGAATCAATCAATGAATCAATCAATGAATCAATCAATGAATCAATCAATGAATCAATCAATGAATCAATCAATGAATCAATCAATGAATCAATCAATGAATCAATCAATGAATCAATCAATGAATCAATCAATGAATCAATCAATGAATCAATCAATGAATCAATCAATGAATCAATCAATGAATCAATCAATGAATCAATCAATGAATCAATCAATGAATCAATGAATCAATAAATCAATAAATCTTTGATTTGTTATAGCAGGCTGAGTATTACAGCTTACAGCTGGTGGGGGCCTGCTTTTACTCCTCACACACTCCCCACTACATTAACTGTTTTGGACACACTACACTCGAATCACGGTTGATTTTTAAGGAGGGAGGAAAACCGGAGAACCAGGAGAAAAACACTGGAATGCAGATAAGGAAACAACAACAAACCTAACTCACATACAGTGCCCGAGCTGGGAATCGAACCCGGAACCGCAGCAGTGAGAGGCGAGTGTTTTACAACCTACACCATAAGACTTGGTTTGGCGGGAATTACTTACCATGTAGCCGGATTTACTCCACTTTTTAGCACTACCAGCTTCGCAAAGTCACTAACGTTCAATCCAGGGCATAAATCCAAATTGTTTGCTCCTAATAGAGCGGCTGATACGGAGAAGCAATACCGGTTTAGCCGTTGTGCAACCATATAGAGTCGATTACTGCGTGAAACCCGCCAATTTTATCATCGACGACTAGTCATCCACTTCTGTTGATGAAATGTCAAAGCTATAGAAGTACTAATAACGACTAAGTAAATTTAGCCAATAATACATGCCAGCAAATGATCTTTGTCGCGTGTCGCTTGACACTTGAAATGTAGCGACTACAACTTGTCTTTTGGCGACTAATTAAATAATTTTGGCTAGTCGCCAGTTGGCGCTTACGTGAAAAAGGTAATTTCGGACCCTGAACATTGATAATCACTTTACTTGGAATTCCCGATCGCTTAGCAGTAAATCTGCTGACTTTCTGGATTATGTTTGCAACAATAAGATTGATTTAATCGTGAAGGAATTGCATTCAGGGGAGAAGTCTTCGTTTGAATTTTCCGAATACACTGTGTCCGACAAACACACCAAACTGCGACTTGTTATAATTTATCGCCCTCCTTACTCAGAGAACCATCCAGTTACTATTAACATGTTTTTTGTGAGTTTGCCGATTACCTTGAATCGATTATATTGTCTCAAGAACCACATGATATTCCTGAGCATAATGATAACGTAAAATGTATGGAACTGCTAGAGTCTATGGGTTTGCAACAACATGTAACTACTCCTACACATGAATTTGGTCATACCCTTGATCTATTATCATTACTCGTCAACTGATCTGACTTGATCATGTATTATTCACCGACATCTGATTGCTTTCTCTCTGATCATTGTACAGTGTTATGATATACATCAACATGTTTTGGTAGATAACGCTCGTTCTGATAGGTTTAATTTAAAGTTTGGTGTTCCGCAGATTCCTGCCTTGGTCCGCTTTTATTTTCCATTTACACTAGTAAGCTATTTGATATCGTCAGCAATTATTTACCCGATGTACATCGTTATGCTGATGATACTCAGCTGTACTTTGCTTTTAATCCTGATAATTATGCTACACAAACTGCTGCCATTGCGGACATGGAAGCTTGCATTTCTGAACTCAGAGAATGGATGATTAACGATAAATTAATGATTAATGACGACAAAACTGAATTCTTAATCATAGGTACCAAACAACACCTGGATAAAGTTAAGGTCAATAGTCTATTAGTAGGTGACACTGAGATATTGTCTTCGCCCCTAGTGCGGAACCTTGGTTCCTGGTTTGACAGCAATGGTATCTCACATTACTACAACTTGTAAAGCTGCTTCTTTTCATGTACATAATATCTGCCGGTTTAGAAAGTACCTTACGAGAGATTCAACCGAAATACTCATGCTTTTATTACGAGTCGTATTGACTATTGCAATGGTTTACTTTATGGATTACCCAGTTCTCAGCTTTGTAAACTGCAGAGAGTGCAGAATGCTGCTGCTAGACTTGTTTGCCGTGCTCCTAGGTTTTGCCACATCACGTTGTGGCCAGACCACCCCTCCAAACGATCATTGGAAGTGCTCAGGGTATTGTGGGTAAATTTCAAAATGGCGGAAGGGTATTGTGGGTAAAATTCAAAATGGCGGAGTGGAATCCGTCTTCAGGACATTTTCAAAAGGAATTTCAGTGTGTAAAGTCAACTTATATGTCAGAAGCAGATAATGGGAGTGAAATAGATAAAGTTTTGAGGTACTTTTGAGACCTCGAAGACTTTGTTGTCAGTTTGGATGAAAATATAGAAGTACATTTGCTAGCGTACAGCAACTTTTACCAGCTCGCCGTGCCTGGTGATCAAAATATTGCAGAATTTTCATACGGTTTAGGGAATTAACACTTGATTTACCGATGGAGCTGTTCAATATAATCGCAAAGGAGCATAATACATTAATAGCCATGGTCACACAACTATAGCTCAGTACATGTAATGGGATAATTCACTTTATGGAATTTCCAAATCATTGGTGTGGTACGTATCCATATGGACGTTACCGACTTAATAAAACTTGATGTAGATCGACATAGAATAAAATGTAGATTGGATCATCTTCACTCACAACAAACCCAGCCCAAGTTATCACCAAACTGTCCCCATCCCAATCAAACCTCCTCCTTAGCAGATCCCCAGGCTCAGTAATAACCTCCTCCAGATTAATCCTGGCACAAATAAATTCCAAATGTTGTCACTTTGTAGATCAGAACAGTTCCAGTCTACATCTCATTACATTATATTACATTCTCATTAAGCGGAACTATTGACTGTAACATTTATTATGGATAATGGAATAGATATGGAATTCCACAACACTTAATGGCCAGAATGTATTGTGTCAGCTATTCGTTTTCGATTTCACTCTTATAATGGCTCCATCAATTACAGACCTGCCCAACCCCTCTCTCCGGCATTTGTGGAGCATTTGACATTTTGGAATCAGAAGTCACAAATGCCCCACCATATTGGGCCAGCTAAGCTATGCAAATGCCTCATCATGGGGCTTTGGAACAAGTGCAAATCTCTTTTAAAATTTACTATGTTAAATTAATTGACTCTCTCACTAACAGTAATGTATTCCCTACCCCAGTAACTCTTCTTTGCTGGCAAATGTCCCATCCCGGAACAACTCTGTCAAAAGCCCCACATGTCCCAGTGAATCGGCGGGGGAGGCATGCATTGGCGGGAAGGGCAGGTTTGGAATTGATAGAGCCATAACACGGTGTGCAATTATTTGGAGAAATATAGTCGAGGAAACATGTTGACCAGTCGAGTCGGTTGAATTTCACTGTTGAATGGTTAGCTAAATTCAGTTTACCCCACCTGAAATAGTGTGCAGTAGCTTCCAAAACAACAGTCAAAGTGAAATCAGTGGGACTAACTGAAGTCTATTTTGATCTTTTGAAAAACAAAATTAGAAATATAAGGTTTGAGTTCATCGACTAAACCGACCCTATAACTACATGTACTGTACATTTAACTACCAAGGTACTGGTGCAGGGTTTAGTTTCATATCGGGCGACAATTTGGTTCATAACTTTCTACCATTTAGGGCACTGGGGCGAGCTTGGTTTGTCTCTCCCGTCCCATATCTAAGAAATGTGCTTACAAATAAATGCTTCCCCAACCCCTAAGGTATATGCTTTGTTAAGTTCAGCTGGAATATCGAAGAGACTAGGAAATTGCCTTTATGTTGATATATATTATCATCGAAGATTCATGAAAACATTTACTGTTCATGAGTAGCCGTACTGATGGATCCTTTGCCTGGGACAGAGGGGAAGTGTGTCTATATTTTGATTTTGTTTCTCTAAAATGAAAACAGAGTTGAAAAATCTAAAACGATAACTTTGAGCAGGTTTTCTCTTCTTTTGAAGGAACCATTGGTTGTCCAATTTGGTTATGATTTTCCCCTTTTTACACCAAGCAATCCAAGGTGTTCTCCTCTTAAGCGGAAAGGGATATTCAACATCGGTCTTCATGCTAAACAAAGAAAGTTGGTCTTAGATAAGTGCGTAGTGGAAAAAAAATTACTTTAAGGTGAAACGGATTCACGCTCGATTACCAATTATACTAAGAGAAAGGCATGTTTCCTTTAATGTGTGCAGACTGCATTCACTTATATGGAGAATTACTAATACCTCATTCACACTAACTAAACATATTTAATTAAACTGAGCTTTGACTCTATCTTGAACGCATTTAGTTTTGCAAAATTCAAACTACCTGGAAATATTATTCTAGATAAGAAAGTTCAGTTTACAACTAGGTTTTTTTCAATAGATCATGTCACTGGTGTGGATATATTTTTCTGAACCTTTTTCATTAAACAGCTTTTAAACATTATGACACCTTGGTCTAAATGGGGTATACGTCAAAGCTTCACGAGAACAACAACAACTTCAATGTTTGGAATCATTTCCTAAAAAAAAGAAAACAATATGGTTTAATCTATAACAATTATGAAATAATTATTAATACTTATTAACCACCCATATTATGCATAATGATATTTAAATTTTATTCTCTCAAAAATTTAATGTACCCTCTTCTCTGTTGTATATTCCTCATGAAAGCACCGTAGCTAACTAAAGAAAGCTATCAATGGTAGGCTGGAGATGGGGGGGGGGGGGGAGGATTTGACAGGCAGTGTTACATTGTATCTCGAGGGTGGGGATTTTACATCAAAAAATCTCAACACACCGAACAAAGGTAGGCTTATGTTATATACACATTTTTGTACATTAGGAGCAGCAGTGATGTATCTGAGTATATACAAAACTTACTAAATGCTTGGTAGTAAAAGAACAAATGTTACACTGCAAACTGATCAATGTTACATTCCAGGGAAGGGTGAGACTCTGCAGGCCAGTACTATAAGACGCAGGCCAATTGTGTGAATGAAAGGTATTCCTCCTGGGATTCAAATTCCTCTTTCGTTGTGTATAGACTTTATAATAAATTGTCATATTCAGACATGTGCAATATATGTACCCCCCCTCCCCCCCTCCTCGGGGTGCTGTCAAAGGAAAATATTGTTTGCTATCTTACCTTTCTCTTTCTATAGCCCAATTTGTTATTGAGCTGTTGTGTAAGCTTTATAGTCATTTGGAGAACTTTATCACTTTTTTCCTTCACCTCATCTTCCAGTACTTTGGGGTTATGATACAGATCCAACACTTCAGCTTTCTTCTTAACTATTTCTTCGGCGGCTTCTTGAAGTCGTTGCGTTTCTGTTTTCTTGGCAAGCTTCTGGTACTGCTGGTAGTTTCCAATATCAAACTTCTTCCGCCTCTTTCCAATTCGAGGTCACTGGTGTAGGCAGCCTCGATTTAAAACAATGTGTTTCTATTAAATTGAAAACTTCATACATCAGCAAAATATGCGGGAAAGGAACTTCAATCGTATGATTTTAGAATTTTAGATTTCTAACAAATAACAGCAAAAATCAATTTATATCCACACTGACCTGAGCTGCCTTCGACATCAGCAGGAACGTGATACCTTGCACTTTTCTTGAGATTATCCATCGAAAGCAGCATCAAAAACACGAAAGCGACATACCAAATGAAAGCTCTTGAAATTCTTGAAACCAAAAAATCAAACATGGCGGCAAACAGGAAACCCAGTCTCCAAAAAATGGCACTAAACCTCATGGCCGTGAGAAAACCATGCCTAAATTCACCCATGAAGCATTGCAGGTACAAGAAGCCATTTTGAAAAAAACATGAATGAAATTAATGATCGCGCGAGGGGTCTGTATTGCTGGATCTACATTATTTGGTTACCTGTTAAATTTCGTGTAGAATTCAAAATAATTTTAATTAAGTTTAAAGCAATTCATGGACTTGCTCCTAACTATATATGCAGTCTTATTACTATAAAGTCGAAATCTAATTATAATCTCAGATCGAACAATGAACTACTGCTGAAGCCACCTACATGTATTACTAGAACAGTTGCCTCTATGGGTGACAGAGCCATTATTGCCAAACTGTGGAACAGTCTTGCTACACATTTAAGAAACATTTTCTCTGTCAATTTATTTAAGCAGTCCTTAAAGACCTATCGTTTTAGACAGGCTTTTAGGTAATTTTAAAGTAATTTTTTAACTGTTTGGTAATTTTTAAGTAGGTTTTTAAGTATTTTAATGGTTTTGTCAATTGTAGTTTAGATTTCTTATATATTACTCCATCCTTCGTTATCATCAGCTAATTATTTATTGTAAGGCGCATTTGAACACATTTGTTGGAATTTGCGCGGTAGAAACGTATATTATTATTATTCGGGCTGTCTGGCACGAGTCTAAATCTGCAGGCACATATTTTTTTGTTCTGTGCAGCAAAATTTCTGCGCATGCGTTAAATTATGCATTAATTGTATGCGCGCACCTCGTGGCGCTAATAGATTTCTCTCCAGTCCAGTCGCCATCTTGAGATTCTGCGGACGCTATACTTTCTGTTGTAAAGAAAGCTGTCATTATGGCGCCAGAGCGTCCTGACGGCCTTCTTGGAAGGTAAAATTAACCGGACTAAGGGATAAAATGGAGCCATAGATAATTAAGAGAGGTTCCATGTAGGAACCATGCAGTGCACCTCTCAGATTTCCTTTAAACTTGGCACACATTTAAATCTTAACTAGCTAATGTCCCATGTGAAATAGTGTGGCTGAAATGTAAAAGGCCTTTGAGATATGACAATCAAACTGTTTGACCCCTTGAAATGCTCAAAATCAGAGCAAAATATACCTTATGTTGTAACATGTCGCAATCGCAAATGACTTTAAGTAGAAATATTATATTTTTACCTGCTTTAGTACTAAGTCCCGTCAGCATATTCAACTAATTTTATTTATATTTTGTCGCTTCTGTCGAATTTTTATTTAACGCTACTTTAATAGGTCTTTTTAAAACCCGATAAATGCTGTCTGGCAATGGCCGTTTGCAGAGTTGCGGCCTTCTTTTCTTTGAATTTAGAAATATTTCTAGATTGACTTACAATAGATCTCTGCATCTGGCAAAAAAAATCTCTGTAAAGTTAATGATGGCCGGTTAGAGAGTATGCACTCTCAACATCCGCAATGTTCAGTTATTGGACAAACATGACGATATGGTGACACGGCGATTTTTTTTCCGATTAAAATCGGAAATACGGTGAACTTCACAGATTTTCTGCCAATAATTGCTTTAAGAATTCGAATGCACATTCATTTTCAATATTATTTTAGTTTTGAAGGGTGATCAAGTCCATCATCGGATATTCGGATGTCTAAAGTGACTGAATTATTGTCGAGTTTGACGGAGTCAAAGCTGACACATAGGTACTCATAGTTTATGGCAGTATCTTCGTTTACAATTGTTTGATTGGATCAAAGACAATAAATTTTCTTTGACTATGATATATAGAGGATTTCAAACTACGCTACGCTTTAAATACAGCTTGTAATCCGAGTCACTCTGAGTTTTGCGAGACACTCTATAGCGGGGTGAATGCATGAGTGACAAGTATAAATGCACGTACAGTCGTATTTGGGTTCTTTAGCCGATTCTCTATTCAAGTCTTTAGTTTTTATTCTGTAAAGAAACGATGTTTTCTTGTCATAATTAAAAAAACCTAATGGTTTCGTTTTCTTGGAAGCCCTTTATTATATGCTCGTCATGCTAGTTCGCACCGGATAGTTGGCCAAGTTAGAACCGTTTAGATTCAGCGACGGGAAACCATTCTGATGTCGTTACTACCTTGTTACGGACTCAATTTGTTTCAATCTTGTGCATAATATTCTGTTCGTTCCGCGGTTGAAATACCACAATTTGTGTATAATCCATGAAATCAAACGTGGTATCACCGAAATAGATGAAATCCCTGTAGTAATATAATGATATCTCAAGAATTGCGCGACAGGAACTGCGTGTAACGTCTGCACGTATTTCCCGCCCTATCCACGAGATGGATTTGGACTTGATCAAGTGCTCATTTTGTGTATAGTAAACGAAGGAATGTGGCATATCTTCTCGTTACAAGGAGAAAACAACTATAGTACCATTGAAGGCATGAAAGGCATTGAAGGCTTTCTTCACTTTTTTCGCTCTTCTAAATCAATGATTTTTTTTTGCTATACTAAGAATTGTATGAAGGCGGGGTTGTTGTTGATGGCGCGTGTCAGGTAAAATTATCATAAAATTTATAAATATTTTTACCTGTACTGTACTGTCTAGACAGGGTATTTTATACATTTTTGATTTTAGGTCGGGGTGGTAATGCACTAGTCAAAGTAAACCCCCACATCCACTTCCCTTTTGGAGGTGTAGTGAGGTTGACACATGCCAAATGGAACCATTCGATAGCACAGCCCTCATTATCACATAATCATTCCTCTGGCATTCCACAAGTACAATAAAGCACAGTCTCATCGTAACTGTAGTTGTCTGGTTTTCCTGTCGTCTGTCTGCCTATAAACATGAACCAGACCTCCTCGGCCATGATCAAATCCCCACGTTTTGCCCCACATAGCAGGCCCCACCTCAGCTAGCGAGGGGTCGAATACCTGTTATTTCCCCACCCCCTCGGGCACTCTAGCTCGATAAATGTGATCGTTAGCCCCACATTTCCCCCACCCTGTTCCGGGTTGGGGGGGGGGGGTTTACTTTGACTAGTGCATAATGGCTCACTCTCCGCTTAAAGCTGCCTGTGATACACTTATATGCGATTTGTTACTGGCGTCCTCGTATCTCTTTATAGCGGAGCTCTTTGCATAAAAAACATAGAAAATCAATATGAAAAACAAAAGATAAAAGAACAACCCACACAAGTGAAAAAAAATCACGCCGCGCGCCTCGCCCGCTCGCAGACGTAAAGGTCGATACACACGAAGGGAGAAGTCACGTGTGCTGATATCCTGTTCCCCGCGGACACCGAATATCCTACAGCTGAGAAACTAATAGACTACGAACAGTCCCTTTATTTTTCTTGGTCTCTGTCACGAAAAACTCGGAAAACGATGTTTTGGCCGAGCGCGGATTGGGCCCGGACCAAATCCCTGGAGGATAGGAGGGCGGGGGGAGGGGGGACAAAAGAAAAATAGAGGGACTGCAGCCTATTCCAACTGGCGTGCGTTCAGCAATTTCAGTCGCTCCAGCAACTGAAAATCGTGATTGGTCGAACGCGCTGCAGGCTGCAGTCCATTAATTTTTCTTTTGTCCCCACCCTCCTACCCTCCGGGGAGTTCGTTCGCGCCCAATCCGCGCTCGGCCAAAACATCGTTTTTCGAGTTTTTCGTGACCAGAGACCAAGAAAAATAAAGGGACTGTTCGCAGTCTAAGAAACTACGATGGCCCAGAAGGCTCAGTCCAATCCTATTTCTGTGGCTGTCCACTCCTCATTTTTCACAGTCCAGTCCTGAGTTTCACAGTCCAGTCTTCATTTTTCACAGTCCAGTCCCGAGTTTTACAGTCCAGTCTTTATTTTTCACAGTTCAGTCCTGAGTTTTTAGGCAGTCCAATCTCACTGTTTCACAGTCCAGTCTTAGTTTTTAGGCAGTCCAATCTCACTTTTTCACAGTCCAGTCCTCGTTTTTAGGCAGCCCAGTCACCATGTTTTTCGATTGCCCAGACTTTGGACTCCATATCCAGGGCCCTCTTTCACCAAACACCTACGCGACCTGGCAACAACATCATGGGACAACGCATTCTCCCCGTTGAATTAACAATTATCCTGAAATGGCAAACACGCTTGGAACAATGATAATCGTTAATTCTACGACAAATCCTAACCCGAACCACTAACCAAACCCTAACCATCGGACGAGTTCACGGGTAAACGACGGGTTCTCACTCACCTAGAGCTAGGGTTCACAGGTAAACAAGTAGAGAAGGTAAAGAGAGGAAAAATTTTTTTTGAGCGCCGGCCTACTCGGACTCGAACCCCTTTGCGTGTACTGCAGTGTAGTGTCTTGTTCTGTCGTAAAACATGCCTTAGCGCCGGCTTAGTGTAGTAGTGATGACGTCTGCCTACCGCCGTTCGGAATGTAACAAATGTTTATCTTTATCCATGACTGGTTTTCAGAATGTCATTAGAATTATGATTATCGTTATTTCAAGCGTGTTTTCCATTTAAGGATAGTTGTGAATTCAACGGGGAGGTGTGTTGCATGGGAAGCCCTGGATATGGAGTCCAAAGACTGGGCAATCGAAAAACATGGTGACTGGACTGCCTAAAAACTCGGACTGGACTGTGAAAAAGTGAGATTGGACTCAGTGCCTAAAAACTCAGGACTGGACTGTGAAAAATAAAGACTGGACTGTAAAACTCGGGACTGGACTGTGAAAAATGAGACTGGACTGTGAAAAATGAAGACTGGACTGTGAAACTCAGGACTGGACTGTGAAAAATGAGGAGTGGACAGCCACAGAAATAGGATTGGACTGAGCCTTCTGGGCCATCGTAAAGAAACTAACGACCTCGTACACAAAGAAAAACGTATTTCTTTACAGTTCGCGGTTAGTTCCGACATTTTGAGGGGTGTAAACATGACGCGAAATATAGTGTTTGTATGGGAATCCGATGCCAAATATAATCCGTCAAATCGAATTTCTGAAATATTGTTCAGATACAAACTTAAAGATACCAGGTAAAAGATTAACTGATCGAAATTTGAGGGATGTAGCTGTGCTGGGAAGCGTGCAATCGTGTTTTTAGCTTTCCATACATTTGTCTGTAAAAACGAGTCAAAGTCCGCGGGAAAATTTGCGCAAAAAAATCAATCTTCCAGGAAGGAAAACATGTTTCTGAAGCATTTCAAATACTTTTTTTTGTTTCGATGAGGCAAGATTTGCTTCCGCAACAATGTTTCCACGTTGGCTATGGAGGAAACAATGTTTTCTAGGCTCCAGTGACACACAGTATATGTGGTTCTTAGCAACACAAACCCAGACCCCACCGGCAAGACAATTTGACACAGTGCGCATTCGTTAGTTTTTTCTGCAACAACGTTTCCTCGTTTATCCACCCGTGCAGCAAAACATTTTTATGCTTCCTGCTCGTTCAATTAGCAACCCAGGAAACATTAAGAGAAACAGAGAAGCGTAGTGTTCGCGCCTCCGCCTTTTCGATCCCTCGTGCCTCGGATGATCACGTAAAATGGCGGTCCCGTCTCACGCAATCTCGTTCTCATAGCCCGCGATCTTTTGGCCAGTATAGTGGCGCTGGTCAAAAGATCGCAGGCTCTGGGAACGAGATTGCGTCTCACGACGCTCATATTCACCAGCAGCTGTGTATCACAGGACGCTAAGGAACCACTTTGGACGTTAAACAAATATCTGGCAGTGACCACCCTGAGTGCTTGTTGGTCGGCTGCATTAATGGGGAGATAACTAACATGCTTGTAAACTGCGTGGCTTACCCTGTGTACCCATAAACAGCAGTCTGAACAAGCTCCCCGCACATACATTTATATGTAAATCCAGCGTAATTCAGCTTCGTGCTGGCGAGTCTGGATAAAGTCTGTCACGATCCACACAATATGTTTCATCGTTTACCCAGATGTTTTCTGAACCCTTTTCTAAGATAGTTTGTAGCAATAGCAACATACGTCAGACATTTCTGAACTTCGCTTTCCGGGGTGGCACTGCGCTCCAGTTCGGCACCGACACAGCTGATTAGGCCATCGCAATAAAATGCAAATACGTAGAGAGCTAGGAAAAGAGGTGTAGTTGAAAGAATGTTCTTTAATCCTTTTTTTTTAACTTTTCCCAAATACTGGGTCAATGTCAAGCTTTGTATTTTTGTTAACTTTTCCAAATAAAATTGGGATGGCTTTATGTGGGTCGTGTGAATATACAGAATATATGCATGGGATGTTAGAAACCATTTATAATTCATTGTTATGACTTTGTGTATGAATGTATGCAAACATTTGACCCCATAACAGCTACATATATCAGGTGCATCATGGGTAATTTTAACCTATAATCAGCTTGAAAAAAAAAACGTTTTGCAAACAAAATTATGTGATGTATTAAGTAGTGCATTTTTATTATTTTCAGTTCTGTTTCATGAGATTCATAAATATTTCAATATAAATTACCCACACTGGTATATATGTTGGGCCCTCATGGAATGTACACATCTGTGTTCGGGCTACCTGTGGTTCACAACAGCAGACTGGGTTCTAGTCCTAAACAAAATGGCGGCTGCTTACAAAGCCATTCCTGTATTTCGGGTAAATGTTCTTTCGGTTTAAAATCGACAAGAAGATAATTATCGTAAGTTGTGGCTTCGAGACCATGACTGGGGAGGAGAGCACAAATAAGGCTAGAATCAGGTATGCATTTATCGCTGATTCATCCTTCGTATTACTATTTTTTTCTTATTTTGAAGTTGATTGTTATGAATGTTAATTAGTTGATTGTTAATTGCAAAACCATAGGCATAAGTGACAAATAAATTTATCACCCAGTTATTTTAGGGCTATGTGTCTCATTCCTGTCCGTTATTTGTCCCGTTATTCTGCACACGTTACAGCTTATCTCTGGCGTTGATTGTTTATTTACGTTGGGCCCGGGCGTTGGGGGAGTATGTTACTTTGGCCTCACTGCTCCTAAGCTGAATAAAATTTACAAACTTTTTAGTCCCCAGTTGTATTTCCAAATGACTGATTTACAAACAAATAACTCTCTCATCTTCTACAATTTCGCCGCATCGATAGTATTCGAATGTCATTTTACCCTAAAATTTGACGTTTTAAAAAATTATTTCGGAAGTCACTTGTACGTGAAAGCCTTACTCCTTGCATACTGAATATTTTTTGGCCCTTATATCATAATTAAATTGCAATTGGTCGTGTTTATGCTGTAGAAACGTTTTGTTTATATAGCTCATATAGTTTGTTCAAAAATTTCCTGTGACAATATTTTACATGGCAGCAGTTAGTCTCTTGCCCAAGGTAATACTAGCTTAGTAATTATTGGCTGTCAATTAATCTTAATTTTAATTTAATTTAATGTAGTTTTGCATCCTGTTGTTGTATTCTAATAACACGTACAGATTTAGTAGAACTTCTGCGAGTGTAGTTTGTGCAAGTTCACGCGGACAGTGAATATTAAGCACTTCCTTGAGCTTATGTCATTCTGTTTGTTTAGTCATTGACTAGAGAGAACTTTTACCTTCTTGAATTCACTTGTTTTCGATTTTAACCTTTTAAGATATTTCTTATTGGACAGTTAGGTCTTACTGTCTTAAAACGAACATCGTTAAATTTGGATAGTTTCATAATTCTAAAATACTTATTCGTTTTAAGGTTCGTTTGGGTGTACTATTTTACGTTACGTCATGAAGCTGTATGAGTGACGGCATGACGGTGTACGTGTGCTTGAGCTCAGTGTAGAAATTTGAAGATATTTTGCTTAGGGCGAGCCAAGTCCTTTTAAAATGCTTTAAATCAATTTTACCCTTGTGGTTTACCGTAATTGAGTTTCCTTTAAGCTTTTACAGTGGTATTTTCGAACATTCGTTGTGAATTGAAAGATGCCTCTCGCCACGAGGTCAAGTCAGTCGAGCAACTCTATTGGAGAAGAGCTCATAAGTTCTTCGAATCCTCGGATTTCCAGGCTATTATAAAGAAGGCGATTACGGAGGTCTTGAAGGAGGATTTGTTCCAGCAATTTATTAAGGAAACTGTGGACACGGCAGTGACAAATGCTGTCGCGCCTTTGAATGAAAAGTTGGTCACAGTGAATTCGCTTGCACAACGAGTAACCGAACTGGAGGAGAGAGTGGACGATTTGGAATCACAACTATTTGTTGCACAGAAAGATGCGAAGTTTGCTGTAGCGAAAGCCAATGACAACGAGCAGTACTAGAGAAAATATAATCTGCGATTTGTTGGTATTGAAGAGACGGAGAGGGAAAACTGTGCTGATTTAATCGTAGAGTTTTGTAACGAGAAACTGGGGGTAAACTTATCTGTGGAAGAGATTGACCGGGCACACCGTGTTGGTAAGAGGGAGGCAGGAAAAACAAGGGCTATAATCGTGCAATTCACCAATTATACATCCAAGACGGAGGTCTGCAAATCTAGAAAGAAACTAAAGGGAAGTGAGTTCTTTATTAATGAAGACCTGACGCAACTCAACTTGAAGCTGCCGTTTAAATTCGCACGTACTGATGGAAGCCGTGTAAAATCTGCCTGGTCTACTGACGGTAAAATCCTTGTACGTAGTGGAGACGGAACGACTGCAGAATACCCCACCACAGCAAGTAGACTTTATTCATGTCAACGCGTCATCGCGTCAACGAGTAAACTGCGGTTGCTTGTAGAACGAAGGTAGTAATATATAGAACACTTTATTCATGTCAACGCGTCAACGAGTAGACTGCAGTTGATTGTAGAACGAAGGTAGTAATATATAGAGAACACTATTCATGTCAACGCGTCATCGCGTCAACGAGTAGACTGCAGTTGATTGTAGAACGAAGGTAGTAATATATATATAGAGAACACTTTATTCATGTCAACGTGTCAACGAGTAGACTGCGGTTGTTTGTAGAACGAAGGTAGTAATATATAGAGAACGCTTTATTCATGTCAACGCGTCATCGCGTCATCGCGTCAACGAGTAGACTGCGGTTGATTGTAGAACGAAGGTAGTAATATATAGAGATAATAGCAATATTGATAATGGACGTTATGTCAATTGACAATTTTATTTCATTATTTCATTTCATTTTCAATTTCATTTATATGTTTGACCGTGACAACGCGTCAACGCGTCGACGCGTTGACTGTCAACGTGTAAGGTAGATTACGTAGTAGGGTATTCTGCAGTCTAGCCGTGGAGACGATATGGTTCTTAGAGTTAGGAATATGATGGGCTTTGATCGTTTTAATTTAGTGTGAGTTAATTAGAGGCCCCTTAGCCTAATATCTCACTACTACTAGCTGACTTAGTACTTTGTTAGGATGGCTTTTGAACTGTTTCTATTATTATTTTTTCTTTCAAGTACCTTAATTGTTGACCTACGTAAAATCTTTTGTTTCGTATTCTTATTTTCAAGTCTGGAGCAGCAGCAGGTGGGTGGTTTTCTGTACTTTCCTTGTTTCTATATAAATGGGGGTTAGTATAGAAATCTATAGGGCAGCAATCGGTTGATTTAATTGCCAAATTCCCGTTGTTTCAAGAGTTACTTTTTCATGTTCATTTCTATTTATATTAGTGAGTTGTTTATATTCTTTGGTATTGTTAGTGCTTTTCTTTTTAGTATGCTCAGATGTGGAATTAAATCCGGGACCTAATCGAAATTGTACCTTGAATTTGGGTCACTTGAATGTCCGTAGTCTGAACGCGGCTGATAAGTTTGAAGAGATCGCATCCATCGTATTAAATCAAAAGTTCGATATTTTTGCGTTATCCGAGACATGGTTGAATGAATGCATTCTTAGTGATCGCTTTAGTATTCCTGGCTATTGTTCTCTTATTCGGTTGGACAGATCCGATGGTAGGCGTGCTGGAGGTGTGGCTGTTTATGTCGCATCAACAATTGCAGTTAAACGGAGGAATGATCTCGAGTCAAGTGATTTTGAATTGTTGTGGGTCAAACTCAAATTAAGTTCTCATAATTTGATTTGTGGAATTTGCTACAGACCACCTGGTACCGATCTCGAGACCAATACTAAGTTTTTAGAAAATTTTCAAATTTGTTTGGATAAAATTTACATGAAGCCTGATACTCTTGTCATTCTTGTTGGCGATTTCAATGCACATTACGATTCTTCAAATCCATCTGAATGCAGTGATTTTGGTTGTCTTTTGTATTGCTGGATGGAATGTAATAACCTATTTCAAGTGATAAGTGAACCGACGCGTATTACGCAAAATAATGCAACTTTGTTAGATCTCATTATTACAAATTGTCCTGGGTACTTTGTTCATTCAGGGACTTTGAGTCCCCCGGCTAACTGTGATCATTCTTTGATTTTCGCGAGAATGAGTATAGCTTTGTCAAAACAAAAGTGCTACAGGCGCACTGTTTGGGACTTTAGTAATGTTAATGAAGCTGAATTGTGCGACGCTCTAGTGAAGGTTGATTGGGGGAGTCAATTGTTTGATTTTAATGACATTAATATGATTTATACAAATTGGTTTTCACGTTTTCGTAACGTAATTGAGGCACATATCCCTCACAAAACTGTTACTATACGTCCTTACGACAAGCCTTGGATGAACACTAGTGTCAGAAGAGCTATAAGAAAAAGAAACCGGCTGCTTAAAATTCACTCTAAAGATAGGTCAGCGTCTTCTTGGGAAAAATACAGACAACAAAGAAATTATACAACAGCTTTGATTCGTTCAAATAAATTGAATTTTTATACTAAGTTGAATGGAAGATTGCAAGATCCTTTAATAAGCTCTAAAAATTGGTGGGGCATAGTTAAATCTCTCTATGGAGCAAAGATGCAGATATCAGTCCCCACTCTAGTAGAAGGTGTAAATCATATTTGCGATGCCAAGGAGAAGGCTGAACTTTTTAATGAATATTTTTGTAGCCAGAGCAGGATTGATGATAGTCATGCTTCTCTTCCAACTGATATTTCATATTTTCAAACCACTGCTACTTTATCAGTAATTAACACAACCGAGGGGGAAATAAAAGATTTATTAAAGAGCGTGGATGTTAGTAAAGCTTGTGGTTATGATGGCATTAGTAATCGTATAATAAGGCTTTGTGCTGACGGCATAACCAGTTCGTTTACCAGTCTGGTAAATTATTCTTTGTTGTCTGGAGGTTTTCCGGATGAGTGGAAGCTCGCAAACGTTATACCGATATTTAAAAAAGATGACCGCCAATCAAAGCTGAATTATCGCCCGGTTTCTTTACTAGCCTCGCTATCGAAAATTATTGAAAAAATTGTATTTATTAGGCTATATAACTTTCTTTTGGATATTGGTTTTCTAAATCCCTTACAGTCAGGTTTTCGACCTGGTGATTCCACTGTGAATCAGTTAACATATCTTGTGCACAAGATGTACATGTATGAAGCCTTTGAACAAGGAAAAGAGGTGAGGATGGTTTTTCTTGATATAAGTAAAGCTTTTGACAAAGTATGGCATAACGGACTTCTACATAAACTTGAATCACTTGGTGTTAGAGACCCACTGTTAAGTTGGTTTAAGAGTTATTTAACAAACCGTAAGCAACGTGTTGTGATTGACGGGCAATCGTCCCAATGGCGAAGTATTGATGCTGGCGTGCCTCAAGGGTCTGTGCTAGGCCCTTTGCTTTTCTTGATTTACATCAACGATATCACTGAAAATCTTGATTCTGATTGTCTTTTGTATGCAGACGATACCTCACTCTTTAACATTGTTGATACACCTGATGTGTCTTCAATAAAATTGAATAATGATCTTGATAAAATTAAGAACTGGGCGATTCGATGGTTAGTTACAATTAATCCTACTAAGACAGAATGTATTACTTTTTCAGTTAAGAGGTTAAAACCATATCATCCCGATTTGTTTTTTGAAGCTAAAAAAATTGTTGAGGTATCTCAGCACACCCACCTTGGTGTAACACTATCGAGTAACCTTTCCTGGAGGCCCCACATTTTAAGAATATATGAGAAGGCTTGTAAAAGGCTACATTTGCTTAAAGGAATTAAATATAGAGTAAACAGGGACACTCTGAATAAGTTATATAAATCTCTTATTCGTCCCTTGATGGAATATGCAGATGTTTTGTGGGATGGCTGTACTGATAATGAAAGCGATCTTTTTGAATTTGTACAGTATGAAGCTGCAAAAATTGTTGCGGGGGCTATGAAGGGTACCAGTAGGCGTCGCTTGTTGCAGGAAATTGGTTGGGAAGATATGAAGACTAGGCGATCTATTCATAAGCTGATCTTTTATTTTAAAATTGTTAACAGTTTAGTTCCCAATTATTTGAAGGAGCTACTTCCCCTTCAGGTGTCTGAGAGAATGCATTATTCTTTGAGGACTTCTTCTAACTTTACTCTATTTGCAGTGCGTACTGAGCGTTTAAAAAAATCCTTTTTTCCATCTACCACCAAGTTGTGGAACGATATTGATACAGAAGTACGTAACATTGAGTCAGTTGGTTCTTTCAAAAAAGCTTTGTTCACTTGTTTTGATGTTCCAAAACATAAAGCTTTATATAATTTCTCTCTCGACAGATATTCGTCTATTATTCACACTCGTCTACGTCTAGATGTATGTGCTCTCAATTTTTATCTTTTCAAAATTGGTTGTAAATTATCCCCGGCATGTTTTTGTGGATTTGGAACTGAAAATATCAATCATTATTTCCTTCACTGTCCGACATTTGCTGCTCCTAGATTAAAACTACTCTCCTCTGCTGCTCAAATTCTTGCTGATAGATGGACGGTAATGTCTGAGTTACAGATAATAAAGATTTTCTTGTTTGGATCTTCACAACTTTCAGCGGATGAAAATGCTGATATTTTCTATTTTGTCCAATGCTTTATTAAAGAATCTAATCGATTTCAAAAGCGTGAGTTTTAATTTATTTTGCCATCCATCTGTCAACGCTATTTTATTGTTTTAAAACATTATAAATGTATTTGTTTTTGCACACTTTTCACATGTATTTAAAAAAAAAATAGTGTAATGTCCCGTTTAGAACTATATGGTTGTAATTTATTCGCAGTGAACCCCCTAGATGAGCAGTTTGCTCTTGGGGCAAACTCCGCAATTAAATATGTTTAAATAAAATTAAATTAAAAAAAGCTGTATATCTGGTAGAACAGGTTTAGAACTTGTTTTCCCAGCCTCGTTTTCAAGCTTACACACGCGTGTATGTCTTTTATTACTTAAGGTGGCCCGCGGCTATTTATTTTGGAAACGGGGGTCTTTTTAAATCGCGTTTTTGAATAGCTAAACATTATCCGATTTCTGAGATTTTTTGAACTTTTAATAAAGAATCCTCGAATTTTATAAAAAGTACAATTAGAAAGTGATTAACAAGGAATTGCTGAAGATATAAGCGATTTTCCAAAACGTCGTTTTTTAGGAAAGAGTGTATATTTCAAAACCCAAAAGATGGATTTGTTCCATTTTACTTTCAACGAGTGCACAACCTCCAACGTCTGTGACAGGCAAGTTTCAGGTTAATCGGCACCATACAAGTTTCTCAGCAAACGGCTGATCAATTTTAACCTTAAACTATTATGCTCAGGCATCTGGTTCAACTGCCGGAGAAATATTACAGTAATAATTAAATCGTACATACCATATGGAAGTTCAATACCACTTGAAACTTCTGTGCCAAAGGCAAGAAGATCGGAAAACTGCAAACAACGTTATGCGGCGAACGAAGTAAGATAGGTTATTGCTGAATATCTGCGAAAATCGAGAAATTTGTATTCTTTCGGCGTCAAAAAAATTCACTCGTTTGTTTTTCTTAAGTTCCTAATATGACTTACAGTAGCATATTTTAAAGTACCTTACCGAGTTTCAGCGCGCTTTGACCATACGCTTTTGAGAAATAAAGGCGGTAAACTTCAGCTTGTGCGAGACTTCTAAAATTTAAATGCTTGGAAAACCCCTAATGTTCGCTAATTTATTCAAAGGGTTTGTTTTGAATTTCCGCACGGGTTCTGCCACTTGGGAATCGCGAGGCAAGGAATAATTAAAATTATAGTTGAAATTAAAATGAGGATTACATTGCAATTCATGGGACTGTGTGCAGTAACCCATGAAACAGGTGTTACGTGTTATGTCCACCTGGTAGTAAGTAGCGACGAGGGGAGAACATTTGAAGAACGTTTCCACAGGAGGATACTCCTTGGCACCAAAACATTACTCAGCCTGGAACTATTATTACAAATACCTTACTTACACTTGCAAAATTAATCCTCATTTTAATTTCAATATTAATTTTAATTATTCCTTGCCTCGCGATTCCCAAGTGGCAGAACCCGTGCGGAAATTCAAAACAAACACATTGAATAATTTAGCGATCATGAGGGGTTTTCCAAGCATTTAGATTTTAGAAGTCTCGCACAAGCTGAAGTTTACAGCCTTTATTTCTCAAAAGCGTATGGTCAAAGCGCGCTGAAACTCGGTAAGGTACTTTAAAATATGCTACTCTAAGTCATATTAGGAACTTAAGAAAAACAAACGAGTGAATTTTTTTGACGCCGAAAGAATACAAATTTCTCGATTTTCGCAAATATTCAGCAATAACCTATCTTACTTCGTTCGCCGCATAACGTTAGTTGCAGTTTTCCGATCTTCTTGCCTTTTGCACAGAAGTTTCAAGTGGTATTGAACTTCCATATGGTATGTACGATTTAATTATTACTGTAATATTTCTCCGGCAGTTGAACCAGATGCCTGAGCATAATAGTTTAAGGTTAAAATTGATCAGCCGTTTGCTGAGAAACTTGTATGGTGCCGATTAACCTGAAACTTGCCTGTCACAGACGTTGGAGGTTGTGCACTCGTTGAAAGTAAAATGGAACAAATCCATCTTTTGGGTTTTGAAATATACGCTCTTTCCTAAAAAACAACGTTTTGGAAAATCGCTGATATCTTCAGCAATTCTTTGTTAATCACTTTCTAATTGTATTTTTTATAAAATTCGATGTTTCTTTATTAAAAGTTCAAAAAATCTCAGAAATCGGATAATGTTTAGCTGTTCAAAAACGCGATTTCAAAAGATCCCCGTTGCCAAAATAAATAGCCGCGGGCCACCTTAAGTAGAAGAGTTGGCGCGGAGCCATCCGCGGAGTACGAATAAAGCGAAATTCAAGGTACGATCCCGGTTCCTACGAGAGAACGCTAGTTTAAAGAAAACTCTCGCGAAACAAGTGGCGGAGAAACCGGGTAGGCGAATAGCCACAGAAGCGAATATCCACAGAAGGCGAATAACCACAGTAGGCGAATATCCACAGAAGGCGAATAACCACAGTAGGCGAATAGACACAGAAGGCGAATAACCATAGAGAGCGATAAATGAGCTCGTCAGGCACCCCAGTAGGATACGAAGACGAAAAACAAAGGCAGAGGATAGAAGAAGAATTAAAGGCAGTGGTAATTGAAAACCCCACCGACACCGATATCGAAGAAGAGATCTTCTTCGAAGAGACTGGCTGGTACATCGGCGCAGTTAAAGCCGAATCAGCTGAAATTGCCGGCTCCTCCGAGGGAGCAAATCTATGCCTTGGCGAAGAAAAAGACGAAAACAGAAGAGACGAAAAAGACGAAACGTAGAAGAAGAAAACGAATCAAGTGATCATGAAGAAGAAGTGATAGAAGCAAGCGAGGAAGTAGAACAAGAGAATCAAACTACAAAACAAACAGGTGCCAACTAAGGACGTTGCTTTTATCAATTGTATTTGTTACAAAGCCTGATAGTGGAAGAATATGTTAGAACATTAGTGGTTACTCGTTAGGGTGTGACTGATATGTAGATTTAAGTATCGGTTGCGCTTGGTAGTTGTGTTGGAACTAGGCAAAAACAAAACAATTGACAGTACAATCAATTGAATTCCTGTCCAAAAAATTTTGGGACGTATAATACGCGATATTAAGACGGGTTAGGGTTTTAAACTTGTGCTTTAAAGGATAAAGGGCAATACTAGTTTATGAGCAAGGCGAAACAAGGCCCTGTTACTCGAAGTCAATCTGAGTTGCTAATAGAACATCAGAAAGGGTTTTGCGAATGTTCTGCTGTTGAAACCTCAGCTGTTATTAAAAAAACAGATAAATCAAAACAATTACAGGCTAAAACTAAAGTTAAATTCCAACAAAATATTGGTATAATGGACGTCGATACTCTTAAAGTGCACCTAACGTTTACTTTGTTATCATAAATATCGATACTACATCAAGCTTTGAGTACTTCCGTGAAGAAAGTTTTGGTTTAAAGTGAATACTTTATGTTCTCCCTTACCAACATGCCTGATATGGGCCATATATGGCCCTTGTATGGGTTTTGTATGGGCCCATTCAAGTTCCATATATGGGTATGTGATGGGTTGTGCATGGGATTTGTATGGGCCATATGATTCCCATATATGGGTTACATGCTGTCTAAATGGCAATATTTTCAAACCCATATCTGGTCCATATCTGGTCCATACATTGCACATATAAAAGTATATGGGAAAAGTATGGATTTGTCTAAAATCCAGATGGTTCCCATATATGGCCATATGGTTTTCATATATGGGGAGTATATGGGTAAGATTAATTATTTCTAATATTTAGTGATGGGTAATACATGGGTTGTGAATGGGAATACTATGGGTAGCATATGGGATAAGCGTGGGAGTGATATGGTGAATATATGGGAGAAGCCATTGTCCCAGACTTTTTCCATATAAAAACCACACACTTGCCATACGTTTCCCATACAGAATCCATAGGTTTCCCATATAAATGCCATATGAAATCTGTACCATTTACATAGTATACCCATACAATTTCCATTCTATTCCCATTCCTTGCAAATTTACCCATATCATTACCATATCTTACCCATACCTTTGCCATGATACCCATGCCTTTACCATACACCACCAGTCATTACCATATATCCTCCATACAATGCCCATGTCATTACCATACAATGCCCATGTCATTACCATACAATGCCCATGTCATTACCATACAGTTCCCATGTCATTACCATACACTTCCCATACCCACATCTGATTACCATTCATTATCCATACAGTACCCATGTCACTACCATACAGTACCCATGTCACTACCATACAGTACCCATGTCACTACCATACAGTACCCATGTCACTACCATACAGTACCCATGTCATTACCATACACTTCCCATGTCATTACCATACAGTTCCCATGTCATTACCATACAGTTTCCATGTTATTACCATACAGTTCCCATGTCATTACCATACAGTTCCCATGTCATTACCATACAATACCCATGTCATTACCATACAATACACATGTCATTACCATACAGTTCCCGTACCCACATCATTACCATACATTCTCCATACAATACCCATGTCATGATACAGTAACATACAAAAATGTACCCATGATATCCATAAATATACTCTAGCAGCTGTGCAACGTACCTAATCCTTTGCTGTACAAGTACATGCAGTTGCCATGTCTTAATTCATATAAATATTATAACTCTCATCCATAATTCAATTAACAATGTCTTTATTTTCATTGATGCCATGGTATAAACACATACATGTAGATGTCTAACATGTATTACACAGAAGAAAATTATTATAAATTTATGAGTGCATCAAACTGCTATATTTAAAGTTTGTGACATACATGTACAGTACGTTTTATATTTTCAACAGCAAATATACAAAGTACTGTTGTTCTAAACACTGTTACAATATTGTACCAAGCATTATTTTCGTTGGTATTTAATACACAAGTTGCACGTGCCATTTTCCGTGATTATAAGCATGCAGGCAGTTACTTTAAAATGTGTTTATTGTATGAATTAAGCCGCTTGTACTAGATAATAAGTTATTATGACTTATTAATATTGATTTGAAGAAGATCTAACATGTCTATAATTGTATATAAATCGAATCTACTGTATGTTGGAAAGAACCATATACATGTAGCTTTATTATGCTTAAATTAACAGACTTGATGATCTTGCATGTTTTCTATGATAAGTGTGATAATGTAGTTGACTCAGGGCTAATTCCCTCACTAACTTCATATACATGTATCTGCAGCCATTATAGTTCACCAGGAAATTATCTCCAATTCTGATTGGATATTGATCAAATGATGGGCAGGCACTATTATACAAATATAGTGTGTCCATCAAGGAACCTTTATAGTGCATCTGTCGAGGATGTATACCACACCAGTGAATAGTGCTCTTCGCACGCTCTGATTGGCTAATCAAACAGTGAATAATATTTCATATTCAGCTCCGAGCGAAGCAGTGATCACTTTACACAAGTTTTTGTCCAATTGTCAGAAAATAATATAACTATTTGTTGCTGACTATTCACTAATGTGTGGTATATACTTATTACTAAAACAAGTGGCTCACTTTAATTTGGTGAATAATTGTTAAATAGTTTCCCATGGAAATTTCATGTTCTGAAACCAACTATAAGTCTGAGGACGCAGGTCAAGGGCTTATAAAATTATGCTAGTTTTAAGAACATCAAATTTCCAAGGGAAACTATCAGCCAATAGTTCGGAGACAGACACACTATTTGTTATTATTGTTCATTACAAAATTCTCTTCCGCCCTCATGGTGCTACCATCTGTTATAGTTCACCACAACATTTTGGTGCACACTCATTGTCTAAAACCGATCACTAGACGTGATAGTTGTCGTCCATGGATGCAAACTATAAGGCGTTATAGTTCACCAGAAAATTTTGGCATGCACTCACTATAAGCTAAAAGTGATCATGTGACGTCATAGTTATCATCGGTGGATGCAAACTATGAGTGCCCGCTGAGAGCGGAAGACGATTTTGTGATGAACAATAACGACAAACAGACTGGGTTTGTCTTGGAACTATCGGCTGATAGTTTCCTTTGGAAATTTGATGTTCTTAAAACTAGCATATAAGCCCTCAACAATTTTGTGATGAACAATAACGACAAATAGTGCCTCATAGCTTAATTAATATAAAAAAATTACATGCAAGGCTTTGATCAGGTCTAAACTCACTAATTCAATTTGTCAATTTGACTATTAAATTGAAGATCACCTTTGTGTAGTTATATTTGGTTATGACTTCTTATAAACTAAAATGGTTCATGCTTCCAGTAAACTTTCTCGACCTGAAAGAAAATGAAAATCTAAAAGTTATGTTTAATTATCCACCTTCAGGAGGGTTTAATGCTACTGAAATATGGCAATATGAGGGAAATGAAGAATGGTGCAGCAAACAATAATATTATTGCGTGGTCCTAACAACCATGCAGCAGTAATGTTTACCAGTTTAATAGCTCCTAATATAATGAAAACCCTACCTAATTAGTACAACGTTTCAGTCTTACAGCCAAACGAATCTGACCACTGGCAGTGTAACCTAGCACCCCTAATGTTGGGCTTAAGTCAGTGCGCAGAAGAACTCAGACTCAGATCTCGCATGGTAACTACATGTAGTTAGAAAGTAGCAAGGGAGGAAACTAAATTCAAGTGTATAATTGAGTAAGAAATAACCAGGTCCCGTTTTGACAAATTTGATTTTTTTTGCTACCAACAATTCTTTCCATTTCAGAGAGGGGTGCTAGCCAATGTTTTAATGAAATGATTAATTTCAAAACACTAAAATAGGAGTACAAGATTTTTCGACAAATGGCTCGATGTTCACCGCACGATACATGGAACGGAAGTAATTTCGCTGAGATGACTGACAACCTTGAACAATTGATTAGTTACATCAGTAGTGAGAAGAGACAAAAGCCAAATTCCAATTATTGCACTACTGTGTATAGACTGATCATCTGTGCCTCTGCTAGTGGAATCTAAGAGTGATTTGGTCTTCAAGTATCCAGTTGACTGGCGATGAGGACATTTTGAATTAGTGAATGAAAACAGAACCAAAAATGTTGTCTTAATTAATCCCACTGGAATATTAATTTAACTTACAATATAACATTATGTAATTATCCTGGGAACATAAACTGGGAACAATAAGGCTGTAGATGTCAATCTATGATACTAGTTACACTTACATGGAGCACATGGCAAAGGTAAATGCCCACAATGCATTGCTGCTATGAGCATGCTCAAATGAACTTTTGCCTACAATGCATTGCTGCTATGAGCATGCGCAGAGGTTACAGTTATCTGATTTGGGTACAATGTATGAAAATTACACATTTTATGCAATTTCTAAGTAATTTAAACAGCTTTTAAAGTTTTAATTCCCCTCCGTGACATAATTTTCCCCTCCGTGACACTTGTTATTATTGAAATAGAACAAAGAAAACTTGCAGAATTTTTTTCATTTATATACGGTAGTTGTATTGAACTTGAACTCAGAAGTTTATAAAATATTGTGAATTTTGTTTGGACTGTTTTGGAAATATCAAAACTTTTATACCAAATTTTGTCATGGAGGGGAAAGTTCCCTCTTGGACAAACTATAGCAACACCTCCTTAACAGCAACTAAAATTAATTTTTGTTTCTCTATTAGTGGGTGTGAAGAACTGTGTCCTGATATTTTTTATTTGTTTTTGACATAAAGCAAATAGCTCAGGTTTTTTGTGGTTTTCCCCTCCATGACAGACAATTTTGTATTTCAGCTAATTAATGATAATTTATGACTATAAGAGTGTGCCGTCATTTCAAAATCATATTTTTTTTATACTTTAGTTATCAAATAATGGAAAATGCAATGATCTTGTAAGTTTTCAGTAATTCAGAGTTCCATGTCCCAAATACTGTGGAATGGCCCAAGGACAAAAAACCTGCAAAGTAAGCAAAGTTTACTTTTGAATGTTCTTTTAATTGTCTTGTTTACAATCTCTTGACAAGAAATCCTTGCAAACTCATGTGAGCCATTGGCATTTGAAATCGTTCTCAAAGTTGCCTGAAGAATTCTTGCTAATATACTAATTTGAATATAATGCTTCTAGAACTGGAATTTGATTTTCAGCTTTGATAGTTTTTTTCAGCGATCATAACTGACAGAATTTATTCGTCTGTTTCATAAATTACATGTAATGAAAATCTGAGTCAAAGAAACAAACACATAGATATCGCTTTTACAAATATTTGAAAAATAACTGAACCGAAAAAGAATTCTGTTTCTGATTTTCATGTTTTCGCTTTTCTGTAATTTTACTTCCATTCCATGTATCGTGTGGCGATCATCAAGCCATCATGTGACTTTAGTTTCCTCCCTTCTCATATCAGAAACTACAATGATGTAGTCAGGGGATTAGGCCGCTAGCACGTGAGGGATCTGAGTCCGAGTTCCTCTGCCCGTACAGAGACTGAAGCTTCTCAAGCAAAAAATCTAGCAGGGGTTGTGCTCACATCAAATATGTAAAGCCCCCATCACATGACTTTTGTAAATAGTTTTGAAAGGAAATCATGCAGGGACCCTTATAAGCTTACAGGTCATAATTATGATAATACCATGATCGCCTCAGATTTCTTTGTTTGTTCACACACATTTAATCTCTAAATTCCCTGGCTCATTACAAATGCAAGGAAAATTTAGAAATATGCATTGTCTTCAACAGGGAAATTTCTAAATTTCCCTGCAAGAACAATGCATATTTCTAATTTTCGCTTGCATCGTAAAGAGGCAAAACTAGAAGACAATGCAGGCTGGACATGAGAGGGTGAAAAGCATCAACTGTTGCTCCCCTCTGGCAGACTTAAGCCCTGTGCTCCCGGTTGAAAAAATTGAACCCAAACTGACCCAACTTCATCATAACCTTCAACGTAATCCATGTGGGATCACGTATTTCAATCTGCACATTCTTCTCTTATTTCTCAAACCCGCTTCTTCCATGTGGGATACTTAAAACCATATACGCATGACCTTTAAATATTTAGTCAAGCACATAATTACATTGTGTTTTACTGCTATTCTTCTCAAAAACAACACACTTGTCCCCAGGGGAAGTCAAGGTCATTCAATCGAGCAATAAAACATTTTCGAAAGCAACCCAACTACAACATCTTTAGTTTAGGCAGAGAAAACTAAACTTCTCACAGATTTGTTCTGTTCCTCGGCGATTAGAGTATTACAAAGTTACATGTATATATACCATGACAAGAGGGAAATTAGTGATTAAATTTCCCCTCAAGCCTCAGGAGTTTGTAAAAGTCCCTCGGCTGAAGCGGCCTCGGGACTTCAACAAGCTCTCCCTTGGCTTGCAGGGAAATTTAATCACTAATTTCCCTCTTGTCATGGTATTACTGTACTTATAATAAACCTAGCTACAATGTATTTAAAATTATAAAGTCATGCAAGTGTAACCTGAGAACCACATACATGTAAACCTCTATTATTTTTATTACTAAATTGATGCCTGACTTCTAAACCTTTATTTGGGCTACCGATAAATGCAGAATACCCTGCCACTGCAGGTTCATTAATAATGCATGTTCTCAAACCTCATACAAACCTTCTCAAAACTTCCCCCAAAAAATCAAAAACCCTAACTACCACAAATCATTCATGAATAGAATGAGTCTAAAATATACACCAGAGCTAGCTATAAATATGGAGAAATTTTGCACAGTTTAGAAGGGGTGCCAGGGTATTCTGCAGTCAACTAGGCGACCATATACAATGTGCATGTACTTTCCTTACCTGGGCCATTGAAAACTTGAACGAGCTGCATGTGACCAGACTTTGGCCTGATGATCGAGTGATGTAATATTTGACTTGATCATGAACTCAAGGCACTTTTAGTTGACCACAGGACTGACAGCTCTATCTAGAAGCTCTGTTTATTTATACAATACAAAGCTTTTGGTGAGCAACTAAAGGCCTGGGAAGAAATATAATAAGAAATACAACTGGAGCTTTCTTAATATTTATAAAGCAGCTTCGATATTTTAACACACATGCATGCACTGATGCAGTCGGAGCCATGCAGTCACTCGAGGAGCATTTTGACAGTCCCATTTTCTGATCTAAAGAATCGTTCGTAATTAAGATTACAAACCGGCTATTTCTTCGACAGAATGAGAAGAATTAGCGAACTGATGAACTGAATTACAATGAAAGCTTTGTGAGATTGTACACGACATGAACTAGACACGTTGCAGTATGAATGCTTCCCTCGGCATCGGCCTTCCCGGCGGTTCTTCACCGATTTATCCACAAATTAGTTTATGTCTCTCAGTAGCAGCAGTTACTCTAGTCTTTCTAGCAACAGAATCTAGTTATAAATGCTGATTTGAAGGTATTAAGGCTGATTTGTTGGTCTTTCTCGCCTCTGTTCACATCCACACGAACTGTGAAACCGACAATAATTTTGAAATACAAGTTTTAGCCAATCAGGAATCAAGTCACTATCCGGGACTTCAAATATCGATCAATTGTTCGAGCACAGGAAGCCCAAGCTCTTTTTAGCCTGACAGGCACCCAAATTCGCTGAAACTGCATACAGACGCAGCCAAGAGACAGATAGACGTCAGGTAAGTTTTATTCATTTTATTACAGTATGTTTATCGAAAAGCTAGATTAAAAAATTCCCATACAAACTTATAAAATAGCCATAAACAGTGCTTGGGCTACCTGTGATTCGGATGGCGAAGCTAATGAAATTTGATTGTACTCTACAGTTTATTTATCTAATTTTAATAATAACAAACTTAACCCACCAAATGCGAAGAAGCATTAGGACGCACATTTTCCCAGTGGCTTTCCAGTACTTTTGAACGGTCACGCAATATTTGCATGATGTATTTTGTGCACGTATTTATTTAATGTACTGTTTAAGCGCCGATCAAACGAGTATGTGAGCGCATGGGAACATGAGAGTTTTTTAAAATATTTTATTGATATTTTAATGATACATTGGTATATTTGTCCCTGTGTCACCCCCCCCCCCCCCCCCCCGAGAGTTGCTCAAGAACATGAGAGTTGCTCAATTACGCTCTCGCTTGACCGCCAACTCTCGCCAAATTTGAACCTGAGAATTGACAATCGCGAGTTACGTCAACTTCTTGTGACCCGCAATACACGACGCTGGCCTCCCATGCAGGCGGATGAAGGCACCGCGAGTTCCGTTGGAAAATTAAGTCTGCATGGTTATACCGGCGCCTCGACATCCGCTTGGTATCAGACAAAAGTATAAACGTACAAGTCGGTATATCATGCGCCGTGGTCTAGAGGATTTTTCTTCGCTGTTTTGACTTGTTTCAAAATCTTAAAATGTTTCAAACATATAATATACCAAACAAAGCGATTTTCAATTTTCTACGCAGTTATTAGCATATCAGTCCGTGATCTAAGTTTGGGTTGAACAAATTTTGCGCTTACGCTGGATCGGACAGCATTAAATATTAATATTTCCCATGTGCCTTAGTGACCTCTTAAAGCATAGTCCATGCAGTCTTATTACTCTAAACAATGAATGTGATACACATATTCCTGTTAATTTGCCTTATTTTTGCCCATACAAATTCCATCTACTGCCCATATCCTTGCCATATCATGGGGATCGTGTCAGCTATTATCTTCTCTGCCCATATAATTCCCATGTATATGGGTTTCATATGGGATCTACGCGAATAAAGAACCATTTTAGCCCATGCATCCCCCATATACTTCCCATGTATTTACCAGATGATGGGAATAGTATGGGCCTCTACCTATGTCTGCCATGTTTCGCCCATACAAATTCCACCTTGTACCCATATCTGTGCCATATCATGGGAACCGTATGGATTGTTACAGTCTCTGCCCATATAATTCCCATGTATATGGGTTTCATATGGGATCTACGCGAATAAAGAACCATTTTAGCCCATGCATCCCCCATATACTTCCCATGTATTTACCAGATGATGGGAATAGTATGGACCTCTACCTATGCGTGCCATGTTTCGCCCATACAAATTCCACTTTGTACCCATATCTGTGCCATATCATGGGAACCGTATGGCTATTATCCTGTCTGCCCATACAGTTCCCATACATATGGGTTTCATATGGGATCTGTTTCCCATATGCTTTCCATATATGGGTTTCATATGGGATGTGCTGCCCATGTATTTTCCATATGATATCATTTTAAACCCTTACTTTTCCCATATATGGTTTCTGAATGGTAGGTAAACCCATATTTATCCCATGTAACAAAAACTCAAACCCATATAGTTCCCATACCAGACCCATGTACATCCCATGTCATACCCATATGAATCCCATATGTTTGGTTTGGTAAGGGCTACGCTTGTTTGAAATCGTAAAAATGTGACCTTTCCTGACCCACGACCGCGTAAGTAAAAGCCTGGGTTGATCCCTGGGTAGACGTCATATAATTAATTCGATTTTGCAATAATTTGAATAAATACTTAACATGTTGATTAAAATTCCTTTTTTCTTAACTAACAACTCGCAAACAGTGTATATTCTCTATAAATCGATGTTGTTGTGATAGAAAGACGCCATGGAGAATAATGCATTAATGAGATGACGTCAACCCAGGGATCGACCCAGGCTTTTGCTTACGCGGTCATGGGTCAGGAAAGGTCACATTTTCACGATTTCAAACAAACGTAGAACATAGAGTATTCTCTGTAAACCAAAACTTTCTTCACAGAAGTACTCAAAGCTTGATGTAGAATCGATATTTATGATTACAAAATAAACGTTAGGTGCACTTTAAACAAATTTTGGAATCTACCGTTTTGAGCCAAAAGCAACTTTTGGAAGCTAGTGCTTCAAGCCAGAAGGCAACGCTTAAGGAATTATTGGCCCATAAGGAGGAGCAATTGGAAGCAGTGGCCTGGCAACAAAAAACAAACACTTAAAGAGCTGCTATTTGACGCTCATAGGGATCAAGAGTTGGATACGATTTTGTCAAAAGCTTTTGAGAAGGTTCCGACCAATGACGTAAGTCATATTAAATTAGAATCGTTTTCGGGTCGCGAAAACCAGGATGTTTATCGGTGGTTGGCTAAGTTTGCTAATCGGCTCACTTCAAAAGGAAAGACCCCGGATAGTAAAACGGCAGCAGCTGAATTAGGCAGTTATCTTTCAGGCCCAGCTGAGATTTGGTTTCTTATACTAGACCCCACTGACAGTTAAGGAGGATTATTCGCAGTTGAAGGGACTGCCCTTCTTGGGAATTTTTCCTCTGAGGACATGAAATATCGGTGGAGGCAAGAAGTATCCTCCCGTAAGCAGGGCCCTAACGAATCTCTAGATAAATATATTGATTTTTATCTGAGACTTGTTATCGCCTCCAATTAAGTGATGAGGAGAAGAAGCATGCCTTCATTCAAGGTCTATGTAGTGACGTAAAAGAGATAGTGATAATGCAAAGGCAAAAAACTTATCATGAGGCGGAACATCTAGCAATACTTAAGATTAATACATCAGCCGATAAGGAAAAAGGGGCTGTGGGCTCCCCCTCCGCGGGGTTGGACCAATTGATTCTCCTCCAATTTCCAACTAATTTAGTGCCTGATAAGAGTACTGAGCAAAAGAAAGAAAGACTAGCAGCCTTTGAGCCTCCTAAAAGTCGGGAACTCCCCTTGACGGAAAGAATCTCCTCGGAAATGGGGAAATTTAAGACTGAAACTAGCGACAAAATGCGGCAATTTCGTAGAGAATTATTTAGGGAGGTTAGGAACCAACAACAAAATTTCCGTGATAACCGCAATCAAGGATGGGGAAGTGAGCTACTGCATATGTCTATTATTCAAATGTTTTTGTTTCCGACTCCCATAACATGAAAACAACGTATTGCTGGATACATTTTAAGACATGAAGGAAACTTAAATTGTTAACGACCAAGACTGAAAGTAGACCGATCTAGCCGAACCCGTTACCCTCGTGTGGACTGGGATTTAGTTCCAGCAACTGTACCAGACCACCTTAGACCGGGTCCCCCTCCTCGTTCTAATAATTATAAGCCGCGGTAAAATTATTATCAATATCCTAATCAATTTTGTAATAAAATTGTAAATGCACTATTCCTGAACTTCCTAATTTCAACGACTACAAGTATATATTAACTATAAAGTTATACTATCCATTATTTGTTATAAGTAAATGCTCGATACTTACATCTCATACACATAGGACTGGAACAAAATTAATTTAGTACTACAACTTGAAAACATTAGTTCAGTCCTTCTACTTAAGCCTAGAAAAAAAAAATACAAGTCAAACTACAACAACAATTTATTGGTAGACATTTTACAATGCATGAAATCATTTTTTCCCAATCTTCGTCCAGGTTTTCTATATCTTCCAACGATAATTTTAAACTCGTACTCTCCAACGCAGCGACTTTGTTTTCTCTACCTTCCCGCCATTCAACGAACACGTTTACAGCCCATTTGTTCTTATACCGTGTAGACAGAGGTACGGCGTTAGCAAGCTCCTTCTCTTCTTCTTCTCTGCTTTTCGATTTTCTAAAACGTTTCAAAGGTCGAAAGCTCTCTTCGTCGCTCGAAGCCATGACTAATCAAATCGAATCTATTGCTGGTTTTCACTTGACGTCATAGCCGCCATGTTGGTGCCCTTAAACAATAGATTCCTCGTTAGCTTCTTTTGTTGGGGTACCAACATGGCCGCCATGCTCTTTGTCATTTGAATCTCTGGGGATTGAGTGAAAACCAGCAATAACCTTGAATTTGTTTTTATCCAGTTTTTCATTCCCAGGAGGCGGTGGTGAACAAACTCCAATACAAGTGCTTTAATTAAGAACAATTCGTTTTTGTTTGTTTTTTAAATAGAGGGAACGCACTAAAGTGTGAAATTATACTGAATCTAAGTTATACAAATCCCTTTGTTTTTCTATTGCTTAATCAGTGCTATTTTGTATTACTTTGTTGGTGTGTTCATTCTAATAGGCGAATTGATGTCATTTAAACATTGGACGATTTAAATTAAACCCAAAGTGCAAACAACAAATGTTGGTTAATTAGCTTTTTTAAAACTCTCATTAATTATTCGTGACTATTAGCTGCGCCTCGGACTGGAACTAATTGCGCGGACTTGAAATCCCGTCCAGTCCTCATTGTCGGCTTTGAACTATTACTTCTCAAACTCATTAATAATTCATGAGATAGTCATCCAATGGAGGAACTGCATTTGGTCACATGCATGGGTCTTGATACCGGGTGAAACCCTTCTTCGAAGCTTCGTCAGGTGTATGCAACTTGACATCCAATGAAACACCAGTTCCAAACGCACTAGTGTTTGATCATATTTCCAACCCTTGTGATCAATATTTCTCAATCATCATATTCATGAACCACTAACTAATTACATACTGATAAACTACAAATAAGGAGCGAAGAAGTAAAAAATAAAGAATGACATAGAAAGAAAAAGTCTGCCTCCACTGGAGTTCGAACCACGACCCTTCCGACTGCGTGTACTAACTCTTGGCCACTACTCTACTAGTACGCTAGTTGAAATCACTGCCATCAAAAAAGAATAATAAGTCATCTATTGAATAATTGGATACAACAGTCAAACGGTAAACAATACTTGCTAATGAAGTTTGAAAAGAAACGTATGTAAATTGTCGGTTTTGCATTCGCATGAGAAGACATGTCAAACACTCATTGTTCGTCTTTCATTAGGGGATTCCAAATATTTCGAAAACAATAAAACCCTCGAGGCTACGCCTCTCGGGTTTCATTTGTTTTCTCAATATTTGGAACCCCTGATGAAAGACTCCAATTCGTGTTTGACATAGTTCTTCAAGGACTCGCAATATTTCCCTTCTATATACATTTTCTTGAATATCATATGAGCGCCACGATGGATCCATTCCGTGCAGTCAATTGCAGTTAGTTATGCCGGACAGGAATACATTCGACGTGTTCCATCGTCTATTTTAAATAACACTACTCACAGTCTCACTTTACGATCTGAAAACCGTATTGAGTTTC
Source organism: Actinernus sp. WN-2022 (assembly GCA_030867875.1). Classification (NCBI taxonomy): domain Eukaryota; kingdom Metazoa; phylum Cnidaria; class Anthozoa; order Actiniaria; family Actinernidae; genus Actinernus; species Actinernus sp. WN-2022. The sequence continues at coordinate 102,027,383 of JAOWCC010001634.1, forward strand.
ATCCTTTCACTCCTCCAAGCACAATTGATGCGGCGCTAGCCGTATTGCAGGATGACAGAGGTTTTGTTCACGTTTTTTCGTGTTTGTGGAAAGTTGAAAGTAAATGAGGAATTTCTAATGACACAATTTTTCACACGCTCTGTCATCACGGATATACACGCCATCCAGCGTAATTTTTACTTAGCACTCACTTGGGAAGTATATCAATATGGTTTCCATAATGTTTTATCCACTTTGTGTCGCTGGCCTTCAGGCGATGCTTTGTGTATACCACTTTATGCTTTTTCCAATTGCTTTTCCTTGCGGGAACTCCGTCGCCGTGGTACTGATGTCAAGCGTGTACGTTTCTATTGGTCTTCTCAGCATTAGAATATCGCCGTTGCCAACTTTCCAACTCAAACACGATCGTATAATTAAACTATAGTAACACTCTATTTTATTTTTAGTTATAGAGACGGTTGTAACTTTATAAGTCACCACCAGTTTCTAGTGTTTTCATTCTCGAGTGAGGGCATTCGATTTTGAAAAGAGGGGGTAGTTGTTACACGATAAAAAAGGAACTAAAAACCTCTTTTTGTCGTTTGTCTTTTAGTGTATTATTGGCGTTATTAAAGCCAAGGAATAGTGGTTTTCTTAAAGTGTTTATGAAACCAAATTTCGTACCTTTATTTTATTGCAGAACAATAAAGTTCATTATTTTCTGATTATCAAGAGTACATTTATGTTTTTGTTCCGCCTTCGGAAAGGTATCTTTTTCGTTATTCAAATTGAGTACTTTATGCTTAAAACAGTCCGGGGCCTGGAACGGAATCGCCATTACAATGACGTCACTGTGAGGACTCGCAAGTGACAATTCCTAAATATGATCATGTAGGACGACACGCATTTCTACAAAAAAAAAATACAGTAGAATAAAGCACAATACAATTCAATACGAAAAATGAAATACAGTAGAACGCAACACAATACTTAACAAATAAAAGATAGTTCTCCTTGTTCTATAAAAGAAATATTGCACGCTCGAGGTCTTGAAAAACTGCGGATGCACGAGCAGAACGCGGGTGCATTCAGCAGCATTTCAAGACCTCGAAAGTACATTATTTTGTTATAGAACAAGGAGAACCATCTTTTATTTGTTTTATAATACAAACTTCAATCTAGACGAAGGAAAGTAAGCTATCTAATTTTAAGAACCCACATAAAGAGCTAACTAAGCAAACTGACTACAGCGAAAACTCCATTTTATTGTACTTGACTTGTTTATAACATTTCTCGTCGCTGATTGGTTCAATTCTGACAGCTTGACATTGACAATCTGAAAGCTCGTTTCTTATTGGATGAAATAAACTGCTATAAAAAGAACATGTCGATTGATAAAAGTGAAAGACAGAAATTGCAAGATTGCCGGCCGCAAACGGGCTGTAAAATTGTCAACTGATCAAAACTGTTGCAGGAAACATAAAGTGCTTTCTTTTTACAATGTATGGACAGCACAGGAGAAGTTAATCTGCACATTGTGATAGTGTTGAAAATGCCTGATGGAAAAACATTCATAGTGAAAGCGTTTATAATATAGCGAATTTTTAATAGCGGCATCTGAGACTGAGTTACGTGGCATGAGTCGAGGTTCCCGACTATATTATATTTTCTACAACAACTACATCGTTGTCAGACACTGGCTATTTATTCTGTGGTCTGAAGAAGGATATTTCCATTATCCCAAGGAACAGTATTTAACTGCTGCTCTGATGGCAGTGAGTTGCGTAGCTTTTGAGGCTCAGTTCGACTATACGGGTTTCGAAATTTTGGGTTCTTTGCAAGTTTTATCGTCCGTTTTTCATTCACGGACATTCAGGATCCTCTTAAACGAATTTTTACAGGAAACCAGAGAAACACTATATTGTATTATTTGCCATTCACTGTTCTGGCTTCAGCATAAAAGCATAGGAGTATTAAAGTTATCCTCGAGCTCTTGGTGAGTCATTTCTTGTACGGTTGTGTTGTATCAAACTGTGAATGAGTAACACTGTATATTAGAACTTCAATGTCCATTGTATTTTGGCGTAGGATAAAGTTAAATACGGGAGGAAAACCAAGGCCACCAGCCACACAATATCTTCCACCTCCTCGCTTATTTTTAGCTTTCTCTGAAACTTTCTCGCTGGACTCCGCCATGTTTGTAACAACGAGTCCTCACAGTGACGTCACGCAGCTCATTTGACCGCGCGGCAAACCGGACAGTTTTTAGCATGAAGTAGTCAATTTGAATGGCGAAAATGAGACCTTTCCGAAGGCTGAACTGAAAAATAAATATACTCTTGATAATCAGAAAAGAATGAACTTTATTATTCTGCAATAAAATAAAGATGCAAAATTTGGTTTCATAAACACTTTAATATATACCTGTAATCAATATATTTGCCCCTAGGGTAATTACTGTGGAGTTTCCTCTTCTGACATAAATGTCACTATTGACACTTGAGGTTGGTTTGACGGATTTAACGTTCGGCAAAACGTAGCGAACTAGCGGCTCACAGCTGGATTACATATATTCAAAATATAATTAATAGGTAGAGTTAAAAGTCAATTCTCTCGGTTGGATTTGGAATCCAGTCCTGAGGATTCGCTAGTAATGTTCCGAGAACATATCAGTTCCCCAAATTATATATTAATGGGAAACAAAACTACGGATAAAAGGAAAATTAAAAAGTATGTGTTTCCTAATTGGATATATAACTATCAGCGCTCGAGATTAGCAAAATTAAGTGACATCGCAGGTTTCGTTGTAAAGGAAGCTGTCACTATGGCGCCAGAGCGTCCTCACGGCCTTCTTGGAAGGTAAAATTAACCGGACTAAGGGATAAAATGGTGACATAGATAATTAAATTGTAGGTAGGATATGAATTCCTACGGATGTTCTCCTTATGTTTCAACATATATTATTTGTATAGGGTGTTCTCACAAAAACCTATACTTAGTCTTTAATCTAAGTTAAACTTAGTTTTTACTACATTTACCGAGGAAAATCCCTCTATAAATTAAAGCACGTTTATGTTGTGCGTTTCAACTGAGTTCGTTTTATATTCTAAATGTGTCTTTGACAATATTTTACCTGGTAGCAGTTAGTCTCTTGCCAAGGTAATACTAGCTTAGTAATTATTGGCTATCAATTAATCTTAATTTTAATGTAGTTTTGCATCCTGTTGTTGTCTTCTATTAACACGTACAGAATAGTAGAACTTCTGCGAGTGTAGGTTGTGCACGTTCACGGGAATAGTGAATAAGCACCTCCTTGAGCTTATGTCATTTTGTTTGTTTAGTCATTGACTAGAGATATTTTTTATCTTCTTAAATTCACTTGTTTTCGATTTTAACCTAGATATTTCTTCTTGGACAGTTAGATCTTACTGTCTTAAAACGAACATCGTTAAATTTGGATAGTTTCATAATTCTAAAATACTTTAAAATTCGTTTTAAGGTTAGTTTGGGCGTACGATTTTACTTTACGTCATGAAGCTGTATATCTGGTAGAACAGATTTATAACTTGTTTTCCCAGCATCACTTTCAAGGTTACACACGCGTGTATGTCTTTTATTATTTAAGCAGTAGCATTGTAAAATTTAGTAGAGTTGGCGCGGAGCCTTCCGCGGAGTACGAATAAAGCGAAGTTCAAGGTCCAACTCAAGTCTCGTCTACTCTTTCAGAGTACGATCCCGGTTCCTGCGAGAGAACGCTAGTTTAAAGAAAACTCTCGCGAAACACCTGTGTACGTTATACTATACAGGTATACTGAATAGCTGATTTATAGCGAAATATAGCGATTTACTACCATATATATATACTGTGGTTGAGCAGTTATGGGTTACTCTCCTCTATCGAAGTCTGAAGACATCTGAATTCCTGAACTGTGAGAGCAACACTGTCACTCGCCAACACGAAGCCACAATACACACTCAAGCAATATTCAACTCTTTGGTATTTTATTTTGGATTATTGTGTATGATTATAATGTGAGTAAGCTGTACAGGCTGTACATGCTCAAAGATAATCTAGTATTCTGTACATTGTGTTTTTTAACAGCGATTATCTGTTTGAATTTGACAAACCTTTGCCTAGGAATAATCTTAACCTTATGGCAAATGCAACTTGTATATATCTTAAATACCAACAAAACATTCGGATTAGAGGCTGAAGAAAATGGTAAACATAAATTTAAATGAACACAAAGTGGATAATCAGCTTAAAGAAGACTGTAGATCTGGCTACGCGAAATTCGTTGCTAGTACTATATTTTTTTTGTCCAGTGCAGCAAAATTGTCGACTTCCGGTCCCGTTTACCAATCAGCTCACACTGTTCAAGTGCACATAATTGAACACGGAGCCGCCTGGCGCCGCATAATGTAATGTCGATGACCGGTAATCGTGAAAGGTCATCCGGAAGCCACAGACTGCGGATATAATTAATTCAAGATTTTTACTTTATCAGCCGCGCCGCTAGATTATTGGTAGTTTCGTTAGAGTTGTTAAACAAGAATTCTCTCACGGCCGAGGTATTGGTTCGAGAAATTAAAGGCTTCCAACAGTTCCCTTTATAGTTCTGTAATATAATGAGTTTACTGCAGTTTTGGGAATGAGGGTAAAGCTTTTAATTAGAGATAACCAACAGGCATTTCAGTTAATAATCTTTAATCCAACAAATACAAATATGCACTCGCAATGGACTTATCATGTATAGCAAGAACAGCAAAAAAAGTTACACAGAGGCACACGAATTGACCACGAATACAATTAACATGACTTCCAGAGGTTTTATAGAGAGAACAGCTACGGAGAAAGAGCCGCGAGGCGGCGATCAGCGAGCTCCGATAAAGAGCCGCAGGGTAGAAAGAACAGTAGGGAAATATAGTGATAGCTCCATTACAGGATGGACAGGATACAACTTATAATATGGGACAAATATAAACATACATTTCATACTTCGCGCGCTCAGAGGTTCTCCCAGCCTTCTCGGCCTTTTCATCGATCCTAAACTTTGGCTTAGAGAGGGCAGTAGAACCTCTGGCACCCAGGGTAATCTCATTGGGAACACACCATCAGAAATCTGAAGAAGGGTAGTCCAAAATAAAAAATGAAAATCCTGGAACGCAAAATATCGAAGAAAAAACATGCCTTGCACAACCAAGGGGCAAACAAATGTGCATCTTGAGGAAGTCCTACATCCCCCATCCACATTTCTAATGGTGCTTCCCTTGGACATTGAAAACAATTTCTTTATGGGAGTACTCCTTCCTCTATAAAGATGGGACATACTAGGGGAAATGGCCCGAGTGAAAGCCCAGATGGGCTCTTGTTATTATTATTATTGCATGCGCACAGCTTCAATATTCATCCTGGCTGTGAATACAGACTTGGCAGACTAAATCAAAAATAAAACTGCGTATACCAATTTGTTGCCGTAATCAAAATATAACTTCCCTACATCCCTGACAATAGCCAGGACTAGCTTTACTCACCTTAACTGTCACACTCACTTCATAGCAACCAGATCTCACGCTGATTTGGACTGATGATCTCTGCTCGTTATGCCGTTTCGATAAATTTTCACTCGCCGTGGCAGATTTTCAGTTTTGCCCATTTCCACTAATTTTCGCTTCATTTCTTCTCTTTGTAACACGGTAGTAGTAGGAGAGGCACCGAATTAGCCGTTTTTTTAGGGCGCTATGCTAATTTTTAGGGCGCTATGCTAATTTTTATGGCGCTCTCATTAATTCAGATGACGTTCAGTCTTATTGTCTTATGTCATGCATAAATTAATTAGGGCGTACGGCCCTTTTTTAAGGCGCTATGCTAATTTTTAAGGCGCTCTAATGAATAAAGTGAGGCGCGCTCATGAATAAAGTGCAGTGAAGTGCAGCGCTCTCATGAATAAAGTGGAATCTCATAACTTAGAGGATTATCTATTATTTCTGTGAATGAGGTCATCGATCTATTCGGGCATGTTTGGGCAAAGCTTGAGCGGCTATAAAACCAGAACCTGTGTCTCTGAGTGAGTACAACCCAAAGTGTAAAACCAGAACCTGTGTCTCCGAGTCAGTACAACCCAAAGTATAAAACCAGAAAACTCCAACTACAAGATGACAAGGAAACCTATATCAGAAGACACTATTTGCATCGATGAAGTTGAAGTTGTCGAAAGAAACAGAGCATTTCACAGGATATCAAGTACAATACATTTGGTGTATGCTGCACTCTGTGAAAAACCAATCTACATTGTATGCCGAGAAAGAAAGACAATATGAAACAGATCACCCAAATCAAAGACAGCACGATTGCTTGATGTTATCCGAAGAGGAATCGTGGAATTTGTTCTACGATAATGCAAAAGAAAAAGTCAAACCAGACAAAGTGTGGGAGATTGTGAACGCTGTTTGCTACATGTTGAACATTGAAATTCATCGCTCATGGAAAGTTTACCTATATGAACTTTACAAGTTACCCTGGACCACAGTGTATCTCTTACATCTTCAGTTCAGTGACAACGGCTCTTGTATCATTGATCAAGTGCTTGAAGTAGTGAGACGTGAAATACATCCGCTGAATGACAATGAACACCACGGCTTTGGCTCAAGTTATTCTGTGTCTGTTCCAGAACAATTTTTTAGAAAAGATGAAGAGTTTATGCAGATAGATTCACTTTGTAGTGCGTTTTCTGAACAGTTACCTATGCAGATAGATTGACTTATGATAAACATCAAACTTATGGCAAAATGTAATCACCCTGGTCAAGCATACGCGTAATTATTGTAAGATTAGCTTCGAATGTTAAAATACGTCGGTGTTTACAGAACAGTGTAATAAAATCTTGTTGCAACAAATCAACTTGTTTAGTATGTCATTGAAAATAGAAAATTATTCTCTAAAACTGAACTATAATTACCATACGGATAAAAACAAACCACCAGATAAATTATACAAAGTTTATTCAATCTCAAAAACACCAATTTACAGTTCGTTTTCCTTATAGTCGCGGAGTTGATAACTTTCTTATTTCTCAGACTCACAATATCTAAACCCCTTTGTAGCGTAAATAGTAAGAACAAACTACTCGTCATAGGTCTATTTTCCTTTACAGTTAATAACTCATAAGATAATTGTATACAAAATCCGGTATGGTTCATTAGATTAACTCTGCTATTGTTCTTAGGGATTAGCGATAACTGAAGGGCCTATTGTTTTGAGGAAAACTCTTGAGATGCTAATTCTTCTCTAAAACTGAACTATAATTACCATACGAATAAAAACAAACCACCAGATAAATGAAACAAAGTTTATTCAATCTCAAAAACACCAATTTACAGTTCGTTTTCCTTATAGTCGCGGAGTTGATAACTTTCTTATTTCTCAGTTGTTGGGTTGATATAATGTACCGTGTTACAAGATTACACTGATTTACGTTACAAGAAGCGAAACTTCAAAAAATAAAGTTTTTATCAGTAAGCAGCTTTGTTTCGTTTATCTGGTGGTTTGTTTTTATTCTTTTGGTAATTATAGTTCAGTTTTAGAGAATAATTTTCTATTTTCAATGACATACTAAACAAGTTGATTTGTTGCAACAAGATTTTATTACACTGTTCTCTAAACACCGACGTATTTTAACATTCGAAGCTAATCTTACAATAATTACGCGTATGCTTGACCAGGGTGATTACATTTTGCCATAAGTTTGATGTTTATCATAAGTCAATCTATCTGCATAGGTAACTGTTCAGAAAACATTACAAAGTGAATCTATCTGCATAAACTATTCATCGTTTCTAAAAAAATGTTCTGGACCAGACACAGAATATCTTGAGCCAAAGCCGTGATGTTCATTGTCATTCAGTGTATGTATTTCACGTCTCACTACTTCAAGTAATTGATCGATGATACAAGAGCCGTTGTTACTGACCTGAAGATGTAGGTAAACTTTCCATGAGCGATGAATTTCAATGTTCAACATGTAGCAAACAGCGTTCACAATCTCCCACACTTTGTCTGGTTTGACTTTTTCTTTCGCATTATCGTAGAACAAATTCCACGATTCCTCTTCGGATAACATCAAGCAATCGTGCTGTCTTTGATTTGGGTGATCTGTTTCATATTGTCTTTCTTTCTCGGCATAGATTGTTTTCTCACAGAGTGCAACATACACCAAATGTATTGTACTTGATATCCTGTGAAATGCTCTGTTTCTTTCGACAACTTCAACTTCATCGATGCAAATAGTGTCTTCTGATATAGGTTTACTTGTCATCTTGTAGTTGGAGTTTTCTGGTTTTATACTTTGTGTTGTACTGACTCGGAGACACAGGTTCTGGTTTTACACTTTGGGTTGTACTCACTCAGAGACACAGGTTCTGGTTTTATAGCCGCTCAAGCTTTGCCCAAACATGCCCGAATAGATCGATGACCTCATTCACAGAAATAATAGATAATCCTCTGAGTTAATGAGATTCCACTTTATTCATGAGAGCGCCGCACTTTACCGCACTTTATTCATGAGCGCGCCTCACTTTATTCATGAGAGCGCATTAAAAATTAGCATAGCGCCTTAAAAAAGGGCCGTACGCCCTAATTAATTTATGCATGACCTAAGACAATAAGACTGAACGTCATCTGAATTAATGAGAGCGCCTTAAAAATTAGCATAGCGCCTTAAAAATTAGCATAGCGCCCTAAAAAAACCGCTAATTCGGTGTCTCTCCTACTACTCACGGTACGAGGTCTCAAAAGTGAAGACTGTTGCTTCAGCTTGAATTCTAGTGTGCAATGGAGTGTTTTTTCGGTATTTCTCTGTCTTTATAAAATCCATTCTGTTCTAGCGACGAATCTTTTAAGACCCGTACTGCTGAATTAACTACATACCTCCTTAAACGAGGCTATAACCGCTCCTTCCTTGCTAGATAAATACAACGCGCTGCCGATATTCCTCGCACTCTTACTTTACAAACGAAAGACGCACACAGTTCTAACCGTATCCCTTTTGTTATTACTTTTAATCTATCCCTTCCACACATCTCTAACATCATTAGAATACATTACAGCCTGCTGCTAGCTCTCTTCTAACCGCTGTAAGAAAGCCTTTCGACACTTGCCCCTGGTAGCCTTTAGACGTACCACCAACCTGCGTGACCTACTCGTTAAAGGTAAACTCCCTTCTAACTCGACTAATTCCCAGCGCCAGCTCCCACCTGGCTCGTTCCGTTGTAGGAAGAACTGCGCCACTTGCCCTTACATTTCTGATGGACTTACTAACTATACTTTCTTTGCCACCGGTGAAACGCGCTCTATCAAATTTAACCTGACCTGTAACACCAAAAATCTAATCTACATGATTCAATGTAACCGCTGCAATCTACAATATATAGGTGAGACTAAACAACGCTTAAAAGACAGATTTAACGAACACTGCTGGACGATAGCGGTCAGACTTTGATTGAATAGTTTTAATTTCTCTGGTATTCACTGATGAAATTATACTAAAACAATGAAATAAACTGTAATGAAATAAATAGTGAATAATTGTTAAATATTGCTCGCGTTGCGACTGCGATATCGGTCGTCTCATAATTTTTTCTATGATTAGGCTAAGTAACAGTGCTAATTCAACGACGTATAAATATATGGCAGGGGTAGAGCGCTTCCAAAGTTCTTGTCTTCATCATGACAACTTTGAAACTGTCTTCCCAATACTCACGCCGACGGTTGAATCACCGTAGCGACCACATTGGCCGTCCGTCGTCGTAGTAGTTTCTTGACGCCGTCCTGAATGTAGGTGTTCTTGTTATATGTCACGATAGGCCGCACAGTAGCGCAACTTAGTAGCGACAGGATCGAAAACGGAGCCAACATGTGATCCACTTTGTATCCTAGCATAGCCGAGAACAGGGGGGCTAAGATTCTAGGTACATAAGCAATCACCAGGGTTGCCAGTAGGTATACTATGGATATGGCGATTTTGCGCTCGATGGCTAAGTTGCGTGTTGTCATGCTCCCACCCGAGCCTTGAAACTGATCGGCGACCGCTCCGCTGTGTTTCCTATATGCTCGGAAAACCAGGCACTGGAAGACCAGGATCAGGAGTGCGAAAACGCCACCCATGGTGCTGTTGAGAACGCTCCTAATGTCCCATGATGCATGACTGTAGATGATGACGTCGATGATAACTAGCAGCCAGAATATGATGATTACCTTAATAACACGCTCCAGGGTCACGATTGAACGGTAGGCCAACGCTTTAGACACACACAGGTAGCAGTCAATACTCATCAACACCAGACTACCAATGGACGACGTAAAACAAAGCTGGTACGCCACATGATATGCGCCGAGTAGTGGAAGTCTGGACACACATCCACCTCCAGTTTGAATCTTGACAATAATGGCCCATATGGTATGACACTGACTAAACCCCCAGCATAAGTCCGAGAGAGCCAGGATACAGATTAACAAGAGGCGTGGCTTTATATGGGTCACTTTTTTCAGGACACTGACTATAATGGCCGCGTTAGTGACCACGCAGATGACCGTGAGTACGATGATGAATGGGAGACTCACTGCGGCTGTGTGGTATCTGAAGGAGCGCTGAAACTCCAGCGAGAGTCCCACTGGGACGAAACAGCGTCCTAGCTTGGGTACTGCAGGTGAGTTGAGAGTGACATTGGCAATAATCATGGATGTGTTGTTTGGTGCCGCCATAATTTGCTGTGTGGTGTTATTGTTGTTCTGTTCAAAGAAGAAAGAAAAAAAAATGTTTTCCTTTTAAGCCGATGACACGGGTTAAACATTTGTTGCTAGCATTGTTCAACATTTTTTGGCTCCAAATGTTGAACCATGTCATATGTTGAATGTTGAAAGAAGCGAGTCAACATGTTGAACGATGTTGTAACTTGTTCAATGGAATAGAGCATGCCTGTCTATTTCCTGCAACATCGTTCAACATGTTCACTCTCTTCTTTCAACATTCAACATTGTATGATAGACGGTTCAACATTTGTTGGCAACCAATATTTCAAATGTGGCCAACAAATGTTGTACCGTGCATCATCGGCTTTATAGTTCATCATTCATACTGTAGACCACTTTATTTCATAAAGAGCCTTATAATTAAAATTAACATCTCACTCCCTTTTACACTGAGATACAGGTAGCCATTATGGTATCTTCCAAGCAGTCGCTTATGTTTAGTATTCAACGAATTCCAAGGTCGAATTGGAAGTTAGCATGTTGTTTTTGTGGACCGAGGAAAACCGAAGAACCCGGAAAAACCATCGGATCAAAGGTGAGATACCAATAAACTGAACCCCATATGGTGCCGCGTCCGGGAATCGAAACTGGGCCACAGAGGTGAGATGCGAAGCACTTAACCACTGCGCCACCCCAGCTGAAAAAAACCAGTTATACTAAAACAAACATATTTGGTGGAATCATGCACGTTTTGACTGATGTTTCCGATTCTTGATAACTGAACCAACGAGGAAGCATGTGGCATAATCCTCAGCTAGCCTTCTTTGTGTAAAATTGTAAAATCAGTTAAATCATAGTTAATAGAGTGGAATGGTTATGAAACCCAGCGAACTTCTTTGTTATATGTCTTTGTTAGCTTTTTTCAACCGTGACCCTGCACAAAACACAATAGAAATTCCAATGTGTTAATCAATCAGCCAATAGAAACGTGTGAGTTCAGTCGTTCAGGGGACGCTAATGAACTATGACCCTGCACAATCTTTTGTCTTGCCCCCTTCCAACATAAATCGCAGCGCCTTTGTTAGCCCCTTTGAAGTTTTCCGGGTTTCATAACCATTCCACTCTATTAACTATGGTTAAATGCACGAAATCGCTTAAATCCATGCGTGCAAAAAGAAATTTGGCGCGAGAGGAAAGGAGTCATATATCACAGCTAACAGAGTCATCTTTTCGGATTAAATAAAAGAATCTCAAATACAATCCAGCCGGCCACTATTTTATGCACTTTTATAGTGATATATGTATTCCGGAAGGCGTAGATTATGTAATATATGACATTATGTGAAATTTTATTTATGATAAACAGTTCATATGTTTCTAGATACATAATTTTTAACTTTTTCTTAAATTTCTTTATAGAAATCACGCTCCACGCTTTAATTCATTCTAAACTCTAAAGCCTTTGTATTTAATATTGAACAGTCCATAATTCGTTCTAGAACGTGAAAGATAATAGGAATATGTTGATGCTAGCCTGGTATTGCAAAGGCTGGTTTTCATTAGCGACATAAGTACAAGTAACATGCGCAGACGCAGTGCCGTATTTATCATTAGCCTTACTTTTTCTACTTACAGGTGTGAGATAAGAACAAGTGCCGCTAATAATTAATGCACTAGTGAGTGGAAATGTATTAGGTACTACTTAAGGAGAATGATGTTTACATGATACCGGGATCCAGTTTCATTCCAGAATGCGTTCAGCCCGGTTCCCATTTGTAGCTTTTTATTATTGCAATAATGTTTACATGATATCGGTACGAAATGTCATAACGGACGAGTCATTCCAGAATAACTTTAATTCGCCTGTCTTGTACCGGATCGAAAGTTTCATTCCGAAATGAAACTCGAACCGATATCATGCAAACACTCCAAAGAATACCATGCTTTCTAACTCGTGGATGCGCGCAAGCGCAGGAACGAGTTATCGGGATGGTTGGGGAAATTGTGTCACTCACTCGCTCACTCACTCACTAAGATGTTAGCAGAATGGAATGCTTGGAATGTCAATTAATAATAGTAATCGATATTTAATTTAATTAATAATTGAAGTTCGATCGATGTGCAATATTAATTGCTGTTAGAATTGACGTTGATCAAGTCCTCGTCATAGAGGCAAAACGTGCACCTGAGAGTGGGGTTGTGTGGTCCCATACTTCCCCGGTACTATCAGACTATCGATTGAACATTCTAGGTATTTATTTATAATCAAACATGGTTTTAATTTTTTGGGTGGTTTATAAAACTTAATGCCGTAATGTGCGGTTGTTTAACATTAAAATTACATATCTAGATCGATTGTTTGTTGTTACATGATACAAGCGAGCAAACGAGGGACATATTCCTAATGAGTAAATTAATTAGGTAATAAGTACGGTGCGTATACGAGTCTACCTCGATCCAGAATCAAGTAACTGATCACGAGTCAAGTTCGAGTCAAGCACCAAGGAGTTAAGTATCCCAATAATTGTTGCTAATTTGGTTTTTGTTTATTCTTTTAACAGTTATCTCATGGCCAAAGTTGTTGACAATGCGATGACGCAAAACGTGATCAATAAGATCACTAAGAGGACATAACACGCTAAACTATCGTTAAATTTGTTAAATATACAAAGGCGGCTCGTCAAATAAATAGGCAAACCCAGATAAGAGGAGGGGAGGGGCGAAGGTCAGTTAACTATTAACATTTAGGGCGCTTGTAAGTTGACAGTTATCCACCAAGAATTCGCATTATTTTGTTGAATGTCAAAGCTGGATCTCCAATTTGCCACTGAGCTGTCAGTAAACTCACAATTGTCAGTTCTCAGTTACTTGTCAGTTGTCAGTTCAAATTTAAGGTGTTTGTCAGTTGTCAGTTAACCCTCACATAATTATAAATGTGAAACTCAGGGGCATGGCGAAAAGTCTTGGTCAGGGTCGGCCAGAGGTTTTGGGTATGCTGTATGGTATTCAAGGTTTTTCTTAATTGAGTATGGCCAAGAGACCATCACCTATGGTCCCCTGGATGCCGGTATATTATTGAACTATAAAACAATTGTCAAAAGAAGACTTCCATGTTCAGTTAGGTTATTTTAAACAATGAGAAACCAAACAGCCAGGAGCTGTGGTGAAATTATTGGTAGGACAGAGAACTTGACGCGTTACCATGCAGTTAGGGGCCCCGAAATATATTGTCTTAGGAGCCTCAGAAAAATTGGGATATCAACAATTCATCCAGAATCAGAAACTGTCTTCGAAATATCACCTGCTTCATAAATTGTGCACCCCCTCTAACGTATACTTCTTTGAATGATGCCCCCTTTCGCATGGTTGAAATCAGTAATGACCGGTCACTAGAAAGAAAACCAATGTACGATACATTACAGCAATCAAAAGTTGAGAAACTAAACAGCCAGGAGCTGTGGTGAAATTATTGGTGGGATAGAGAACCTGACGCGTTACCAGTTAGCGGCCGCGAAATTATTGGTGGGACAGAGAACTTGACGCTTTACAAGTTAGGGTTCCCGAAAAATATTGTCCTGAGAGTGGGGGTTGTGTGGTCCCATACTTCCGGTACTATCACAGGCAGCCCAAGCTCTGTATTTGCACTGTGTGACTATTATTTCACAAAATTATCAGATAAAGAAAGTAAACTTACCTTAAGAGTTTGTTGTTGTCCTGTTGTTTCTCTCACTTTGGCGTTTTCTCTCTTCTCTGTCTAAAAGAAAGGAAAGGCTGCACACTCAAATTCAAACCACGAGGCACTTGAGGCTGATTTTTCGCACGCTAACCCATCCGATAGGCGTAATTTCCTCCGTCAGGTGAAAGGTAGATAGTTTTTCTTACCCCAGAAGTTTACAGACTTGAGAAATCATTATCCTAACTCTTCCAAATGAACTAATTTCTTTGAAAAAGCCCTCTCATTCTTCGTCAGAAACTACGTGTTTGCTGCTATTCGGCCATGACCGTGGCAAAATTCCTCTTTCCGGCAGAGGGACAGTCAATAAACTGCCAGATACGTTACTCTCTCTCCCCACGGGGTCTAACGTGCCGCCTATTGTACTGAGTAACCAATCGCGTGGCTACAATTTCAAACAAGTTGACAACGCTTGACGACGGCTAGTTCCCAAAGATCACGGGCTCAGAACTTATACATTATATACCTTATTTTGAAACTTGTCTACTAGTGAATCGGCTCTATGGTAAAGCGGTTTAGAGCGCGCGCCTCGAATCCTACGATTAGGAGTTCGATTCCACACAAGCCAGTAACATAAAAAATAAAAAAATTCTCCTTTCTCAGTTTTATTTTATCTTTTCCTCTATTTTAAGCTATTAGAGCCGCCTTCCACACTAAAACTTTGTTTTGCATTGGCTCTCAAGCTCCAACACGGTCATGCAATGATATAAAATCCTGTGAAAGTATCGAACACTACAGTTTTAATAGATTAACGTACTTTGTATGCTATCATTTTAATCAAAAAAATACCTTAAAATAGAGGAAAAGATAAAATAAAACTGAGAAAGTATTTTTTTTTTTATGTTACTGGCTTGTGTGGATCGAACTCCTAATCGTTGGATTCGAGGCGCGCGCTCTAAACCGCTTTACCATAGAGCCGATTCACTTGTAGCCGGAAAGAGGAATTTTGCCACGGTCATGACCGAATAGCAGCAAACACGTAGTTTCTGACGAAGAATGAGAGGGCTTTTTCAAAGAAATGAGTTCATTTGGAAGAGTTAGGATAATGATTTCTCAAGTCTGTAAACTTCTGGGGTAAGAAAAACTATCTACCTTTCACCTGACGGAGGAAATTACGCCTATCGGATGGGTTTTCGTGCGAAAAATCGGCCACAAGTGCCTCGTGGTTTGAATTTGAGTGTGCAGCCTTTCCTTTCTTTTAGACAGAGAAGAGAGAAAAACCCAAAGTGAGAGAAATGCCCCATAACCGCCATTTCTAGACCCCAGAGAAACAACAGGACAACAACAAACTCTTAAGGTAAGTTTATGTTCTTTATCTGAGAATTTTGTGAAATAATAGTCACACAGTGCAAATACAGAGCTTGGGCTGCCTGTGGTACTATCAGACTATCGGTTGAGCACTCTACGTATTTATTCAATCGTTCGTTGTTCTGATGCTATAAAATCGGCATTGACAAATCAAACATGGTTTTCATTTTTTGGGGGCGTTTATAAAAAGTTAATGCCGTATTGTTGTTTAGCATCATAATTACGTGCTATACGATAATTAATTATCAACATTTCCCCGGAATTCACCTAGCAAAGCAACCAGAAATTTTATCAACAAGACATTTAAACGACTAACAGGTCCCTTTCCTATATGACACCATTGACGTAAGCCCCTCCTCCGCGCAAGCAAACCACGGTAAGTAATTAGCATAATTGCTATAAATATAAACATACTAACATTATATTGCAATTACAGCGATAGATAGATTGCCTTTATTTAAACACGATTATAATTAAAGCACAAGGCTTATGGGGTCGTGTGTCTACTACTAAGAATAATATAACTGTACATCTATTTACAATACTAAAAATTACTAAGAATACTTACAAATGTAATAACTGTAATAAGTAAATAAACTTCAAATTACTAAATTGAACTTACTAATAAATAATGATGCTAAGAGTACTACAGAGCTGCTAAAATGTTTTTCTAAAGTACAATACATTCACACTAGGCCTCAGGTAATGAGTGGACTCACAAGTAAATGAAGTCATCACTCTTAAATCTAGTAGAAGAGGCAGATGTAGTGTTAAACTTGAACTGCTGAAACACCGCTAATTCATTTAAACGACACTCAAGATCCTTATGTCCTGCATATACTATTGACTGATCACTAGAAATAACACTATTCCATAAAACTGATCCACTATTAATACTGAACTGAATGTTGAAGGAACTTAGTATTAAAACGCGGTATTTCAAGGGAATCCGCTACTCTTAGATTATAACGGCTAGCTATAGTCCTCTTAACTAATATCTGATCGCATAAAAAATCTGGCAACCTAGCGTGGAATGCCTTGTGCATTGTCTTAAACAATACAAGCTTATGATAAATACCGAGTGAATACCAACTGGCAAGCTTCAGACCATCTGCGGAAGATGTGTCTCTGGGGAGATTGTATATTATTTTTGCGGCTCTACTATGAAGCTTCTCAAGTGATGTAATATTATCCGAATTATAACAACTCCCCCACAACACCATGCCATAGTTCACCGAAGGCAGTACAACTGAGAAATAGAGTTTCTCTAGTACATGTTTTGGCAGAAATCTAGATCTTTTCAGTAGCCCTAATTTATTAGAATAACTATTTTTCAGTTCTACGGTATGTGGGATCCAACTTAAGTTATTATCAACCGTCATGCCTAATAGTCGGGATTTCTTAACCCACTTAATTTGAGAGTTCCCTATTCTCACGGGTGCAATCGGTCCCATAGTATAACTAGAACGCATGATCAGCATAGCCTCGCACTTGTTTGGGTGTGGCGTAAGCCTGTTATTGAGGCACCAGACGTACAGTTCCTGAAGAGCTTCATTTAACTGAGCAACCGCCTGGTCAGCGTCAGTAGTATAGGAGGGATGGAATTAGCCTCCTTTTTAAGGCGCTATGCTAATTTTTAAGGCGCTATGCTAATTTTTAAGGCGCTCTCGTTAATTCAATGACGTCACGGTTCTATTGTCTTAGACTCATGAATAAAATGCGGCGCGCTCATGAATAAAGTGGTGCGTTCATGAATAAAATGCGGCGCTCTCATGAATAAAATGCGGCGCTCTCATGAATAAAATGCGGCGCGCTCATGAATATCTATTGTTCCTTTGGATGAGGTCATCGATCTATTCGGGCATGTTTGGGCAAAGCCTATTGTTTGGAGCAGCTATAAAACCAGGAGCAATCGGCCCTGAATACATTCGAAGTTGAATGAAAAAAGTAATAAATATCTCGCAATATCTAAACCCCTTTGTAGCGTAAATAGTAAGAACAAACTACTCGTGATAGGCTTTAAACTGTCTTTATTATTTTCCTTTACAGTTAATAACTCATAAGATAATTGTATACAAAATCCACTGTGAGAAATTTTGCTATTGTCCTTAGGGATTAACGATAACTGAAGAGCCTATTGTGATGCAAATTATTCTCTAAAACTGAACTATAATTACCATACGAATATAAACAAACCACCAGATAATTAAACAAAGTTTATTCAATCTCAAAAACACCAATTTTAAAAACAGTTCGTTTTCCTTATCCTCGCGTAGTTGATAACTTTCTTATTTCTCAGTTCTTGGGTTGATATAATGTACCGTGTTACAAGATTACACTGATTTATGTTTCATTGATTTTTTTTTGTTGACAAATGCTACAGACAGTTGTGTTTTTACCGAGGAGAGGAAAATTAATGACCAAGGTAGTCTAGTCTAAAAACTATACTTCAGCTATCATTTTCTAGTCTAGTCTAGAAATTTGAACCTAGGTAGTCTAGTCTAAAATGTCGTTCTAGACTACAAATATCTAGTCTAGAAACTAACAACACTCAATAAAACATACCTCGCCATATCTAAACCCCTTTGTAGCGTAAATAGTAAAAAACAAAACTACTCGTGATAGGCTCTAAACTGTCTTTATTATTTTCCTTTACAGTTAATAACTCATAAGATAATTGTATACAAAATCCACTGTGACTCATAAGAGCAACTTTGCTATTGTTCTTAGTGATTAGCGATAACTGAAGAGCCTATTGTTTTGAGGAAAACTCTTGTGATGCAAATTCTTCTCTAAAACTGAACTATAATTACCATAATCAACAAAACAAACTATGATTTGTTTCTTGTTGACAAATTAAATGCTGCTTACTGATTGCTTATATTTAAACGATGACAAGAGGAAGAATATTTTTAAAGACATTTATTAATAGAAATCGACTTAATAAAACTTATTTCTAAAAGGTACAAATGTATTATTCATCGCGGAATCACTCTGTTCCGGAATAGGTTGTTTTTGGAATTGTTTATTCAACAAGAATTTTCGGCCTCGGTCGCTTCTTGCCATCCATAATCTTCCGTGTTCATCAAGTTTTGTTTTGTTTCCAAGATTTTTTGGAAATCAGGATCTTTTCTTAAGCTGTGAATCCATTTCATATCTTCGAACAACACTTCTCTTAGGTCTTTTCTATAGGTCGGAACCAAAGCGTTACTGGCTTTGATTTCAGCAACTTCATGACTATCCCCATCGTGTTCATACTTTTGAACCAACGCTTCCCAATCTTCCTGGTGCCGTTCTTTAGCTTTGTTACGAATTCTTTCCCAAACATCCTCTTCTCCGTCATAACTATCATCAGTGGAGTCCGTGCTCTCCTGAGAATCAGAGCTTTGATGAGAATCTTCAGTCATTTCATCAACTGAGTTGGAACGATTAGCAGCCATCGTTTATATCTTTACTCTTCAAGGATCGGGAGTATAATGTTAGACCCTTAAAAGTTTCCAACTTTATAGAAAACAAATTGGCGTGGTCACTACGTTTAACAAATGTCGATTAGCTGATTTAGCTAAGGTCTCTCAGTTAGATCAACATTATAAGTAGGATTCCTAACCAACATATCTTCCATTATCAACAACTGGATTTACATTCATCGACAAAAACTTTCTTTTTTTAAGTTTTGCTTCTTGTAAATATGGTTTTCGTTCTTGAGTTGATAACCTATGGACTTGTACCAAGTGGTTGGATAATTTAACAAGATACTTTGATCCACAATTAGGTACAGGGCAGTTTTTCAAAGTCAGATTTTCCATGTTCACTCGTTGAAAGTTAGTATCAAATAGCACAAATCTACTTGATCGTCCCTTTTGTCGCCTTTCGTCCCTTTTGTCTCCTTTTGTCCCGCTTTTAATAATAATAAACGATAAACGATAAACGATAAACGGAGATACCTATATCCGAATGTGAACACGTCTCTTGTCAGTAGGCCCTTTCGTCCCTTTTGTCTCCTTTTGTCCCGCTTTTTTTCGTTTTGAAATAAAAAAAGAGACATAAAAAAAGAAAAAAGCCGGACAAAAGGAGACAAAAGGGACGAAAGGGATAAACGGAGATACCTATATCCGAATGTGAACACGTCTCTTGTCAGCTGACAAGAGACGTGTCCACGTTCGGATCTAGTTATCTCCGTTCATCCTTTTCGTCCCTTTTGTCGCCTCTCGTCCCGCTTTCTTCTTTTTTTATATCCCTCTTTTTTTTATTTCAAAAAGAAAAAAGCGGATGAAAGGAGATAAAAGGGACGATCAAGTAGATTTGTGCTATTTGATACTAACTTTCAACGAGTGAACATGGACAATCAGACTTTGAAAAACTGCCCTGTACGTAATTGTGGATCAAAGTATCTTGTTAAATTATCCAACCACTTGGCACAAGTCCATAGGTTATCAACTCAAGAACGTAAACCATATTTACAAGAAGCGAAACTTCAAAAAATAAAGTTTTTATCAGTAAGCAGCATTTGTCAAAAAGAAAAAGATCAATGAAACGTAAATCAGTGTAATCTTGTAACACGGTACATTATATCAACCCAAGAACTGAGAAATAAGAAAGTTATCAACTCCACGAGGATAAGGAAAACGAACTGTTTTTAAAATTGGTGTTTTTGAGATTGAATAAACTTTGTTTAATTATCTAGTGGTTTGTTTATATTCGTATGGTAATTATAGTTCAGTTTTAGAGAAAAATTTGCATCACAATAGGCTCTTCAGTTATCGTTAATCCCTAAGGACAATAGCAACATTTCTCACAGTGGATTTTGTATACAATTATCTTATGAGTTATTAACTGTAAAGGAAAATAATAAAGACAGTTTAGAGCCTATCACGAGTAGTTTGTTCTTACTATTTACGCTACAAAGGGGTTTAGATATTTATTACTTTTTTCATTCAACTTCGAATGTATTCAGGGCCGATTGCTCCTGGTTTTATAGCTGCTCCAAACAATAGGCTTTGCCCAAACATGCCCGAATAGATCGATGACCTCATCCAAAGGAACAATAGATATTCATGAGCGCGCCGCATTTTATTCATGAGAGCGCCGCATTTTATTCATGAGAGCGCCGCATTTTATTCATGAACGCACCACTTTATTCATGAGCGCGCCGCATTTTATTCATGAGTCTAAGACAATAGAACCGTGACGTCATTGAATTAACGAGAGCGCCTTAAAAATTAGCATAGCGCCTTAAAAATTAGCATAGCGCCTTAAAAGGAGGCTAATTCCATCCCTCCTATGCTACTAGCGTCCTTATTAATAGAGTAAACCGTGTTGTCGTCGGCGTACATGTAGACCTGGCCAGAAGTGACGGAAGAAGGAAGGTCGTTAGTAAATAAGGTGAATAAGGTCGGTCCTAGGACCGAACTGTGAGGAATACCGAAAGCCACTGGTAATACACCTGACTTAACTCCATTGACGACTGTGTATTGGCGCCTGTCTTGAAGGTAGTTCTTTATCCATTTCAATAGCGTGCCGTTAACGCCAAAGTCCAGATGTAATTTCGCCTCGAGCACATCATGATCAACACTGTCAAATGTTTACTTAAAATCGATGAAAGCCACAGCAACGGCATTACCCGAATCCACAGCTCTCCTCCACACTTCCATTAAATTCATCAGCAATAGTTCCGTTGAATAGCCCGGCTTGTACGCCTATTGCCTATCAGAGACCATCATATTTTTCCTGAACACGTGATCAACAAGCCTGTCGTTGACCTCGGACTCCAAAATCTTGCTTGGTAGACTTAGTAACGATACTGGCCTGTAGTTACCTCTCTCGGTTTCATCCTCCTTCTAGAAGATGGGAGCGACCCTGGCCACTTTCCACGCAGAGAACACTGTAGCCCTCTCGATACTGTATTGGTATAAACTTACCAACGCTGGTGCGATTGCATCTCCCGCCAATCTCAAAAGCTTCGATTGGATATTATCAGGTCCTGATGATTTTTTCACCTTAAGTGTTCTAAGTTTATGTCGAATAACGTTGGCGTTTACCTTAAAATCGAAGTGGTTGTACTTATCACATTTTAAGCATTGTTTCCTGTAAGTTGGGCAGTTCTGTCCAGGACTGTGTGTGCCGTCTTCCCACAGGAGTCACATGTTTTCTCGTCTCTCCTTACCTCCTGTTTACTATCTTGCTTTCCATGTTGTTGGTGTTGTGGTCTCCCTGGTAGTCCCATTGGTCTTCCACCGCCTCTTCTGTTGCCCCTTCGGCTCCTGCGTGATTGTTGGTGTACCCTTGCTACCTTCATGTCTTTGACTTGCTGGCTAATATCATCCCGCTGGCTGGCCTCTTCAATGCACTGGTCTAAATTCCATCTCTTCTGTATGCACTTCTTTATCAGATCATTGTCTTTGATGGTTTGTGTTAGGTGTTCCAGTATTCTGTCACTGACTTGGTCTGCGAACTCAAACTCTTTCGCCTTCTCTCGCATCCGAGCTGTGCAGCTTATTTAAAACGACTGGTAAAAGAATGGCTGACGGAGGTAAAACAATTCTGATAAAACCTTGCGAATATCTATAACCCTTAAAAACGATCTCCCACTTTTAAAATAATTTGGTACGTGACAAACAAAACACACATCAACAACTAAGCCAAATTTAAAGACAAACCTAGGGCACTTGTCCGCCAGACCGAGAGAAAAGTTCTAAGGCAGGTAAAAAGCGTTACTTCTATTTTTCCTTGTCGAAAAAAATTAGGTCAAAATGCAAAGCTCCACAAATAATGCCATTTACATGTAGTTGTCACTTCATGCCCCAGGAATGGTATTCATCAACATTTACCCATTTAATTTACGTTGTGTTTGCAGATAAAGTTCAAAATGCAGGCGCCTGTGGGCATTTTCCGGTGCAGTCAATTATTGTTTTCGATCGCTGGGTACTTTTTCAAGCGAGTGTAGCGACCGTAACGATCATGATCAATGTGAAAAATCCGGGCTTCATTGTCGCCGACGAACACGTACTGTCAAATAAGTTATGATTGGAGGTGAGAGTTATAGTGAAGAATGCAACTTAAAAGAGCAACACATTGAATAAGTTACTATTTGTTATGAAATGTTATAAGAGTTAGACTTTTTGTCAAATTTCGAAAAGACAGCAAAAAACGTTGCAAAATGGTCGAGCTACTTTTCATTGGAACAAGGCAAGGTGACTAAACATTAGGGTCTTGAAAATCAGTAAATGCCGAATAAACGACGGAAACACAATATGTACAAATCAAAGTTAATTTACCTGGTCAATGGGACGGCATGAGAGGATTCGCTTCTTGCTTCGTTAGGTATGTTGACTCAATGCATCATGATCAACGAGTCTCAGATATCAGCTCGATCAGCTTAGTTTTAACACTGATCTGGGAGAGTTAGCGAGGAACTACCTTAAAGTAGCGAAATCATTGTTCTCACGCTGCCTTTCAAATAGAACGTAAAACGTAGAAGCCAGTATTATTCTAGAGAGTAGTACCATCGATGTCTCAATGTATGCTTCGTTTTTATGTAGAAGTTCAATAATTCCAGGCTATTGTGTCGTATCTTGATCAGCCTCTATGGTTGTTTCAGGTCCGGCCGCTATTAAACATATATAATCAGTCTTTTAAATTGAATTTTCTGGACAGACCTCGAGTGTATCCATATGTTTAATGCACGTACGAGATATCAGCAATATTAGAAAGAGAAATCTTCCAACAGTAGAGAACAGCCGGTATACAAGAGAATTTATACTGTAAGAGATTTTCAATTCCGTTCGTTCTAATAAAATGAGAGCGTATCTGATTTTGTTTTCGGCACCACGAATTTTTCGTTAAATACTGAACACAAGCTATATGTTCTAATAAGATTTTCTCAGGTTTATTTAGAAACTTCAAATCATATTCACCTCCTTGTAAACCGTATATGTAATCGTCTGGCTTTTGGTGCAATTAATGCATCAATTGTGCATACCCGTCTAAGAATAAAAAACTCGCTACTGAATTTCGACTTATTTATAAGAAACTGCATCTCCTCTCCATGTTGTTTTTGTGGATTTTCCAATTAAACATCAATGCATTTTTTTCTTTTACTGTCCCATGTATGCTGCCCAATGATCCAAACTCCTTACCTCTGTTGCACTTTTTTATTAGTAATTGGCAAACTTGCACGGACAAATTTAAGTTAAGAACTTTACTGTTTGGAGACTCCAGCTTATCACTAGCACAAAATGAATGTATTTTTATGGAAGTCCAAATCTTTCTAATGGAGTCAAATCGTTTTTTTCTGATTTGTCCTTGCAACTCGCCTTCTGTTTTGTCATTTTCTAGCCTATTAATCTTTTCGTGTTGTTGCAATTTAAATTTAAATCTTGTAATGATCATGTATGTAATTATTTGTAAATAAATGTAGTGTAAGCTCCCTAGATGAGCTCCTGCTCCTGGAGCAAACACAAAGAATATATATGCTTAAATAAAAATAAATAAAATAGAAAAACAATTAATGATAAATAGCGTGAGTGATGTTTTAAAACTTCATAAGAATTGCCTGAACCGGCAGGTTAAGTGAAATTTTGAAATAAAAAAAATATCCTTTTTATAGCCTCCCCAGGAACTTATTCAGGAAGTAGAAATGGTTGAAGTGCATCAAGAGTTACAGTGCGTATAAATGATCGGTTTCGGTTGAAAGTTTGCCGACGTTAAGTGTTTAAAATGCCGTTAGAAGCTATTTCTAAAAGATACATTGTGTCACAAATCAAATACATTTTGTCACTTTATCAGTGAAAATCGAGGAAGATTATGAAAAGTTCTGGACTAGATAGGAAGACGAATGCGTGGCTACACTATTCATTTATAATCTTCTGTCGCCAACGTCTCCCAAAGACCTTTTCTTTTATACGATAAATAGTATATTATCTGTATTAAACGGGCACCGTTATAATCTAGTTTTACTACATAACAGTAGTAAAGAAAACTACTGCAGGAGGCAATACGTTTTCTAAATCGTTGATACGCGCAGCCTAGTAACGAGTTATTGGGATGGGCCGAACTCACTCGAGTGCTGACAATAAAAATGACGTCAGTCGCAAGCGGTGGTAGCAATTCCAGGTTTGTGTAAACTTCAAATGGCTGTTAACCTTTACCCAAGAAGCAAGAAAATGAGGATTTTACAATCATTTCCTCACTAGGAGAAGTTAATCTGTGAGCCAACTTTCCTTGTATGCTGCCATTTGTCAAAGTTTGAGTTTGCTCGGATGAATAAAATCATTAAATATTAAATATTCATTTAATACTCCCTGTTAGAAGCGTTTTAGTTCACATTTTAATGGATCACGGGAAATAGAATAAGCGTTATTAATAAGCTTCTTCTTTAGCAGAGGCACGGAATGCCGGGTTTTTCCCATCAGTTTAGTAAATGGTGCCTGTTGTAGAGCTGATAAAAGTCTGTGGTTTTCAATGCAAGTAGTTTGCATCGTTTTAATTTTTTATTGAATTCCTCCACAAAGCGAACGGGTTATTTTCTGGTATATAATATAGTCCCGTCGTGTTAGTTATTCCGAAGCAGATGAGGTGCTTTTGGCGATAAACGTTGTAAGACGGCCGCCATTAGCTTTTAGTTAGTCCATCTATGAATCACGAGTCCGATAAAATGAATAGGAAATCAGTGCACAATCATTAATATACGCTCTTTATATAT
The DNA here is from genome assembly GCA_030867875.1 of Actinernus sp. WN-2022. Taxonomy (NCBI): domain Eukaryota; kingdom Metazoa; phylum Cnidaria; class Anthozoa; order Actiniaria; family Actinernidae; genus Actinernus; species Actinernus sp. WN-2022. Next base: position 102,052,850 of record JAOWCC010001634.1, read on the forward strand.
AACTCGGGATCGATGTTTTTCACTTATATAGTCATTAAATGGCAGAGGCAAAAACAATTCTGATAAAACCTTGCGAAAATCTATTATTAATAGCCCCACAAACACGGTCTCCCATTTTTTAAATAATCTGTTATGTGATAAACAAAACACCATTAACAAAACAACTAAGCCAAATTTCAAGGCATAGGTCCCTTAACCGCAAGACGGAGGGCAACGTTTACTAACCAGGCCGGTAAATAACGTGTTTTTTATATTTTTGCCCCGACGAATAAAATACGGTCAAAATGCAAAGCTCCACAAATAACAGAAGCCATTTAGTTGTCATGCCCCAAGTATGGAAATTCATCAACATTTAACCTTTTTACGTTGTTTCTGCAGATAAAGTTCGATATACAGGCGCCTGGGGGCATTTTCCGGTGCAGTCAATTATTGTTTTCGATCGCTGGGTACTTTTTCAAGCGATTGTAGCGACCGTAACGATCCTGTGGAAAATCCGGGCGTCATTGTCGCCGACGAACACGTACTGTCAAATAAGTTATGATTAGAGGTGAGAGTTATAGTGAAGAATGCTACTTAAAAGAGCAAAACATTGAATAAGTTACTATTTGTTATGAAAAGTTATAAGAGTTAGACTTTTTGTCAAATTTCGAAAAGACACTGAGCTAAAAACTTTGCAAATGGTCGAGTTACTTTTCATTGGGACAAGGCAAGGTGACTAAACATTAGGGTCTTGAAAATCAGTAAATGCGGAATAATCGACGGAAACACAATATGTACAAATCAAAGTTAATTTACCTGGTCAATGGAACGGCATGAGAGGAATCGCTTCTTGCTTCGTTAGGTATGTTGACTCAATGCATCATGATCAACGAGTCTCAGATATCAGCTCGATCAGCTTAGTTTTAACACTGATCTGGGAGAGTTAGCGAGGAACTACCTTAAAGTAGCGAAATCATTGTTCTCACGCCGCCTTTCAAATAGAACATAAAACGTAGAAGCCAGTAATATTCTAGAGAGTAGTACCATTGATGTCTCAATGTATGGTTCGTTTTTAAGTAGAAGTTCAACAATTCCAGGCTATTGTGTCGTATCTTGATCAGCCACCTAGATGAAAGAAGAGCTAAATATAAAGCGGTTGTCATGCATAATATTAGAAATGATTGCGCACCAGCCAGTCTTGCCGAGTTGTTTAACACACTTGGAAGCTTAACGCACTATAATCTACGAGGGTGCGACAACAAACTTTGCCAGTTCCTAAACAAAAACTGAATGTATGAAAAAGAGTTTCTCATACAACGGTGCAAAGTTATGGAATACGCTTCCAGCTGGATGACGCGAAATGAAATCTCTTCCTTCCTTTAAGAAAGAAATTGCGACTACCACTCTTCTTGATTGTAAATAAATACAGGTAGCTTTCATTAGCTAGTAGTTCCAAAAATTAATTATAAAGGCTTATAATTTTTATTATGATATAATTTGGATTAGTATTTAGCATTTAGGGGTTTATATTCTTAGAGTTTTCTTATTGAGTATTTTGAATATTTTGAGTCTAGATTTAATTTATTGTATTACTTAATTACACGGCATCTATGGAGATCAGCGTGAAGCTGTTAAAATTATAAAGATGATGATGATGAGCCTCTGTGGTTGTTTCAGGTCCGGCCGCTATTAAACATAATCAGTCTTTTAAGTTGAATTTTCTGGACAGACCTCGAGTGTATCCATATGTTTACTGCGCGTATGAGATATGAGCAATATTAAAAAGAGAAACCTCCCAACAGTAGAAAAAGCGGGTATACAAGAGAATGTATACTGTAAGAGATTTTCAATTCCGTTCGTTGTAATAAAATGAGAGGGTATCTGATTTTGTTTTCGGCACCGCGAATTTTTCGTTAAATGCTGAACACAAGCTATATGTTCTAATCAGATTTTCACAGGTTTATTTAGAAACTTCAAATCATATTCCCCTCCTTGTAAACCGTTTGAAGCAAATTAGTATATGAAATCGTCTCGCTTTTGGTGCAATTAATGATAAATATCGTGAGTGATGTTTTAAAATTTCATAAGAATTGCACGAGCCGGCAGGTTGAGTGAAATTTTTAAATTTAAAGAAATATTTAACAATTATTCACCGAAGTGAAGGTGAATAGTGGTGGATATTTACCGAGCCGATTAATATCCACCACTATTCACCTGAGGTGAATAATTGTTTTAGTATATACCACATACACTCCAGGTGAATAGCCAGCACCATGCAAATAGTTAACAAAAATTCTGTCAAATGGACAAAAACTCGCGCGAGATGATCGCTGCTTTGCTCGGAGGTGAATATGAAATCATATTCACTTTTTGAGTAACCAATCAGAGCGCGCGAAAAGTGGTATTCACTGGTGTGGTATATACTAATACTTTTTATCGCTTCCCCAGGAACTTATTCAGGGAGTAGAATTGTGTTAACAGAAAATCACTTCAAATGGTTGAAGTGCATCAAGAGTTACATGAGGTATAAATGATCGGCTTTCGGTTGGAGGTTGCCGACGTTAAGTGTTTAAAATGCCGTTAAAAGCTACTTCTAACAGATACATTGTGTCATAAATGAAATACATTTTGTCACTTTATCAGTGAAAATCGAGGAAGATTATGAAAAGTTCTAGACTAGATAGGAAGACGAATTCGTGGCCACATACACTATTCATTTATAATCTTCTGTCGCTAACGTCTCCCAAAAACCTTTTCTTTTATACAGTAAATAGTATATTATTTGTATTAAACGCGGGCACCGTCATAATCTAGTTTTATTACATAACAGTAGTAAAGAAAACTACTGCAGCAGGCAATACGTTTTTTTAAATCGTGGATACGCGCTAGCCTGGTAACGAATTTTTCGAGTGCTGGCAATAAAAATGACGTCACTCGCAAGCGGTGGTAGCAATTCCAGGTTTGTGTAAACTTCAAATGGCTGTTAACGTTTCATCCAAGAAGCAAGAAAATGAGGCTTTTACAAGCATTTCCTCACTAGGAGAAGTTAATCTGTGAGCCAACTTTCCTTGTATGCTGCCATTTGTCAAAGTTTGAGTTTTCTCGGGTGAATAAAATCAGCGAGTTTGTGGCCGACTTTGTCAGTTTGTGATTTGCTCAATCCCATTTAGCACACACCAGCATTGAATTTAAAAACAAATATTCTAGGTCATTTTGGAATCCCCGTTCAGGATGTCCAGATAACGTTTTTATTGGCTTGAACTAATAAGGTTATTTTTAAGAAGTTATTTGAGGAGAAATGATTTATTTGAAACACCGTAGATCAGGCCACTGGAAAGAAACATTGTTAGCGTTTGAGATTGGATCCGACGATGAAATTCGATCGATTGGCTATTCCAAAAAAATTCTGTGAAGGTTGGACTCTTCAACTAAACATATATTTATTTAATACTCCCTGTTAAAAGCGTTTTAGTTCATATTTTAATTGCTCACGGAAAACAGAATAAACGTTATTCATAAGCTTCTTCTTTAGCAGAGGTACGGAATGCCGGGTTTTCCCATCAATTTAGTAAATGGTGCCTATTGTAGAGCTGATAAAAGTCTGTGGTTTTCAATGCAAGTAGTTCAGTTGCACCGTGTTAAATTTTTTTGAATTCCGCCACAAAGCGGACGGGTTATTTTCTGGTATATAATATAGTCTCGTCGTGTTACTCATTCCGGAGCAGATGAGGTGCTTTTGGCGATAAACGTTGTAATACGGCCTCCATTAGCTTTCAGTTAGTCCATCTATGAATCACGAGTCCGATAAAATGAATAGGAAATCAGTGCACATTCATTAATATGCGCTCTTTATATAAACTCGGGATCGTGTTTTTCACTTATATAGTCATTAAATGGCGGAGGCAATAACAATTATGATAAAACCTTGCGAAAATCTATCACCCCACAAACACGGTCTCTCATTTTGTAAATAATTTGTTATGTGACAAACAAAACACCATTATATTAACAAAACAACTAAGCCAAATTTCAAGGCATCGGTCCCTTGACCGAAAGACGGAGGGCAACGTTTCCAGGCCGGTAAATAACGGTTTAATTTATTTTTGCCCCGACGAATAAAATACGGTCAAAATGCAAAGCTCCACAAATATCAAAAGCCATTTAGTCGTCATGCCCCAAGTATGGAAATTCATCAACATTTAACCTTTTTACGTTGTTTCTGCAGATAAAGTTCAAAATATAGGCGCCTGGGGGCATTTTAAGATGCAGTCAATTATTGTTTTCGATCGTTGGGTACTTTTTCAAGCGATTGTAGCGACCGTAACGATCCTGTGGAAAATCCGGGCGTCATTGTCGCCGACGAACACGTACTGTGAAATAAGTCATGATTAGAGGTGAGAGTTATAGTGAAGAATGCTACTTAAAAGAGCGCTAGCAAAACATTGAATAAGTTACTATTTGTTATGAAAAGTTATAAGAGTTAGACTTTTTGTCAAATTTCGAAAAGACACTGAGCTAAAAACTTTGCAAATGGTCGAGTTACTTTTCATTGGGACAAGGCAAGGTGACTAAACATTAGGGTCTTGAAAATCAGTAAATGCGGAATAATCGACGGAAACACAATATGTACAAATCAAAGTTAATTTACCTGGTCAATGGAACGGCATGAGAGGAATCGCTTCTTGCTTCGTTAGGTATGTTGACTCAATGCATCATGATCAACGAGTCTCAGATATCAGCTCGATCAGCTTAGTTTTAACACTGATCTGGGAGAGTTAGCGAGGAACTACCTTAAAGTAGCGAAATCATTGTTCTCACGCCGCCTTTCAAATAGAACATAAAACGTAGAAGCCAGTAATATTCTAGAGAGTAGTACCATTGATGTCTCAATGTATGGTTCGTTTTTAAGTAGAAGTTCAACAATTCCAGGCTATTGTGTCGTATCTTGATCAGCCACCTAGATGAAAGAAGAGCTAAATATAAAGCGGTTGTCATGCATAATATTAGAAATGATTGCGCACCAGCCAGTCTTGCCGAGTTGTTTAACACACTTGGAAGCTTAACGCACTATAATCTACGAGGGTGCGACAACAAACTTTGCCAGTTCCTAAACAAAAACTGAATGTATGAAAAAGAGTTTCTCATACAACGGTGCAAAGTTATGGAATACGCTTCCAGCTGGATGACGCGAAATGAAATCTCTTCCTTCCTTTAAGAAAGAAATTGCGACTACCACTCTTCTTGATTGTAAATAAATACAGGTAGCTTTCATTAGCTAGTAGTTCCAAAAATTAATTATAAAGGCTTATAATTTTTATTATGATATAATTTGGATTAGTATTTAGCATTTAGGGGTTTATATTCTTAGAGTTTTCTTATTGAGTATTTTGAATATTTTGAGTCTAGATTTAATTTATTGTATTACTTAATTACACGGCATCTATGGAGATCAGCGTGAAGCTGTTAAAATTATAAAGATGATGATGATGAGCCTCTGTGGTTGTTTCAGGTCCGGCCGCTATTAAACATAATCAGTCTTTTAAGTTGAATTTTCTGGACAGACCTCGAGTGTATCCATATGTTTACTGCGCGTATGAGATATGAGCAATATTAAAAAGAGAAACCTCCCAACAGTAGAAAAAGCGGGTATACAAGAGAATGTATACTGTAAGAGATTTTCAATTCCGTTCGTTGTAATAAAATGAGAGGGTATCTGATTTTGTTTTCGGCACCGCGAATTTTTCGTTAAATGCTGAACACAAGCTATATGTTCTAATCAGATTTTCACAGGTTTATTTAGAAACTTCAAATCATATTCCCCTCCTTGTAAACCGTTTGAAGCAAATTAGTATATGAAATCGTCTCGCTTTTGGTGCAATTAATGATAAATATCGTGAGTGATGTTTTAAAATTTCATAAGAATTGCACGAGCCGGCAGGTTGAGTGAAATTTTTAAATTTAAAGAAATATTTAACAATTATTCACCGAAGTGAAGGTGAATAGTGGTGGATATTTACCGAGCCGATTAATATCCACCACTATTCACCTGAGGTGAATAATTGTCTTAGTATATACCACATACACTCCAGGTGAATAGCCAGCACCATGCAAATAGTTAACAAAAATTCTGTCAAATGGACAAAAACTCGCGCGAGATGATCGCTGCTTTGCTCGGAGGTGAATATGAAATCATATTCACTTTTTGAGTAACCAATCAGAGCGCGCGAAAAGTGGTATTCACTGTTGTGGTATATACTAATACTTTTTATCGCTTCCCCAGGAACTTATTCAGGGAGTAGAATTGTGTTAACAGAAAATCACTTCAAATGGTTGAAGTGCATCAAGAGTTACAGGGGGTATAAATGATCGGCTTTCGGTTGGAGGTTGCCGACGTTAAGTGTTTAAAATGCCGTTAAAAGCTACTTCTAACAGATACATTGTGTCATAAATGAAATACATTTTGTCACTTTATCAGTGAAAATCGAGGAAGATTATGAAAAGTTCTAGACTAGATAGGAAGACGAATTCGTGGCCACATACACTATTCATTTATAATCTTCTGTCGCTAACGTCTCCCAAAAACCTTTTCTTTTATACAGTAAATAGTATATTATTTGTATTAAACGCGGGCACCGTCATAATCTAGTTTTATTACATAACAGTAGTAAAGAAAACTACTGCAGCAGGCAATACGTTTTTTTAAATCGTGGATACGCGCTAGCCTGGTAACGAATTTTTCGAGTGCTGGCAATACAAATGACGTCACTCGCAAGCGGTGGTAGCAATTCCAGGTTTGTGTAAACTTCAAATGGCTGTTAACGTTTCATCCAAGAAGCAAGAAAATGAGGCTTTTACAAGCATTTCCTCACTAGGAGAAGTTAATCTGTGAGCCAACTTTCCTTGTATGCTGCCATTTGTCAAAGTTTGAGTTTTCTCGGGTGAATAAAATCAGCGAGTTTGTGGCCGACTTTGTCAGTTTGTGATTTGCTCAATCCCATTTAGCACACACCAGCATTGAATTTAAAAACAAATATTCTAGGTCATTTTGGAATCCCCGTTCAGGATGTCCAGATAACGTTTTTATTGGCTTGAACTAATAAGGTTATTTTTAAGAAGTTATTTGAGGAGAAATGATTTATTTGAAACACCGTAGATCAGGCCACTGGAAAGAAACATTGTTAGCGTTTGAGATTGGATCCGGCGATGAAATTCGATCGATTGGCTATTCCAAAAAAATTCTGTGAAGGTTGGACTCTTCAACTAAACATATATTTATTTAATACTCCCTGTTAAAAGCGTTTTAGTTCATATTTTAATTGCTCACGGAAAACAGAATAAACGTTATTCATAAGCTTCTTCTTTAGCAGAGGTACGGAATGCCGGGTTTTCCCATCAATTTAGTAAATGGTGCCTATTGTAGAGCTGATAAAAGTCTGTGGTTTTCAATGCAAGTAGTTCAGTTGCACCGTGTTAAATTTTTTTGAATTCCGCCACAAAGCGGACGGGTTATTTTCTGGTATATAATATAGTCTCGTCGTGTTACTCATTCCGGAGCAGATGAGGTGCTTTTGGCGATAAACGTTGTAATACGGCCTCCATTAGCTTTCAGTTAGTCCATCTATGAATCACGAGTCCGATAAAATGAATAGGAAATCAGTGCACATTCATTAATATGCGCTCTTTATATAAACTCGGGATCGTGTTTTTCACTTATATAGTCATTAAATGGCGGAGGCAATAACAATTATGATAAAACCTTGCGAAAATCTATCACCCCACAAACACGGTCTCTCATTTTGTAAATAATTTGTTATGTGACAAACAAAACACCATTATATTAACAAAACAACTAAGCCAAATTTCAAGGCATCGGTCCCTTGACCGAAAGACGGAGGGCAACGTTTCCAGGCCGGTAAATAACGGTTTAATTTATTTTTGCCCCGACGAATAAAATACGGTCAAAATGCAAAGCTCCACAAATATCAAAAGCCATTTAGTCGTCATGCCCCAAGTATGGAAATTCATCAACATTTAACCTTTTTACGTTGTTTCTGCAGATAAAGTTCAAAATATAGGCGCCTGGGGGCATTTTAAGATGCAGTCAATTATTGTTTTCGATCGTTGGGTACTTTTTCAAGCGATTGTAGCGACCGTAACGATCCTGTGGAAAATCCGGGCGTCATTGTCGCCGACGAACACGTACTGTGAAATAAGTCATGATTAGAGGTGAGAGTTATAGTGAAGAATGCTACTTAAAAGAGCAAAACATTGAATAAGTTACTATTTGTTATGAAAAGTTATAAGAGTTAGACTTTTTGTCAAATTTCGAAAAGACACTGAGCTAAAAACTTTGCAAATGGTCGAGTTACTTTTCATTGGGACAAGGCAAGGTGACTAAACATTAGGGTCTTGAAAATCAGTAAATGCGGAATAATCGACGGAAACACAATATGTACAAATCAAAGTTAATTTACCTGGTCAATGGAACGGCATGAGAGGAATCGCTTCTTGCTTCGTTAGGTATGGCGATTCAATACATCATGATCAACGAGTCTCAGATATCAGCTCGATCAGCTTAGTTTTAACACTGATCTGGGAGAGTTAGCGAGGAACTACCTTAAAGTAGCGAAATCATTGTTCTCACGCCGCCTTTCAAATAGAACATAAAACGTAGCAGCCAGTAATATTCTAGAGAGTAGTACCATTGATGTCTCAATGTATGGTTCATTTTTAAGTAGAAGTACAATAATTCCAGGTTATTGTGTCCTGTATTGATCAGCCACCTAGATGAAAGAAGAGCTAAGCATAAAGCGGTTGTCATGCATAATATTAGAAATGATTGCGCACCAGCCAGTCTTGCCGAGTTGTTTAACACACTTGGAAGCTTAACGCACTATAATCTACGAGGGTGCGACAACAAACTTTGCCTTCCTAAACCAAAAACTGAATGTATGAAAAAGAGTTTCTCATACAACGGTGCAAAGTTATGGAATAAGCTTCCAGTTGGATGACGCGAAATGAAATCTCTTCCTTCCTTTAAGAAAGAAATTGCGACTACCACTCTGCTTGATGGAGAATAAATACATGTAGCTTTCATTAGCTAGTAGTTCAAATAATTAATTATAAAGGCTTAGAATTTTTATTATAATATAATTTGGATTAGTATTTAGCATTTAGGGGTTTATATTCTTAGAGTTTTCTTATTGAGTATTTTGAATATTTTTAGTCTAGATTTAATTTATTGTATTACCTAATTACACGGCATCTATGGAGATCAGCGTGAAGCTGTTAAAATTATAAAGATGATGATGATGAGCCTCTGTGGTTGTTTCAGGTCCGGCCGCTATTAAACATAATCAGTCTTTTAAATTGAATTTTCTGGACAGACCTCGAGTGTATCCATATGTTTACTGCGCGTATGAGATATGAGCAATATTAAAAAGAGAAACTTCCCAACAGTAGAAAAAGCGGGTATACAAGAGAATGTATACTGTAAGAGATTTTCAATTCCGTTCGTTCTAATAAAATGAGAGGGTATCTGATTTTGTTTTCGGCACCGCGAATTTTTCGTTAAATGCTGAACACAAGCTATATGTTCTAATCAGATTTTCACAGGTTTATTTAGAAACTTCAAATCATATTCCCCTCCTTGCCCCGTTTGAAGCAAATTAGTATATGAAATCGTCTCGCTTTTGGTGCAATTAATGATAAATATCGTGAGTGATGTTTTAAAATTTCATAAGAATTGCACGAGCCGGCAGGTTGAGTGAAATTTTTAAATTTAAAAAAATATTTAACAATTATTCACCGAAGTGAAGGTGAATAGTGGTGGATATTTACCGAGCCGATTAATATCCACCACTATTCACCTGAGGTGAATAATTGTTTTAGTATATACCACATACACTCCAGGTGAATAGCCAGCACCATGCAAATAGTTAACAAAAATTCTGTCAAATGGACAAAAACTCGCGCGAGATGATCGCTGCTTTGCTCGGAGGTGAATATGAAATCATATTCACTTTTTGAGTAACCAATCAGAGCGCGCGAAAAGTGGTATTCACTGGTGTGGTATATACTAATACTTGTTATCGCTTTCCCAGGAACTTATTCAGGGAGTAGAATTGTGTTAACAGAAAATCACTTCAAATGGTTGAAGTGCATCAAGAGTTACAGGGGGTATAAATGATCGGCTTTCGGTTGGAGGTTGCCGACGTTAAGTGTTTAAAATGCCGTTAAAAGCTACTTCTAACAGATACATTGTGTCATAAATGAAATACATTTTGTCACTTTATCAGTGAAAATCGAGGAAGATTATGAAAAGTTCTAGACTAGATAGGAAGACGAATTCGTGGCCACATACACTATTCATTTATAATCTTCTGTCGCCAACGTCTCCCAAAAACCTTTTCTTTTATACAATAAATAGTATATTATTTGTATTAAACGCGGGCACCGTCATAATCTAGTTTTATTACATAACAGTAGTAAAGAAAACTACTGCAGCAGGCAATACGTTTTTTTAAATCGTGGATACGCGCAAGCCTGGTATCGAATGTTTCGAGTGCTGGCAATAAAAATGACGTCACTCGCAAGCGGTGGTAGCAATTCCAGGTTTGTGTAAACTTCAAATAGCTGTTAACGTTTCATCCAAGAAGCAAGAAAATGAGGCTTTTACAAGCATTTCCTCACTAGGAGAAGTTAATCTGTGAGCCAACTTTCCTTGTATGCTGCCATTTGTCAAAGTTTGAGTTTTCTCGGGTGAATAAAATCAGCGAATTTGTGGCCGACTTTGTCAGTTTGTTATTTGCTCAATCCCATTTAGCACACACCAGCATTGAATTTAAAAATAAATATTCTAGATCATTTTGGAATCCCCGTTCAGGATATCCAGATAACGTTGTTATTGGCTTGAACTAATCAGGTGATTTTTAAGAAGTTATTTGAGGAGAAATGTTTTATATGAAACGCCGTGGATCAGGCCATTGGGAAGAAACATTGTCAGCGTTTGAGATTGGATCCGGCGATGAAATTCGATCGATTGGACATTCAATAATTTTTATGTGAAGGTTGGACTCTTCAACTAAACATATATTTATTAAATACTCCCTGTTAAAAGCGTTTTAGTTCACAATTTAGTGGCTCACGGGAAACAGAATAAGCGTTATTCATAAGCTTCTTCTTTAGAGGTACGGAAAGCCGGGTTTTTCCCATCAATTTAGTAAATGGTGCCTATTGTAGAGCTGATAAAAGTCTGTGGTTTTCAATGCAAGTAGTTCAGTTGCATCGTGTTAATTTTTGTGTTGAATTCCTCCACAAAGCGGACGGGTTATTTTCTGGTCGTGTTAGTCATTCCGAAGCAGATGATGTGCTTTTGGTGATAAACGTTATGAGACGGCCTCCATTAGCTTTTAGTTAGTCCATCTATCAATCACGAGTCCGATTAAAAAAAAAAGGAAATCAGTGCACATTCATTAATATGCGCTCTTTATATACAACTCGGGATCGATGTTTTTAAGTTATATAGTCGGCATTAAATGGCGGAGGAAATCATGATATGTAAAAAATCAAAGTAAATTTACCTGGTCAATGAGGCGGCATGAGAGAAATCGGTTCTTGCTTCGTAAGGTATGGGAACTCAATGCGTCATAATTGTCGCTAGCTGTTGCCGCTCGATCTGGGAGAGTTAGCGAGGAACTACCTTAAAGTAGCGAAATCATTGTTCTCGCGCCGCCTTTTCAGTAGTACCATTGATGTCTCAATGCGTGGTTCGTTTTTAAGTAGAAGTTCAATAATTCCAGCTGGGTAGTGTGTTATGTCTTGATCAGCCTCTTGTTTCAGGTCCGGCCGTTAAAATAATCAGTCTCTTGAATTGAACTTATTCAGAGAGTAGAATTATGTTAAAAGAAAATCACTTCAAATGGTTGAAGTGCAACAAGAGTTACAGTGCGTATCATTGATGGGCTTTCGGTTGAAAGGTTGCCGACAAGTGTTTACTGAATACCGATAAAGCTACAGCTTCTAAAAGATACATTGTGTCATAAATGAAATACATTTTGTCACTTTATATTAAGTAAAATCAAGGAAGATTATTGAAAAGGTCTGGGCTAGAGTGGAACTGCACTATTCATTTGTAATCTTCTGCATGTCGCCAAGGTCTCCCAAAACATTTTATTTTATGCATTAAATATCATAACTTTTTCCATTCATTTGTCAGTACTCTTATTGATCACAGAAATTATGCCTCGATATGCAATAACACGACTCGCTGAGCCCCTTGTTACACTTGAATTTTGAAAATTTTATGACGTAATTTCTATTATCACAACTACAGACAATGGAAAATGTGTGCGATTTGCTAATTAGACTGTAAATTACACAATTTTTCTCTGCCATTTGGCAAGGCACTAATCAGGTTATTTTTCAACGCGAGAAGCTATTTGAGGAGAAATGATTTATTTGAAACGCCGCGGACCAGGCCACTGGGAAAAAACATTGTTAGCGTTTGAGATTGGATCCGGCGATGAAGTTCGATAGATTGGCTATTGAATTTATTTTTCTGTGAAGGTAATCTTCTGATGCTAGACTATTTGCGAAAAAAGGTTTTCCATACATACAATATTTTTGGAAACTTTTCCATTTTTAACCTTTATCGAGCCCATCATCCTATACAAAGACTTAGTAGATTCTTTTTCTCAAACGATATTTGGCTTCGGCGATATACATGTACCTGAAATAAATAATTGATGGCTTGGACCGATGCATTGCAGCCTTTAATCAGTTGTATTCCAACATTAAATTGTGTCTTTTTCTGTTTCACAACGACAACTCAACTGAACGAACTAAACTAGTACTCGGGGATAGACCAGTTCGCGGTTAATTCCAACATTTTGAAAGGGGTGCAAACATGGCGCGAAATATAGTGTTTGTATGGGAATCCGATGCCAAATAATTTCCGTAAAATTGAATTTCAGAAATGTAGCTCTGCTGGGAAGCGTACAATACAGTTTTCCATACATTTATCTGTAACACCGAGTCAAAGTCCGTTGAGAAATTTACAGACAAATGTATAGCTACATCCCTCACATTTTGATCAGTTAATATTTTACCTGGTATCTTAAGTTTGCAGATTTTACGGAAATTATTTGCCATCGGATTCCCATACAAACACTGTATTTCGCGCTATGTTTGCACCGTTTTCAAAATATCGGAATTAACCGTCTGTTATGGAGCTGAAATATTTTGCTTGGGAATTATGGAGCAACGTCGTAACTGGCTCTATTTTGATGTACAAAACTGAATATACATGCGATACACAATAATTCAGGAGAAAACGATAGATGCGTTTTTGCTCTACTGTAAGAACTGAATGTGTGTAGGCGACTCGTCGGATTTTTAACCTCAAATTGCGGTCCTTGACAGGCACAGTGTTGCTATATAGCTGCTAACATTTGGTCGAACTTTTTTAATGAATGGTTTTGGGTTCCGAACAAGTGCCTTAAAGTGCCCCTACGATCAAATTTTGACATATCAATGTTTTTGCATATTCATAAAGTAGAGTTCATATATTATTACCAGTTCAAATTGTTTTTCGATACAACGACAGGAAGTCTTATTTTTTTAGCTCCGAATATTGAATCTACACGTCCGCCATTACTGGAAGCCGTGCCCTTTGTTCAGCTTTAAACAAAGGTTTATTCACCGGAAATGATGTCATACACTTAACGCTCGCCTGCAGAACACAACGCCTGGAGGCATATTTCTACTAAAAACGTCTTCACGTACATAAGAAGAAAGTTATATTTATCTTTGCGAGGTTGGCTACTTTTTTATGCACGCTATTTCGCGCCACGAGGTTGTCATGTTAAGTGTATGACATCACTTCCGGTGAATAAACCTTTGTTTAAAGCTGAACAAAGGGCACGGCTTCCAGCAATGGCGGACAGGATTTTACCGGTAAACTCTCCTAAAATTTGTGGTTTAAGATGCCCATTTGGGAATATTTTTTACTATTTCGGATATTTCTAATACTGATTGACCTATAGACACTGAAAAAGTGGCAAATCGAAATGGTAAATTTTCGTCGTAGTGGCACTTTAATAGGCCTTTTGCAACAACTGGTCACGTGACCTTGTCAATCAAAAATATTGGTGCTTCCAGAAATGGAAAGAGCATACTAAAATTAGTAAACAACGCAAGTTTTAGGTTCATAACTTTCAAACCGAAAGCATAATGATTTTCTGTGAGGCTGGAGAGCATGCCTTGGCCTTTTTTCATTGAACACTGTATATTTCGATTAAGAAACCGAATTTCAGTCGCATATGGTTAAACTAGAAGAAACAAAATAATAATTGAGCTATTACTGACATTCTAGTCCGTTTTCGATGTTGAAAATTCCTGAAAATGAATATCGTATTGACCAGGTGCGACATTATTTTTAAAAGCCGCCAAAAAAAACAAGGCACTTGCGCAATAAACGGAAACGAATTCATCCACAAAGCCGTTAATTAAAAAAAAAGCTTTCACGTAATTTTTCCGCGAACTTTGACTCGTTTTTACAGACAAATGTATGGAAAACTGAAAACACGATTGCACATTTCCCAGCACAGCTACATCCCTCAAATTTCGATCAGTTAATCTTTTACCTGGTATCTTAAGTTTGTATCTGACGAATAGTTCAGAAATTCGATTTAACGGATTTTATTTGGCATCGGATTCCCATACAAACACTGTATTTTGCACCATGTTGGAAACCCCATTCAAAATGTCGGAATTATTAACCACGAACTGGTCTATCTATTGATAGGGACGAAAAAACATGACATTTTAGCGAATACGGCTAAAATTCAGTAAAAAAAGACGGTCAGATAAAATGAGGTTATTATTTTGATACTCGGTTTCAGGAGTATGAGTCCTCAATCTTTGATTAGCAAATTATCAAGTCTGAGACGTATGAATTTCGACATCTTGCTAAAGGACGTGGGGGTATGAGAACAGATTGCACGGGAGTTCACGTGCCCACACTTTGTGAATCCAATCAAACCATAGCCAGGACAATGCAGCGTTAGTAAAATCACCTCAAAGAACAATAGATCATTCTTAATCTCGATAATTACGGCAAGCATATGCACGATCGCAGCAGAGTCAGAAGACAGTTACCCGGGAAACATGTTCTAAAAATAGCTCAAACCGGTCATACGTCACGGGTATAGTATATGTGGACGCTCCTGGTAATGGGCTCCTGCTATAGACTATAACAGGGGTAAACTTAAGCCAGGTTTACACGACAAGCATTTTGGCCACGCCACTCCTTATCACAGAACCCCAGATATTCGGGAACGCGTACACGGACCATTCCCACTTACACCACAAAAATACCGAGTGCCCAAAATGCTTGCGTTAGGCATAGTTAATAGAGTGGAATGGTTAGGAAACTCAGGGACCTTCTTTGTTATATGTGTTTGTTAGCTTTTTTCAACCACTACCGTGCACAAAACACAATAGAAATTCCAACATGTTAATCAATCAGCCAATAGAAACGTGTGAGTTCAGTCGTTCAGGGAACGCTAATGAACTATGATCGTGCACAATCTTTTATCTTACCCCTTCCAACATAAATCGCAGCACCTTTGTTAGCCCTTTTGAAGTTTGCCGGGTTTCCTAACCATTCCACTCTATTAACTATGCTTTAGGGTTTGTTTTTTAAATTTATAAAATCTAGATCTCGCGAAGTTTCGCCTATGCTTGCTTTAGGGTTTGGATTTAAAATTTATAAAATCTAGATCTCGCGAAGTTTCGCCTATGCAGCTTCAGTTGTCCAGGGGTAAACGAGTCAGTATTTTCCGTTGAAGAAGAGTTTCCAGTCGGAAACTGTGAATTAGCCTGCTTACATTTTTTTCGGATTGAGTTACCTGTGGCGCGGTCAAAATGGGGCGAGGAAGGGGTAGAAAGAAGAGCCTGCACGAATGCCATTGTTTTGACAATTCCGCCCCTCACGCTTTACAGCTAGCAACACTTCAAGTGACAAAAAGTAACCATTGAAAATCACTGTTCAATGTAATCATAAGATATTCAAAATATCAGCTGTATTTCAATTAATTAATTAGAGTGATTTTACTTAACCCGTGAAATAGATACTAGCGTAATTACACACTATTACTCTAATTCTTTCGTTCTCTTTTGTGTTTATCTTGGTATTACACACTAACTAATAGTTTTTGTTTCACGGGTTAAGTAAAATCACTCTATCGCGCTGTAATCATAACACAAATAAATGTGTTGGTTCGAAAAGAAGCTCCTCATCGTAAGAGAGTCGTAAACCAAAATAAATATCCGTTGATGATTTCTCCGCTCTCTAAGTGTTATTTTAACGTAAAGTACGGAAATCCAGGGCGTTCGAGAGTGATTTATATGTAGAATCTTTTTATTTATTCCAAACGTGAGGTAAGCCGTGGAAGAACTGTATTTATAGCTACACTTCGTGACTCACAAAGTCTCCTGGTTTGTCCAGTCGAGTGTGCAATCCCTGTTAGTGAAATGAAGATAAGAATATATATGTTAAAAACAGAAACTACAGCAACCTGAATTCGAAGAAGTTCAAGGCAAACGCCAGAAGTACTATTAAAATATATTATTAGAAGAACTGTAACCTACGTACCACTTGTTCAACCGTCCGTCATGTTCATTTACATTGTATATCAGATATCTGTCATTCTCTTGGTTCTTAGTTTTCTATCACGCCCTCTCATTGCATCAGCATTTGTAATATTATTGCTGCTGCCGCAGCGAGCGAGCCTGAAGCGAGCGAGCAAGGCAGCAGTTCTAATCTGTAAGCGGGTCCAAATCTCGATTTTTTTTTTACCACAATGCATCACTTCTATTGTCTTTTTTTACCACAATGCTTTGCACGGATCTGATCTTCACGTGACATTACACGAGGTGGAAACTGCATTGTTGGAGCTAACTACATTCAACCGTTCTTTAATGCATTTCTGTGTTGCGATCATTGTGTAATCATGAATTTGTTGACGTGTAGGCGAGCTCTGTGTGAACTATCAGTTTCCAAAGAGCAAGATCTCTCCTGTTATCAAGATGGTGTGCAGCAAATGATTTTCTTCTATTGGCCTTCGGTAAAGTCCAGCAGCCGCTTCAAAACGAATTAGCATTTACAATTACATTCTCAATTACAGTTGATTTCCGGTGTTTAAACTTCGCAGGGGAGAACAGCAGTTTTTTGTGCCGGAAATCTTAAGAAAACGTCGGGAATTAGTACCGGGAGATCGTTGATATGTCGGGACAAAATGAAAATAAATCAGGAGAACGTTTGAGATACGTGCACTACAGCTCAAACAGGATTCAGTCTCGCGATAGCCCCAAAACTACAAAATATATTCATCTAACACCTTGGCATTTTTATCACCCAGTAATCTATTTTTCCTGCCAAAGTGCTACTGTAGGTTCTCTTCTAATACACTTCCTTAACTGACCGGAGCAGCATTCACTGCCTGTTAGGTATACTAGTATATTATATTTTGTAGTCTCATGTTCGTATATTTGAATTTGCAACGGTTTTTATATCTTCACAACTTGTAAACCCTGAGGAAGGTTGGCCGTGCCAACCGAAATATTGGTCTAATATAATAATTCCCAAACCGTACAAATCAGGCTTGCATCATTCTATTATTACTTATACAATTTTGCTGATTAGTTCCCTCCGAGGAGATCCGGTCCTTCTTCTTCGTCTGTTTGGTCCTTGGAATTTTTTTAGATATATTAAAAGATCAACGCTTGTTCATTTTAGTGACCATTCACTGGCTGATGCGAATATAATTTGCTATTTATTGATACGTTGAATATACTGGTTTCGTTGCAGAACGACGCTGCTATTTGACCTGGTGCTTTGCAAGAACGGCTAATGGCCATATTACCAGGTTTGCAATAATATCTTCTTGGCTACTGACGATTTTCAACTTTGCTTTGGCCGTAACAAATAATTGAAAACTAAATTATTTCCAAATCCCGAACAATGCCAAAGCAACCCAATGAGACTACGATGACATATGTCACCTTCCAGCTAATGGTAATTGGCCACTTTCGAAATGAAAATAGGACTGGGGCCGAGTTTGCAAAGTTAATCTAAAAAATACGACTGAGACGTTTGTATGGTTTGGAGGGACGCTTGTCCCTCCAAACCATACAGATGTCTCTTATTTTTGTCCCTCCAAACTATATAGATATCTCTTATTTTTCTAATATTTGAAAGCCTGCTATTCAGTTTATATTTACTATATCCTCCTCAAACTCACTAATTATGATGTGCTGTTTCTTGTGATGGGGTTCATTTCCTAATTAGATTAACTTTGCAAACTCGGCCCCAGTCCTATTTTCGTCTCTAAAGTGGCGAATTTTGCTTTCGTGGTTCGTGTACGAACGCGAAATACTCCGAAAATAATTCGCTATTCGCCGGTAACAAAACGAGCGAGAGACTGGGTTCGAATTGAGATCGCAAAGCGTCTATGGATTGTTTGGATGGACAGAGACGCCATCTTGAAAATCTTGAAAATTACGAATATGGCTCATCATTATAACTGCTGTGTTCCTAGATGTTTAAATAGCTTCAGAAACGCTCCAACCCTGCATTACTACAGAATATCAAAAGACAAGCGTCTTAGGCAAACGTACAAAGATATTTTGATAAACAAAACACTAAAACTCGATTCAGAAAACACTCGAGTTTCGGTTCTATACACTGGGATGGAGGAGAGAAGCTAAGTAGAATGCATTCAACTGCAATCTTTCCTTGGACCAATGAGAAGGATTTGAATCAAAGAAGAGAAATTGTTAAGCATATAAAAGAGCCAGTAGCCAAAAAGAAGAAGAAAGATCGAAAATTAACTGCCTCTGTTTGCCTAGACCCACTGACAGAGGATGGAAATGGTATGGTCATCGATGTGCCATTGATTCTTGGCCCTACATACATCCAAAGCAAAGAACAAGTGGTCCAGTATGACTCGAAAAACTGCCAAACTGACTTACCCAGAGAGTTGATAGAAGAATTAATGAAAGAAATTAAGTTATCGAAAGAAAAAAGTGAGGAATGTATTAGAGAAATCAAACATTTAAACATTACTCTTGAGAAAACAGCTACATTTAATATTGAAAAATACAAAGAAATACAATCTTGAAATACAAAGACATACAATATTGGGTTGAAAGCGAGGCTACCGGGTTGTCCCACTAAGCCAGGTTACGTAGCGCTTACTATTTGCTCTGTTGTTGGTCGCGAGTTTGGATGAAAAAGCTACTTCATCTCCACTTCTGTAATCTGAATTGTACAAATAATAGCCAGAAAAGAGGATCTAGGGATAGACCAGTTCTATGGTGGCCATTAACGCCATAGTAAAATTTGCTTTATATTGAAATAATTTTTATTTTCTTTAATAATATTTATTTTTAATTTTTATTTATTTTTATTTTTTAATAATATTTTATATTTTATTTTAATTTATTTTTTAATAACATTTTATTTTAATTTATTTTTATTTTCTAGAAAAAATTGTTTGGGCCTTTAATTATTTAAAAAAAACGCACATGACCCAGCAACGCCATAGGCCCAGCAGCGCCATAGCCCATAATGCATTGTGCAATTCTAAAGAAAGCGAGATTACTAATACTCTGGTTCCAGAGGTTTTCTAGAGAGAAAACAGCGGCGGAGAAAGAGCTGCGATTACTAAGCTCACATGTTGCTTTCGTTCAGGTCCGAACCGGTTACGAACGTACGTGCTCAACTTTTGACAAACAGTGATTAGCTTGATCGAAAAGAGAAACGAGAATGGGACGACGACAAAGACAAAATGTTAAAGAAAAGAACAGGAAAGAAAAATGACGAAGCGGGGTGGGCTGTGCGGCAGCATAACTATCCAAACGTTGAAGGGAAGTATTCTAGATCGGTGCTTTAACACTGGTTCCTTTAGAAGAAGAGGCTATTATGCGACGTTCTGGCTGGAGAACGAGGACTATCCTACACAGATGCCGGTCAGATTCCAAACTGGAAAGTAATACAGGTTAGATTCTCCAGTGTATTGGACATTAGCACGATAATTGTTTTGTTTATTTTCACGCGGAGTCGACTCATTTTTACAGACAATGTATGGAAAACTGAAAACACGATTGCACGCTTCCCAGCACAGCTACATCCGTCAAATTTCGATATGTTAATCTTTTACCTGGTATCTTAAGTTTGTATCTGAAGAATATTTAAGAAATTCGATTTTACGGATTTTATTTGGCATCGGATTCCCATACAAACACTGTATTTCGCGCCTTGTTTGCACCCCTTTCAAAATGTCGGAATTTACCGCGAACTGGTCTATTCTTTTCACATATTTGCTTCCAGTAAACAGCTCAGAAAGCGATGGAGTTTAGAAATACGCGATGTCAGCCCACACTTCATGCTTCGATAAATAGCCAGAGACAGTGAGTAAAAAACCTTCACTGAATTCAGTGAATTAAGCAATACTTCTTCGCTTATTAAAGTGTGACAGGTTCCCTCAGACTCACAGCGGGGTAAATCTTCATTATAGCTCAGGTGTATTTAGACTCGTTCTATTAATGATTTGGGTTGGAAATGGTTATAATTTGTTTAAATTTTTGGGGTAGGTTTAAGAAGGTTTGTTATGAGGTTTGAGAAAATGCATTATTAATTACCCAAGTGGCAGGGTATTCTCCACTTACTTGCATGGATGGATGATAACATTGGTCTGTAACTATTCAGTGAATTAAGCAATACTTCTTCGCTTATTAAAGTGTGACAGGTTCCCTCAGACTCACAGCGGGGTAAATCTTCATTATAGCTCAGGTGTATTTAGAATCGTTCTATTAATGATTTGGGTTGGAAATGGTTAGAATTTGTTTAAATTTTTGGGGTAGGTTTAGAAGGTTTGCTATGAGGTTTGAGAAAATGCATTATTAATTACCCAAGTGGCAGGGTATTCTCCACTAACTTCCATGGATGGATGATAACATTGGTCTGTAACTATATCATAATTTATATACATGACACTCACTGTATGTACATTTAATGGGCTCCTGATACATGGCGGTTATAGTGTACGCTCGTATGCAATTAAAATGAACATGATGATAATGACAGTAAATGACTTGCAACGGTAGGGCCATTATCAACAAATGGCTACTCAGAAATTGACCAAAATTACCCAGAGAAAATACGATATGGGTCATCTGACCATGTACTATGATGATAGTGATGATGTAAATGGTACTGATGATGATATTGATGCAATCAAAACTAATCAATCTGACGACTAGCTCAACTACAAACACGCGCGTAATGATGTTAACAACCATACACGTAAAGCTAAATCAGACTACTACAACTCATGCATCAAAAATAACGAAAATGATCAATCAAAAGTATGGAAAACCATAAATCAGTTTACATCTCGGCACGACCGTTATTAACGAAATTAAGCGTGACGAGACTCTGACAACTAAACCAGAAGAGATTACCGAAATTATGAATGAACGCTTTACGAGTATAGGTCCAAAATTAGCCGAAAATATTCCTAACAATGGAACCTCTTTTAATCAATATTTGAATAGGGTAGAATGCACATTTCAAATGCAAACTGTAACAAATAGACAAGTTCTAAAACTCCTGAAAAAATATCTACCTCCAAGGCAACAGGCCTCGATAATATTTCATGTAGGCTACTCAAGGAAGCATCAGACACTATCAGTAGTTCTATCACAGAGATTTTTAATACATCAATTACGTTCGGGATTTATCCAAATGAATGGAAACTCGCGCGAGTTAGCGCTATCTACAAAAAAGACAACCGATTAGATCCCAACAACTATAGACCAATCTCTGTAATTCCTGCTATAGCTAAAGGTTTGAGACGCTTAATTTATGAGCAGGTCTACAAATACCTACAAACTAATAATCTCCTAACAAATTGCCAGTCTGGCTTTCGAGCACTACACTCAACGGTTACAGCCCTTCTAGAGGGAACTGATTACTGGTACAAGAATATTAACAATGCACTGTTATTTTCAGGGAGTTATATTTACTCCCCCAAGAGGGTTAAAATAACTCTAGAGAGTGGAGTAACTTTTTTGGAGTTATTTACACTCCAATCAAGGAGTTCGTTTAACTCCCACATTTCTTACTATCACTGACTTGCATTCATACGATGCTTAAATTGTTAAACTTAATACTGTCGATCTTGCATGCAATCATTTCTTATCAACACTCCAATTATAAATACATCTTATTTCCAAGACGTAAAGTACTTCGGTTTTGTTTACAATCATATATTAACAATAATTTACTTTAAATTCCTAAACTTTTTGACACCATCAATCTGGTTCGTAGATCTACCTGGATATATAGATCTTTCGCATAGTCAGATTTCCACCGTCCATGAAGCTTTAACAGTCTTTCTGGAACTTTTCCACTCGTCATTAACTGTCTCGCTGCCGCATATGCAGACCATACAGTTTGGAATATTCTAGCGCTTCTAGAAAAAATCTCTCTGTATCTGGAATATGATATCCCCTTTTTTCCTAAATAAATGCATAATTTTGGTTTTCCTGCGGATGTTGGGTTGTAGATAAACCAATCGATAATTTAGTTTTACAATCGATAAGAAGTCATATATTTGGAACAAGTTGTTCATATATGGAACAAGTTGTATAAAAATGAACAAGTCGTAAATTTCTGGAAACGAGTTGACGGTATATGGAGTAAGCTGTATATATATACAGTCGTTGCCGTTAATGTTGTCCTAGACATATCCACATATTGATTTATAGCCTTTGTTCAGTTCGCACCTTTTACATAAAGAACCGTAATCAGCCGCGAACGCACCCTTTGTATTTGGTCACAAAGAGCCACGGTGGTCTAATGGTTAACGCTCTTGCTTACCAGTTCAAAGCCCCGAGTTCAAGTCTCAGTATCGGCATCGTATTTTTTTTTCTTTTTTCTTGTTTTTCCCCCCTTGTCTTTTTGTTTTATTTACATATGTTTCTTTTTGCAGTTTCTTTTTTGATATTGGATAAGAACGGACAATGTAGCTAAAATAATACTGTCAACACGAAACGGTCTCAAATTTTCCCAGACTTTCGAAGTAGATAATTATACGAGCACTGACTGAGTACGCCCAAATTACGCTATTTTCGTTTAGAACGGTATAGTGATTCTGTTGATGGTTGTGGGTTTGAATAAGCGTAATTTGTTTTTCTTACACTGTGCCGAGTTTACATGTATATACCAGAAGCAGTTTTGAAAATACTAGATACCCACTGATTCAAAGTATTATATCTTTGTTTAGAAGTAGGAAGCGATTTTAGCAAGTGTTATGAATTTAATTCGTACTGATTTTCTGAACTTAGGCAGACTGAGCGCGCGACCTCATTCTTTTTTCCGAGATTTCGAAAACATCGGCCGCGAGACACGGAGAGGACAGTTTCGAAAATATCCGGGAGTCCAGAAATTAGCCAGAATTCTCTTTGAAACCCATAGTAATGCTTGCAAAAGTTGACGAAGTTTTTTCTTTGTGAGGGAAAAGAACTCACATGGAATTATAGCCGTGTACTCGGCGTAAGGTTTACGAGTGTTTGACAAACGATAACAAACTTTTGAAGATACGCCATGGACGATGTCGATGATCAAAATACTACATTCCCTGCGGCAGTCGAAGCTTTTGTAAAAGAAATGTTCGAACATCCCTTAATAAAATAGATGTGGATGATAGGTGTCCTTGGCATTTCAAAGGTTAAAAAGAACTCCGTTCTTGTTGTCACGTTTGAAATAAAAGCTTTTAAGGGAATGCAGTCAGAAAAAAAGGGGAAAAAGAAATGAAAAAAATCTTCGCAGTAACAAAAATGTCGATTCTGAGACTTGAATTCGGGGCTTCGGACTGGTAAGCAAGAGTGTTAACCATTAGACCACCGTGGCTCTTTGTGACCAAATACAAAGGGCGCGTTCACGGCTGATTACCGTTCTTTATGTAAAAGATGCGAACTGAACAAAGGCTATAAATCAATATGTGGATATGTCTAGGACAACATTAACGGCAACGACTGTATATATATATATATATATATATATATATACAATCATCCACATCTGTCCAATTCGCTAGGTTGAACAAACATGGAATCATGATACAATGCGCCATCTCGTATATATACAGTCGCTGCCAAAAAGGTTGTCCAACAGAACATAATATAATACTATAATATCCATTGTTTTGGCCTATTGTTTTGGTCTAGACAATAGCCCAAAACAATGGATATTATAGTATTATATTATGTTCTGCTGGACAACCTTTTTGGCAGCGACTGTATATATATATATACAGTCGTTGCCGTTAATGTTGTCCTAGACATATCCACATATTTTGATTTATAGCCTTTGTTCAGTTCGCACCTTTTACATAAATAACGGTAATCAGTACCCTTTGTATTTGGTCACAAAGAGCCACGGTGGTCTAATGGTTAACGCTCTTGCTTACCAGTTCAAAGCCCCGAGTTCTAGTCTCAGTATCGGCATCGTATATTTGTTATTTTTTTTCTCTTGTTTTCCCCCCCTTGTCTTTTTGTTTTATTTACATATGTTCCTTTTTGCAGTTTATTTTTTGATATTGGATGAGAACGGACGATGTAGCTAAAATAATACTGTCAACATGAAACGGTATCAAATTTTCCCAGACTTTCGAAGTAGATAATTATACCAGCACTGACTGAGTACGCCCAAATTACGCTATTTTCGTTTAGAACGGTATAGTGATTCTGTTGATGGTTGTGGGTTTGAATAAGCGTATTCTTACACTGTGCCGGGTTTACATGTATATACCAGAAACAGTTTTGAAAATACTAGATACCCACTGATTCAAAGTATTATATCTTTGTTTAGAAGTAGGAAGCGATTTTAGCAAGTGTTATGAATTTCATTCGTACTGATTTTCTGAACTTAGGCAGACTGAGCGCGCGACCTCATTCTTTTTTCCGAGATTTCGAAAAAATCGGCCGCGAGACACGGAGGACAGTTTTGAAAATATTCGGCAGTCCAGAAATTAGCCAAAATTCTCTTTGAAACCCATAGTAATGCTTGCATAAGTTAACGAAGCTTTTTTCTTTGTGAGGGAAAATAACTCGGCGTAAGGTTTACGAGTGTTTGACCGAACGATAACAAACTTTTGAAGCCACGCCATGGACGATGTCGATGATCAAAATACTACATTCCCTGCGGCAGTCGAAGCTTTTGCAAAAGAAATGTTCGAACATCCGTTCTTGTTGTCACGTTTGAAATAAAATCTTTTAAGGGAATGCAGTCAGAAAAAAAGGGGAAAAAGAAATCTTCGCAGTAACAAAAATTTCGATTCTGAGACTTGAATTCGGGGCTTCGAACTGGTAAGCAAGAGTGTTAACCATTAGACCACCGTGGATCTTTGTGACCAAATACGAAGGGCGCGTTCACGGCTGATTACCGTTCTTTATGTAAAAGGTGCGAACTGAACAAAGGCTATAAATCAATATGTGGATATGTCTAGGACAACATTAACGGCAACGACTGTATATATATATATATATATACAGTCACTGCCAAAAAGGTTGTCCAGCAGAACATAATATAATACTTTAATATCCATTGTTTTGGCCTATTGTCTTGGTCTAGACAATAGCCCAAAACAATGGATATTATAGTATTATATTATCGATATATATGGAACAAGTTTTATAATTATCGTTGAAGTGTAAATATATCAAACAAGTTTTACGTATAAACAAGTTTTACGTATAAATGCAGCAAGTTTTATACAATATGTCGGACACAAGTTTTACGTATTGGAAATAAGTTGTACATATATGAAAGAAGTATTTTTGTCCTCTTCGGTGCCCCTTAGTCGTCGAGTCTCAGTCTAATTTTAGAATGATTTCTATTCGCTCTTCAGTTTACCGCGCAATGGGTTCCTGGCGCGAACTTTAGCAATTACATTTTATTCATTTTCGCCCTATAATAAAAACCTTATTGACCAAGGTTGTTCAGTCAAGATGGGGGATATTGGCCTCGTTCATTTTTTGCATTTTTATGGACCTCAAATTCGCCTCGGTCCATATCTCTATTTATCTCGCTCAATGTCACGAAAAATATTTTCCATTGCTAAATAAAATAACATATTTATAAGCTTGAAGAGGGATCAAAACTACACCTTCGGGCCAAATTTTGAAGCAGAAGAGCATTTCGTTACAGAGTTATTGGCGAACGAATATGTGAAATTGTCCGTGTAAAATGTATGGGGCGGCCATCTTGGTGGATAGCCGTGAAAACTTCAAAGTCTTAAATAAAGCGAATATTTCATCCGGCTCATTTGATTTCACTATAAGTCCCATTGAATCGAACTTCTAAACATTTATTAAGCCAAAAACCTTTAATTTGGCACAAATTTGTTGATTTTCACTACCGACTATCTCAAACGTGATTAGGTTCGTGGGACACATTTCAAACCTCTACAACTCGGAAGAAAAACATCCTACCGACCTTAATGTTTTTGTGATGACTCATATCTCGGATATCTACGAAATGTAAAAGAAACAGTTTTATAGGATGTATAGTTCGATTATAGTTTTTTGATGAGCTCCTGATGACGTCACGTGCAAGCGAATAATTATTTTAACAGTTTCAACTCGGTTTCCTGTATCCTGCGAGCAGAGCCTTATTTTCTTGGTTTCCTGAGTCACATCGCCATCGGTATATCTCGGTTTGTAAGTCATAGCCATGCAATTATTGTTTTGGCGATTTCAACTTTTTCTTCTCCATACAGTCACATCCTTCCAGTTCAATTACAGTATTCCAAGTCGATGTCTGTTTGACTCTTTATAGTACAAAATGGCGACTGTTGAGGAGGCATAAGAATGAATTTAACGGATGTGCAGAAATTGTGGTGCACTGAACAAAATAAAAAGGCCTGCAGATTTGTGGTAGAAGGAAATTGTACAATATTTCACTTGATACGATTTGTTATTATGGTTCACAGCGGCCTTTTGAGGAATTAGTTGATTGTTTTACCAATGTAAAGAAAACGATTTAAATTTTTGTTTTAAAATGAAGTGTTACACGTAAAAAACTTAAAATGTTATAATTGTTCTGTTTTCAGAAAGCCAACAATAAAACATTGTTGTAATCGAATGGCTTCGGCAGAGCAGTTTTGTGTTCATTTAATTTTGTTCATGTTAGAAGAGGGGTGACATTAATTATGTTGCGTGGGACTTAATGTATGCGGTTCTATAACGGAGGTGGTTGGTGTATGAAATTAAGACACTGTATGTAGATTTGCTTTACACATTTTATGCAAATCAAACAAATAAACAGTACTGTTGATTTTCCTGTAAAATAGTAAACTTGATTCTCTTCTTAATTCACTCTTAATTGCTGTTTTTGAATATCTGGACCGAAATAGTAAAGGAGCACCTGGTTATACAGCATACTTGTTGAGAAATGCAGACTTCAAACACAATAATTTCTTTTGATCTCTATTTTCCCCAAGCAAAAGGAAAATCAGGCAAATATAGCAAACTATGAAAACAAATACAAATGTAAATAGTTTTCATCTATACTTTCTCATTATATGTACTGTAAGACTGTAAGTGTTTTAAACCTGTTTATTTTTACTGTAGAAAAGAATAAAATAATTAGCTGGACCCATATAAACAGCATTGGAAGGAACACATCTATATAGAAGACTTTTAAAATGTCTACTGTTCAGCACCATCACTTCTCTTGATATTTATTACTCGGGCCAGGCCTTTGGCCGGCACGAGTCAGAAATCGCAAGTGTTTATTATTATTATCTTATATTTTTTTGTCGCTGTTTGGCGCTGGCAACCAAT
This sequence comes from Actinernus sp. WN-2022, assembly GCA_030867875.1. NCBI lineage: Eukaryota > Metazoa > Cnidaria > Anthozoa > Actiniaria > Actinernidae > Actinernus > Actinernus sp. WN-2022. The sequence goes on from JAOWCC010001634.1 coordinate 102,080,744, forward strand.
CAGATTACACAGGAGCCCATTGTTCGATTCCCAACACGTGACAGGATCAACCAATCAGATTCGACACCCGCGGGTCTTGGTTCTCAAAGATATTTGAAGAGGCAAAGATTTATTTCCAGCCATTCTTAACCATAATTTTGCTGAAACCATAGGTTTCTTCGACTGAAATACCAAGATGTTCAATTATTCTAGAGCTGACAGGACATTTAGGGCTTTCGATGGAAAATTCTCACATTTACGAAAGGAGTGTGGCGTCTCAAACGCACAGCTATACGAAATCCAATGGAGCACGGCAGACTACCTGTGTACAACTAAAAGCTAACCACGAACAAACCAATCTGCATGGCCGGGTCAATTGTAAGTAAACAAAAACGTTTAATACAAGCTTGCAGTGTTGTCATTTATTAGGATAATGACTTCAAATAGAGTAGAAACTGGCCTGATTTCTCAGTTCTTGGATCTTACACGAGGCCAGTACTGAAATATTTTTCCGGGTTAGGAGTAATTTTAGTTTTAAACATTCGGGCACATGCTAACTGCATTGTGGTAAGCTCAGTGGTTAAGTGTTGGTCTGGTGCTCAGGTACATTAAGGCCTGGGTCTCAATCTTTTCCAAAATGGCCGCCACAAATCAAGAGGGGGTGGTCTATCTCTTCGTGCTTGTAAGTTGTTTTCATGGCACTTTGACAGACTCGATAAAGGCACGAGGCTAACAATTTCTAGTGACAGTTTCCATGGAAACATGTAATGTGACCTTTGAACTTTAATTTAAGGAAATTTGAAAAAAGGCTCGGGGAGGAAGGTAGAGAGTTTTAATATGACGGGTATTTTACTGTAATCGAATCAGGGTTAGGGCATACTTTCTTGGTCCAACTAGAACGGTTGGAAATTTTAAGAGGAAGGCCAATTAAGGTAAATGTGAAATTTGATACCCTCCAGTTTCAACGAATTTAACATACTTTTCCACGATGTCTAGTTGGACTGAAAAACTACACGGTAAACTGCATTAGTTCCACCCGTTTTAATTCTGACCTTTGTGCGCTCTACTTTCCTCCCGAAGCCTTCTATCATATTTTCTTCAAAATGGGATCAAAGGTCACAGGGTCCGTCGCTATGGCAACCATCTCTGCCAGAACATTAAAATGTGGACTCTACATGAGATATAGTGATTTAAATGTAATCGGGTACAACCAAACAAAAGTAGACCACCCCTTTACTTCTAATGGGTGTGGTCATTCTTGACCCAGGCCTTAATATACCTGAGTGTGCAGAGGTTAAAGTTCAAACCGGGTGGGACCTTAAAAGAGCTGGGAGAAGGTACTGCCTAAGTAGTAGGAAGAGAGGCGAATTAGCCGTTTTTTTAGGGCGCTATACTAATTTTAGGGCGCTATGCAAATTTTTAGGGCGCGCTCATCAATTCGGATGACGTCACAATCCTATTGTCCATTGAATTAATTAAGGAATTACCCCCCTTTTTAGGGCGTACGCCTCATTATTAGGGCGTATGCATTAATTGGTATGACGTCACAATCCTATTGCCTTGGGCTCATGACCAAAATGCGGCGTACGCCGCATTTTGGGTGTGTCTATTCATTGAATTAATTAAGGAATGCGCTGCAGCTCATTATTATTCCGCTGCAAGGGGTTGTGTCTATTCATTGAATTAATTAAGGGATTAACGATCTACTGAAACCGCTTCGTGTGAGTGCTATCTTTATTTGATCATATGTTCAGGCTCCGTTCAGTGCATCTTTATTAGCTCGCGTATTTTTATTCAACTCTGACATGGAAGGCGTTCAACAAAAACCGATCACCGTGGATGAAGTAGAACACGTCGAAAGAAACAGAGCATTTCACAGGATATCAAGTATTATACATTTGGTGTATGCTGCACTCTGTGAAGAACCAATCAATGTCGAGAGAGAAAGACAATGTTATGGCTGTGAAACAAATCACCCAAGTCAAAGATGGCACGATTGCTTGATGTTATCCGAAGAGGAATCGTGGAATTTGTTCTACGACAATGCAAAAGACGAAGTCAAACCAGAGAGGGTGTAGGAGATTGTGAACGCTGTTTGCTACATGTTGAACATTGAATTCATCGCTCATGGAAAGTTTATCTGTCTGAACTTTACAAGTTACCCTGGACCACAGTGTATCTTCTAAATATTCAGTTCAGTAACAACGGATCCTCTATCATTGATCAAATGCTTGAAGTAGTGAGACGTGAAATACATCCACTGAATGACAATGAACAACATGGCTTTGCCTCAAGATATTCTGTGTCTGTTCCAGAACAATTTTTTTAGAAAAGACGAAGTGTTTATGCAGATAGATTCACTTTGTAATGCGTTTTCTGAACAAATTTTTAGAAAAGACGAAGAACTGCAGATTGATTGACTTTGTAATTACTTTATCTTTTAAATCAATAAAGTTCACTTGTGTTGGTTGAACAGGTTTGGGCAAGTCTTTGTTATGAACAACAATACACTATTGTTTAGGTAATCTGCTCTATATTAACCCAACGATATTTTTGATATCATTCACAAATTTAATTTTGACCCTACAGAACTCCTAAAATAACTTTATTATTTTACAGCTATTACCTTCACTATCTCTCGTAACGTAATTCTGAGATCAGAATATTTATAACTCCTTTACAGTAAATCCACTATGACTCATAAGAGCAACTTTGTTATTGTCCTTAGGGATTAACGATAACCGAAGAGCCATCAGTACAGTTTGATAGAAACAATAGTCATTGTTTTGAGGAAAACTCTTGAGATGCAAATTCTTCTCTAAAACTGACCTATAATTACCATACGAATAAAAACAAATCCACCAGATAAAGACTCTACTTTAGCTATCATTTTCTAGTCTAGAAATTGTTGACCAAGGTAGTCTAGTCTAAAGACTCTAACTTTAGCTATCATTTTCTAGTCTAGTCTAGAAATTGTATTATTTTCTAGTCTAGCCGTTCTTGCGGGCGTTGCGGGCGTTGTTGCGGGCGTTGTTGCGAGCGTTATTGCGGGCGTTGCAGGCGTTGTTGCGGGCGTTGTTGCGGGCGTTGTTGCGGGCGTTGTTGCGGGCGTTGCGGTCGTTATTGCGGGCATTGTGTCTAGTTTAGCTAGACTTTCTAGAGTTTCTAGACTAGATACTAACTTTGTAGTCTAGAACGGCTAGACTAGAAAATAATACAATTTCTAGACTAGACTAGAAAATGATACCTAGGTCATTAATTTTCCTCTCGGAACTTAGAGATGAATTTGAGCAGGATAAGGTTAACTGGTTTCCTCGCACAGATACTGCTGCACATAAGCCTTATGATAAGAGAACCACCGGTCTCTTTAAGGAAGAATGATCCGGGGACGGAATTATATAATAGTTCTAAGACGTACTATTGCTTTGGAGCTTCGGATAAGTTTAGTTGCAAGGGAGTTAATAAGAGATGTAATGAGATCGATAAAGAAAAGTATCTAAATGTGTTATTAAGCAAACAGTCTTGCTCGGGTATCAACAACACTATGTATACTTATCAACAAGTAAGGGCCGGATTTTCTTATTTTTACCCTAAGCGCAAAGTTTTAGATGATGGCGTGACCACACTCCAACTAGATATTTAAGTGAATACCTGTAAGTATATGAAGAGTTTGTAAATACCTGTAAGTACTATATTATAAATAAATTATTGATGAAAGAACATGACTGGTTGATTTGTACTTTTTGTCCTGTTTATCCCTTTTGTCCCTCGAAATCGATAAAATTCATAATGTTTTATTTTTTGAATTAGTTTTATCTTGTAAGTACTATATTATAAATAAATTATTGATGAAAGAACATGACTGGTTGATTTGTCGTTTTTGTCCTGTTTATCCCTTTTGTCCCTCGAAATCGATAAAATTCATAATGTTTTATTTTTTTAATTAGTTTTATCTTGATCTTCAAAGGGTTAGCATGAGTCGACGCGTTTGTAAAAAATTGTGCCGAATTGTGTATCAAAATATTTAGTGAAACTTTCCAATCATTTATCGCAAGTACATACCTTATCACCAGAGGAGCACAATCATTATTTACAAGAAGCAAAAATGCGTACGCCGCATTTTAGTCATGAGCCCAAGACAATAGGATTGTGAGGTCATCCGAATTAATGCATACGCCCTAAAAATGAGGCGTACGCCCTAAAAAGGGGGGTAATTCCTTAATTAATTCAATGGACAATAGGATTGTGACATCATCGGAATTAATGAGCGCGCCCTAAGAATTAGCATAGCGCCCTAAAAATTCGGCTAATTCGCCTCTCTTCCTACTACTTGCCTAAATGATCTAGCTGACAATAGACCTTCGATCGTGTCTTCTTCTGCTTCTTGGATCAACATGTTAAATCGTAGGCCGACACAAAATGCAAACAAATCTATGGCAGTGACCACCCTCGAGCGGAGTGGATAAAGTTTTACATAGTGAGAGTTTATTAAAACAGTGTCCCTCCCCAATTAGCAATACCTAGTGGTAGTCTTTCTTGTCCTCTCCTCCCATGGGGCTGCTTTACACTTTTGACTCTGGTTTGATGCATACTGCACTCTTCAGTGCATGACCAAAGGTCGACTACAGAGAATATTTACAGCATCAAAAATATTATATTACGTCCTTCGATTTCCTTGGGGGGTTAATTGCGTCATAGAAAACAATAGAAATTCACTTCACGTTTCTCAATAGAAATTTATCTTTGTGTCTACATTTGCTGATCAGTTCGTTCCGTTTGTTCAAAGTTGCGTTTTCTGGTTGGCATAAAATAAAGAACTTCTCTGTTATACATAAATTACATCGCTTCGTTATGTTTGAGTAGTGAGGAGCACGGCATAAAATATAACATTTAATAATTGCATAATCTAAGTTATTGTCTCTCAAGTGCCAGATATGTTTGCTTAGTTCAGTTGCGTTACTCTTTGAGTCCGTCCTGAACGAGGCCTTAAGGTTAGCATATCTAGACTTGAAGCTTGTGACTGTCAGTCCAACGTACGTTTCTATTGTACCGCCGCCGGCGCTCTTCGCACCTGGCAAGTGACCATCAGAGCTATGTGGTGCAATGTGATGTTGTCAACGCCCTCATCAGGTCATCTAAGGTTCTCTACTACTCATCCATCATCGAGAGCAATAAACACGATCAGCGGATTCTGTTCAACACTGTTGATAAACTGCTTCACACCAAGTCTGAAGTTCTCTATCCCACCTCCAGTTCCGATAAGGATTTAGCAAACAAATTTGCTGACTTTTTCAGTGATAAAATTACTATTCTACGTAAATCTCTCGAAGCCGAGTCTAACAGTTCGCCCATGTTCTCTGGCGTTTCCTCTTCGTGTAGCTGTGTGTTATCCAGCTTCAAGAACGTCTCACCAGAGCAAGTGTCTGCTGTTATCGAGGCCACTAAAGTAAAGTCGTGTTCCCTGGACCCACTACCTGCCTCTGTCCTCAAGGAGTGCATACCTGTTCTTTTACCCATCATGGCCAAGATCATCAACCTCTCTATTGACACTGCTACGATGCCTGATAGTTTTAAATTAGCTCTACTGAACCCTAAGTTAAAGAAATTACATCTTGATTTTGAAGAATTTTCTAATTTTAGGCCGATCTCTAACCTTGTGTTTATGTCAAAGCTCACCGAAAAGGTCGTTGCGTTGCAGACGATTGACTATATTTTCGAGAACGATCTTGACGAGGTTTTTCAATCTGCCTATAAACATTTACATAGTACAGAGACCGCCCTTGTTAGAGTAAATAATGACATTCTGGAGGCCCTAGATAATCATCGGACTGTTATATTACTCCTTTTAGACTTATCTGCTGCGTTTGATACCGTTGACCACGGGATATTACTAAATAGGTTGACTTATCGTTTTGGAGTTACGGGATTGGCCCATACTTGGTTTAGCTCTTATCTTAGCGATCGATATCAATTTGTCAACATTAGAGATGATAAGTCCACGAGCCGTCCTTTATCATGTGGAGTGCCTCAGGGTTCCGTGCTGGGCCCCATTCTTTATCTGTTATATACTTCGCCACTTGGGGACATCGTAAGGCAACACAACATGGGGTTTCATTTTTATGCGGACGACACTCAGTTGTATTTGTCCTTCGATTCCCTAAGTGGCGAAGACCAAGCATCAGCTGTTACTCGGGTTGAAGCCTGTGTTAGCGATATAGATAAATGGATGATATCCAATAGGTTAAAACTAAACAGAGATAAGACAGAACTCCTTATTATAAGCTCTAAGCACCGCCCTCGTCCATGTCTTAATGCAATTTCAGTTAGCGACCATTTAGTCCAGCCCTCACTCTCTGCCAGGAACATTGGGGTAGTGTTTGATAATAGCTTGTCTTTAGAGAAGCATGTTAGTGCTGTGTGTAAGTCTTCTTTCTATCATTTTAGGAAGATAACTAAGATTAGGGAGTATTTGTCAGATGACAGTACTGAAACATTAGTGCATGCTTTTGTCACGTGCAGATTAGATAATTGCAATGCTTTGCTGTACGGCTTGCCGAAATATCTCACTCAGAGACTACAATCTGTCCAGAATTGCGCTGCTCGCCTAGTTACTCGAAATTCTAAGTTCGCTCGCACTACGCCATTACTCAGACAGCTCCACTGGCTTCCCATAGAACAACGTGTTATTTTTAAAATTTTACTTTTAACCTATAAGGCACTGAACAATTTGGCTCCTATTTATATAAGTGACTTACTTCATCACTATAATCCTAGTCGTAGTTTAAGATCGTCCAATCAGTGCCTACTTACAATTCCTAAGTCTAATCTCAAGAGCTATGGGGATAGAGCCTTCTCGGTGGCCGCCCCAAGGTTATGGAATGCTCTTCCAACTGAGATTAGGCTTAGCAGTTCTGTTAATATTTTTAAATCACGTTTGAAGACTTATCTTTTTAAAGCAACGTATTCGTAATATAGTTTTTAGTTTTTTAAATATTAGTAATCCATTTTTTAACTTTTTTTAACAAGTTTTAGTATTTTATAGTCATCGTATCGATTTATATTATGATTGTAAAGCGCCATAGGACAGGTAGTGTATATGGCGCTATATAAATGTATATATTATTATATATTATTATTATTACTGTTGCTCGGTATATGATGTCTTTAGTTAGGCATTCTCCGTTCAGGGGGCACGTTGTGTTCTTTGGGCTGTATTTTCTCTCGGTTTCGGGGTCTTCGTTATTTCTTAACAGTTTTTTGTTGTTTCCTTCGATGATAGTTTTCACATTGGGCATACAGCTGTATGAAATTTTCACTGTGTTGCGATTAAAAATCTTCTGAAGCTTGTTAGTTGTTGGGAAACATTTTTCTAGGATCTTTAAGAATTCTCTACCGATGTTTGTCTTCACGTTGCGATCGTATGGGGGGTTGTACCAAGTAATGCTTCGTTTCCTGGATCTGCTTTTCGCTTCCGGTTTGAGCTTCTCGTAGAGTAGTTTATAATTGTATCCGTTGTCGTCTAGAGCTTTCTGGTAAACAGGCACGGCTTTGTTGAATACGTCTTCGTTAGAGGATATTTCTGATAGCCTTTTGTTGACTCCTACCGGGATATTTTTCAGAACAGCTGGTGGGTGGTTGGCCGGGGTGGTTGGATTCGGTGTTTACGTATTGGAGATTATTGTTCGGTTTCATGTATGGCATATGTTGTCCCAATCTCAAATCGAGAGTCACATCGAGGAAGTTCACCACCTTCTAATGTTTGCCTCAATTGTAATTCTTAATTCATTATCTTGGAAGGTCTTACAGACATCCTTTTTCATTTTTTCTATTTCTCTTGGTGTTCCCGTGGAGATTCCCAGGCCATCATCTCTGTATAGGCCTACAGAGTTACCGTATTTCGATTGCAAGAGGGACAACATATAGCATACTACCAGTTCGCATGATTCCGCGCCGTCAAAACTGTCCTTTGTTATATCGAATCCGCTATTGTTGTCTTTTTTCTTCCAGGGTTCTTTAGCATTGAAAATTAAAGACCGTTTCGCATGAATTATGATATCTTTATCACGCTCTTTGATCTCAGTGTACTGTTTAGCAAAGTCGATTCCATAGATTTAGTCCGGTTGATTTCACGATGTTACTCACTAAATTACTTAGTATGATCTTGCTGACTTGTCCTATTTCTGACTTTTCGAAGTTGGGCTTGTGGTCTTTTAGGGTAATGAAAGCTTCTTTTTCTGCCAACTGTTCTATACGGTCGCTGAGTTCGATATTTTTTTGCGATGCGCTTTGCGTCTCTGTTCACGGATAGTACTTCGCTCTTGCTTGTTTTCTTGTAAACCATCATAACCAACCACAACAAAGCAATAATATGCAAATCAAAACCAATCGAAGTTAAAAAGCCAAACTGCAAGTGCCGTAACAAGTCCAAGTGCCCTATGAACGGCAATTGCGAAGATATAGGCATCATATATCAAGCAGTAGTAACTACACCAGACACTAAAGAAACATATATAGGACTTTGTGACACTACATTTAAAGTCAGATATACCAATCACATATGTTCATTCAAACACGATAGATACAAACACGTAACCGAACTCAGTAAACACATATGGAGCTTAAAAGATCAAAACATTAAGTATGACATTACATGCCGCAAAGTCAAGCAAACCAGCGCATATACAAATGTAAGCAAAAAATGCTTATGATAATTTTTTTCATTATCTGTAAACCCAGCATGGCTTCGCTCAACAAGAAGAGCGAATTGATGTCAAAATGTAGACACACGAAGAAATTCCTGCTGAACACCTCCATTACCTAAATGTTATGCTAAGCGCGCATATTGATTTGGTTTGTTCTACATCTCGATGAACCTCTACACAAATTTTGTTTTGGCAGTTGCCTGATGATCGTGTTGCTTGTAACACGTGAAACTCCGAGTAGCAGATATAATGTTTTTACAATCTTAACTACTCCATATACTCAGTTATATATTGCTCCAGTTTATCTAGTCGAGCACTCTCAATGGCCGCTTTCCCTGATTATAGACATATACAGCTTCACCCAGGGGTCGACCCATGGGAACCCAGGGGCGTTTGTCAGATGTTTGTTGCCTGTCGGTGAGGGGTAAAAGCTCACTTTGGTTACATGCACAGGAGCTTGTGTACTAATTACTAATGTGCTCTCAGATCTCACACTGGTACAGGCTTTGTTGTTCGATGCAATTGCACTTCAAGCGCCTAGGCGGCTATATAAAAGTGCCAAGATTTTGAAACGGTTTTAGTTTCCATTGTCAAAAAAAGCTTCGATACTGTATACAAAGCTACAACAGGAGTGAAAATATGTTTGCTGATATATTATTTCAGCAGCACTTCTAATTTATCCTTTGTTTCTTGTCCCTTGAGTAATGCTTTTTTGTTTTTCTGTATCCCAAGAGGAAATGTACCAATTCTCTATAATTGGAAAACAAAGCACTGAACCTCTGGAGAACTATCACGTGGTCTCAAATGGGGCAACAAACAGGCAAGCTGACTTGGTCTATTATCCGGCCCTCCTAGCACAAACCATGTATGACACAAAAATATGCTAGAACTCCATGAACTATACATGTATTTACCTATTCCTGGGTGGCCCGAGTTAAGGCCACTCAGGGCCTCTTGTTATCTGCCAAAAACAAGAACACATATGTAGTATGTACTTTAAACCTATGAAACGTGAACAATAAAAAATAAGTTAACAGTATTTTCTTAAAATATGCAAAACTATTCTATAAAATTGATGTATGTGTTGGTGTTGTGTTGGTGTTGGTGTTGGTGTTGATTGAGGAAGGGTAACATTGTAGGTGTTGATTGAAAGAATGTGATAGTTGATTCAGTTAATGTATTCAGGAAAGGAAAATCGTGATGGCTTAAGGGAGGTTAATTCCAGTGAGGTTTCATTCATATTATTTACTAACATTAACAATCAGATACATGTGTGTTGGTTAACACACTTTTTTTAATTATGCAAAACATGACAAAATAACTAATTGACTAATAATGATATAATTTTAATTATAAAATATTAATATTAAAAACAAGAGTTCTAATATGATAATGATACATGATCAATACTAAGAATCTATGCTCACACGTACATTTCATGGTCATTTTAATTCAAATCATAAGGACTTTTAATTTTTCTTAAAGTTAAATTTTAGACTTATAAAATAATAATACTATCAATAATACTAATATGATTATAATCAATTACATATTTATGTATGTTGCATCTGAATGCTAAATTCAGAAGCAGTTTACCATCTCAGAGCATCCCTGAGCTTTATAGCATAGCAGACTTCCTAGCTATTTCAAAAGGGGTCTGCTTAATACAGAAACACACTTTGCATTTAAAACAAATATATTTTTAAAAACTTGATGTTAAATGAACATGCATGTTCATGAGCAGAGATTCTTAGCATTGGCGTCATTATTATAATAACTATTATTAATTAATTGTTTCTTTACTTACACACTGTCATATTGTTATTATTGTTATTACTAAGAGTTACCAATTAATGGGTATTATATAATGGACTCTGGCACTCTGGGTTCGCCGCCATACACGACTTTCATAATGGCCGCCTCCTAATTTGCATAATTTGGAATATTAATCTGTAGAGGGAAACCAATGTTACCACTAGAAAGATCACATTAAAACTAGTAATTTTTTGTTGAGTTTTAGAGCAATGTGGAAAATTGCTGTTGAGCTATGAGCATTTCTAATGCAGAAAAAACACGAAAGCGAGGCTATAAACGCCTTCGTTGCTTTTCTTATACAAATATCCCTAATTTCAACTGGCTGTAACTTCATTGCTTTATGAGCTACAGCACTCAACTTTCGCAAGTTCACTAATGTCGACATGCTCTTTCACATGTTCATAGTTTCTATACATGTGGATAAACTACCGAAACGGGAAATCATATATGCAAATTAGGAGGCAGCCATTGTGAAAGTCGTGTATGAGCCAGGCCACACCATATGTGTATGGTGTGGCCCGGTTACAATTCTGACATGCACATGCAATATCTACTGGACTCTCTTTTCCGCGACCTTCCAGTGGCTAAGGAGCGGTCGAAAGAGAGGCCAGGCCAGGACTAGGGTTTACGCGATCTACCTCTTGGCTGGGTTAGTACAGTCATACTGATAAAATTTATAGCGAATCGTATAATTTGGGCCTAAAGATTCGATTTATGTTAAACGAGGCGGAATTATTTTTTTCGTCATAATGGAACTTTAACTGTTCCAACTTGCATTTAAAATGTGTCACTGACCAAACTATACATGAGATGTAAAAGTAAATGTTAAGCAATCTGTAAGGCTGCAATCCCTACTGTAGCTGAAAGACTTAACCACCTGTGTATGTCATTTTTCCGTTATGCAGCGTCCTAGTCATAAGCTACACAACCTAGTGCCAAGTATGTTCTCTAACCGAAATAGCACTAGGTCGCAGGCCAAGGGCGTATTCAAGTTGCCCCCTTGTGCATACTAACAGAGCAAAGAACAGCTTCATTGTAAAGGCGACGCAGAATTGGAATTTGGAACTAGCTAAATTGCCATCTTGCCATATAATATAGCCCATTTTACATATTTATATATTTATAGACCTATTTACATATTTATATAGTTGTATATCTCACAATATTTTTAATCTACTTTTCATGTTCATATCAATTTATTTTAGACCCATAGGCTATCAGTTTGGTTGTAAATAAATATTATTATTATTAAACTCGTAAATGCTAAAACGGTCTATGCTCCATTCATTAAATAATTTATGTTTATTGAGGTAACTCTTAGCTTGCACTGGAAGACTGAATCTGCGGTTTAAATGAAGTAAAAGGTATGTAACAGTTCTAAGTGACCGGCGTTGTACCCTTAAGTGTTCTAACTGGTACACAAATATTTAACATATTGCTAAGTAGGCAAGTTTCGTATTCTCACGGAGGAGCTGGAAGTGAAACGTTAATGGAGGCTCATGCGGGAATTTCGCTAAAAGTTATTTAGCATTAGAAAGATGACCTTTTAGCGTTCGTTGGACTGTGCCGGCTCCATTTATTAAATCATTTATGCTAAGAAAGTTAAACTAATTACAGGTGGCTCTAAACGAACTTACGTTGCACTTAAAAACTGAATACTGTTTAAGTCTGGTAAAAAGGTATAATTTTAACCATTAAGTGCTCTAACTGGTACATAAGTATATAATACTTACTAAATTGGCCATGTAAAAGTAAAAACAGATTGTTCAAACTCCATTTATTAAATAATTTATGATTACAAAAGTTAACACTCTGATGCCTGTAAAATCTCCCCTTAAATTTGAAGAATTCAGGGTACTATCCCTTCCCGCTCAACCCCATAGTTTGGCTAACTCCAGTCAGATATCAACCGCTGATCCATGTAGTCAGGGGCTCAAGTATCCCCAATAATGCCATTCGGGGGCGACGATTTGCGAAGTTTGCGATTATAGGGTTTTGACTCAATCCCATGAAAACGGCTCTAATTTTGGTCAAATCAGCCACTGGAAGATATCGAGCTAGTCTGACGAAGGCTGAAAACCACTTTGCTTGCAATATAACTGTGCCGACTACTTTGCTTGCTTTAGTGAGAGCTTTGTTTCCATTCGGATTTCTCTACTGTTTCTGCTTTTTACACACACCAACAAAATCATGAATGAAAACCCCGACTCAATCCTGTTGCATGGTGATCTATTTAACCAGCCAAACCTACTGGGTTGGGTTTTTGGCGCTGAATTCAGGTGAGAGGGGAAAAAACTGTTAGAATTCCCTAAAAGAGTAAATGTTGTCTATTACCGCGTACCCAGAATACATTTTGGGATTAGTGCTGGAAAATCGCATGAAATGAAATACAGTGGAAGAAAGAATGCGGGTTCACAGTTCTTTTAAAATGTGTTTTAAAAAGACAAACTCGGTGGTTGGAGAGACTAAATAAGTAATAAAGCACAGACATGAATTCTGTATCGGACTTATCAAACGTCTAGATGTATAGTCATGTTTTCAGTTATTTTGGCGATACGACTTATCTTGGCCGAAAAAATCGAAGCAAAAGTTTATGTAAATCAGGACGAAATCACTTATCGCTCAGTGATTTCCTTTGTTTTTGCTTCATGAATTATTAATGAGTTTGATAAGGTACTTTAAAGTTTGGCTGTAGATTTTGTGGTGATTTTCAGCTCCTTAAAATCTGTGAAACGACGGAATGTCTTGAATACAACTGCATTTTGCTCTAGAGATTCGAGCCAATCGATCAATATTATAGTTCATTCTTTTAAGTCGTGCATTAAAATAATATCGCAATATCAGATTCCGAGCTCGCTTGTAAAATATTCCATGTATACGTACATCGTTCGAAAAGGAACTCTTGATACAAGAGTCGTCGTCAAATGGAGTGAGAGTTCAAGCTAATTACAGGTGGCTCTAAACGAACTTAATACGTTGCACTTAAAAACTGAATGCTGTTTAAATGAGATAAAAGCCGAGTATGTAACAGGTTCTAGAAGTTTGACGATTAAGTGCTCTACCTGACACACAAGCATTTAAAATGTTGGCTAAATTGATCATGTAAACAGTATTCATTCTAGGACGCGATTTTGCGATATTGTCGCATTTTACAACTCATTATCGCTAATGTTCAACATGATTGCGACACTTTTCTCACACATAGAATGATTCAGATTTTGTATGACACTAAATCACCCTTTTGAGATACAAGTCTCGCAAAATTTAAGAACAATGTGAGAAATGCCCCACTGATCTTGCTTCGTTTCTAGAATTAAAACTGTGTAAAAGTAAAACCGGACCGCCGTGTCGGTTACTAAATCATTTTTCCATTTATATTGAAGTTGAAGCTAATTACAGGTGTCTCTAAACGAACTTAAATTGCACTTAAAAACTGAATACTGTTTAAATGAGCTAAAAGGTTTGAAACAGGTTCTAAAACGTTGCGACAATTAAGTGCTCTAACTGGTATTGATCTTTAAAAGTACGAAGAGACTCCATGTACTCCGTTCACTTCAGTTTGCACATCATTGCCCTCGCTTCAATTTCCAACAACTGCTTTTGTCTTTCACACTGAGAGCTCTTTTTCCTCCTAAACATCTGGCAACCGAAGAGAGTCTCAGGTAAGCATCAGGTCCAATTGTACACATCGCGGCAAAACGTGCTCCTCTGGCCGAAATAACTAAGGCTCTCGTTTCAAATGCAAGTTTCCCAGGGTTTAAACTCTTTTAGTAAATATTTTCAGTTATAACTTTATAGTAACCTCACAGTGACTGAATTACATACAGATTAAGAAAATTCCAACCTGTTAAAGTTCTAGGCTTAGCTTTCAAGTACTTTTGATGTTTTTCGCGAAACATTTCACATACGTGCCTAAAATTAGAAACAGTGGTGCTTGCTTTGTTTTCTTTTAGTTTTGGCGGGAAACTGGCGGTACGCGCGCGCTGGTCTCATCAAAAGCGCATGCACGTGACGTTTTGCCGCGGTGTGGATTAGATACCGCGTTGCTCTGTTCTTTTCCTGAAGAAAGACTGTATAACCTCCATTCTATTTCCAACAAGTCTTGTTACTTCTTCCAAGCTTTCTATTTATCATCTATAGCGATGGACACTGTCATGTCACCATTGTCATTTAGGACGACGGCATAAAACGATAGCCTTTATTATAAAATACAATAACTGCACGTGAAAATGCACGCAGTCGCCTACATTTCAATCGTTGCCTGCAAAACACAACCTAAACCCCAAATGTTACGTTTTAAAGAGAGCGCGAACGTAAGAAATATAATCAATCCGTTTTTCGTTCGGCGTGAACGGAACTCTATGCTCATCATATTTTTCGAAAATCTGGTTGTGAGAAACAATTAAAAGAAAGAGAATATAAACACCAAATTTCGGCAGAAAACACGTCGTCACTGCCGTCACCGTCCTGGTTGCTTAGGTTCCCTATTAATGTCCAACCAGAGATCCATTGGTCCCTAACACTAAGCGGCCTTTTGAAATCATGATTCAGTACCAACATTAGCATAACAATTGTAATGTTTATATACACGAAGCATCGCTATTGTTTACTGAATATACTATGATGATATTTGCAAGTTTAAAACAGTTATTTATTATTTACTTATTACATTTGCTCTTTTCTGTGTATTTAGTGTGTGTATTTATGTATTAGAACCATTTATACGAGAGGACGCTAGCCGCGAACGATTTTTTTATAAAATGTAGACCCATGCTAGTTAGCATAAATTCTGAGTATACAGAAAAATTGATACACACTCCTGAAAGAGAAGTAAGAAGTTGTTGACAGTAGGTAGGTTAATAGTTTTATAACAACAACAACAACAATAAATGATGATAAAACTGAGTTTTTATTAATAGGTACCAGACAGCAGCTTAGTAAACTTGATACGTGCTACGTAACTGTTGGTGATATTGAAATAACTCCCGTCACAAATGCTCGAAATCTTGGAGCTTGGTTTCATTCCAAGCTTTGTATGACAACCCATATTAATAAGACCTGTAGCGCTGCCTTCTTTCACTTACACAATATCAGGCGTAAATAAAAGTACTTATCTCGTGACAGTCTACTCACATTAGTACATGCTTTTATTACAAGTCGTCTTGATTATTCTGATATTTTATTGTATAATTTGCCAAAATTACACATGTCTAAATTACAAAGGGTACAGAATGCAGCAGCAAGACTGATTGCAAATACCACGAAATATTCACATATTACTCCGAGATCTGCACTGGTTACCAGTACAATCGCGTATTAATTTTAAGAGCCTACTATTAACATTTTTAAAAGGCTATATAAAGGCCGCTATCGCCATCTTATATAAGCAATTTGATTGCAGTTAGACAAAAGTATCACTATACGCCCTGAGATCGCATGACAGTCTACTTCTGGAATACCCAAAGGGGGTAATGCTACCTACGCTTGGGGCAAGAGCCTTTTTGGTGGCAGCACCGAACATTGTAGAATAGCTTGCCCGCGCACATACGTGACATCACTTGGCGCTTTTAAACGCAGTATTAAGACCTATCTTTTTAGACTTGCTTTTAGTGATAATATTTAACAATTATTCACTGAAGTGGAGGTGAATAGTGGTGGATATCCACCACTATTCACCAACGCTGAGGTGAATAATTGTTTTAGTATATACCACACTTCAGGTGAATAGCCAGCGCCAAATAGTTATTTTATTTTCTGTCAAATGGGCAAAAACTCGCGCGAGATGATCGCTGCTTTGCTCGGAGGTGACTATGAAATCATATTCACTGTTTGAGTAGCCAATCAGAGCGCGCGAAAAGTGATATTCACTGGTGTGGTATATACTAAGTAATTTTATACAATTAGGTAGTTTTATCCCGTTTTTAACTTTTTATCGATATAATTCACTTATTCATTCATCTATTTATTTATTTATCAAGCCATGTTGTACATCATTTTTCCGTACGTTTTAAGTAGGTTTATTATAAGATATGCTGTAATGCGCTTTTGATAAAAAAATGTAAATAGCGCAATATAAGTCAATAAATTTTTGTTATTAATTAATTAATAATAATAATAATAATGTCAGTTTATTTTAACCCTTTCGCAGTCTTACACTGAATGAATTATAGGGACGTCAGCATATGGCATATGTTCTACAGCTTCAGGAGTGTTTTTGTCGGCAGAGGCAGAGTACAACAAACGCTGTTCTATTTGCTTTATTTAATAGATTTTTACGAACGAAATGCACAAACAGTCCTCGCAAGACCGACAGTTTTGTGTTCCGAAAAGCGAAGTCATGAAATAATTAAGCCAGTTGTTAGCATTCAATTCAGTTTTAGCTTTCTCATTTCATTTTACGAACAACTACGTGAAAAATAATATCCGAACAAATCACAAATGCCAAATGGCGATTTTTCACACACAAAAACAGAATCCAAAACAAAATGTCACAAGCGAGCTTTTCTGTCTTATCTTGGACTCAAAACCTTATTTCACTGGAAGGAAGGTCCCAATAACTATATATTTCCATTCAGTGTGGTGAAAGTAAGAGTTCCTTTACTTTAAGCTAACAAAATCTTCATCCTGCGGGTCGCCAAATCATGTGTCTTGTAACCCACCGAAGGCCGAAGACAAGAGACGTCCACTTTAATTCCACTGTTCCTTGCATGCCTTATTATATCTTTGGCTTAAATTTGCGGGGAAATTGTCTTGACCTCTAGGTTATCCTTTTCGGAAATGTTGTTTTAGTTCTCTTCCAATTTCAGCTTCAAAATAAACCGCCAAAGTCCAGTTGCAAATGTGTCACTCCGCCATTTTGATTTTCAATTTTGTATAGAGAACATGGAACTCCAGATGAAATGACGTCATATCCCAAGTAACGCGCGCTCTGATTGGTTTGTTCATACTTTCTATGTGTCTATATCTCATAAACACATGGTCTTTGACCAATCAGTGAGTACGTTAGTAACTATCTATTATATAAATGATATAAAGTCTAGTTGTTTGGGGTAATACAAGCTTGTAACTAGTGCTTATAAATAGGTATTGAATACATATGAAAGCAATCTAAAACCTGTAATTACTTTGCAGAAAAATGCTGTTAGAATAATTAACTTCTCTAAGATTGATTATCATTCTATCCTACTGTTCAAGAAACTAGGCATCCTTAAATTTGTTGATATATTCAATATTCCCTTATCATTTCTACCATAAATTGCTTCCACCAGACTTCATGCAATACCTATTTTTAGACTATATCCTCCAAACATTATTACAATACAAGACTGCCTGCAAAATCTTCATATTTTATCCCCTACATAATGACAAACTATGGTAAATTCAATATACGTCTTTTGGACTCAAGATTTGGAATAACATAGATGAAATACTAAAAGCCTAAATAAACATGCTTTCAAAAAGAAAATCAAAAAAGAATTCATTAACTCATACTAGTTATTCCACTCTCTTTTGCTATATAATTATCTGCTAGTTTGAATGCCACCAAAGTTTACCATTTTGAGTTTACCCTTTTGAGTGTACTAAATAATTAACTTTATGATTTTAGTTTTGTTTTTAATTATATTGTTGATTTAAGTTTACTGATCTATCTTTAATCATAAAACTTCTCTTTTAAAATATGATATTATGAAATTACACTAAGTTGTTACTCAGCTTGATTAGCTCAATTGTAGTTATTCTACAGGGTAACTAATTACCTCATTTATGTCAACATATAAATGAATATGCTCTTTCCTTTATTTTGTATGGTAATCAAGTTATTGTTTGTTGTTGTTGTGACTGTTAAATCTTCCACGTTAGCCACATCAAGCCCGTCCAGTCCAACTGTCTCAAGTTGTGCTATCTTACTTGTTCGGTTTTGCTGCCACTCCTCGAACAATTTTATAGCCAATTTGGTGTTAAACTGTGTACTTTTGGGAACAACTTCAGAGATTAACAACCTCTCTTCGTCCTCAGTTTTTGGAGCGCGAAAGCGAGCCGACATCTTAGTTCGAAAAGAAAATCAATTAGATAAAATTCAGTCTCAAGTTATCAACTCCTACTTGGTTATTTCTGATTCGAGAACAGGTGTGTACAGTATAAGTTCCTGACATTCACAGAACAATTACGTACAGCCGAAGCGGCTCGCCATTTTAAATGACCATAAAGATCGTCCGCTCATATTCTATCTATTACATAACGGCTTCCGTGTAAAACAGATTTAAACATGAAGTTCCGGTGTAGAAGGGTAAGCCTCTCCTCTTTTCACGCATGGCGAACTCGAAATTCAAATTACATAGCAGAGAACAACGTAGGCGAGTGAATCAGCCTCTCCTGTTAAAATGCAAGATGTTTAGGGTTTAAAATCAAACAAGCCATCGAATAGTAAACAGAGGGAATATAGTTATTTATTCAAAGTTTTAGGTGGCATTTTAGGACTGTTTACGAACTCTAAAGGCCTTACTCTAAATATTAACATTTAAATATTAATATTTAAATTTGGCGCGACAAGCAATCAGTAGGGAGCACTCAAGCGGAGCATCACCAGAGATGTGCACTCGACAAAGACTGAGTGACAACTGGAGGAGTGGCCTCTGATGGGATCTCCGTGGTTAAATAAACCTACTTGACTTGACTTGTAAACCTATATTTATGCGGTCTTATAACCCAGAAATTAGTGATCACTGTATGGTGTATGGCAAAATGAATGAGAACCTTCTCATAGGCTGAAAACCATAACATTTAGACAGATAAAAAACACTGATTTTAAACAACTTAATTAGGATTTTCTTGATCATGATCCATAGCATGTTGAAGATATATTTAGCGATATTGACGGACAAGTACGATTACTGGAATGGCCTTCAGTTTTGAGAGTATCAGTTAATTGTTAACAGACACGGTCCGATGACAAGAAAACGAGTCCGTGAGAAGGACATACCTTACATGACTCCTGAATGGAAAAAGGCCATAAAGAACAAGAGGAAGCATGCTATGCAGTTTGCTAAGAACCGCACTACTGAGAATTTTGAATTGAAAAGGAAGTACAGAAATATCGCAATACGGAAACGTAGAATGGCTATTAAGGTATACTGGTACACAAAATCGGAAGAGTTAAAATCCAGGACTAGTGAGTTCTACAATACTTTCAGGCTCTTCATTAGTAGTAAGACCAAGGACTCTACCTCTATATGCTTAAGAACTGATGGAGATAAAGTTGAGAAAGATCAACGGAAGTGGCTGAGTGATTAGTCACTACTTCTCTACAGCAGCAGTAAGTATTGGAGGAGACCATGTTAATAGCCTCACTGAGGACGACCATGGTAACCACATTCAGTTTGACTTCAAGCACATTAACAAGGCTGAAGTACAGTATGCATATGAAAATATCAACCCCAGAAAGTCTTGTGGGTGGGATCCAGGAGCGCCACCGTTAACCAGCCTCTATAATTACTGCATGCATCGAGCTGAGGCAAATGTAGTGAATGGAAAATGGGTGAATGGACTCCTGCATTCAAGAAGGGTGATAGGCAGGAGGATAAGAACTACCGCCCCATTTCATCCCTCATCACTGTGGACAAGATAGGTGAATACTTGCTTAGTAAGCAGATTACTGGCCTCTATGACGCAACTCTGTATCACAGGATGACAGCTTATAGAAGAATGCACAGCTGTGAGAATACTTTGTTAAGGTTAGTCGAAGACTGAAAACTGGCTATGGACAGGAAAGATCTTGTGTCAATTCTGTCCATTGACATGAGTAAGGCTTTCGACTCCCTAAGTCTTCCCTTACTATAAAGAAACTGGACGCATATAGCTTTGGCAACAGTTAATCTCATGCGATCATTCTTCGACAACAGAATGAAAAGAGTAAGGCTAAATGATGTTACAAGCGAGTGGGAAAATATGGAACGAGGATGTCCACAGCGCTCGTCATTTGGACCCCTCCTATGGAACATGCTCCAAAATGACAGGTCTTTTCATGTCAAGAACGCTAACCTTACCATGTATGCTGATGACCATCAATTGTACATAATGGGAAAGGATCATGACACAGTGGGATTAAGTCTGAAGACGCAAGGCCAGTTAGCTTCGGCTTGGTATAAGAACAATTACTTGCTAGCCAACCCAGACAAATTCCAGTCATTAATTATTAATCCTAGGGACTTAGATGCTGATAATAATAAGGATGAAGCCATGCGTATAGACGATCAGGAAATCTCGAGAACAGGGCAGATTAAGCTATTAGGTGTATACATTAACGAAAGTTTGAATTTTACTAGTCACATACTGAAGTGAATTATGCACTAAGGCTAGTCAGAAAGTAGGAGTACTTATGCGATTACGCAATCTTATACCTTGTACAGCTAAGCTATCACTATATATGTCGTCAATTCTGCCCCACCTAACTTACAGTCATTTAGTTTGGCATTTTTGTAAGTCATCAGACTGTAGGTAGCTTGAACGTGTTCAAGAGCGAGCGTTAAGGGCAGTCTACAGGTCTAAGTCAGAGTCATACCTGGAACTTCTGAACCATGCCAAGCTACCACCATTGTATAATAGACGTTTACAGGATATTGCAACACTTATGAGGTTAAATACAGACTTGTACGTACCGAGTAGTGTCTCGGGCTTGTTCAATTGTAAAAGTACGCGTTACTCGCTTAGAAACAGTGACTTCGACATACCTAGGTTTGAAACAGTTAGTTATGGAAAGCATTCAATTAGATACTTAAGGCCGTTTATATGGACAAAGCTTAGGCATAGTCTTAGGATTGTGTCCAGTCTAAATTCGTTTAAGTGTAACATAAGAAAGTTAGATTTATCAAGCTTGTTAGATAATAATTCTTATTGCTACAAATTATGTAGCTCATGATATAATCAGTTCTTTCATATTCATTCTTATATTTTATAATTATAGTTAAAGTAGACAGTCTTTAAATTGTACATAACTCTAGGTAGGATACATCTTTCTTTTTATCGTGTTTTACTCTATCTTTCGTTATAGTGTCCCCCATTAGCTGAATTTATTATTATTATATTACAACAATCAATCGCTAAAAGATTGCTTTAAATGAGATATCGCACCCCACTCAACGATACACGGATAAGTGATTATAGACACCCAAACAATGAAGCACAGCCGGTTTGAGATATTTACAATTTTCAAATCATTTACGTACTGTTGTATTAATAGTCCACCACCAAAACAATCAAATGATGAAAGACAAAAATAACTACTCAGCCAGTTAGCAGAGTATGCTTTGTAGGTAAACTGGAGAAAATTTGAGAAAAGTTTGATGAAAGATGGCAACAATTTGAGTGGATGAAAAATACTGCTTTTAAGTTAAATTTAGAGCACCTTGAAATCGGTTCATGACTGTAATCGAAATCAAGTTTCTATAATTAAGAAATAGAAAACATTTCCCGTGTTTCTATAGAGTTATAGAAACACGAGTGGGAGTTTGGGAGAACGAGAAATGGTAGTGGGAACACGAGCCCGAAGGGCGAGTGTTTCCACAGCTATTTCGAGTTCTTCCAAACTTCCACAAGTGTTTCTATAACTCTATAGAAGCAAGGGGAAATGTTTTCTATTTCCTTTATAAAATAACCCACAGAAAATAAGTACAAAAAAGAAAATCGCGCGTTTATTATGATCATCAAAACATAAATTCTCCTAACTGTGCAGTCGTACGTCATGAACTTATCACATGACTAAATCAGTCAGTTTTGTCAATCCGATTCAGTGAGTTTGAAAACAGTGACCTAGCTACGAAAAGCCTTTTAATTGGAGCCCAAAATTACACAGAATTATGAAGAAAAAGAAGCTCTATATAGACTAATGCTAAAACTTGATTGACAATACACGGAAGCACGTAATGTTCAACAGTTCATTTTGCCTCATGGACTTCACGGCGTGGATCAAGCGGGCGCCGGTTTTCGTACCAAATAAAGTTTGCAGGAGATCAAGACGTGTTGCAAGAAAGGAGGATATTTTGGATTTCTCTTTAAAATCTAGAGCTACAAAGCATGGAAGTCATCACTCGGGTCAACTCAACTGTCATCAGTTGCCATTCTGTCTTCCAAGGACTAGAATATAGTTCTTCGTCGATTCACCGTGTGTCATGCCTCATGAGGTCGCATACGGACGGCAGGTTGTTTTCATCAGACACTTCAAGCTTGATCAGATTTTCTTGCTATTCTCATCCTCTACGGCACCTGTAGAGAGTCATACTGAACCGTACATTCCTCAATTAACCAAGAGTAGTCGACAAGGACGGCGTTGGATGGAGTTTTAGCATCTGTACAAGACTCAACTTTGTCAGGTTTGTGCTCCACATTTTGCTGTATTTTTGATTTCCATTTCTATTTCAACCTCTATTTTGTGCATCTAGAAATATTTAAGACAGGATTTATTTAAGTTATCCGGCTTAAATCTACCAAACAATAGTTTTTAATTGAGCTTAGTCAGCCAAAATAGACTGTATTGGCGAAAATGATTGTTTAATATCGCACAAATTGTGAGCAACTCAACTTTGTCCACAGAAATGAATGTTGTAATTCGTACTTTGAGATTGTTTTGAGTTCAATAAAACATTGGCTTGTTCCTAAACTAACAACACATTGTCGTTTCTTACAATACTGTGGCTGGTTCTTCGTCGAATTGAATTTAGTGCTCAATGTTTTTAGAAAAGTGTAGGAATTATTTCGCCGAGTTTCAAATTGAGTTCAAGGCCACGATGCCGGCATAATTTGCCATGTTTCTATAGAGTTATAGAAACACGGCTTTCAACCAATCAGAGCGCGTATTTTCTGTGGGGTATTTTATAATAAGCATTTGTAATCCACTTTAATCGTTAATTGCCATCCTCCGTCGAAAAATTACTGATCATAACTTTCACACGGGTCACGAGCAATTCGCTAGCATGGTTCCTTCACAAACTAATTTTCAATGTGAGCCCGCCATAAATCTGGCCTTTGGAAGTTATGTCTAGTGTAAAGGCATGCGCATTACATATTCGATTCCATCACCACCCCCAGCGGATATAATTGTTCGCAGAGCGTTCGTGACAACGTCTGGATTGTGTTCGTCGCATGTGCGCGATCAAAAGGAGGAGAAAGTTAACTTTCACTGGCGAAGTTTGTATCACACTTTCAACCTACTTTAGCCACATTTATCGGATCTTCATAGCCTTAACTGAGTTGGTTATTTGCAACGAAAAGTTGTCACGAAGGTTAACGTCGAAATTAACATGAGCTAACACGGGATATTTTGACTTTTGAATAACAACTAAACTACAAGAAGAACCACTGTCAGAATTTCGCATTCTCTCACCATTCTTCAGAGGAATCAGATGAAGTTGGGACTCTTTTCTGATCTGATGGAGAAGATAACCTTTTTCTGGATTAAAACTTCTGTGATGAAAGGTACTTCATTTTCAGGCGTTTTCAATACAACGGAGTATCCAAGTCGAAGTGCTGGCTAGAAAGTGTTTCGATTTCATAGGCAATACGATGGTAGCCTGAGGAAGAATTGCGAGATAAAACTGAAAGCTATTCTGTTTTGGTAACGTTCTTTAGAGACTGCTTCACACTGGAATTTAATTCGACCGAATTTTGTTATTAACAACTTTAGCATTGTACTATAAATGTCACTATATTGTGGCTTTGTGGAAGGAAAACTGTAAGGAGAACCATTTTAACATATGAAAAAATATATTTTACTTTACACACTGGGCAACATTGTTGTAGTCGGATTGTCGTTGCTGATGGCTAACACCAGAATATTTCATCATTTCTGAACAGGTATGAGGCCCTCTCCATATCATGTTAGTTTCTTTTAAATTCTGTAATATGCAAATTATCATTTGCTTGTGTTTATGAGTTTTACGCGCGCGATTTATGCCAGACATTGTAAATATTACTTAATTTTGGTAGCTGCGCTGATTGTGATATTTAGTGTTTATAGTTGATTATTTATTTTGTCTGTCTCATTCATTAATTTTGTTGAAAGCTAAACAACAAATTCTTACTATTTGGCGTGTCAGTTTACAAAAAAAATGACCGCCAGCCAAATTTTTTATGATTTGATTTCGCTTACCCTGCGAGCAGAGGTTTCTCATCTCTTTGCCTTTCCTGTCCTTTCCCTTTCTTTCGGCGGATGGGACAGGCAAAGAGATGAGAAACCTCTGCTCGCAGGGTAGATTTCGCTGCATGAACACAATTTGTACACCTGCATGCTCTTGGGCAATAAAACAAATTGTAATGATGAAAATAAGCTACATGCACATATCATGTATGTTGATATGAAAAGATATTAAAATGAAAAGATTCAATCAAAATTCAGCTATATTGGTTTTATAAAGATTGTTTTATCCGAGTATTGAGTATTCTTAACAATATCTGAGTATTATAGAGTGATTTTCATAAACCTGTGAAACAGATACTAGAATATTTAGTGTTATTAAATGCCCAATTCTATTGTTTTCTTTTGTGTATATTTGATTATTAGATGTTAACAAGCAATAATTGTTTCACAGGTTTATGAAAATCACTTTAACATTTAGTACAGTCTTTGTATGTATTTTTAAATTTTGCTATTCTTTAAGCAATAAACATTTTTTTAAAGGAAGCATTGGCTTGTTTACACTTAAAAAGATGACTTAAGTTGCTGTATTTGGAACATTTCCTCTGTTTTCTTCAGATTTGGCACTGGGATTGCTGTGAAGCTACATGTACTGCTACTGAGCAGTTTATAGTGACATCTGAGCTTCTTTTTCTTGAATGGTGGCATATATACACCAACTGCATTCAATTATTTAGACCTAGGCCATTAGAGCTATGTGACCCTGTGAACAGTATTAAAAAACACTTAAGTTTAACAAGCCTTGAAACAACTATAATGGCTAATCAAAATCTGCATCTCATTTATCTCCAACAAGAAAAAGAGGTGGAATAGAGCTGGATTCTTGCAACTACTCTGTTTAAACTTCATTTGTTCTTGCCATTAGAGTTTCAAGCTTTTGTTCAGGTACATTCTTATTTTGATATTTTTGAATAATTAGAGGAGCATGAGGTATACCTTAAGGCACATCTGATAGCTTGAAGATATTAAAATGGCCAAGTGAGACCAAGTAGCTGGGCTATAGTCTCCACTAAAACAGCATTTGCTGACAACAAAAATATTCAGTTGATTCAGATTGTGTTGTTGGTCTCAAGATCTGTTTGCAATACTTGCACAAAAGTATTTGAATTTTATTGTTTGAATCTAGCTAGATGCATTTAAGGTAGTTTTTGGTTTTATTTCTACAGGTCTTGAGGGCTTTCTTGTACTAATTTTGCTTATATTAGCAGTTGCTGGCTAGGGAGTGGGGCATGGAAGTTTAATTATAGGACAAGAAGTCCTTCAAAAGTTCCCAGTATTATAGCTCTATTTAGAGACTGATGTTTCTTTGTATTATTAAACTGTAGGAGAAGTTTTGTTGATGTGAATGCCTTTGTCACCACAATTTAGTAAACTCAAATGTTGATGGCTGTTATTTGGGATATATCAGGGGAAGCACCCTTGTCATTTAAACTGAAGTTATTTTGAAGTCGGTTAAATTTTATAGCTACATCTGTCTTTGAAATAACTTCTTTAATATCAGTTATTCTCAAAAATGTAGTTACAATTAATTTTCATGGAACCTTTTGAATGAAATATTTTTGAGGCTTTCATAAAATCATTTCTCTTTTCCAAAAACACAACATCTTTAGACAAAATATGAAGAGTCAGGGA